>OZ012740.1:372161299-373361299 GCA_963859935.3 Lathyrus sativus
TCAAAGTCACGTGGTTTTCAAGGTTACTTCAAGAAGATTCAATTCAAATCTCCACAATTGGATCAAATTAAGACCCATTGGCAATCCACATGAAACATTCACATTCCTAGCTATTGATTCAAATCATTTCCAAGGGAATCTGGAGCCAAAACCACGTGTGCATGGGCATGCTTTCCAATTTAGGAATTTTGGCAATTCACCACATCCAAGCCCTATTGGGCCTCCAATCACTCATATATCCATTGTATAGAAGTTCAGAAATGAGATTGAGCTCTCAGAATGTGCAATTCATAGACGGAGATTGGATCCATTTCAACTCAAATCAAAGCAAGCATCATCTTCCTTGAGCATCAGTTAGTGGATCTGCTCGTTTTTGCTCAAGCTCATCATCATTTGAAGCTCCAACGGATAGTCTCCGTTAGGTAAGCTTATTTCTCAAAATTCTCTCATGTTAGATCTCTAATCATTGCCATTTTTGTTGCATCTGAAGTCCTACAACATGTAGGCAAATTCTGGATGGTTAATTATGATGTTTGATGCATTTTCCGTTTGTGTGTTCATACTTTCAATCGCGCAAATCTCTCTGTTCATGTATGATAAATTAATTTGGACCTTGGATCCATAATCTCCATAAGTTCCCCTTCAATTTGATATAAAATTTGGCATCATTTGGTATGGTTTGGAGACCTGCAACTCCGACCATGTCGTCGGAGAAGACGACCGAAGCTAGGGCTCCGGCATCTGGTCCAAGCTCCGTTGATGCTGATGTGTGTATGTTGACTTGTTTACTCGCTTGGATGGACGATTCAGAATTGATTGACCAACTCACGTGTGATTTTGACTTGCTACCTCATTTAATAGAAGGCAGCGTTTTGGCATGCTTCTGAGTTGCATTTGTTTTGGGCCTTATGTGCTATTGGAACCCCCTTCCAGTCTGGCCCATTGGTTTAAACTTAAATCCATTTCTATTTGCCACGCCTGTTTCTTTTATTTTTTTTTATTTTAATTATTTTCTGTTTCCATTTTAATCAATTAAAAATACTTCCAATGATGTTAAAATTCCACAAAAATATTTTTAGGACACTTTGATGTGCTAAATAATTTTTGATATTTTTTGATCAATTCTTATCTCCAACGAATAAGATTTTTTCCTCATTTAAATGATGAGTTGAATGATCTTTGAGGATGATGTTGCCCTTGGTTTGTGTCGCTACTGCGAAAATCGGCGCCGGCAATACAGAAGAGTCGTCACCGTGCGTTATTTATCCCAAGGAGGGAAAGGAAACGCTCGAAGTAAACCTAACGCAAAGACGGGAAAAGGTATGGTCATCGCAACCAAAACCTGGATTCGGGAGTCGGTTAAGCAAGGGGAAGGTATTAGCACCCCTCACGTTCATCGTACTCGATGGGATCCACGCTTGCTTGTTTGTACGGATTACACTTCTATCTAAACTAAAGGATGAGGTCTGAAAAGAAAAGAAAACATGACTCGGCAAAGCATCGCACTTTATGCCTACGTATTCCCGTCTGGAACGAGAAATCAGAGTCAACGTAGTTCGCCTAACTACGGGTGAAGGTGGGGAAGGTTGCTCGCTAGGACACTGCATCCTATGCCTACGTACTTCCACACATCATGGAAGATCAGAGCAAACGTAGTTCGGGCTACGCACGACACAAGCTGTTCAAGTGTCTTTTATGAAAAATATCACCTTAAACAAGGGTTTTCTTATTATCAGTCCCTGAAGGACAAAAAGGTTGATGTTTGTTCAAATCTTTTGACGGAAGAAATGAATTGATTTCTGTTATAACCTTTATTAATGTTTTTCTGTTGTTTTGAAGTGAGAAGAGATGACACTCTACAAATCCTAGGGTTAAAAAGGGAATAAAATCTACCCTAATGTTATCATACATGGGTTAGCTCCTAATGTCTGTCATGTTACTCTCTTGCACAGAGAGAAACAGAGCTCCTAAGGGAATAAACGGAAAGCAAACACAGATACAGTAAACAGTAAAATATGAGGAATACAGCAAACAAGCTAGGCGAGGGAGCCAAACTCTACCTCGAACCTGAACACAATAGGTAAAAGTGAAGCACATTTCACTTCAAACCTAGGGGAATTATCATACACAATACAGCAAAAGCCCCAAGCTCTGGCAGCTAACTCCAAAGTTGATGCACATCACATCCTCTAAATGAACCTCCAAGCTCTTTCTCATCATTAGACCCCCAAGCTTTAGCTAGCTTCTTCTTTGACAGTCTTCATCTTCAATGATCTCCATCTTCAAGGGTAAACACTCCAGGATAACAGAATAAAATCAAGAGATCTAGTTTGGCATGCTAAGCAGCTCATGAACAACCAAAGGAAGCTCATAAGGGATTAGCATAGTGGGACAGGTTCCCTCAAAGTTCTACCTCTAAGACCAATCACTAATCCCTCCAAAGGAGGGAGGTGAGTTCTTAGAGGGACTTTTAGTCACTGGGAAAGAATGGAAGCACAGGAAGCATTCCGTGTTTCATGAATCAAATCTCTAATCTAGAGCTCTACCTAGCTCCTAAACCTTATGGTCTTCAACAGCTACCAGCAAGCCTCAAACCTCTCAACCTCTGGGTCTCTGGTCTTCAATCTTCTCCTCACCATGTTCTTTCAACAAAGTCTTCAAGCAAACCAAACCCCCAAAACAAATCCCCCAAAGATAAACCCCAAAGCCAGACAAACAATACAACAAGCAATCAATACAATCAGTCAATTTCAGAAAATACCCTAAAAATACTAAGACAAGGGGAAAAAATCTAATGCTTATTCACAAGGGTCTACTACACTTACCCATAATACCCCTATAGTCCCATACCCCAAAATCAAACTAAAGCTCCTAAAAGAAATGATTTACTTCACCTATGTCACACCTAAAACCCTAATTTTAACCTCTCTAATCTCACCTAATCAAAGTACCTCACAATTAATCCTAAAAATTAAGAATAAAATCCTACATACAAGTTAAAGTCCTAAGTGAAATATCCTAAAAAGAATGGGTTCAAAATATAAAAGGAGAGTCCTAAACTAAAATCAACAAAGTGAAGTATCAAACTATATCTCTTAAAAGCTATTTAAAAGAAAAATATTCTAAAAATACAAAAATAAAATGAAATGCTAATTTTATTACTCATTATTTTTCTTAACAGAATTATGAACAAGATGCAAAAACAACCAACTAAAAATACTAATTTCCCAATTATTTATGAATTTTCTAAATTCAAAAGAAATTAAAGAAAATAAAAAATAAAGGAAATTGGGAGAGGGTGCATTAAGTATATGAATTCAGTTCATAATGGGAGATGGGCTCAGACTGGGGGTGTTACTAGCACATGCGCGCAGGCCCAAGCGTATTCAGAAAATTATAATGAAAAAAATAAAACAAAAATGAAAAACAAACGGTGTGAATAGCAGAGGATTTTAGTTCGATTTGAAATGGGCTTGAGATAGGGGGTGGGGATAGTGTTTGGATCCTTAAGCCCAGAATTTCTATTAATGAAACGCAGCGTATTGCTGCGTTCAGCTTTCCCTCCGTTTCCAAATTAAATTCCAGCCGTGGGATTAGATGATGAGTCAAACATTTTAATACTAATCTAACGGTCATTGTATTGTCTTCTCCAAATGAATTAGGGTTTTCAGAATTTCAGCTCCCATGCAGAGATCTTATTCCATCTTGTTCTCTCTCATTTCATCATGAAATTCCAAACTTCAAAGACCAAAATTACTTTATTCTTTCCCAGGAACATGACTGTACTCTTAGTTTTGGTTAAAACTCCCTAGAGCCCCTAACCCGATAGCTATCAATCTCTGGTTCCAAGAATTTCTACTGCAATCCACCCTAACAATTCTAGATGCTAATGGTGTTAAGCTGTTCTTGACATTACACTGGTCTCAACAAGCTACTATATGTGTATTAACACTCATCGTCCTGAGAAATCTTGATCATTAAAGATTTAACAACCTGTTATCAACCCTCATGGAATCCTCTCAAACTCTCTGAATTCAATCATCTAACCTAACCTAATAGTTCTAACCCTAAAATTCTAACTACCTAACACATAATTAAGGCTGTATGGATTAAAATGCATACCTGTAATTTTGATGAAAACAGAAGAAATATCGTTCCTCTCAAGTCTTGGCAAGCTTCAAAAAATGATCTTTGGGATGTGTTGATCCTAATGTATGCAAAGAAAGTGGATGAAGAAGCTTGTAGTGATGGCTGCACTTCTGATATGGAATCTTGAGTCTTCAAAGCTAACTCCTCAAGCCTCCATTACAGACCTCTGATTCACCTTGTAATCACTTCCCTATGGTCTAGAGATTGAAGATGAAGAAGAAACTTGCACAGAAATGGAGTAGAATGAGCAAACCTCTTCTTACTTGCAAATGAAGTAACTTCACAATTCTCACTCTTCACTTTCTATCTTCACCAACCCTTTCTCTTAATGATCTCAATCCAATATATAGGAGAGCATGGAAAGATCTAGAGTCTTCTAGATCAGTCTAGGATGATTCTAGAAACTTCATGAATTTCTCATGATATGGTATTTTGAAGTGATCTCATGACATCTCCTTTCAAACACTTGCAGCCCCTTAAACACTTTTTAAAATCTCTTTTCATGACAAATTGGAGTGATATGAGTGAAAAACAAGGGATTCCTTTGCCTTATGTTGAGTTTCTCACATGTACCTTATTATGCAAGTAATGGAATTACAAAGCAAGTCCATTTTTTAACCCTCAAATCAAAATTGTGGCTGAACCAAAGTCTTTAAAATGTTCCTTAGACTCAATTTGATATATTACATGACCCATTTTGGATTTATAGATTGCCTAAACCAATTTCCAAGTTGAACTTTTTCAACTTATGTCATTTTTAGGTCATTTTCACCACCTTTTGTCAACTCTTGCTCTATGCATTTTCAAACTTCCATGACCTCTTTTCTAGGCTTAAAATGTCATTTTGAACAACTTTGATTTTGTGAAGTTTTTCATTTGAAGCTTCCTTGAATGAGTTTTAGGCATAGGCTAAGAATGACCTATAATTCCACTTTCCCAAAATACCCCTGACTTGCACAAGCTATAACTTGAGCTTCACAAATCAGGTGAAGGCATACCATACCTTTTTGGAAAGGGAAGATCCTGAGGAACAACTCTTATGTTTTCCAAGAATTCATTTTAAACTCCCTTGAAGGTCAAAAGTTGCTTGGAAGACAGACAACTTTCACAGACAAATTTGAGTGTCCTCAGCTGACCTGTAACTTGCACGAGCTATAACTTGAGTTCTATAAATCACCTTGATGACTTCCACCACTCAAATTAAATCTATGAAGATACTCTACAAGTTTCATGTGGACCAGAAATTCATATGAAGCTTGCATTTTGAGTTACACTGCTTGGAAGTTTGACCTAAATCAGGGGATTTTACACTGAAACCCTAATTTGGTAACTCCTCTTCTCCTTGACTCCTGTTGATTTTTCTTTGGCACAACACCACATCCATATCCACATATCAAATAATGAATCCCACATTCTTCAAATGAGCCTTGATACCTTTCAAATCAAGCCCTTGACCTAGGATTGACCTAGATAAAATCCTAGTTGACTGACTTCAACTGAGGCTCTTGCAATCATTCCAATGACTTGGTTACTCCTCAAAAATGATCATCTAGGCTCTTCATAACATCCATACACACCTCATGCTCTTGGCTCATAGCTCACACTTCCTCTGATGATCCCCAAACAACCTCAAGATAGGAGAGAACCCCATGATTGATCTGTCAACTCTTTAAAGTTCAAATTCTTCTATGATGACCTGAGTAGTCTGGAATATGAATGAAACCCCTTGAATATGCCCCTTGAGACAAGAATGGTAATTGATCCCCTGATTAAGATTAGCTTGCTTATGCTATGCTATGCAGATGAACACACTATGTACATGATGCCAATGCAAATGACTATGCAATTGAAACATAAACCTAGGTTAGAAAAGGTTGGGCAAATTTTGGGGTGCAACAGCTGCCCCTATTCAAGCGGCTTGGACCCGACTGGATGAAGAGCGCGCAACCTTCAGACATTCTAGGTACGAGACGGTTGAATACGAAAGAACCCGGAAATTTGCCAACCGCAAAAAAATAAATTGCTAATACGACTACTGCTTGGGGAAACCCTGGGAACTGGCTTCTGTTGTCACAGCAACAACTAGCCATCCATCTGTCAATCTGTTTTTGTAAAATAATCTGATATTGTCCGCAGACCGCTCTATTCCGAAGAAATGGGCATACACCAAACAACGAGAAATCGTTGATATCACTTACCAACCTCTGTTGATCTCACTTATCAACCAAGCACACGCTAACCAGCGGGAGAATATTGACTTCACTTGTCATGTTGACTTCACTGATCAACCTTTCGTATCCTGAAGAAATGAGCAAACGCTTAACCAAACGAGACAATGCTGATTTCACTTATCAACCTTTCGTTTGTACCTGAACGAGCATCCACTAAACTGCGGGAACATGTTGATTTCACTTACCAACCTTCCGTTCGTACCTGAACGAGCATCCACTAAACTGCGGGAACATGTTGATTTCACTTACCAACCTTCCGTTCGTACCTCAACGAGCATCCACTAAACTGCGGGAACATGTTGATTTCACTTACCAACCTTCCGTTCGTATCCGAACGAGCATCCACTAAACTGCGGGAAAATGTTGATTTCAATTACCAACCTTCCGTTCGTATCCGAACGAGCATCCACTAAACAGCGAGAAAATGTTGATTTCAATTACTAACCTTCCGTTCGTATCCGAACGAGCATCCACTAAACAGCGAGAAAATGTTGATTTCAATTACCAACCTTTCATTCGTATCCGAACGAGCATTCACTAAACAGCGAGAAAATGTTGATTTCACTTACCAACCTTCCGTTCGTACCTGAACGAGCATCCACTAAACTGCGGGAACATGTTGATTTCACTTACCAACCTTCCGTTCGTACCTGAACGAGCATCCACTAAACTGCGGGAACATGTTGATTTCACTTACCAACCTTCCGTTCGTACCTGAACGAGCATCCACTAAACTGCGGGAACATGTTGATTTCACTTACCAACCTTCCGTTCGTACCTGAACGAGCATCCACTAAACTGCGGGAACATGTTGATTTCACTTACCAACCTTCCGTTCGTACCTGAACGAGCATCCACTAAAATGTGGGAACATGTTGATTTCACTTACCAACCTTCCGTTCGTATCTGAACGAGCATCCACTAAACTGCGGGAACATGTTGATTTCACTTTCCAACCTTCCGTTCGTACCTGAACCAGCATCCACTAAACTGCGGGAACATGTTGATTTCACTTACCAACCTTCCGTTCGTACCTGAACGAGCATCCGCTAAACTGCGGGAAAATGTTGATTTTACTTACCAACCTTCCGTTCGTACCTGAACCAGCATCCGCTAAACTGCGGGAAAATGTTGATTTCACTTACCAACCTTCCGTTCGTATCTGAACGAGCATCCGCTAAACTGCGGGAAAATGTTGATTTCACTTACCAACCTTCCGTTCGTACCTGAACGAGCATTCACTAAACAGCGAGAAAATGTTGATTTCCCTTACCAACCTTCCGTTCGTATTTGAACGAGCATCCGCTAAACTGCGGGAAAATGTTGATTTCACTTACCAACCTTCCGTTCGTACCTGAACGAGCATCCTGCGGGGACACGAGAAACTTAACCAAGCAACTCTGAGAGGACAATTCTGACGACTGCCATCAAACACCTGCTGGGGAAATTGGGAACTTAACCAAGCACCCTGACGAGAATAACCTTGTTGAAAAATAAGAGGAATTTAACCAAACAACTCCTGTGGCGAATACCCTGCTGGGGACTATGAGGGACTTAAACTCAGTAACTCATTGAAGTAACACCCTGCTGGAGAACATAACTCTGCTGGGGGAACTACGGGTAACCACCCAAAAATCTGCATTACCATCTTCTAATGCTGACACCACAGCATCCTGAGAAAGACTCAGCTGGGGAAAAAGGTGCTTGACCAAGCAAACTCTGCTAGGGGAATATGAAATGACGAACACGATCACTGCGTGCCTGGCACAACAACCTTCTGTAACAAGATGAACATGATCACTGCGTATTCTACACCACAACCCTCTCGACAGGAGGAAACCCGATCACTGCGCGTCTTGGCGTTGCAAACAAAACCACGTATAGGACGAATACGATCACTGCGTATCTCTTCCGAAAAAAACCCCATAACATAACGATGACCACGATCACTGCGTGCCCTGCGCCACAACTCTCTTGACAGGAGAAAAACACGATCACTGCGCGTCTGTGCCGCAAACAAACATACGGGATGAATACGATCACTGCGTACCTCTTCCGCAAAAACCCCACAACATAACGATGACCACGATCACTGCGGGCCCTGCGCCACAACTCTCTTGACAGGAGAAAACATGATCACTGCGCGTCTGTGCCGCAAACAAAACATACACATCTCTGCAAACCACGATCTCACTTATCGACAGAGAAGATACCTGATGTTGGACGGGTAATCAACCCTGCTTATGCTTCCAAATGCACATGTTTGATAATGCCGTAATGCTTCCATACTGCATGGAAATGCTACGTATTCGTGTAAAATGCAAGTGCTTATGATGCATGCTTATGCAAAGAGTTACTTCAGCAAAATAAATGCTGAAGACAAACGGGATCCGCTGGGGATGACCGGAATACTACCAATACGCTTCCAACAAAATAAATGTTGGAAAGATGAACTAACTCCGCTGGGGATGACCATCCTGCTGGGAAAGTAGCTCACAAACTCAAAATTTCAACCTCTGCTGAAGATGATCGTCCTGACGAGGAAGGATCAACCTGTTGAGGAAAGAGAAAAGCAATCCCGGAAACTGCTTTCAAAGGTATCAACACTCTGATTACGCCCTGTGGGGATACTTCATCCTGCTATCACTGAGCTGGGGATTGACCGGTGTGCTCTGATTCGCACTACACCAGAAACTCTTTGGGGGAAGTTAATCATATCCGTCTCGACCTTCACTGGGGAGGACTCTTCTCTGCTTGATAAGCCAATTCTGAACTACTAAGGATACACTGATCTTTTCCTTTGACGCGATCTCCACTCTCCTGGGGAGACGACATTCAACTTTACCTGGGGCGACTTCACCGGGAAAGACACAACATTCATCCTCTGGAGAGGGTACTAACCTGCCATGGACTCTGGCGGGGAACTTTGCGAGCTTTTTAATAACTTGCCCCAGTGCACTCAACTTGCCCCTATCTAACTCCTGGGAATACTTGCTCTGAACCGCTTGCTATGAGACGACCTCGAGATTACTTGCCCCAGTATCTATACGGCAAAAATATTCAATCTCCATTAAACCCTGATCAACCCAGTTGGTTTCAACATTCTCTGCGGTGACTTGCCCCTGAATGAGCGTTCTAGCGACTTATCCTGATCTGATTATCCACCTGAAGTATCTGCTTTCAAATCTCCACGTTTTGTATGACTGCCCCTGATTGGATCTCAAGAAGACTCACTTCTGATTAGTTGCCTCTCAAGCATACTGCCCCTTGATCAACTGAAGCTTCGGGACTTGTCCTTAGACTAACTGATTCCGAACTCAATGGAAGTCAATGCCCCTGATTCACTGGGTTTCACAACATACGCCATGCTGGTTCAGACTGCTGAATTACTCAGTCCTTCTCGATTATTCCCTGTTGGAATCTCCTTCATGTCAACTAATAACCTGCAAGTAAAAATCGTCTGTTCACGAATGGTAATTCTAATGCAATGTTTATGCAGATTTTGAAGAAATTTGTGTTGTCACTCATTTACACGTCATGATTGAGTGACGAATGAACCAAAGTTCAAACGTAGTGCTTACGTGGTCAGTGAAAAACACAACAAGGATGTGAATAGCAAGTCAGGAAGGAGTCAGGTTACTCAACCTTATCGTGATGCGCTTTCAGAATAAACCCTGCCACAATTAGGTCTTTTAAGGGTTGTATCGTGGTCGGGTTCACGGTTCATGAAACAAAGGATATTTGGCTCAAATTTTGATTTGTACCCACCCCTTCTACGTGATGTTCTCCGATCCTACAGTTCAGCTAACTTAGCTCGAGCGCTCGCCTCTTCGAGATGTATGTTGAATATTAGGAACACAGTTAAGGAACTCACAGGGTTTTTCGGAGTGACCGTTACTCCTTCTTCGTTTTCGGTGTCTGTATACACGACTTTGTCTTTCACTGGGGATCTATATATATTTTTTCTATCCCTTCTTTTCCATTCTTTTTGATTCCCTAATTTTTGCCTGGACTGACTCCTTTTGAGTTCTTTTCGATTTTTTCTTTTGAAGTCCAGCGGGATGCCCTGATTTTTGCCTAAGTATTTGCTTACTACCTTTTTCTTTCTTTTTACTTAGCGGGCTTTCTTTTTCTTTCTTTTGGAACAAAGTCGTGTGACATTGGTTGTCTTGATTGCTCCGAAAGGATTGTAACTGTCTCACTCCTGATTGGTGAGGTTTAATCACTGTGGTTGACGAGGTACAACCTCTTGAGAGGCATAAACTGTAATTGGTCCTCGAAAGACAACACTCCTCTGTAAGACTTGAATGCTCGGTCAAGCTAACTGACAACTACCCTGCCCCGGGTTAAGATGTGAGGGTTTACAAGTCCGAAAAAACTTCTACTTCCTGGCTCGAAGTGGTTAACAAGGGACTAACTCCTTATATCTCCAGTGTTTGGGGGATTTGAAACAATGCCTTGTACGTCATCGGCAAGGTTTTATCTGAAAGCGTACGATCACCGGTTATGAGTTTATTTCTTCATCCTCCCTCCAATCTTTGCTAGTCACAGTGATAAAGTGGAGTGAATAAAATGCAAGTGACAGTGCAATGCAGTAAATGAGCGACAGCGACATGATTAATTCCGAAAAATGCATAGTCACTTTATTATTATTACCATTCGAAACATACAATGTTTACAACAAGTAGTAACTAACAGAAAAGAAACTACAAATACAAATGATATAAAGTCTGAGGACTGCCAATGCTGAGGGCGCCTGCTTGTCTGGACCACTGGCTTTCGCTGGGGAATACTTTTCGAGTCTACGAGCTTAGACAGCTGAGAAGTTAGTATGAATAAACAGAAATCCTTCTCGAAAGGAAATGCAATCCTGATCGATCAATTGCTGTACTTTCGCCCGAAACGCTTTACAATCTTCGGTTGCATGCCCTGGAGAGCCACCATGGTAACCACATTGAACTTGGGGATTGTACCCAGGAGGGTAAGGTTCTGGCACAGGCTTGAGAGCTTTCGGCTCCACCAAAGCGTTCTGAACCAACTGTGGCAAAAGCTGACTGTACGGCATAGGAACTGGGTGGGAAGGACCATTCCTTCGTTTCAAATTGCTACGAGGTCTATGCCGATTTTGACGCCGAGTCTGATAACCTTGGCCACGAGTTCGCTAATTTGCAAAGGAAGCGACATAAGACTCCTGATATGGTGCCCCAGGCACAGTGGTGTGTCCCGAATAACGAGACGCAGAAGATACTGATCGTTGAGAAGACGAAGAACCAACAGATTTCACCGATTCGACTCGAGGATACCCAACATCATTCCTGATTGCGTTGACCACAACTCCTTCTTCGGTTTGACGAGCCTGACCGCCTGCAACATTCTGGATTTTTCCAGTCTTTACACCATACTCGATGCGCTCTCCTGCCCTTACCCATTCAGAGAAATTTGGTGCGACTCCAATCATTCCTTCAAAGTACGAACCCTGCAAGGAGTTCACGAACATGCTTTTCAAATCTCGGTCTTGAAGCGGTGGTTGCACTCTAGCAGCAAATTCTCTCCATCTCTGAACATACTTTCTGAAAGGTTCATTGCTCCCTTGAGACAATTCTTGCAGTTGCATGCGACTAGGAGCTTTAACAAGATGGTAGTCATACTGCTCCAGGAAAGCTCTGGCTAAATCCACCCATGATTGGATCTGATCCCCCTCTAACTGCATATACCAACTCAGAGATGCCCTAGTCAGACTATCCTGAAAGCAGTGAATCATCAACCTGTCGTTATGCACGAATGGAGTCATTCTTCGGCAGAACATCACCAAATGTTGCTTCGGGCAACTGTCTCCTTTGTACTTTTCAACCTCCGGCATTCTGAACTTCGGAGGTAACACTAGGCCAGGAACCAGACACATGTCTGCAGCATTAGGGTTAACAGCGTCTTTACCTTTCAAGGCTTTGAATCTTTCATCCAATGCACGAAACCTCCTAGCACACACGGGAGCTAATGGGTCTTCAGTCTTTGCTATCGGGACCTCTCTTTGGGACGTTGGCATAGGGAAGGCAACACTCTGGTAGTCTGGAGTATTAACAGAAGGATGACGTTCACTTCGGACAACAAACTGCTCACGTAGACCTTGGTCTTCAACAGAAGGTTGTACAAGCTGAGCTGCAATAAGGTTGTTCACTTGCGGAAAGTCTTCGTCACGCGTAGATCCATACAAGGGATTGGACATCACAGTGAAACCTGACAAGGTATCAACAAACTGGAAGCTGCTCTCTGACATAGCTCCCAACCACTGTCAACTGACTTCACTGCTTGATTCTGCTCAAATCTGCTTCAACCCCTTGGTCGTCTTCAACACTCCACACTTGCCTCGAACAATCCCCCGAGAATCACCCTCTGGGGTCAAAACAAAGGCTGGATAAGTGCTCTGGCCAGCTAGAGAAATGCTATGCAATGTGATTTATGCAGACAGAATACAAAAAATGCTAACGTGCATGTGTGCATTGGGGAATATTACTCCCCCCATTCTAGTGCTAATACATTTGGTACAGGGTAGCGCCGTGACAGTGCGGTGACAAAAGTTGCAAGAAGTTGAAATTCAATCACAAAAGAGAAAACAACTCATATATTGAACAGGCCTTCAAAGGCAAAAGTATAACACCAATGTATCACAAGACGAACAAAAGCATGACCTCAACCCACAAGCCGGGTGATGGTCAGCATACAATAAAGCATGAACAAATCAGGTATGCCCATAATCCCTGTACTCCCCTAACAGTTTCTTTGTCTTGGGATGATCAGGCTGAACAAGAAATCCCTCTATGAGTAGACTCCTTTGCTTAAGAACTCGCCGCAAGTCGTCGATGGACTCTTCCCATGTGCCTTCACCAAAGCACTCATCTAGCTTCCTCTTCTGGGATCGAGCTTCCTTTCTGCGGGCATCAACTTGCTTCAGTGCATCTTGAAGAGCATATCTAGTCATGACTTCTTCTTCATGCGGCCTCCTGGTGGCCTTCAATTGGTCCTGAAGATCGGACATCTGTTGCTTCAACTTATCCTCTCGTTCCTTGTTGTTAGTAAGAGTGGCATTCCACGTCTTATTGAATGAAGCGATCTCTCGGTAAGCGATGTCCAACGACTTCTTCTTAGCTTCCATCATGTCATGAGAGCTCTTAAAGTCTTGTCCCAGGCGTTCCCGCTTCTGCTTTTCTTCAACCAACTTAGTCTTCAACAAGGTTACCATCTCAGTTTGTTGTTGAAGGGAGTACGCAGCTTCGTTCTTCTCACTTTGAATCTGGGCCAATTCCCTTTCTAGATCTTCATTAACCACCAACAAAGCTTCCTTTTCCTTCACCACTTGCTCATAAACCTCAATGGGAACAGTCGTGGGTTCCTCTACCGGAGTAGGAATAGGAGATGACACAAAAGGATAGGGCATCTGAATCTGCTTGACCCTTTCTCGCATCCAAGCTTTGTACGGAGGATAAGCCTGACAGTCGCTCTTTCCCAACAATGGTTTTCCCCTTCTAGAGATGTGATTCCAAGCGTACTGCAGCTTGGCCAATAAGTCTCCACTCAGGTCACCTGTGAAGTACAGAGATTCCTGTACCTCTTCTGCCTTCGGCGGGCTCTTCAATGCATATCCAAACTGACGAACAAGTAAAGAAGGATTGTAATTGATACATCCTTTCCTCCCAATTAAGGGCACGTTTGGATATCCCGCACAGCTAAAAATAATCTCGGAACCCAGAAAATTCCTATCAAACCAAACCATCTCCTCAAAAGTCAATCTCATAAGGCGCTCGGACCAATCAGACTCATTTGCAAGCTCTACGAAAGGACCCTTCTTCGGTAAGTGTTTATCAAACCACATCTTCAGTAAAGGCACGCAACAATGAACACTCTTCGCTCGCCGGTTCTCATTCTTGTAATGGAGGGAATGGTAGAAATCCCCAATCAATGTCGGTACTGGATTGCCGGCAGCAAATAGATGAAGTGCGTCAAAGTCAACAAAGTCTGGAAGGTTTGGGAATAGCACTATCCCATATATACACAAAGCCAAGAAAGCGTTGAATACCACCCAACAGCCACTCTTGGCATACTCTCGCGCCTTGCTAACCAGAAAGCTAAGAGCGAATCCAGGAATCCCGTACCAAGAAGTCACTAACAGCTCAGAAGCATCTATATGCAAAGCTACCGCTAAATCCTCCAACTTAGGCTTAGCGCCAAAATGGATGAACGGGACCTTGTTCTGTACTGGCAAACCAAGGAATTCTGCATATTCTTCCATAGTAGGACCCATAAGGAAATCTGTAAACGTGAAGCATCTCAAAGCAGGATCGTAAAACTGCAGCAATGTATACAATCCATTCAAATCATATGCACTGGGTCTACAAACCAAGCTCAAAAGCCTCCCATAACTCTTCTTGAAGCTAGCCCTAACCTCATCATCCGCAAGGGCAATCAAACTCAATATAGAATTCACATCCGGAGTGGGCAGCTTATACGCAACTGTCCTCCGCACACTACCCATATCAACAATCAGAAGTCCGGAGCACTAGAACAGGGAAGTATGTAATGCACTTGCAGCACAGACACACGTTAATGAAATGCAATGATAAATGGGTATGCAAACAATGCAATGCAAACAGCTGCAACAGGGGATCAAGTGCCCTGAATAAGAAGCCCAAGTCACACCAAGAACAGGTCTCAGACAGACCCTCCAATACTCATCAAACCCTGGTCTCAGACAGACCTCACAAAGAACTCCAGCCTGGTCTCGGGTAGACCCAATAATATAACCCACACCTGGTCTCTGACAGACCTAGTGACAGTCCATAAAATATCCACAATCCTGTATCTCATGAGAAATAAACCGGTAGTCTGAAGGTCAAGTTACCTGCATGCCCCAAGTCCCTCTCACAGGTAGATGTCCCTATAACTGGCACAAGGTACGGCATCCTATGAGGTCGTCAGCGTCCCAGACTTTCAGGGTTGAAGATACGATACCCAGAAGGTGTGGCATCATCAAATCCTGAAGCGGCCTCACTTAGCCAACTTCCAAATGATCGGTCCCCGGAGTCGACAATCCAACTAACCAACAGCCCACTGCACCCAAAGGGTGAAACAGGAAGTCAACCAGAAGGACCTCGTCCGAGCGTAGATTTCGCGGGAAGCTAGTACATGCAAAGCATGTACACCCCCACTAATCTCTACTCTAATTCTAGGTGCACTCAAGCCCAGGTCCGGCTTATCTCTCAATCATAGAACCCCCATCAAACCCACAATACAACAATAATAATGATAATAAAATGCTGAAATGCAAATACAGAAATGTAAATCCATACAAAGCCCACGACGGGAAAACAAGCGCTAGGATTGACTCGCGTAGGGAACCGTTGTAGTTCCCCCAGCAGAGTCGCCAATTGTCGCTACTGCGAAAATCGGCGTCGGCAATACAGAAGAGTCGCCACCGTGCGTTATTTATCCCAAGGAGGGAAAGGAAACGCTCGAAGTAAACCTAACGCAAAGACGGGAAAAGGTATGGTCATCGCAACCAAAACCTGGATTCGGGAGTTGGTTACGCAAGGGGAAGGTATTAGCACCCCTCACGTCCATCGTACTCGATGGGATCCACGCTTGCTTGTTTGTACGGATTACACTTCTATCTAAACTAAAGGATGAGGTCTGAAAAGAAAAGAAAACATGACTCGGCACAGCATCGCACTTTATGCCTACGTATTCCCGTCTGGAACGAGAAATCAGAGTCAACGTAGTTCGCCTAACTACGGGTGAAGGTGGGGAAGGTTGCTCGCTAGGACACTGCATCCTATGCCTACGTACTTCCACACAACATGGAAGATCAGAGCAAACATAGTTCGGGCTACGCACGACACAAGCTGTTCAAGTGTCTTTTATGAAAAATATCACCTTAAACAAGGGTTTTCTTATTATCAGTCCCTGAAGGACAAAAAAGTTGATGTTTGTTCAAATCTTTTGACGAAAGAAATGAATTGATTTCTGTTATAACCTTTATTAATGTTTTTTTGTTGTTTTGAAGTGAGAAGAGATGACACTCTACAAATCCTAGGGTTAAAAAGGGAATAAAATCTACCCTAATGTTATCATACATGGGTTAGCTCCTAATGTCTGTCATGTTACTCTCTTGCACGGAGAGAAACAGAGCTCCTAAGGGAATAAACGGAAAGCAAACACAGATACAGTAAACAGTAAAATATGAGGAATACAGCAAACAAGCTAGGCGAGGGAGCCAAACTCTACCTCGAACCTGAACACAATAGGTAAAAGTGAAGCACATTTCACTTCAAACCTAGGGGAATTATCACACACAATACAGCAAAAGCCCCAAGCTCTGGCAGCTAACTCCAAAGTTAATGCACAGCACATCCTCTAAATGAACCTCCAAGCTCTTTCTCATCATTAGACCCCCAAGCTTTAGCTAGCTTCTTCTTTGACAGTCTTCATCTTCAATGATCTCCATCTTCAAGGGTAAACACTCCAGGATAACAGAATAAAATCAAGAGATCTAGTTTGGCATGCTAAGCAGCTCATGAACAACCAAAGGAAGCTCATAAGGGATTAGCATAGTGGGACAGGTTCCCTCAAAGTTCTACCTTTAAGACCAATCACTTATCCCTCCAAAGGAGGGAGGTGATTTCTTAGAGGGACTTTTAGTCACTGGGAAAGAATGGAAGCACAGGAAGCATTCCATGTTTCATGAATCAAATCTCTAATCTAGAGCTCTACCTAGCTCCTAAACCTTATGGTCTTCAACAGCTACCAGCAAGCCTCAAACCTCTCAACCTCTGGGTCTCTGGTCTTCAATCTTCTCCTCACCATGTTCTTTCAACAAAGTCTTCAAGCAAACCAAACCCCCAAAACAAATCCCCCAAAGATAAACCCCAAAGCCAGACAAACAATACAACAAGCAATCAATACAATCAGTCAATTTCAGAAAATACCCTAAAAATACTAAGACAAGGGGGAAAAATCTAATGCTTATTCACAAGGGTCTACTACACTTACCCATAATACCCCTATAGTCCCATACCCCAAAATCAAACTAAAGCTCCTAAAAGAAATGATTTACTTCACCTATGTCACACCTAAAACCCTAATTTTAACCTCTCTAATCTCACCTAATCAAAGTACCTCACAATTAATCCTAAAAATTAAGAATAAAATCCTACATACAAGTTAAAGTCCTAAGTGAAATATCCTAAAAAGAATGGGTTCAAAATATAAAGGGAGAGTCCTAAACTAAAATCAACAAAGTGAAGTATCAAACTATATCTCTTAAAAGCTATTTAAAAGAAAAATATTCTAAAAATACAAAAATAAAATGAAATGCTAATTTTATTACTCATTATTTTTCTTAACAGAATTATGAACAAGATGCAAAAACAACCAACTAAAAATACTAATTTCCCAATTATTTATGAATTTTCTAAATTCAAAAGAAATTAAAGAAAATAAAAAATAAAGGAAATTGGGAGAGGGTGCATTAAGTATATGAATTCAGTTCATAATGGGAGATGGGCTCAGACTGGGGGTGTTACTAGCACATGCGCGCAGGCCCAAGCGTATTCAGAAAATCATAATGAAAAAAATAAAACAAAAATGAAAAACAAACGGTGTGAATAGCAGAGGATTTTAGTTCGATTTGAAATGGGCTTGAGATAGGGGGTGGGGATAGTGTTTGGATCCTTAAGCTCAGAATTTCTATTAATGAAACGCAGTGTATTGCTGCGTTCAGCTTTCCCTCCGTTTCCAAATTAAATTCCAGCCGTGGGATTAGATGATGAGTCAAACATTTTAATACTAATCTAACGGTCATTGTATTGTCTTCTCCAAATGAATTAGGGTTTTCAGAATTTCAGCTCCCATGCAGAGATCTTATTCCATCTCGTTCTCTCTCATTTCATCATGAAATTCCAAACTTCAAAGACCAAAATTACTCTATTCTTTCCCAGGAACATGACTGTACTCTTAGTTTTGGTTAAAACTCCCTAGAGCCCCTAACCCGATAGCTATCAATCTCTGGTTCCAAGAATTTCTACTGTAATCCACCCTAACAATTCTAGATGCTAATGGTGTTAAGCTGTTCTTGACATTACACTGGTCTCAACAAGCTACTATATGTGCATTAACACTCATCGTCCTGAGAAATCTTGATCATTAAAGATTTAACAACCTGTTATCAACCCTCATGGAATCCTCTCAAACTCTCTGAATTCAATCATCTAACCTAACCTAACAGTTCTAACCCTAAAATTCTAACTACCTAACACATAATTAAGGCTGTATGGATTGAATTGCATACCTGTAATTTTGATGAAAACAGAAGAAAGATCGTTCCTCTCAAGTCTTGGCAAGCTTCAAAAAATGATCTTTGGGATGTGTTGATCCTACTGTATGCAAAGAAAGTGGATGAAGAAGCTTGTAGTGATGGCTGCACTTCTGATATGGGATCTTGAGTCTTCAAAGATAACTCCTCAAGCCTCCATTACAGACCTCTGATTCACCTTGTAATCACTTCCCTAAGGTCTAGAGATTGAAGATGAAGAAGAAACTTGCACAGAAATGGAGTAGAATGAGCAAACCTCTTCTTACTTGCAAATGAAGTAACTTCACAATTCTCACTCTTCACTTTCTATCTTCACCAACCCTTTCTCTTAATGATCTCAATCCAATATATAGGAGAGCATGGAAAGATCTAGAGTCTTCTAGATCAGTCTAGGATGATTCTAGAAACTTCATGAATTTCCCATGATATGGTATTTTGAAGTGATCTCATGACATCTCCTTTCAAACACTTGCAGCCCCTTAAACACTTTTTAAAATCTCTTTTCATGACAAATTGGAGTGATATGAGTGAAAAACAAGGGATTCCTTTGCCTTATGTTGAGTTTCTCACATGTACCTTATTATGCAAGTAATGGAATTACAAAGCAAGTCCATTTTTTAACCCTCAAATCAAAATTGTGGCTGAACCAAAGTCTTTAAAATGTTCCTTAGACTCAATTTGATATATTACATGACCCATTTTGGATTTATAGATTGCCCAAACCAATTTCCAAGTTGAACTTTTTCAACTTATGTCATTTTTAGGTCATTTTCACCACCTTTTGCCAACTCTTGCTCTATGCATTTTCATACTTCCATGACCTCTTTTCTAGGCTTAAAATGTCATTTTGAACAACTTTGATGTTGTGAAGTTTTTCATTTGAAGCTTCCTTGGATGAGTTTTAGGCATAGGCTAAGAATGACCTATAATTCCACTTTCCCAAAATACCCCTGACTTGCACAAGCTATAACTTGAGCTTCACAAATCAGGTGAAGGCATACCATACCTTTTTGGAAAGGTAAGATCCTGAGGAACAACTCTTATGTTTGCAAAGAATTCATTTGAAACACCCTTTAAGGTCAAAAGTTGCTTGGAAGACAGGCAACTTTCACAGACAAATTTTAGTGTCCTCAGATGACCTGTAACTTGCACGAGCTATAACTTGAGTTCTATAAATCACCTTGATGACTTCCACCACTCAAATTAAAGCTATGAAGATACTCTACAAGTTTCATATGGACCAGAAATTCATATGAAGCTTGCATTTTGAGTTACACTGCTTGGAAGTTTGACCTAAATCAGGGGATTTTACACTGAAACCCTAATTTGGTAACTCCTCTTCTCCTTGACTCCTGTTGATTTTTCTTTGGCACAACACCCCATCCATATCCACATATCAAATAATGAATCCCACATTCTTCAAATGAGCCTTGATACCTTTCAAATCAAGCCCTTGACCTAGGATTGACCTAGATAAAATCCTAGTTGACTGACTTCAACTGAGGCTCTTGCAATCATTCCAATGACTTGGTTACTCCTCAAAAATGATCATCTAGGCTCTTCATAACATCCATACACACCTCATGCTCTTGGCTCATAGCTCACACTTCCTCTGATGATTCCCAAACAACCTCAAGATAGGAGAGAACCCCATGATTGATCTGTCAACTCTTTAAAGTTCAAATTCTTCTATAATGACCTGAGTAGTCTTGAATATGAATGAAACCCCTTGAATATGCCCCTTGAGACAAGAATGGTACTTGATCCCCTGATTAAGATTAGCTTGCTTATGCTATGCTATGCAGATGAACACACTATGTACATGATGCCAATGCAAATGACTATGCAATTGAAACATAAACCTAGGTTAGAAAAGGTTGGGCAAATTTTGGGGTGCAACAGTTTGGTTTATTTTTGTTTGACTTTTAATCCATTTTGTTTGACCCCTGATAACCCTCTGTAATACCCCAAAATTTGCCCTGAGATTAGTAGGTTCATTTCGCGTTTCAGCTCGTTTTAGATTGCATTTTGACTAACCACTAACATGTTTGTGTAGTTTTTTGGTGTTGCAGGAAAATCACGTTGGACGCTCTTTATCTTATGAAGGGTTAAGTGGTTATTAATTTGTCGTCTGCTGACAAATTAAGAAGATATGAATTGAATTGCAAGAGGTTCGTTGAGCTCAACGGTTATGTCAAATTTAGATCGGGCAGGGCGATCAATTGTCAAATTCGGAATTGGAATGTCACAGTTTGATCGAACATTTTTCATTGGATAAATTTAATTACTGAGTTTATTTGATGAATTCAATCAGACGGATTGTAACCAGATGAAGATAGCCAGATTAATTTATTTGGATGGGTCTAACCGAATAAATTTAGTCAAGAAAATTGAAACAGATGGATTTTATCGTGGATGCAAGCGTTTGGACTTGGTTGGACGAATTGATTTGTATGAACTAATCGGGAGAAATTTGATCAGATAAATTCAATTAAATAGATTTATTTGGGTTGAATTTAATCAGATGGTTATCGGTTGAATTTAATTTAATAAATTTATTTGGATAAGTTTATTCGTTCAAATTTAATTCAATCAAGATTTAAGTTTTATCGGAGGAGTAGTCGAAGATTTAATTGGAAATTAGAAATGAAGATCATAATAGAGAAATACAATTGGAAATAATTGATTTTTTTATTCATTTTCATTTTTTTTATTACAATATTACAATATCCAAATAGTGGAAAATTTACATTTTTTTCTAAGTGCCTAAATTACTAAATTATCCTTCCGCTTCCGATTCTGAGTTTCCGATTCTTCGAACCTGCAAATCAACAACAAACAAGTTTTTTAAATGGTTATAAGTGTGGTTCCGATACCCTCAGCAATGTGTCATCATCGGGTATGTCGGGAGGGCAACGACAAAGTCGAAGCCAGCTCCCGACTCTCAATTCCAACATCGGGCTAAAACCGACAGCATCTGTTCTTATTTTCGAGGCATCTAGTGAGAAAAAGTGATTATCCAAAAAGTGATTTTGCGAATAAGCGCTTTAGGGAAAAAGCTTTTTTCCGGAAAATTGGTTTTGCCAAACGCGACCTTAACACATTGTCCAAAAATTTTCCAAAGCCCACGGATCAACAGAAACAATTTCGCCAGGCATCAACAACCAAGTCAAACCGAGTTTCCAGCAACACTTATCAGCCACACAACAAATAACAAAGTCGAGTAACCAAATCCCTGAAAAAGTTCATCTGCAAACCCAAAATAAGTCAAAAAATTCTGGAAACTGTCAAACCGTGAAAATGCTAGATTCTCATCCAACAAAATCCAGAACAAAACAAATCCACAATAAAAGCCTAACCAAAATCAATAAGATTCTTAAAGCTGGCGAATCAAGGACAAATATGGTGTTGGATCCGGCCCAGAAGAATGAGAATATAAAAAAGCTTCATACCCTCATTGTGGGGGAGGAGGTTTTTTGTTTCACATCAAACGAATATATGGAATAATAGAGAAGCGTTAACAGCGGATTCAGAAGCAAAAGCTTCATCATCATCCTCGTCAATAGCAAAAGAAGAAGAGGAGTCTATTTCGAAAATCCAAAACGCAGGAACCTCGTCAGCCGCAGGTGGAAAGGAGGTTCAGAGAAGCTTAAAGCTTCATCATCATCACCAGCCGCGAGCTAAAGAAGAAGAAGAGAATGTTTTCGTAAAAGATCCCGACATCACCACCACCGCATCACCGTCGAATCCCCCCGGAGCCGCTTCAAACCCCTACCCGAGGTGAGCAACATTTTCAGGTTGAATTTATGGCATGATTGTTTTGTAGGTAAGAAGGCATGCAAAAAGAAAAGTGGAACGAAAAAAGCTTCGCTTTTCAGCTTCCATGGCTGTCGGCGACGCGAGAAGGAAGAAGACAAGGGTTTTCAATAAAACAAAAACCCTATAAGCATTGCAGCGACAACCCACGACCTCTCTCTTAAATTCTATATCTGGTTGTGTTATTTTTTTTTTATTATTTAGTTATCTTATAATTATATTACATTACTTTAATTAATATAATGTTTAATCTACTTAGTTAATTAATATATTTTTGTAACTAGTTAATATAACTTGTTTAAATAGTCAATATAACTTTTTTTAACTAGTTAATATAACTTCTGTTAATTAATTAATATAATTTTGTTAATTAGTTAATATATATATTTTTTAATTAGCTAAAAATAACTTTTGTTAATTAGTTAAATAAAATTCTCTAGTCGAGCTTTTTTTAATTAGTAAATAAAACTCTATTTTTATAAATAACATTAAAACTTAACTCTTTTTCAAACAAAAGTAAAAACTTAATTAAATTCTAACTTTATTAAAAAAAAATATATTAACCAAATAAACCCATTTTAAAATTAAAAATGATTTTTTTAAAATATTAAAATTAAAACATTTTTTTCTTATTTAAAACAAAAATTAAAACTTTTTTCTTAATAAATTTCTAACATTTTTAACATTTATTAATTTTTAAATTTCTAACATTTCACAGTTGGTTACAAATTTCACAGTTGACCATATTTTCATTTTTTATGGTTGTAATCATGCGAGGCTATCGTCGCTTTATTTCCGTATTCTTTTATGGTTGTAATTTACGCGAGTAATCGTCACATCACACTCTTCTTACTATTTTCATATTTGCGTCTATTTTAGTCCTGCCATGTAATAACTCATCATTTGCATCATTCACCGTTAAACCCTCAGGAGGATTAGGTCCAGCAGTTTGACCGCCGAGTCAATAACCCTAACCTTTAACCATTTCAAAACCCTATTTTGCCTAGGCGTCCCGCCGTGGATGAAAATATCCTTTACCCTATCATTAGGTCAAGGAGTCGCCGCACTCCGTTTTAGGGTTTCCCGCCGTGGAACATTTAGTTTGCCCTACTTTCAATTCAACTATTTCAACATAGAAATAGGAGTCGCCGCACTCCACGTAAGCGCGTCCTTAAGAAACGCTTACTCCCCTTGAAACGTTGACCACAGTCAAGAAGTTTCTAACCTCCCTTTCGAGGAGAACTACGATTACTCTGATTCCATCCCCTACCTCGGATACGTAGGCACAAGATGTGAATCTTGTCAAGTAAACTTAGGACTAACCCTTAGGTCTCTTTATCACTCTTAACCCTTAGCAATATACCCTCAAGCAAATAATAAAGCAAAATAGTAATTGTAAACAAAAGGTTCCTGTAGAATACTACAGAAGTTTAGGATGCTAATACCTTCCCTAAGCTTAACAAACCCCTTACCTATATCTCTCCCCGCATTGTGCTTACGATGCAAAATTAGGTTTTTCCTTTTTTTGACCTTTCCTTCGGATAAATTAAAGACCGGTTGTGAACTATGAGATGTGATTCAAATTAATTAATAATTTGATATCTTATTCTAACTGCAACAGAAAATGGCGACTTCACTGGGGACCAGCTAATCTTTTAAGGGTTACCCCTACTTGTTTATTCGCTATGCTATTTGCTTTATTATTATCATTTTCTTGTATATATATTTATTGTACCTTACTTGGGGTATCCATTTGTTGTGAGATGAGTGCTACACCCAGACTTGTGGATCCCTTGAGCTCCCAACTCTTCTTGATTCATATTGTCAACATGTTGAGCTTGCTGGTTGTCAATTTATAGGTCATACACTTGCTTGCCTCTTGTGTCAGGTTGCATTCCTTTTAGGCTTTCCATTTGATGTTCAAATGTTGAGAGTGTTTAAGACCTAGGTCTTTTGCCAAGCCTAATTTTATAATCTCTTTTTGTGTGATTCTTTCTTGCTTTCTATATCTTCTTCCCTTGCTCTTACCTCTGTCCAAGGATCATACAATCCCATTTGAGATGGTTTAGTCACTCCTTTGGAGGTACTTTGAACATATCATGAATGGTGATTCCTTTTGAGGACTTTTGGTATGTTTTCTCTTGTTTAATCTTGATGATGATTGTGGTTGAGACTCTTTGAGTTACTTGCTGCCCAAGTTTGGTATCCCATCTCTCATCTTGATTTTGCTTTGCGTCTTGGCTTTCTTACTTTGTTGTTGAGCTAGTGATTGATACATAAGTGATTGTAAGGATTCCGTTCTTCTCACTTTATCTCACTTTGGTTTGAATTTGGTTATGTGCTTTTGTTGTATTTCCTTTTGGTTCTTGCATCTTTCATTTGCATGCTTGAGATTGAGATGTGCTTGAGGTGGTGTTTACCCCACAATTTGTTCCTCCCTCTTTTCATTCTAATTTTGCATTACATGTTTGCATACTTTCTTATGCTTCCTTCTTCTCTCTTCTTTGCCATGTTCCCTTAGAACCTCTAATCTCTCTTGTTCAAGATTGATTATGATAGATCTTAGGTTTGAAACCAGACATGATAACATTAGGTATCATTCCCTTTTCATCCCAATCATAGGTGCACTTTGTATGAGAACTTTAGGTTGAGTCTTAGTCTCCCTTTAGAGTGTGTCTCTCTCTTGTCATCTTCAAACTTCTTCAAAACACTTAATAATGGATAATGAATGTTGTACGCTACGAGCCTTAAGTACTTGGGGAATGATGATTGGGGGCCTCCTCACAATTGTCTAGAGTGATTAGCGTATGTCCTTTGGATGATATGCGATGCATTCGCTCCTATGTCATAGTATTTAGTGCATCATGAGTTTCAAACCATGACTCAATTCACTTCTTTCTCTAAAAAAAACATAAAAACAAACTTCAAATATTTTTATCCTTCGGGATCTTAATTTGGAAAACCTTTTTCATAAGGAGAGTTTTGTTAACTCTTGGTTCTACCTCAAACAGGTAACGCCTAAGTCTCTAATGGTCGAGCTGCATACACCTAAATGCTAGAACTAAGTTTTAAGCCTACTCGGGCCTAAAACATTCTGAACCAACCTGTGGTCTTTGTTAGCCCGAACTAAGTTTGCTTTGATTTCTCCTACGTAACGAGAATACGTAGGCATAAGACGACAATGTCTTGGCAAGCAACCTTCCCCCACCTTCACCCGTAGTTTTCCGAACTACGTTGACTCTGACTTTCCCATTGCATGAGGGAATACGTAGGCATAGAGCGGCGATGCTCTATCGAGTCTCTTTTCTTTCCTTTTGTCCCTGTGGCCTGTAGCATAGATAGTTCAACACCCTTTAGAGAGATAACAAGCGTGGATCCCGTCGAGTACGACGAACGTGAGAGGTGCTAATACCGTCCCCTTGCGTAACTGACTCCCGAACCCAAGATTTGGTTGCGATGACCTGTCTTCTCCCATTTTCCTAGGTTTTTCTGATTGTTTCCTTTCCCTCTTTTGGGATAAATAACGAACGGTGGCGACTCTTCTGTCCTTGCTGGGCCCTCTTCGCAACGATGCGACACTCCCCAGCGTAGTCCGAATTATGGTGTTTGTTATTCCAACTTTTGGTTGGTAATTCTAGGGCGTGTTATCCTAACTCTTGGTTGGTAATCTCTGGTTTCCCCTCGCATAGTCCTTATTCCAACTTTTGGTTGGTAATATTTACTTCATTCCAACTTTTGGTTGGCAACCTATTGACATTTGGATGTTATTCCAACTTTTGGTTGGTAATCCTCGTTTTCTTCGACAAATTCGGATATTCCAACGTTTGGTTGGTAACCTTTGTTGTGGTCAGGTCGCTCTCGTTCAGCATTTCCGGCGATTCTAACTTTTGGTTAGTAGCTTTTATTCCAACTTTTGGTTGGTAGTTCTGGATGATCATCCCAACTTTTGGTTGGTAGTCTTCTGTGGTGGAGTCAGCTTTGTTCAGCGCCTCCGGCGATCTTAACTTTTGGTTAGTAGCTTTTGTTCCGACTTTTGGTCGATGATAATCTTTTCTAGTGATCCTAACTTTTGGTTAGTAGCTTGTGTCCCAACTTTTGGTTGGATGTTATCCCCTGCAGTCGTCGTCCCAACTTTTGGTTGGTAGTCTGTCGCTTGTTGAACGTCATCCCAACTTTTGGTTGGTAGTATGTGGTCGCGACATTCTGAGTCTAACCGAACTAACTGCAAGTGCGCAGTCTATCGCGTAGTAATAAAAGATATCAATCCCACAAGGACTTGTAATCAAACTAGTGTTCTCGGGCGTTACTATGTTTAGCTAGGTTGGATATGGTTTAAGGGAAAGGATGCAAAAGTAAAGGCTAAATTAAAGAAAGGCTAAAAGGTTTCTTAGAATATTAATACGGGGAATCGGTATGCAATGCCTTAGTTCTTCGAGGATTTGACTAGTTACCGGCATAGTTTAATAAATTCAAAATAGTTTTCAGAAGAAAATAACGGTTTAAAGACTTTCGTCTCACATTGGTTGTTGACGCTAGTCGCAACACTAAGGCGGAACGTATGCTTTCGCTATCCCGTTCGAGGTTAAAATTGCTTTTTGAAAACCATCGAGTTCTAATCTCTTTTAAAGCGCTTTCGCTGTATTTAAAATAAATGCCTAGTTTTTACTATCTGGTCCTAGCCTCAGCTTTCGCATGTCTAATCATACCTTATTGAATCTCCCACTGTCGTGGTGAGATTACTTTAAACAAATTCTCACTGTCGCGACGAAGTTTAGTTTAATAAATGTAGATTAAAAACTATGGCCAGAAACAAGTTTGAAAAAGTGGAAAAACGCCGGATATTATCGAATCTCGTCCTACTAAGTCATTACATACCGATCAATATGGTTTAGCTAGACATGAATCTTAAAGCAGACATAATTGAATTAAAACAACGGAATATGTAAACATACATTATAAAGGAAAAGGAAACTTAATTAATAATAATGAACCTGTAAACAATTCTGCTTCGACACTTGAACAATCCTCCACAATGTTGGAAGGATTATTACTTTGGTGACGATTAATGTACGGAAAGTTAAATAAAACAGTACAACTTGAATTTCAAAGGAAAATAAAGGAAAAAGAAAGCAGGAACAAAGAATGGCTTTTTGTAGTAAATTGGGCAGCTCTTCGTGGTCTTCAATGCGGCTCCCTTATTCCAGTCCTCAAGCTCTCCTTTTATAGTGAATGTTTCTTACGTGAACTACCTCAGGAAGTGCAGTTGAGGGTGAGAGAATCCAGGGAGCCGTGATTTTGTTTTCTGGGCTTCTGCTGACACGTTCTCAAAAGTGAACGTTAATCTGTTTTTGCAAGTGTGACGATCGTGAAGGGTATATGACGTTTGTGATGCACATAACGTTCGTGACGGTCGTCACACACATGAAGGTCGTCACACACATGACGGTCGTGAGGGACCTGTGACGATCGTCATATCAGCAGAATTCATTTCTGCTATTTTTTTCATCCTTTTTCTTCTGTTTTGTGTCTTCTAGCATTTGTTTTCTTTGTCTTGCTTCATTTGAGTTTGAACTTCGTATACTTGTAAAAAATACTTAACAAAGAATGCGGAGAAGTCCGAAATCAGGGTGAAATTAACTATTAGTAGCATAAAATCATGGCATTTAATATATACATTTTCGCGTTATCAATCTCCCCTAAACTTGAATCTTTGCTTGTCCTCAAGCAAAAAGTATAAGAGTTGAGACAATGCAGTTACACGATGCATTCCTTTGCGTTTTCAAAGTAGCTTCAGAGGCGCTGATTCGGGAAGTCGGAGAGAATTTAAAACAACACGCATACGACAGTGTCACTAAGCGGTATGCTCTCGAAGGCCTCCTTCTTATACGAGTCTGTTCCAATCATGCTGTTGTAGCTCGGCGTAAAGTTCATCATACCAAGTTCTGCCCAGTTTCGTTCCAGCGCAATCACATTAAGCCATTTACCTCTTTGCACGCACGTAGTGGAATAACCTGTTAGTGATTTCGGTCTTTTCCTTATACGGGGTCTGGTGCACGAGTGCAGTACCCTTTGATATGTCCTCTTTGTAAGTTGTGGGGGATCGAACCGTAATTCGCCCTACCGAGTCCATAACTAGAGACCTAATGGCCAACTGACAGAGAACTTCTTTTCTTTATAAGCTTATTTTGTTATTCCGAGATATCAGAGGTAGATAATTACTACATGGTGTTGCACCCCAAAATTTGCCCAACCTTTTTCTTTGGCTGGCTTGTGTTTCATTTCATTTTGTTCTAGCATTTGCATTGCATATCATTGTTCATTTAGCAGGGGATCAAGAAGTTGTGCATAGCAAGAGGAGGTTACCCAGAGTGTTGGGCCTAAGCAAGGGGTGTTACTCAAGCATGGATGGTCATCAAGTCATCTAGAAGTGGTCAATAGTCTTGTGAAAGGATTGATGAATGTATGTGGGTCAGCTCCTAACTTGAAGGCCAGTTAAAGATCATCAGAGGATGGTAAATGCATGATTATGGATATGGGATGTTGATAGATCTCATTGAGTGCTTTGAGAGCTATGTTGGAGCTTATTCAAGTTGTTGTGTGAGGTGGAAGAAGCCACAGTCAAGAATGTTGCATCTAGGGTTTTCATCTGGTTAATCCTCAGTCAACTGTGAAATTGAAGGCGATTAAAACTCAATTCCAAGCCTCTATGGTTATGGTATGTTGTGTTGAGATTTATAATATATCATTTCAAGATCAATTCATCAAGAATCAGGAGTGTGAGAAGTTACTAAATTAGGGTTCTTAGTGTAAAATCCCCTGTTGAGTCCCCAACTTCAAGACCACCTTTCTCAAGATAGAAGTCTCATATCATCCTGACATGGTCATGAAACTTGTATAGAATGTTATTAGCTTTCTTTTGAGTACTAGAAGTCATTGATCTGATTTCTTGAACTCAGGTTATGATGCTGACAAGTTACAGGTCATCAGATGAATGTGATTTTGGTCAACAAAAGTCCCCCAACTTCCAAGCCATTTTTGTCCTAGAAGGATCTTTCTCCTCAACTTTTGATGAACATGAAAGTTGTTCCTCATGGTCTTAGATTTCCAAAGAGTACTAGAAGTCTTTCATCTGATTTGTAGAACTCAAGTTATGAGGCTTGCAAGTTAGGGGTATTTTGGGAAAGTGAGATTATAGGTCATAAAATTATAGGTCATTTTCACCATCTTGCACACTTCAAATGGAGATTTTCCCAACATCAAACTTGATCCAAATAGGGCCATTTGCTTTACCAAATCATCTCTTGTCATGGTTGAAGCTTGGATTGAAGAATTCCTAAAGTGACTTTCATGGAAAAGGCTTTAAAATGAGAAAATCAAACTTAATTCATTTTGGATCATTTTTGTGCAAGTGAGTACATATTTTGAGTGCAAAACATATTTCAAACACAATGGCAATTTTAGAATTTTGATTTGAGGAGTTTTGGTGTGCCATTTCCAAGCTTACTTCAAGCTTAAGTTACACAATCAATATCAACCATTGATTACAAACAAGGATTAAATCACAGCCATTCATACTCCTCACATTACCAGCAAGTGATTTGAAGCATTTTGGAGGCAAGTTGGAGGGAAATTCTTGCATATTCACAAGCTCAAAAACTCAAATTTTATGGATTGGCATTTGGGCTTTAGGGACTGCCATTGGGCTTTCTTATCATTCAAATCCTTCATATAAAACATTTCCATCATTCACAAATGCTGAGAACTCGTTTTGGTGAAGAATTGGAGCAAAAGCAGCTTTGAAAAAGTGAAGAAAATTTGAATTACGAATACTGAGATCTACTCCATTTCAAGCAAAATTGAGGATTGCAAAAGCTTCTCTGAAGTTTGTGGAACGTTTCTGGATAGTTTTCTTTAAGTTTCATCAAAGGATCACCAAGCATTTTTGTTTTTCTTTTTCTGCCATTGGACTTGGGCCCGTGTTTGCTCTTTGCGCCCCCCATCCTGGGCCCATACGTGTTTTGAACATGATTTGCTTGCTGTATGCACCCCTGATCTTATTATTTTCTTTTTATTTCTTTTTTTTATTCTGTTTTAATTCTGTTTCAATTTAAATCATTTAAAATAGCTCCAGTGTTCCTAAAATTCCACAAAAATATTTTTTAGAAACTTTGGGATGTCCTTTATTTTTAGGATATTTTTTTTTTTTTTTTTAGTTTTATTTTCAATTAAAAAAGGAATTAAACATTGGAGTTTGTTTTACGTGGATTAAATTGTGACATTGTTTGTTCTTGATTTTGTTTTTGCATTTCCTTTTGGGTCCAATGACTGAAAATTGATCCTCATACTCATGATGAGTTGAACAATTTTTAAGGACCATTTTTCCCCTGGTTGGTTGACTTTAGGATTGACTTTGGGTGCTTTTCTTTTGACCCTCGATTCTCCCATTTCAAAGTGGTACATCTCAAGGATAATTTTCCTTTGATGGTGCTTTGAGGGGATATTTGCCTTGAGCTTTTAGCCTCTGGTTGCCAACATGTTTAGCTTCTTTGTGTATTTTATTTGGTAATTTTTGAGCCTTTTTCCTAATTTTGAGATGACTTGTAAGTTAGGTCATTTCATAAGGTGGCTCATACAAGTGTATGACCTAGTTTGAATTGGAAATGACCTTTGTGGATCCTTTGAGCTCTCAACTCTTCTTGTTTCACATATTAGACATGTTGAGCTTGCTGTATGTTCATTTTTAGGTCAAAATTATGTTCATTGCTTGTTGGTTTGTGCATTCCTTTTGTTGCTTCCATTTAGGATTTCCATATGTCTTATGTTTGCATTATTTGTGTGGTATCTCTCTTTGGGTGATTACCTCTTGTTCATTTCTTCTTCTCCTTTCTTCTTTGCATTTCCCATATGCATGCTTGGTTGAGATGAGCTTGTGGAGGCTACTTCCCCACACTATTTTCCTCCCACTTTCATTCTATTTGTGCATCTTATGTTTTCATCTTCATTTGCATATGTTTTCTTTCCCTTCTTCTTCTTCTTTGTTTCTTCTTTGCCATGTTCCCCATAGGTTCTCTAACCTCTTGAAGTTTTGATAGACATTAGGTGCCTAACCATGCATGATAACATTAGGTAGTTTCCGTTGTGTATCTCAACTTTAATTCCACTTTGCATGATAACTTTTAGGATTGATTAGTCTCCCATTAGTGTCCTTTCTTCTCTTCTCATCTTCAAACATTCACAAAACACTTAATAAAGAATGACAAGTGTGGCACACTATGAGCCTTAAGCAACTTGAGAAATGTTGATTTAGGGGCTTCCTCTCAATGACCTAGAGTGTTTAGTGTACACCCTTTGGGTGATATACGACGCATTCGCTCTTAGGTCATAATCTCTAAGGCAACATGTGTCACAAATCAAGTTCAAAACACTTCTTCTCTAAAAAACACAAAAAACATTTCAAACTTCTTTCATCCTTCGGGATCTTAATCAGGAAAATCTTTTCAGAAAAAGAGTGTTGTTAACTCTTAGTTCTATCATAAACGGTAACGCCTAAGTCTCTCATGCTCGAGCTGCATACACCAATTGCTAGAACTACTCGTTAACCCTACTCGAGACTAAAAAATTTTTGAACCAACTGGTGTTCCTTTTAGCCTGAACTACGTTTGCTCTGATCTTTCATACCAGATGAAAGTACGTAGGCACAAGACGCGACGTCTTGGCAAGCAACCTTTCCCCCTTTCACCCGTAGTCAGCCGAACTATGTTGACTCTGATTTCTCGTTCCAGACGGGAATACGTAGGCCCATAGCAGCGATGCTATGTCGAGTCCTCCTTTTTTCTTTTCTTTTGTCCCTTGGCCTTTAGCTAGATAGTTTCCACACACCCTTTTAGATAGACAATAATGCGTGGATCCCGTTGAGTACGATGGACGTGAGGGGTGCTAATACCTTCCCCTTGCATAACCGACTCCCGAATCCAAACATGGTTGCGATGACCTTGTCTTTCCCTTTTTCGTCAGGTTTTTCCGATCGTTTCCTTTCCCTATCTTTGGGATAAATAACGAAAGGTGGCGACTCTTCTGTTTTTCCGCCGGTTATTTTTCGCAGTAGCGACACATGGCTGCGGAGCAATTCTTTTCTTTATGATCTTACCGATCACTTATTTGCATCAACTTTCCACGTGGTATGTGCTTGAGGCGGTGCTGACTGCTTGTATAAACTACTAAGGGCTTCGCTTGGTGCTCGAACCCGAGGCTTTGGTACAGTAGGTAGTGGAAATGACTCGCATAAACCGGAGGTCTAAGGTGTCAAAGCGGTATAGGCATCGTCAGCAATCGTTCTCGAGGTTCCTTGACTCGGCCTTAATCTTGGCGCATCGAGTGTCGCATCGGTTTTTGGAAAAAAATTTGTATAGCTCGAGAAAAACGGATAAAGTGGGGGAAGCTCTCGTAACGGAAAAGAATATAAAAATGCGCTTTATTGTACTGAATTGAAATGACTGGATTAAAATAGTTGAAATGGAAATAGAGTACATAACAGAAATGAATGGAAATAAAGTGCCGCTCCCACACCATCTCAAGCAGTGTCCTCACTGATTTGAAACGAATGTGGAAGGTATACAACAAGAAAAATGAAAATGCAATAAATAAAAGTACACTACTCTCTGTCTCTTCCTCTGCCGCGATGTCGTCCTTCTCGGGTCGTGGGGTGCAGAGCGCCAGTGTGAAAGATGGCGTCGTTGAGGCCCTCCACACGGACGGTTAGAGCAGTGACCTCATCAACTACGTTGTTGAGGCGTTCCCCTTGGGCTACCAACAAATCTATCACCTGCTGGTGTTGTTCTTGGTGACGACGTTCAAGCCGGGCTGCTGTCTCGTTTTGTTGCCAAATGCTGCGAAGGATTTCTTCGTTGGTTGCTTCAGTCTCGGGTCGACATCGGTGACGAGAGGAAGGACCTTCAAGAGGTGGTTTTTGTGGAGCATCGGCCTGAGCAGCTCTGTCCAATTCTTCCTGTACTTCATCAACGGGCACTTGAATATTTTCTTGAGGTGCTGCTGCATTAGCCTCTGGTGCCGCTGGGTCAAAGAGTCAGTTAGCTCTGTTTTGAGGATGAGCATGGTCACGGCATGGTAGGATGATGCTGCGGATAGTGCGGTTGTGAACTACCGGATGATATCTTCCGTCGGCTCGGACCTTGATGAGGTGGGAGGAACGGCAGTAGTCGATGTCGAGAAAGACCGGAGGCAGGGACAGGAGGTCCTAGAGGTGGTTACCGAGGTCGAGGGACACGGTAATGGAAGGAATGATACCTCCGAAGTAGAAAGGCTTTGAGCCACAACCACAGTTGGCCTGGATGTGAGCCAAGAGAAACGGGGCAGCGTTGATAGCTTCCGGAGCAAAGATGCACTGTAGAAAGAAAAGCACCTTGGAGTTAACCTTGTGGTTGCTATCTCGTGCAAAGATGGTGTTATCGAGCACCCAGTGAAAGTAGCGGATGGCGGGGTGGTGGATGTATGTGGCATTGAGGCTGTCCCAGCCATCGGCGGTGGTGCCGGTAAGTTGGTTCCAGAGTGCGAAGGCTTCTTGAAAGAAGTTCTCCGAAGGAACTCTACAGTGAGCATCAACACCATGGCGAAACTGTAACATCTAAGCAAGTTGAGTTTGGTTGAGCTGGTATTCATTTCCGAACATTCGGAAACATGCAACACCGGTGAGCTGGTTAGTTTCGTCGGTAGGGGTGATGTATGAGAACGAACTCAGGAACTCCAAGGTTAGTTGTTCGTACGTCGGCTGCGGGGTTGTGAAGAGAAACCAAAGACCGGTATTTTGCAGCATCCATTGGACGCCTTCCAGAATGCCCAACTCAGTTAAGCATGCAACTTCAGCGTATCGAGTTGGTTGAACATATCGTTGATAGAATGAAATGTAGTTGGCTCGCTGTTGTTCGCCGCGTTCGCCGTCTCTGAAGACGATGGTAGACATGTCAGGAAGTTCACCGTGGCGTCCCATTGTTTTGCGGTTATTTGGTGGAAAAGAGAGAGTGATTAGGGAGAGTGTTTCTTTCTGTGCAATGAATTAGATGAGAACGGGGAGATTATATGGAAGGATTTGTAGGTGAACAGGTTGTACGAGCAATGATGGGGTTGAATGTAATGAATGAGAAAGTTATTGTGGAGGTAGTGGGAAGTTGAAAATGTAGAGGGGTTTGGAATGTGAAAATGTGGAAAGAATGTGGGAACGGTCGTATTTTGCTATTTTAGCAGGATTTAATCGCGTGAAGATCGTGAGGGGCGTCACGATCGTGAAGCTCGTGACGAGCGTAACGGGGGCGTGACGGTCGTCATAGCAGCAAATTCTGCAGCTGCAGAAAAGGTGCTTTGTGGTGCGTACTGGAGTTCTGTAGTAATATTGATTCATATTGCAAGCCAGTATATCAAACAAAATAATGAATTGCAGAGGAAGAATTTTGGATTAAAACTTAAAATGCAAAAGAAATTTCATTAATTAAAGTAAATGTTGAAATGAGTACAGTAATTAAAATGGAGTTCAATTTGTAAAAACAGAAAACAAGAAATAGTTCAGAATGCAGTAAAAACTAAAATAGAACTAAAGTTATCAATCCTTCTGCTGCTTCAAGTTGTCAAGCTATTGAGTAATGTAGTCGAACTGATCACAAACTACGTCCATGAAGGTTGTGACATCTGTCTACAGTTTTGTTAGCTCATCCTTGACTGTTGTGATTTCCAACTTGAAGTCGTCCATTGTTTTCAGAAGGGGGTTCAGCTTTTCTGGTTGTTGGTCAGGAATGGGGTCAGCGAAATTATGGTAATTCAGAGGAGTCTCAGGGTCTGTCTCAGCTTCTGACACATAGTCTTCATAATACATAAAGTATTGAGCTTCTGATATATGATCGATGTCGTACATGTAAGCCTGAGATGTAGAATAAGGTGAGGTAGGACCCATAGGCTCATCCAACTCATACAGCCAATTGTTTCGGTTATGGACACTTGTCATCTCATGGTTAGGCAATGTGAAAAGTTGAACAGGTCGATCAGCAATAAGGTACTCGTATGTTTCTGGTCCTAAGTTACCTATGATACGTTGGTTAAAGCAAAACGGTATGTCCATAGGTCTAATCTGGCCAGAAACTTTGATTCTATTTAGTTGGTACCTAAGTCCAATTGCGTGTGCAATCATGGTGACGAGGCCTCCTATTAGGATAGGTGAATTCAGTTCCTGAGTAAGCGTTTCGAAGGTTCTCATCATAAACGGTACGACATTGATTGGACGACCTTGTGATGCACAGTACAGGATAAACAACTCTTCCTTAGGGACTGTAGTAACATTTTCTTCCTTCCCAAAGAGGGTATGGGCTAATATCCTATGGAAGTAGCGGAGTGCAGGGTTATGTATCTTGTTAGTATTCATGTTGTTCGGCTCAGGGTGATAATTACCTATAATGGTACCCCAGAAATAATCTAACTCGATATCCATATCAGCTTCTTGGGCATCAGTATACATGAAGGGTCCGCTAGGGAAACCTAAGAGGTCAGCTAGTGACTTACGGTTGTATGTGAATTCTGTCCCAAATGGTCTAAAGCATATCAGCTCCTTGGTGGATCCATGGCCGTATTCGGGTATGTAGCCTAGGGAGCTAAGGAATTCGAACATGAGTTCGCGATAGGTGACAAAACGGGTTTTTAGAGCAGTTCGCTCCCAGTCTAATTGGTTAAACAAATAGAGGATGCTATCGTGGATTCCTAACTGATCCATAGTGGATCCATCATAGTACAAGGTCAAAGCGATGCCTCTCTGAGTCAGAGCCTCAAATCTGGCTTGCTGAGTTGGTCCTCTAAAAATGGTAACCGTGTAGTCGATGTTAGCCATGCTCGAAAGTTAGTCAGATAAAAAGGAGAGAAGTAGGAAGGCTTTAAAATCCTGGAAACAGTTGAAAGCAGATGGTACTCAAATTAGATTTTTTTGGAAACAGAAGGTGATAAAAATAAAGAAAAGAAAATACAATAGTATAAATCAAATGAAGAACATAAAGTAAATAAATTAAGAGGGAAAACGAGGGAAAATGGGTTGCCTCCCATGCAACGCTGTTTTTAACATTAAAAGCCTAACGATAGCTTGGTCACAAGCTAGTCGGGATGTTGAGCAGGAAGCACTAGCAGTTTCACACTGCTCACGTGGTTATTGTGGTCATTTTGATTGTAGTGCTTTAACCGTTGTCCGTTGACTATGAACGGTGCATTGGTTTTATTGCTAATTTCGACAGCTCCACTGTGAAGGATTTTAGTTATCTCGAAAGGACCTAACCATCTTGACTTTAGTTTTCCTGGGAAAAGTTTCAATCTTGAATTGAATAGGAGTACGATGTCTCCCACATTGAACTGTTTCCGGACTAAACGCTTGTCGTGCCACTTTTTGGTTCTTTCCTTGTATATGCGGGCATTCTCATATGCGTCTAATTTAAGTTCTTCCAATTCATGCAGATTCAAGATCCGTTTCTCGCCCACTTCAGTGTAGTTGAGGTTTAGCGTCTTAATAGCCCAAAAAACTTTGTGCTCTAGTTCCACTAGCAGGTGACATGATTTCCCATAGAGTAATTTAAATGGTGTAGTTCCTATCGGCGTCTTGTAAGAAGTCCTATAGGCCCATAAAGCGTCGCTTAATTTCGATGACCAATCTTTCCTAGAGGTGGCGACTGTCTTTTCCAAGATTTTCTTGACTTCTCTGTTGGAGACCTTCACTTGGCCGCTTGTCTATGGGTGATACGGTGTTGCAACACGGTATTTTACTCCATATTTCGATAGCATTTTGTCAAAATATGCGCTATGAAGTGTGAACCACCGTCACTGATGACAAGTCTGGGTACACCGAATCTGGGAAAGATGGTATTCTTGAAGAGTTTGACAACTACTCGCGTGTTGTTAGTTGGAGCGGCAACGACCTCAATCCATTTTGATACGTAGTCGACAGCGACGAGTATATACTTGTTTCCAAAAGAAGATGGGAATGGACCCATGAAATCGATCCCCCATACGTCAAAGACTTCCACTTCCGAGATACCTTTTGGGGGCATCTCGTCGCACCTTGAAATGTTTCCGGTGCGTTGGCACCGGTCGCACCTTAGTATAGCAGCGTGGACATCTTTCCAAATGATGGGCCAGAATAGGCCAGATTGTTGGATTTTTGCACATGTCTATGAAGTACTGGCATGTCCTCCGTAAGGGGAGGAGTGACACTGAGAGATGACGTCTTCAGTTTCTTCCTCTAGGACGCATCGACGGAATATGTTGTCGGCTCCTCTCTTGAAAAACAGAGGTTCGTCCCAATAATAATGCTTTAAGTCGTGGAAGAATTTCTTCTTTTGCTGATACGTTAAGTCCGGTGGGAGCATGCCCGCAGCTATGTAGTTTACAATATCAGCATACCAAGGCAGGGTGACATGTGCGTAGACGGCTTCCACGGATTTTTCTAGTTCTGGTTCCTCCGAGGTTAAGTGTGGCATATCGCTTTCCAATCTGGCTATCAGGCGTTCATAAGGGAAATCATCGTTGATAGGCACTGATTCTGGCTTAATGCCTTCTATTCGGGATAGGTGATCGGCCACTACATTATCGGTTCCTTTTTTATCTTTGATTTCTAAGTCAAACTCTTGTAACAATAGGATCCAGCGCAATAGTCTCGGCTTGTCATCCTTTTTGCTTATCAGGTACCTAATGGCAGCGTGGTCTGTGTAGATGATTATTTTCGCTCCTACCAAGTAGGAACGAAATTTGTCGAGGGTGAACACAATTGCTAGAAGTTCCTTTTCTGTTGTGGCGTAGTTCATTTGGGCAGGATCTAAAGTTCTACTGGCATAATAGATTGCGTGAAGCTTCTTGTCTTTCCTTTGTCCTAGAACTGCACCTACAGCGTAATCACTCGCATCGCACATGATTTCGAATGATAGTTTCCAGTCTGGTGGTTGCATGATTGGTGCGGTAATGAGGGTTGTTTTTAGAGTTTCGAATGCTTCCAAGCAGTCCTTGTCGAAAATGAATTCGGCATCTTTCATCAACAGACCTGTTAGAGGTTTTGTAATTTTCGAGAAATCTTTTATGAATCGTCGGTAGAATCCGGCGTGTCTTAAAAAGCTTCGTATTTCTCATACGGTTTTCGGAGGTTGAAGATCCTTTATAATTTCTATTTTTTCTTTGTCAACCTCAATCCCTTTGTCAGATATGACGTGTCCTAAAACTATGCCTTGTCGGACCATGAAATGACATTTCTCCCAATTGAGAACAAGGTTCAATTTCGCACATCTTTCGAGTACCATTTCTAGGTTTGACAAACAACCTTCAAAACTTTATCCGCATACAGAAAAGTCATCCATAAACACTTCCATGATGTCATCTATAAAATCCATGAAGATTGCCATCATGCATCTCTGGAACGTTGCTGGAGCATTGCAGAGTCCAAACGACATTCGTCGATAAGCAAAAGTGCCTTAAGGACAGATGAATATAGTCTTTTCTTGGTCATCGGGGTGAATGGGAATTTTGAAAAATCTCGAATAACCTGTCTAGATAGCAGAAATACGAATGTTTGGCCAATCTCTCCAACATCTAGTCTATGAAAGGTAAAGGGAAATGATCTTTCCGAGTTGCCTTATTCAGTTTTCTGTAATCGATACACATCCTGCTTCCGGTTACAACTCTTTGGGTTATCGATTCACCTTTCGTGTTTTTTACCACGGTGACGCCTCCTTTCTTGGGTACGACGTGCACTGGGCTAACCCATTGGCTGTCGGAGATCGGATATATGATTCCTGCATCTAATAACTTCTTCACTTCGTCTTTGACTACAGTGCTTAGGATAGGATTTATCCTTCTCTAATGTTCTCTAAAAGTTTTGCAGTCTTCTTCTAGCATGATTCGATGCATACAGATGGAAGGACTTATACCCTTGAGGTCAATTATATTATAGCCTAACACAGTTGGGTATTTCCTTAGGACTTCTAATAGTTTCTTGGTTTCTAACTGTCCTAAATCGGTGTTGACTATCACTGGTCTTTTGAATTCGGTATCTAAGAATTCGTACCTGAGGGTCTTAGGTAATTCTTTAAGCTCTAAAGCTGGGTTCTTCGGACTTGGCATGTGATTAGGAGTTAGTGCTAAGATTTCGCTTAGACTATCATCTTTGTATGGCGCACGCCAATTGTCGTCTTCATGAATATCAGAGATTTGGATTTTCATGATTTCAGAGTATTTAGTTTCTTCCTTCTCTAGTTCTCTTATGCATTTGTCAATGACATCTACTAAATAGCATGTGTCATCTAAGGCTGGTGCTTTTAAGAACTTATTGAGGATTAATTCTATCTTTTCTTCTCCTACTTCGAATGTTAGCCTACCTTTCTTTACGTCTATAATAGCTCCGATTGTTGCTAGGAAGGGTCTTCCTAAGATAATCGGGGTAACAAAGTCTTCCTTAATATCCATGATTATAAAGTTGGTTGGAATGTAGAATTGACCTATGCGTACTGGAACGTTTTCCAGTATACCGACGGGATATTTAACTAATCGATCATCCAATTGCACGGGCATTTTGGTTGGTCTTAGTTCTCCCATATTCAGCTTTTTGCATATAGATAAGGGCATAACACTTATACTGGCTCCTAAATTGCATAAAGATTTGTCTATGAAGAACTTTCCTATGACACAAGGTATGGAGAAGCTACCTGGGTCTTTTAGTTTAGGAGGCATGTTATTTTCAATGATCGCGCTACACTCGGCAGTAAGTGTAACTGTTTCATTATCCTCGATTTTTCTTTGAGAAATTTAGCGTATGAGGGCATTTGAGTGATAGCTTCTGTAAAAGGAATGGTGATATTCAGTTGCTTCAGAAGTTCTACGAATTTCTTGAATTGTCCTGTAGTTTTAGAATTTATGAATCTTTAAGGATAAGGAATCGATGGCTTATACGGCGGTAGAGGCACATACGGGTTTTCATTTTTGGCGGCCTCATTCTCGTAATCTTCCTTCTCTTCGGTTTTAGACTCCTTTTCTGCTTTTTTATCAGTTTTCTAATGCATGGCTGAGTTTTCACTCCTAGGATCGGTTGGTCCGTCCAGTTCTTTTCCACTTCTTAATATGACAGCGTTTACATGACCTTTCGGATTAGGTTTGGGCTAACCGTGAAATGTACCAGCGGGTGCGGCTGTAGAAGCTTGTTGTTGAGCCACTTGTGATATCTATGTTTCAAGCATTTTGTGGTGGGTGGCTAAAGCGTCTACTTTGCTTGTTAGCTGTTTAATCTGCTCGCTAGTGTGTATGTTTTGATTCAGGAATTCTTTGTTCGTTTGAGCTTGAGTAGCTATGAATTATACCATCATCAATTCAAGATTTGATTTCCTAGGGGCATTCGGAGCAGCTACGGTTGGTTTCTGATTTCCTGGTGTAGCAGCAGGTGCTTGCAATGCGTTATCGCTTTTGTAGGAAACGTTTGGGTGGTTTCTCCAGCATGGGTTGTAGGTGTTCGCGTAAGGGTTACCTTGAGCGTAGTTTACTTGGTCTGGTGGGATTCCTGCCAATAATGGGCATTTGGGCGCATTATGAGTGGCGATTCCACATAACTCACAGTTTGGAGCTACAACAACTACGGTTGCAGGTGGCATTACAGTTAAACTATCGATCTTCTGCGTCAAGGCGTCGACCTTAGCGTTGAATTTTTCAAGACTGCTGATCTCGTACATCCCACCTTTTGCTGCAGGTTTCTCTGACGGAGTTCTTTCACCTCCCCATTGGCAATGGTTATGAGACATGTTTTCGATAAGTTGATAGGCTTCATCGTATGGCTTATCCATAAGTGCAACGCTCGTGGCAGCGTCTACTATTAATCTGGTGTTATACAGAAGCCCATTGTAGAAGGTATGAATAGTCACCCAGTTTTCTAAACCGGGGTGAGGACATGCTCTCATCATATCTTTGACTCTTTCTCATGCTTCGTAGAGAGATTCAACATCTTTCTGTCGAAATCCATTAATTTAAGCTCTTAGCATAGTAGTTTTGCCTGGCGGAAATTATCTCGCTAAGAAAACGTTCTTCAACTGTTCCCACGTCGTAACGGAGTTGGATGGCAAGGATTGTAACCAAGCCCAAGCTCTATCTCTAAGAGTGAAAGGAAAAAGGCGAAGTCTTATTGCATATAGAGTTACTCCATTTGCCTTCATTGTGTCTGCGTATTGCACAAACTTCATTAAATGTTCGTTCGGATCCTCAGTTGCATTTCCTGAGAATTGATGTTGTTGTACAGCTGACAACAATGATGGTTTTAGTTCGAAATCATTCTGATTGATAGCGGGGGCAACAATGCTACTATGAGGCTCTAGCTGAGATGGGGTAGCATAATCCTTCAGAGGTTTGTCCTGAGGTCCTTCAGCCATCATTGATTCTTCTTCAAATTTAGGAGTGTGAACGAGAAGTTAGGGATTATTATGTCTTCGTTGATGTTCTACGAATCGTCTTCCTAAGTGTAGGAAGCGCTCAAGTTCGGCGATTGTTGGTAGCAAATGTTCGCTTTGTGAGCGAGTAATTGGCATACAATCGATGAACGAGTAAAAGGGAAATAAAATAGTTAACCTAGTCTATACTACGTAACAAAGGTTTACACTATTTACTAAACGGGTCCCCGGCAACGGCGCCAAAAACTTGGTCGCGACTTTCTGAGTCTAACCGAACTAACTAAAAGTGCACAGTCTATCGTATAGTAATAAAAGATATCGATCTCACAAGGACTCGTAATCAAACAAGTGTTCTTGGGTGTTACTATGTTTAGCTAGGTTGGATATGGTTTAAGGGAAAGGATGCAAAAGTAAAGGCAAAATTAAAGAAAGGCTAAAAGGTTTCTTAGAATATTAATACAGGGAATCGATATGCAATGCCTTAGTTCTTCGAGGATTCGACAAGTTATCGACGTAGTTTAATAAATTCAAAATAGTTTTCAGAAGAAAATAACGGTTTAAATACTTTTGTCTCACGTTGGTTGTTGACGCTAGTCGCAACACTAAGGCGGAACGTATGCTTTCGCTATCCCGTTCGAGGTTAAAATTGCTTTTTGAAAACCATCGAGTTCTAATCTCTTTTAAAGCGCTTTCGCTGTATTTAAAATAAATGCCTAGTTTTTACTACCTGGTCCTAGCCTCAGCTTTCGCATATCGGTTCATACCTTAATGAATCTCCCATTGTCGTGGTGGGATTACTTTAAACAAATTCTCGCTGTCGCGACGAAGTTTAGTTTAATAAATATAGATCAAAAACTATGGCTAGAAACAAGTTTGAAAAAGTGGAAAAACGTCGGATATTATCGAATCTCATCCTACTAAGTCATTACATACCGATCGATACGGTTTAGCTAGACATGAATCTTAAAGCAGACATAATTGAATTAAAACAGCGAAATATGTATACATTATAAAGGCAAAAGGAAACCTAATTAATAATAATGAACCTGTAAACAATTTTGCTTCGGCACTTGAACAATCCCCCACAATGTCGGCAGGATTATTACATTGGTGACGATTAATGTACGGAAAGTTAAATCAAACAGTACAACTTGAATTTCAAAGGAAAATAAAGGAAAAAGAAAGCAGGAATAAAGAATGGCTTTTTGTAGTAAATTGGGCAGCACTTTGTGGTCTTCAATGCGGCTCCCTTATTCCAGTCCTCAAGCTCTCCTTTTATAGTGAATGTTTCTTACGTGAACTACCTCAGGAAGTGCAGTTGAGGGTGAGAGAATCCAGGGAGTCGTGATTTTGTTTTTTGGGCTTCTGCTGACATGTTCTCAAAAGTGAACGTTAATCTGTTTTTACAAGTCTGACGATCGTGAAGGGTATATGACGTTCTTGATGCACATGACGTTCGTGACGGTCGTCACACACCTGACGGTCGTGAGGGACCTGTGACGACCGTCATATCAGCATAATCCATTTCTGCTATTTTTTTCCGTCCTTTTTCTTATGTTTTGTGTCTTCTAGCATTTGTTTTCTTTGTCTTGCTTCATTTGAGTTTGAACTTCGTATACCTGCAAAAAATACTTAACAAACAATGCGGAGAAGTCTGAAATCGGGGCGAAATAAACTATTAGTAGTATAAAATCATGGCATTTAATATATACGTTTTCGCGTTATCAGTATGTCGCTTGTTAGACGTTATCCCAACTTTTGGTTGGTGATTCCCAACTGGGTCTAAAGCTTTGTTGACGTTATTCCAACTTTTGGTTGGTAGTCTTCCTTTCCTGGATTTTGTTATTCCAACTCTTGGTTGGTAATCCTTTGGTGGTGGTATGTTTATCCCAACTTTTGGTTGGTATCCTCTATTCCTTGGCGGAGTCGTTATCCCAACTTTTGGTTGGTAATTGGTGACTTGACAGGTGTTTGTTTCTAACTTTTGGTTGGCGAAGTTTTGTTGATTTTTATTCCAGCTTTTGGTTGATAATCTTTGGTGTTTGGGAGTTATCCCAACTTTTGGTTAGTATTCCTTTGGTATTTTTTTTCTGGCAGATTTGTTATTCTAACTTTAGGTTGTTAGCATTGTTTGATTCCAACTTTTGGTTTGTAGCATTGTTCGATTCCAACTTTTGGTTGGTAGCATTGTTTGATTCCAACTTTTTGTTGGTAGTCCTTGGTTTCTCTTGTGGAGTCTGATCCCAAATTTTGGTTGGTAATATCCAGTGTGGTCGTCTTGTTGATGTTGTTCCAAATCTTGGTTGGTAATCTTCGTTTCCTGGTTGACGATTCCAATTTTTGGGTTGGTAGTGTCGCATCGTTGCGAAGAGGGGCCGGAAAGGACAGAAGAGTTGCCACCATTCGTTATTTATCCCACAAGAGAGAAAGGAAACGATCATAGAAAACCAAACAAAACGGGAGAAGACAGGTCATCGCAACCATATCTCGGGTTCGGGAGTCAGTTACACAAGGGGAGGTGTTAGCACCCCTTACGTTCGTCGTACTCGACGAGATCCATGCTTTGTTGTCTATCTAAAAGGGTGTTTAATATCTAAGTTATGGCTCAGGGACAAAAGAAAAGAAAAGAGACTCGATGGAGCCCCACCGCTCTATGCCTACGTATTCCCTCGTGCAATGGGAAAGTCAGAGTCAACCTAGTTCGGCTAACTACGGGTGAAAGTGGGGAAAGGTTGCTCACCAAGACATCGCTGTCTTGTGCCTACGTATTCTCATCTGGTATGAGAAATCAGAGCAAACGTAGTTCAGGCTAACAAGAACACCGATTGGTTGAAAATGTTTTAGGCCCGAGTAGGGTTTAAACATAGTTTTAGCAGTTAGGTGTATGCAGCTCAACCATTGGAGACTTAGGCGTTACCCGTTTGCGGTAGTACCAAGAGTTAACAAAACTCTCCTTATGAAAAAAGTTTTCCAATTAAATCCCGAAGGATAAAATGATTTGATGTTTGTTTTTGCGTTTTTTAGACAAGAAGTGAATTGAATTTGGTTTGTAATTCATGTTGCACTAAAGGCTATGACTTAGGAGCGAATGCGTCGCATATCGTCCTAAGGACGTACACTAAACACTCTAATCAATTGAGAGGAAGCCCCCCAATCACCATTTCCCAAGTACTTAAGGCTCGTAACGTACAACAATCTTTATCCTTTATTAGATGTTTTAAGAGAATTTGATGGTGAGAAGAGATAGACACTCTAAAGGGAGACTAAGACTGAACCTAATGTTCCAATTCAAAGTGTACCTATAATTGGGATAAATGGGAATGCTACCTAATGTTATCATGCATGGTTTCAATCCTAGTGTCTATCATAATCCATCTTGAACAAGAAGGATTAGAGGTCCTAAGGGAACATGGCAAAGGATGACAAACGAAGAAGAAGAAGAAGAAAGCATAAGATAAAGAAAAAAGATGCAAACATGCAATGCAACAATTAGAATGAAAGTGAGGGAGAAAAAAAGTGTGGGACAACAGCCACCACAAGCACATCTCAACCTCAAGCATGCAAATGAGAGATGCAAGAAGCAAAAGAAAATGCACACAAAAGCATACACATGAACTTAAACAAGTTCAAGCCAAAAGTGAGATGCAATGGGAGAAGTCATGACCCCTACAACCATTAAAGCATCAATCATCAAAGAAAAGCGGGAGGAAAAAGTGTGGGGCAGCAGCCACCACAAACGCGTCTCAACCAAAACATTCTTCGAACTTATGCAAAGACCAAATGATAAACATCACTTCGAACAACATATACGAGAGTATGCATTCAAGTGGAAAACGAAACGCATGTCGATCAAATCATGATTAAACAATCAAGAAAAACGACATATATCCAAAATAACTCACTCCTAATGCCTGAAAATTTTAAAATTCGTGTTGGTTAATCGGTTAACACCGTGCCAGAAGCAGAAAAACAACAGCAGAACAACATTTTCAGCACATAAGCTTTTATCCAATGATCTGGATCATCACATAATCAATTATGCACGAATTTAAACCAGCAAACAATGATCCAATCAACATGTAAACACAATAAACCAGCACGATCACAGATCATATGAATCAAATTAGAAAAATCAATCGAAAATGAAGATCCACATGAGAATTATGCAAATAAGCTCAAAATCAAAATCGGATCAAGAATTCCAACCTACGAAGTGGAGAATTGCTTCAGTTAGTGTTGATTTACTCCAATTAAGCATATCCAAGCAAGAAATCTGGAAATATTTCAAGATCCAATTGAGTTCTTGTAGTAGAAGTGAAGATCTACCAAAATTAAGCAAGAATTATTCAAATAAGCTCCTCTAGAACCACTTCAAAATTCAGATCTACAATTTCACGAAAATTGCATGGAGAAAATGATTCAACAAGGATGAAGGATGAAGGTTTGAGCTCTAGAATTCAATGATTCCAATGGAGAATCAAAGAATTCAATGTGAGAAGAGCTTTTGGTGATGTTTTGGAATGGAGACAGTTGAGAGCAAATTGAGAGAATGAGAGTGAATTCTGAAATGAGAATGAAATTATGAGGATCCTCCTTGTGAGGTTTGGAGCAAATCATTTAAATACCCCTTAGGTTTGGATCCAAAAGAGGTTTGGAGTGTGGTTTGTGAAAGTTGGTTTGGAATTAGGAGTGGAAATTTGGAGAGAAAATGAAATTAACCAAAATTTGAAGTGGTTCTAGATCCTTCCTAAGTGTAAAATCAGTTCACAAGTGATCAAAATTGGACCCCAAAGTAACTTCACTTGGAAATTCACGTGCAGAGAAGAAATTTGCACTGGTTAAGCGATTAACCATATGAGTTAACGGATTAACATCTTCAAAAATTCAAATTTGGCCTGATTTTGCTTTGGTTACTCGGTTAACCAATTGGTTAATTGATTAACACCTTCAAAATTTGAATTTTGGCGCCTTTTGAAGGGAAATCTGCACATTTTCCCGTTTTCATCCGTTTTGAGCCCCATGAAACATCTGATGCTTGCTCTTGAATATTGTCACTGTGAGAATGCTTGAATTAGCCTGAGTGTTGCTTATCGAGCTAAAAATTATCTTGCAAAATAAAATGAAACCGACCGCTCGATCGCTGGGCAAAATAAATGTCAGAGCCTCTGATGCTCGTTGTTCAGTCTTTTGTGCTAAAAAGAGCCATGAGCCACAGGAAAACCTTGATCCCCTGCCTCAAGAAAAAATGCTATGATATGCAAAAATGAAATGAAACACAAGCTAAGTACGAGAACCGGTTGGTCAAATTTTGGGGTGCAACAGCTGCTCCTATTCAAACGACTTGGACCTGAAGGGGTGAAAAGCGAACGAATTTCAAACATTCAAGGTAAAAGACGGTTGAATACCAAAGAACCCGGAAATTTGCCAACCGCAAAAAGAAACGGTAGAAATTCTGTTGAGGATACAATTGGAAACAAGAGGTAACAACTTGGCTTATGTTTCAAATGCACATGTTTGAATATGGCGTAATGCTTCATACGAAATGGAAATGCTACGCGTTTGGGAGGATGCTATGTACAATGCACATGCAAAAGAACCACTTCAGTAAAAAGAATGCTGAAGAGACGAAACCAACTCCGCTGGGGATGACTGGGATATGCCAATTACGATTGGACTTTTGCTGGGGAAAACAAACCCTGGATCTGTATTAGATAGGTCAGGCGAGAACTGACAACCAGGCGAGAATTGGATTCCAAAAACAGGTCAGGCGAGAACTGACTACCAGACGGAACTGGGCTCTTCAAAAACAAGTCAGGCGAGAACTGACTACCAGACGAGAACTGGGTTCTTCAAAAACAAGTGAGGCGAGAACTGACTACCGGACGAGAACTGGATTTTTCAAAAACAAGTCAGGCGAGAACTGACTACCAGACGAGAACTGGGTTCTTCAAAAAAAGTCAGGTGAGAACTGATTACCAGACGAGAACTGGGTTCTTCAAACACAAGTCAGGCGAGAACTGACTACCAGATGAGAACTGGGTTCTTCAAAAACAAGTCAGGCGAGAACTGACTACCTGCTTTTGGGTTGAACATGAACTAGTTTTGTGGTTTTCCAGACGATAACTAGACTTCCAAATGTTCTTTACCAGACAGTAATTGATTTTGGTTACACAGGTAACAGGTTCATACTATTTGGTGGGGTGACGACACGATTCCCCGACACTCAACTCTGGCTGAGGAGAATAAACTCGCTTGAGTAACGACCCCATTATGATTCAACTTTCCCAAGTCTAATCTCTGGGAAAGAAAGTAGCTTGCCATGAGACGATCTCGAGATGGCTTGCCCCAGCATCTGATGTCAAGTGCTTACTCGCAAGTAAAACATATTGTTCTGCATAAAAGATATATTAATGCAATGCATATGATAGTTTTGAAATCCATGTCTGTTCACTGGTAAAAAGTTGTGACATATAGTGAATACATCACTTATCAGAATGTCAACATTGAAACAAACATGGTAAGAGGAATCCTTTTAGGAGTCAGTTTCGACGCAATATTTACCAAATTATGCTTTCGAAACAAACTTGCTTCAATTAGAAGTTTTGAAGGTTGTAACGTGGTCGGGTTGACGGTTTGAAACAAAGGATATTAGGGTCAAAGTTCATTTTAACCCACCCATTCTCCTTGATGTTCTCTGATCCTACATTCAGCTAATTCGACACAAGCGCTCACCTCTCAAAGGTTGAATGACAGGAGTGATGGTTCGGGAAACCATAAATGTTTTGGAGTGACAATCACTCGCATTTCGTCTTTTGGTGCCTGGAGTCACACGACTTTTTTTTCCCGAGGATTTCTCTTTTGTAATCCTTTTCGCTTTTCTGCTTTTTCCCTAACTTTTGCCTGGACTGGCTCTTTTGAGCTTCTTTTGATTTCAAAGTCCAGTGGGACACCCTAATTTTTGCCTAAGTCGCTTGTTTTCAAGATTCGACTTAGCGGGCTTCTTCTTTTGATTTTTTCCTTTTTTCTTTGTCTTCTATTTTCGAAACAAATCGTGTGACACCGACTTGTCTAACTTGTTGAAGGGATTGCAATTGTTTCACTCCTTGGTCGGTAATGGATAACCGTTGTGGTTTTTTAGGCACGACCTCTAGAGGTGTGATTAATCCTCGAACAGGAACACTCCTTTTGTGATTTGGACGCTTGGTCAAATTAACTGACACCTACCCTGCCCCAGGTTAAGATTAAGGGTTTTTCGTTTTCTGAAAGAAACTCTTACTACTAGGCTCAAAGGGGTTGACAAGGGATTATCATCCTTATAACTCTGGTGTTTAGGGATTTGAAACAATGCTTGTACATCATCAGCAGGTTTTATTCAAAAGCATACAATCAGAAGCTTGCGCGGATTCCGCTTAAACAAGCATTTGACATTAATAAAAACATAGAGTGAACACGAATGGATTTAATAAAAAACATGCATATTCATTTCATTATCAATATCAATTGAAAACAAACAAGTTTTACAAATGAGATTTGCACTTAAACAGAAAAGAAACTACAAATGCAAAGAAATGACATGATAAAATAGATTGCCAGCTTCGGGGAACCGAGCTTTGACATCTGGACTTGCTGCTGGAGGACATGACCCTTGCAGTCTTCAAACTCAATCAGATGAGAGGTCGAGATGCACAACCAAATTTCCTTCAAGAAAGGATATGTACTCTTTGTCAATCAACTGTTGCACTTTGGCTTGAAAGGCCTTGAAATCTTTAGTTGAGTGCCCCATGGATCCTCCATGATATCCATATTGCACACTGGGATCATACCCAGGAGGATATGGCTCTAGCACCGGCTTGAGAGTCTTGGGCTCCACCAATGAGTTTTGAATAAGATGTGGCAGAAGCTGGCTGTACGATATAGGAACTGGAAGAAGAGGAGAATTCCTTCTTTCTAAATTGTTGTGAGGCCTATTCTGATTCTGGCGCCGATAGTTCTGCTGCTGAGGAGCATAAGGTTGTTGGTACCAGGCTGTTGAGAAGCAGTTGGAGCAGATACAACATTAGTTTCTCCCCCTTCCTAACATGAGGCTTCTTTGCATCTGTCATACCCCAAAGTTTCACCCCTTAGATCCTCATCATCATTTTAGGATCATACTCATTTGACTATCTAACCTTAACCTGTTTCAAGCTTGTCTTTGTTAAGATACAAGAATCAGGGTTTTATACAACCGAAATCGAGGTTTTGAGGGTTAACCAGTCAATGTTTTGGATTGATTCTCTTTGATATAGGTCTCCACATCATCAATTATATTCCATTGGATCAAGTATGAGTCCAATTTGAGGTTGTCACCCAGGAATCAAAAACAGTGAAGTTCAGGATACCCGATTAGGGTTTTCGAGCAGGAAAAGTCAATTGTGGTTTGACTTTTGATCTAAAAGGTGTTACAATGGTGGGATCATGGTCCATAGTGTTCATATGGCTTATTGAAGTCTATTCAAAGAGTTTCAATGTTTTAAAAGGCTCGGAGCATCAACAGTCGACTCGGTAGTCACCAATCGATCGTTCGGTTGACCGAAAAGTCAACTCTTCACTCATAAGGAATCTGACCTCAAGATGTGAATCAAAAATGTTCCTAATGACATATTGTATCTACCCATAAAATTTCATGACCATTGGATCAAGGGTTGAGGAGTTATCGCAAAAGTCGGGAATTAGGAATTTGAAAGGGGCAAGAGCATAACTCCTTAACTACACATCCAACTGAGTTGGTTCAAAGCTCATTGGAAATCTCTTGAAAATTCCTACAAAAGTCCCAAAGTGGTCCATGATCAGAAAATGCATAGATTTGGAGTTATGACCAAATTCATTACAAGAGGGAAAAGTAACTTAGAAAAATTTCACTTTTAGGCTTGTTTTTCAACAACTTTGAGAGGTTTTTTAGCCAAGTTCCTTTGGGAATCTGAAACTCATGAAAACATGAAAGTTGTAGAGCTACATGAGGGTTTCCAAAATGTAGTAGGACTCCTCCATAGCCCTAATGAGCTGAGAGTTATGAATTTAACAAAATGAGGTTTCAACACTTGAGTCCCACATTGTCAACTTTTCACAAACTCATCATTTGACCACTTGAGCCATTCTCAGCCCTTGGATCTTATTTCTATCTGATACTTAGAGGATTTGAAGAGGATAAATGCAGCAAATGAAGAAGTTTGACAAAGCTTGCAACTTGGAGGCAAGTGGGAGTATTTTATTCATATAATAGGAAAGAGAAACTTTTTGCCACACTTGCAGCAAACAGCCCCCTATTGCCTAGCCACTATAATCACCATTATGTCATCCATACTACTTGAACAATGCATCAGTTGAGGCAAGGATTTGAATCTTACAGCTGCAACAAACCCTCAAGCAAAGTAATCTTTTCAAAATCCCTCCAAAAGTGCCAAGTTACAAATCTGTCCTCACTCTTCATTTTCCTATAGATAGAGGCTCCCTCTATGTCATTTGACACACCAGAGCTATCAAGGATATCAGAAAACTTATAGCTCTCCCCTTTCCTTCCTTGCTTGAAAGTGCATAATTTTCTCAAAGTCACCAAAATTCACCATTTTGCACTTGTCATACCATTTCTTGTTCCAAACAACAAAACACTTCAAAGACCACATACACACCCTTAAAATGACCATTTGAAGTTGTTCCCATCATTACTTTCCTCAAAAAATTCATCAATCTAAAAGTCAACCTTCATACCTCCATATTTTGACTTTTATGCATTTTGAGAGCCAAGACACTACCTAAGTTCATTCCTACCACTTCAACCTCCCCAACACCTCATATCCATGATATTTTAGTTGTCTAAGAGCTCAAAGACCAGCTGGAAGTTTGTTTACTCAAACTGTCCCAAAAAGTCACTTATTGCTTCAAGAGGAAGTAAACTCCAAACTTGTGCCAAAAAGAGGATCTCTGGGTTTCTTTGCTGTTAAGCTTGCTCAAGAAGGTCTACAAGAGGTATGTAATGCTAAGCCTCTGCACTATGCATCATATGTCATGTTTTGTAGTTGTTGGGATTAATTGAGTATTGTTTTGAAAATGATGTTCATGTTGTCCAAAATCCCTTTGGAATGATGTTTTTGTCAAGGAGGTGTTTTATTGCTATGTCCTTACTTTTATCAAAGTATGAGATTTTTGTGACTTAGGAGATTATGTGTTGACATGACTTTACCAAGATTGTGCCTTGTATTGTTCCAACTATTTTTTTAGAAAACTTTCCACAAGAGATGCTCTAGGAGTTTTTGGAACTTTGTTATGATTGAGAGGTTTGAATTTGAATCTGTTCAGCTTTTATGTACTTGCATTGGCAACTGTCTTGAAAGATACATGTTACATTGTAATGAAAAAACTGTGTTGCATACTTCTCATTTGGTATATGTGGTGATGTGGATCTATTAAGAATAGTAGCATGGTCATGAAGCTATTTTGGTTCTGCCTAGGATTGTTCATTTAAGTTTGTCAATTTATTGAGTTTGTCACTAGGTGTCGCTACTGCGAAAATCGGCGCCGGCTCCCCAGCAGAGTCGCCAGCTGTCGCTACTGCGAAAATCGGCGCCGGCTCCCCAGCAGAGTCGCCAGCTGTCGCTACTGCGAAAATCGGCGCCGGCTCCCCAGCAGAGTCGCCAGCTGTCGCTACTGCGAAAATCGGCGCCGGCTGAACAGAAGAGTCGCCACCGTGCGTTATTTATCCCACGGGAGGGAAAGGGAACGCTCAGAGTAAACCTCGCAAAGACGGGAAAGGTGTGGTCGTCGCAACCAAAACCTGGGTTCGGGAGTCGGTTACGCAAGGGGAAGGTATTAGCACCCCTCACGTCCGTCGTACTCGACGGGATCCACGCTTGTTTTCGGGTATGGATTGTTATTCTATCTACGCTAAAGGTCTGGGGTTAAAAAGAAAATAAAATGAAAATAAAAATGACTCGGCAAAGTATCGCACTTTATGCCTACGTATTCTCGCCTGGAACGAGAAATCAGAGTCAACGTAGTTCGCCTACCTACGGGAAAGGAGGGGAAGGTTGCTCGCTAGGATATCGCATCCTATGCCTACGTACTTTCACACGGCATGAAAGATCAGAGCAAACGTAGTTCGGGCTACGGAAGACACAAGCTGTTTTGATTGATTTTATTCCTTCTGAAAAAGGTTTTCTTGATTGACAGTCCAAGCGGACAAAAATGACGTTTTGATGAGTTCACATTCTTTTACGGAAGAAGTGTCTTTTATTGTGCTTGAAATTTTTATGTATTTTTCTGTTTGTTTTTAGAAAGAAGAGCCAGAACTCTACCCTACGGTTGCGAAGGGAATCAAACTAACCTAATGTTATCATGCATGGGTTAAGACCTAGCGTCTATCATGCTCCTCTCTTGCACAGAGAGAAACAGAGATCCTACGGGATAGGCAGAAACAGAAACAATATCAGATATATACAGTAAAACAGTAAAATGCATGGATGCAACAGTACAAGCGAGGCAAGGGAGTCCCACTCAACCTCGAACCTAGAAAACAATAGGCAAAAGTGAACAGGCTTCACTTTCAACCCAACAGGGTAAACAGCAAACAATACAACCCAGAAAACCAATCAATACATCAACAATGAAATACAACAGCAAAAGAAACAGCATCAGCAGCTCTGACTCAACATCTGACTTCAAGTAATCTCCAATCAGCTACAGGCTTTAACAAGCATCAATCTCCATATTCATGGCCTTCAGGCAAGGGCTTTGATCATCAGTCTTCTATCTGCAATGGCTTTTCTTCAAGCTCAAACCTCCAGGATGAGGAATCAGTCACAAGAGTGAGGTGAATGAATGTTAGACAGTTGATTACCTACCAAGGGTGGTTCATCAACTGTTAACATTAAACAGAAAGTCTCCTCTCAAAAGTTCTATCTTTCAAATATATTCACTGATCCTTCCAAAGGAAGGAGGTGGATATTTGAAAGAGACTTTGAATCATAGAGAAAGGATGGATGCAGACAAGGCATTCCATGTTTGAGAAACAAGCTTTCTAATCTAGAGCTCTGCCTAGCTCCTAAACCCTAGTCTCCTCAGCAGCTACTAGCAAGCACCTCCTCTCCAACTCTGGCAGTTGATCTTCAATCTTTGGATCTCCAATAGTCTTCATCTCCTCAAGTCTTCAGCTCTCCCAAGTCCCCAAACAATCCCAATACCCAAGCAAGCAAGCAAAAATCCCCAGAGGGCACACCACATCAGACAATCAGATATACACAGAGCATTAATAGCAGTAGGGGAATCCTGACTTTTTCTAAGGGGATCTAATAACTACCCATAGCCCCTATAGTCCCATAACTAATCTAGTTAAATCCTAAGTCCTAAGGGAAAGAATCAAACTTCCTAAGTCATCACCTAAAAACCCTAATTTGTTCATGTTGTTCAAGTCTACATTAAGCACCTAAAATTAATTCCTAAAAATGGGAACTAAATTGTTTCTACAAGTTCAATATCTCAAGAATGAACAAAAAATATGAAAGCATCTAATAGAACAAAAATTAACAAAATCATGCATGAAATGAATCTATTTAAAATGCCATTTATTTGGAAAATATGGGAAAAATATCAACTAAAAATGAAAATGCAATTTTATTTAATGACAATTTTCTACACATTCTAATGAAAATGATGTAAAAAGAATGGATCAAAAATGATTTTTTATCTATTTATTATGAATTTTTAAAGTTGGTAAAAAAAATTAAAGTGAATTAAAAATTAAATTGAATTAAAATGAGAGGGGGGGGGGGGGGGGGGGTTAGAATAGAAGACACGCTCAGTTAATAATTGGATGGGCCAGGCAGTGGTGGGGTGCGTGTAGCAAGTTGCACTAGGCCCAGAACAAGTTCAGAATCAATGAAAAATAAAAAAAGACGCAGGGGGTGAAAATAGGAATGAAATCACGTTCAAAACCTAGTGGGCTCAGCATTGGGGTGGTGGGATTAGCAAAACATACTTAGGCCCGCCCGTTTCAATTAATGAAACGGTGCGTTTAGGGCTTCTACACTTCCCTCCAAATTCAGAATCAAACCTCAGCCACACGATGGGCTTCTGAGTCAAAGGTCCAACACGAAATGGACGGCCATGATTTCGTCTTCCTCCTTGAATCTATGAGAGCTAGGGTTTCCACCATGAAACTTCATGCACGCACCAACTTTAACCTCTCAGTTCTCCCTCTCCAGGCCATGAATCGCCACGATATAAACATGAAACTCAATCAGAATTTCTCCCTCTACAAGCCTATGGCATTAGTTCAATCTGAAATTCAATAGATCACTCAAACCGATCGAGATAATTTCTGACTCCATGAAAATACTCTGCAACTCATCAACATAATTCTCAATCAAACCTAGACTAATCTCTTCCATGACTAATGGTGATCATTCTGCGCTAACAACCTAAGATTATCACACACTCTACTGCAAGTTCTAAGCCCTAACAGTTTTAACAGCCTGTCAACAATCATCACCAAACTACTCCAAATTCATCCTAATTGCTCTACTAACATCCTACATCATATCTAAACTAACAAAACCATGCTAAACTAACTAAATCAAGCTGTGGCAGAGAAAATGCACCTGGTGTGAAAGCTTGTGGATGATGATGGAACTCGTGGATCTGAGGCTTTTGAGGCTTGGATCTTGATCTACAATTGCACTACTTGATTCTGCATGCAACAATTTGAGGAGTCTTGCACTGGATCTTGAGTTCCAACTGAATTTGCAGCTTGTGTGTTCTTGAAGAAAGTGCACGAAATTGAGCTCTAACCACCAAATCTTTGATTCAATTCTGATCCAGGATGATGATTGAATGTAGGAGGATCAATGTTGATGAGAATTGATGAAGATTTTGGGAAATTTGGAGAGAATTGCAATGAGAAAGAATGAGAAAACTTTGGGAAATTTTGGTGAAAAATGAATCCAACCCTTGCTCAATTCTGATTTCATGAATATATAGGGCTCACATGAACTTTCTAGAACCATCTTGCCACATTCCCTTGCATTCCACATTGGTTGATTTTTGAAATGTTTCTTCAAATGCAAGTAACCATGAATAACTTTGATTTTTTCCACTAAGCTCAAAAAAGTGTTTGAACCATTGTCTCTAGAATGTCTTTTCCATTCAAAATCATATATTGGAAGTCTCCATTTGGACTTATAAATCTCCCAAACCATTTTTCATTTTGACTTTATTCAAATTATAAGCCATTTTAGTTCAAATTTGGACCAATCATGCAACTTCATGTTATGAGCTTTTCCAACAATTTTTGACCTTCTTTCTAGACTCAAAATGTCATTTGAAGCAAGTTTGATGTTGTAAGTTTTTTCATTTGAGGCCTCCTTGTATGAGTTTTGGACATAGGTTAAAATGACCTGTAATTCACAAATGCCCAAAATACCCTTTGCTTGCCAAGACCATAAGTTGAGTTCCACACATCATATGAAGGCATACTATACCATTCTAGAAAGCTAAGACAATGAGGAGCAACTCTTATGTTGACCAAGAATTCATTTGAAATCTCCTTGAGGGGTAAAACATGCTTGGAAGTCAAGTCACTTTCACAGACAAAATTTCAGATACCTCAGATGACCTGTAACTTGCAAGGACCATAACTTGAGTTCTATAAATCTCCTTGATGTCTTCAACCACTCAAATTAAAGGTCTTGAGATCCTCTACAAGTTTCATGTTGGCCAAGAAGCCATTTGAAGCTAGCATTTTGACTTATCTTGCTTGGAAATTTGACCTAAACTAGGGGATTTTACACAGAAACCCTAATTTAGAAACTCCTCTTCTCCTTGATTTCTCTTGAATTCTTCTTGGCATATCTCCATATCCTCTTTTATATGTCCAATGATGAACCCCACATCTCTCCACTAGACTTGAATGCCCTTTAAATCAGTCAATTGACCTAGGGTTGACCTAGGGTTGACCCAGATGAAACCCTAGTTGACTGCCTTCAGCTATAGCTCTTGTGCTCTCATCAATGACTTGTCTCCTTCTTTAAATGACTTTCTAAGTCTCTCATAATGTCTAGATACTCTCCATGCCTTCAACTCACAGCTCACAACCCTCTTGTTGACCCTCAGATGCCTTCAGCTAGGAGATGGACTCAAGGCTTGATCTGCTGAACTCTTTGCTTCCAAATTCTTTTCTGATGACTTGAATGAGATTGAATTGGGATAATAACCCCTTGATAGGCTTCTAGAGATGAGAATAATGCTTGATCCCCCTGTTGAATGACTTGCTATGCTTATGCTATGCAGATGGTTAGTCTATGTACATGACTCTATATGCAAATGCTAATGATATTAAAACATAAACCCAAGGAAAAAGGTTGGGCAAATTTTTAGGGTGCAACAAATGCCCCTATTCAAGCGACTTGGACCCGATTGGGTGAAGAGCCCGGAGCCTTCAGACATTCGCGGTGCGAGACGGTTGAATACTAGTGAAACCAGAAATTTGCCAACCGCAAAACTAAATTGCGCTCCTGCTTGGGGAACGACATTCATCCACTGAATCTGACTGTTACAGCAACCCACTGATCTCGCGCGACCGTGCTGGGGATTGTCTTCATCGTTCTGAAGAGGATTCTGTCATAACAGATTGCTTGCTTGTCCACGTTAGGACTCTGTCTGTCATCAATACGAAGAAATCTCAACTAAAACCGGTCCACGTTAGGACTCCACTTGCTGTTAACCCAGAACAATCCCGGCAACGCCGCTGGGGATAATTCGTCTGTATTTCCATAACTGAATCGTCCACGTTAGGAATAAAACTCTTCCACGTTAGGAGTAACACCTGTCCACGTTAGGAATCATTTCTTCTATATCTGTCCACGTCAGGACTAACCCTTTCATCTTTCCACGTCAGGAAGCAATCTTCTTTCCACATAAGGAGAACTATATCAATCTGTCCACGTAAGGACTCCAATACCACTTGACATGTCCGCGTCAGGACTCCAATCTTTCCACGTAAGGAATTCCACTTTGGTTCTGAATCTGTCCACGTCAGGACTCAACTTTTCTTGAATCTGTCCACGTAAGGACTAAATCTTCTTCTTCCACGTTAGGAATATCTCTTTCTTTCCACGTCAGGAATACAAGCCTCTTTCCACGCAAGGAAACATAACTTTTCCACCTAAGGCAACCAATTCCTTCCGGTTTGTCCGCGTCAGGACTACATTTTTTCACGTGAGGAATGCCATCTTAAGCTGTCCACGTAAGGACTCCATACTTTCCACGTTAGGAATCACCTCTTTCCACGTAAGGAATCCTCTTCTGATATGTCCGCGTAAGGACTACATCGTCCACGTTAGGACCCACTTCTCCACGTTAGGAATAATAATTTCTTTGATTTGTCCACGTCAGGACTAAACTCTTCCACGTAAGGAATCTATCTCGTTCTTGATTCGTCCACGTTAGGACTCAGGCATCTTCGACCCGCTGAGGAAATAAGACTTGTCCACGTAAGGACTCACACGCTGGTCTGATCTGTTCCACGTCAGAGTACCAACACAAATAGTAATCACTTTTGTCAACGTCATGACCTCCCATTCCACTAATTTCGAGAAACCGAATCTGCACACGTTAGGACTGATACGCCTCACCAATCCGGGGAAATAAACCTGTCCACGTTAGGACGCCCACTTCTGAAGAAATCCCGTCAATATAGGGATAAATTGTCCGCGTCAGGACTTAGTTCTCCAATGATCCTCACCCGCAAACTTCTTAGCACTGTCGTGACAGTGACTTTGAGACGGGCTCTACTGGGGATGTTTGGAAACCACTTATCGGACGCCTGCTCTGATAACCGGCGGTGGCCTCTGGAATTCTGATTCATGGAACCCCTGATAACAACTAATTCTGCCTGGGAATAAAGAGAAACTTATCCTGATAACTCTGTGGGGAATACTGCCGAAACTGACATTATCATTGAATATCTCATGCCGAGATCTTGAAAGTTTGGTAATTCATTTGAGCAAGAGTTCTCTCCACCTGAACTGCTAAAGTACAGAAACTGCTTCAGCAAAATAAATGCTAAAGATAATGCCGACTCCGCCGGGGATAGCCAGATGCTACAGAATTATTCCAGCAAAATAAATGCTGGGATGGTGAAGTCGACTCAGCTGGGAAATTAGGAACTCAAACCAAACCCCCTGTTGAGGTAACCCCCTGCTGGGGAATATAACTCTACTGGGGAATAGCAGATGTGCATAGTACGGTCGGACTTTCTGCTGGAACGTGAACTGATATTACACCGCATCCTTGACAAAATAAATGATAGGAACCGCCATCAACTCTGCTTGGGAGAGTCATAATCTTCGAGTTCCACTGGGAGGAATGAAAACACTTGCAAAGAGAATTCCGCTGGGGATGGGGTGATTCTCTTGGGGAAAATTAACTGACTCCCTTGGGGGGAGAGTGCATGACCCTGCGGGGAAAGATGAACCTGTCTGAATACAGCCTCACGATCTTAGAATCGCCAAACTCTGCTGAGGACGAACAACTTTTCTGGAGCACGTCCTTTGGATAAGCTACGGCTAGCTGGGGAATTCTATCCTTCTTCAGGAAGAACATGCATGACCTCCGTGGGGAATTAAGTCTTTCGTTATCGCAATCTTTTGATCATCTTCCTCGTATGGTTATGGAACCTGCAACAACACAAACAAGACACGACAGGCCTATGCAATCAAATCAATTCAGGTTAGCGACGTTATTTTCAGTTAATTCAAAGCTTTAACAATTGTCGGCAAGGGCCAGTGATGTTATACTCATGCTAGTTTCACTAAACTTAGGCGTTTTATCATGCACAAAGCAGTAAAGAACCAGCATCAAGTACTGAATAACGTGTTTTATTGATTGGGCCCCTGAATGGGCGGAGTTTTTTTTTTTGTACACGGGATGTAACTCCTGAAAAGAGGAAGCTACGCAAAGCAAATATACAAGTATGCAAGTATGCACAAGAAGCATGAATATTGACAACTTAAATTTGTACACATGTCGGCAACGGGATGCAGATGAACACCACGAAATGATCCTCCTATGACTCATCCGACTCTAATGCTTTCCCGGTATCCATTTTTCTGAAGAGACTGTATCCGATAGTCGACCCCTCAAGTATATTCTCCCGCATTGATGCTCATTGAATTCAGACCGCAGTTATTTGCTTTTCAAATCCCTAACTTTTGCGTGAACCGCCCTTTACGGGTTTTCAGTTCACCGGGATACCCTTTTTTGCCAAAGCCGCCCAGTGTAGGTTTTCAACTTCGCGGGTGTACATTTTTTCAATTTTATCCCTAACTTTTGCCCGAACCTTTCATTCTGTTTTTGGTTCGCCAGGATGCCCCATTTTTGCCTGGACTCTCTTTTTTGTCCAGCGGGTCTATTTTAAGCAAAGTATTTTTTAACTGCGTCAGAATTCACAGGTGACGCAAAGTCTTCTCCGTCCATGGTGGACAACAACAACGCTCCTCCTGAAAAGACTTTACTGACAACGTATGGCCCTTCGTAGTTGGGGGTCCACTTGCCCCTGTGATCTGCTTGCGGCGGGAGAATCCTTTTCAGCACAAGGTCGCCCGTCTGAAAGCTTCGCGGATGTATCTTCTTATCATATGCTTTCTTCATTCGTCTTTGGTACAAACGACCGTATGCCAGAGAAGCTAGCCTCTTCTCATCCATCAAACTCAATTGATTCAATCTATTCGTTACCCATTCTGCCTCGTCCAGCTGAACGTCTCGCAATACCCTCAGAGAAGGGATCTCAACTTCCAATGGTAGTACCGCTTCCATTCCGTATACCAACGAGAACGGAGTTGCCCCGGTTGATGTGCGTACCGTCGTACGATAACCGTGCAATGCGAAGGGTAGCATCTCATGCCAATCCTTATAGGTCACCACCATTTTCTGAACGATCTTCTTGATATTCTTGTTGGCCGCCTCGACAGCGCCATTCATCTTGGGTCGGTAAGGGGAGGAGTTGTGATGTTCGATCTTGAAATTCTGACAGAGCTCCTTCATCATTTTGTTGTTCAGGTTAGAACCATTATCCGTGATTATCCGCTCGGGGATTCCATATCGGCAAATGATATCTCTCTTGATGAATCTGGCCACCACTTGCTTCGTTACATTTGCGTAAGACGCCGCTTCCACCCACTTGGTGAAATAATCGATTGCTACTAGGATGAACCGATGCCCGTTAGAAGCCGTCGGCTCGATCTTTCCGATCATATCGATTCCCCACATCGAGAATGGCCATGGAGATGACATCACATTTAGAGGACTCGGAGGCACGTGTATCTTGTCAGCATATATTTGGCATTTGTGGCACTTCCTTGCGAACTTGAAACAATCAGTTTCCATCGTCAGCCAAAAGTAACCTGCCCGCAGCAGCTTTCTCGTCATAGCATGCCCACCAGCATGCGTACCAAAGGTACCTTCGTGAATTTCCTCCATGAGAAGCTTTGCCTCTTTCTCGTCTACACAACGCAACAACACCAAATCGTGGTTTCTTCTGTACAAGACGCCATCCGGATTCAAATAGAAATTGCCCGCTAATCTCCTGAGAGTCTTCTGATCTTGACTGGATGCCCCAGCCGGATACTCTTTATTCTTCAGGAAATTAAGGATATCAAAATACCACGGTTTGCCATCAGATGCTTCATCGATAGCAAATACATAAGCTGGTCTGTCCAACCGAGAGATAGTGATTTGGGGAGCTTCGTTCCAGAAGTTGACCTTGTACATGGAAGACAAAGTGGCAAGGGCGTCAGCCATTTGATTCTCTGCCCGCGGTACGTGATGCAATTCAACTTTGTCAAAGAAAGGCAACAGTCTCCTTGCATAATTCATGTAATGTATCAAATTAGGCTGACGTGTCTCCCATTCCCCTTTTATCTGATTCACTACCAGAGCCGAGTCTCCGTATACGTCTAGATGTTTGATTCGCAAATCAATGGCTTCTTCGAGCCCCATTATACAAGCTTCGTATTCGGCCTCATTATTGGTAACAGCAAAGGTCAATCGGGCAGTAAACGGGATATGCGACCCGTGCGGCGTAGTGATAATTGCCCCTATTCCGCTACCGTAAGCATTCACAGCTCCGTCAAAAATCATCTTCCATTTGGACCCCAACTCTGGTCCCTCGTCTGGCAATGGTTCTTCGCAATCCTTCATCTTTAAGTACATGATATCCTCGTCAGGAAAATCAAACCTCATCGATTGGTAATCTTCAATAGGCTGCTCCGCCAGATACTCAGACAGCACACTCCCCTTTATAGCCTTTTGCGATACGTATTGAATATCATATTCAGTCAAGACCATCTGCCAACGGGCAATTCTACCTGACAACGCCTGCTTTTCGAATACATATTTGATAGGATCCATCTTCGAGATGAGCATGGTTGTATGATTCAGCATGTACTGCCTCAAACGCTTGGCGGCCCAGGCTAGCGCGCAACAAGTTTTCTCCAGCATTGAGTATCGAGATTCACAGTCTGTAAATTTCTTACTCAAGTAATAGATCGCATGCTCTTTTCTCCCCGTCTCGTCGTGTTGACCGAGAACACAACCCATGCTTCCCTCAAGAACCGTCAAATACATTATCAAGGGTCTACCTGCCACTGGGGGTATCAGAACAGGAGGTTCCTGCAAATACTTCTTTATTTTATCGAACGCCTTTTGGCAATTTTCGTTCCACGTTACAACTTGATCTTTCTTCAACAGCTTGAATAATGGTTCACACGTGGCCGTTAGGTGAGATATGAACCGGGCAATGTAGTTCAACCTCCCTAAAAACCCGCGCACCTCTTTCTCTGTTTTAGGCGTCGGCATTTCTTGAATAGCTTTTATTTTAGCAGGATCGACCTCTATTCCTCTTTCACCTACGATAAACCCCAGCAGTTTACCCGATCTCACCCCGAAGGTGCATTTATTAGGGTTCAGCCTCAGCCTGAACTTCCTAAGTCTTTTAAACAACTTCAGCAGATTCACCAGATGCTCTTCCTCCGTCTGGGATTTGGCAATCATATCGTCAACATAAACTTCGATCTCTTTGTGCATCATGTCGTGGAAAAGAGTCGTCATCGCACGCTGATATGTTGCCCCAGCATTTTTCAAACCAAAGGGCATCACTTTATAGCAAAATGTTCCCCAAGGCGTTATGAAAGTAGTCTTCTCCATATCCTCTGGCGCCATTTTAATTTGATTGTAGCCTGAAAAGCCATCCATGAAGGAGAATACAGAGTATTGAGCAGTATTGTCAACTAACACGTCAATGTGAGGAAGTGGAAAATCGTCTTTTGGGCTTGCTTTATTCAAATCTCTATAATCCACGCACATTCGAACCTTGCCATCTTTCTTTGGCACTGGTACGATGTTAGCAACCCATGAAGGATATTTCGTAACAGCCAGGAAACCAGCGTCCCACTGTTTCTGCACCTCCTCTTTGATCTTCATTGCCATATCTGGTCGAGTTCTGCGAAGCTTTTGTTTGACCGGCGGGCAATCTTCTTTCAGTGGCAGGCGATGCACGACCATATTTGTATCGAGCCCCGGCATATCTTCATATGACCAAGCGAATACATCATTATACTCTCGGAGCATTTCAACCAGTCTTCGCTTGATATCACTCTGCAGTGCGGCTCCGATACGAATATTTTTCTCAACCCCTTCCGACCCCAAGTTGATAATTTCGATAACCTCGTCGTGAGGCAGAATGGCTCTTTCCTCTTGCCTTACTAACCAAGACAGTTCTTCAGGAACGTCGCTATCTTCGACAACCTCTTCTTCAGCCTGAAACACCGGGTGCTCAAAGTCGGGACGAGTCATAGGTGATTCAAGGATGTCATCTGAAAATGTTATCCTGCAAAAGGAATGGTTAAGTGCTTCAAAATGCGTATAAAGCGAATAACCACGTTGCCATTTTATTGAAAAATATAAAACAAGAAAGACAGGGATTACAGTATTTGCACATGAAAAAACGCCATTTATTTAATGATTAACACGCAATGTTTATAATAACACAGCCCTAAGCAAATCCTGATGCCCCGGGCAAGACATCAGATTATTCAACAATTAATAAAGCAAGGCATTACTGTTTAAAAGTCACAGGAACAAGCTCCTGAATAGACCAGTTGCACAGTCCTTGTCCTGGCGTGCTTGGCTGAATCCAGGCATCCATATCACAGTCGCTGTCTCCTTCATCAGACTCCGAAGCAGCATTGACAGTTTCATGACATACTCCACTGACAGAGATGGTAATTGACTTTCTGAAACGGGGAGCCCCCACGGAAGGAGTTGATGGCGACGGTTGGTACCCCAGCCCGAACCGGTCCATCTTCACAGGAATGTCCAGCACCTTGCCCCAGCCCTTGGCTTCTCCTGCTTCCACTAGAGCTTGAGCTTCTTTATACGATGAGACAGCTATCTCTGGCACTTTGCTCGGCCCGGGACCTTTGTCCTTGATGCGCAAACCTTCGAATGCCTGGCATGGCGTCTCGTGGATCTCCCCGTCGACTTCCACATATTTAAATGACGCTAGATGGCTGACCAGGATGTCTTCTTCTCCGCACACGGTGACTACACTGTCCCCGACCATATATTTTAACTTCTGATGCAGGGTAGATGTGACGGCCCCTGCCCCATGAATCCAGGGTCTTCCCAGCAAGCAGCTGTACGCAGGCTGTATATCCATGATATAAAACTCAGTTGCAAACACTTCCGGCCCCACTTGCAGAGGCAAGGTAATCGATCCGAAGACTGTTCTCCGCGTGCCGTCAAACGCTCTGACTACCAAATCACTGGGTGTACACAAAATCCCTCGAACATCCAGCTTCATCATCGCCTTCTTGGGCAACACATTCAGAGATGATCCGGTGTCAACCAATACGTGTGACATTACTGATCCTCTACACTCAACAGATACGTGTAATGCCATATTATGGTCTCTCCCTTTCGGAGTCAAGTCAAAATCGGTAAAACCCAAGCTGTGGCCTGCATTCACATGTGCCAATACTCCTTCTAGCTGATTTACGGAGACATCCTGGGGTACAAAAGAAGTGTCCAAGACTTTCAGCAAAGCATTTCTGTGAGCTTCCGAACACAGCAGCAATGACAAGATAGATATTTTGGACGGTGTTTGCTGTAGATGCTCCACAATCTTATAATCACTTTTTCGAATCAAGCGCATGAACTCTTCTACATCCTTCGATGCTGCTTCTTTTTCACTTGCTTGTACCGGAACATTTTCAACCGCTTTCCCTTTTCCTTTCGCTAGCCTTTCAGCCTCCACTTCAGGAGATATAAAGATCCTGCCACTCCTCGTCATGCCTCCTGAACCAACAACATTATCCACAATCTCCGCTGGCTGCTTGTTAACATCAATCTTTATCCCATCACAATACACCTCTAACCCATATGACCATGGGACTACTCTCGTGTTCTCGTACGGGATTGGCCCGGCGTTAGTTATGGTGATCGGTGGTCGCTGAGCTGGTGCTGCAATAGTGATCGTCTTCCGAGGAATCGTCACAGTGGCCACATCATTCCGATTATCCACTACCGCCCCTGCAGGCTCGTCAGTTGCCGCTCGATCAAACTGCAATATGCCCTCATCAATTAAAGCCTGAATGCCTTTCTTCAAATCCTCACACCCCCCAGCTAGGGTCCAACATTCTAAGCAATACTCGTTACATCCTGGGTAAACACCCCCTTGTAACAGTCGGCTCTTTATCTCGCTCAGCGGCGTCTTTAAATCTTCAACATTCATGATAAGATTCAGACCTTCCTCAGTCAGAATGGCGTTAGCCCCATGATTGGGCATGGGTTTCTGGACTATGTTCGGACCGGCCGTTCCGAAATTGATAGTCTTGTTGTCCAAAAGATCCTGCACAACGTGCTTAAAAGCATGGCAACCTTCTATATCGTGGCCCGGGGCCCCAGAATGAAACTCACAGTGCCTGCTTGCATCGTAGCCGAACGGGGGAGCTCCCGTTATCGGCGCCAGAGTTCTTTTCTCTACCAGGTTTAATCCCAACAATGTCTGCAATAAATCAGCATAGGTTGAGGGAGGCTTCTCAAACACTCTTCTCGGTTTACTGCCCTGGAGTCTTCGCTGAGCTTGCTGTGCCCCCTGCTGAGGCTGCTGCTGCTGTGGCATTGGTTGCTGCTGAACCGGTTGTTGTTGCTGGAGTGGTTGTTGTTGATATGGGATAGTAACACTCGACACCTGCTGCGGCTGACGATATTGACCTCGTCCCCTGCCTCGGCCTCGGCCTTGGCCTCCAAATACCGCGCTTGCCTCGCCCTGACGGCGCCCACCATAAGCTTTCCTATTACTGCCAGATGCAGTTGATTCCTCGACTTGGAACTTTCCTTGCTTAATGTTACGTTCAATCTTTTCCCCCATCAAAATCAGGTCTGAAAAACTGGCCAGAGACGTATGAAACAGCATATCATGAAACAGCCCTGTGAATGTGCCGACAAACATGTCATTCATTTCCTTATCTTCTACAGGAGGACGGACCCTGGCAGCCATATCGCGCCACCTTTGCGCGTACTCTTTAAAACTCTCCCCCTTCTTCTGCGAAAGCCCGGCCAACTGGACCCGATTGGGTGCCAGGTCGCTATTATACTTGTAATGGGCTACAAATGCCTCCGCCAATTGCTTCCAAGTCTTGATATCAGTTGGCTCCAACCCCATGTACCACTCTAGGGAAGGACCCGATAGACTATCCTGAAAGAAATGCATTAGCATTCTTTCATCAGTGGAGTATGCAGACATCTTTCTGTAATAAGCTCGTACATGCACTTTCGGACATGTGTCTCCTTTGTACTTGTCGAACGCAGGAGCTTTGAATTTAATTGGCACCCTCAAGCCAGGTACCAAGCCCATTGTTGCCATGTCCAAACCCACAGCACTCTGGTTTAGGACTCCCTTCATCTGATCTTCCAGCATTCTAATCTTTTGGGAATCATCCATCGGCCCTTCAAAACCTCCTCCGGAGAAGGCGTCCTCCTGCTGATCTTCTTGCCACATACCGTTTCCAGCTCCGTACCCATCATATCCATTATTACGTCCAGCTCTGATCTGATTCATCCCCGGACCTCGGCCTCTGTTGCCGTACCCTTGAACACCTCCAGCAGGACCAAAAGCCATAAATCCAGTACCATTTCCGTTTCCAAAGCCTCCGTAACCCTGATTGACCATACCATAACCGTCTTGCCCAAAGCCTTGAGCATTAAAGCCATACTTGCCAGTGTTATCGAATCCCTGATCGTTGAATCCGAACCCAGCATTGACAAGGCCATTGCCTCCTAGATTATCTCCCAAATTGACATCACCCAGCCCAGCATTATGGACGGCGGTCTCATTCCCCACTCCGACGTTACCATTCACAGCAGCGGTAGCGTTGTTGACATTAGCAGCATGTATATTGACTACGGGCGGAGCCACTGGCGTGGGAGTGCCGTCTCCATGAGCAGTATCAACCCGGACAGACTGATGATCTTCATTACCATGACCAGCGTTTCGAGCCAACAGGGGCTGGACCATGGCCTGCAAATTCTCCTGCCCTTTTGCTATAGCTTCCATGGTCTGCATGAAGAGGGCGAGCTTCTCGCGCACATCTTGCATCTCGTTCTGCATTTGGTCCATGATTTTTCGACAATTGGAGCGTGTAGAATAGCGGTGCGGATGCTGATCTGCAATCCTGTTAAGTACCTGGTGCAGAGCAGGAAATAAGACACCATCCAAAGATTACCTGTAATGCAATATGAATATGAATGCAATGCAATGTGTCTGTGCATTAGGGAAGTTCATTCCCCCAGTTCTAGTGCGAAGGTGCCGGTGCAGTGACAGTGTTGACAATAGGAATATCGGAGCTGAATCATAGAAAGCCTCATATATTGCAGGGAAAATCAATAAGCCGAGAGTACAACATCACTGAGAGTACAATAAGAAGGCATGACCTCAACCAACAATCCTGGTGATGGTCAGCACTATGCAAATAAAGCATACAAGTTACTATATGAAACGATCAAATCCTCCCAAAAGTCTGGTACTCTTCTATCAACTTCTTGGTCTCCGGATGGCTTGGTTGGGTAAGCAGCCCTTCAACCAGTTGGTTTCTCTTCTTAAGAACGCGGCGCACGTCTTCAGCAGTTTCTTCCCATGTTGCTTCCCCGAAGCAATCTTCTAGCTTTCGCTTCTGAGACACCGCTTCATCTCTGGATTTGATTGCCTTGTTCAGTGCATGCTGGACACTATACCGGGTCATCACTTCCTCCTCACACTTCTTGATGCTAGACTTCAACTTCTCTTCGAGGTCGGAAATTTGCTGCTTCAGCTTATCTTCCCTCTTCTTGTTGTTAGTGAGTGTAGCATTCCAAGTCTTATTGCAAGAAGATATCTCTCGGTGTGCTGCGTCGAGCGCTTTCTTTTTGGCTTCCAGCATGTCATGGGAGCTTCTGAACTCTTGCCCCAGACGTTCGCGCTTCTTCCTCTCCTCAGCCAACTCATCCCCTAATCTGTTCATTAGCTCAATCTGCTGTTGGAAAGCATACACGGCCTTGTTTTTCTCACTGCGTACCTGGGCTAACTCTTGCTCTAACCCTTCATTAATCTTCACCAAGGCTTCCTTTTCCTTCACAACTTGCTCGTAGACTTCCCTAGAAACAGTAGTTGGCTCCGCTACCGGAATGGGAACAAGAATTGATGCATCTGGAAACGGCATCCTCAACTGACTAGCCCTCTCCTGAATCCAAACTCTATAAGGTGCATAGGCCTGACAGTCATTCTTTCCTAACAAAGGCTTCCCTCTGCGGTTAATACGCGTCCAGGCATGTTGCAACTTGGCTAATAACTCCCCCTTCACGTCACCTGTGAAGTACAGAGATTCCTGTACTTCTTCCTCCTGAGGTGGATTCTTCAGCGCATATCCAAACTGACGAATGAATAGAGATGGGTTGTAGTTAATACACCCTTTTCTTCCTATCAGCGGCACATTAGGGTACCCAGAACAACTGAAGATGAGCTCAGATCCCAACAGGTCTCGATCAAACCATACAATGTCTTCGGAAGATAGCCTCATCAGGCGTTCAGACCAGCTAGCAGTGGTTGCACTTTCCACAAATGGTCCCTTCATGGGAAGGTGACTCTTGAACCACATATTCAACAGAGGAGCACAGCAGTACACAGCCTTTCCTCTTCGGTTCTCATTCTTATAGTGCAATGAATGATAGAAGTCTCCAATCAAAGTTGGCACTGGGTTGCCTACAGCAAACAGATAGAAAGCATCCAAATCCACAAAGTTGGGCAAGTTAGGAAACAGCACGATTCCATAAATGCATAGAGCCAGAATAGCATTGAAAACCACCCAACAACCGTTCTTGGCGTACTCTTGAGCCTTGCCAACTAAGAAATCAAGAGAGAAACCTGACACCCCAAGCCAAGAAGTCAATAACAGATCTGCAGCATCCATATGCAAGGCTTTGGCTAAGTCCTCCAACTTGGGCTCAGCAGCAGAGTGAATAAAGGGAACCTTGTTCTGCACGGGAAGCTCAGTAAACTCCACATACTCCTCAATAGTAGGTCCTAGAATGAAGTCAGCAAAAGTAAAACATCTCAATGCGGGGTCATAGAACTGCATCAAGGTGTATAGCCCGTTCATCTCATCAGCAGTGGGCTTGCAGACTAATCTCAGTAATCTCCCATGGCTCATTCTGAAGCTTCTCCTAACCTCCTCATCGGCAAGAGATATCAGACCAAGCAAAGAAGTAATATCAGGCGAAGGCAGCTTATACGCAACGGTTTTCCTCAAACTAGCCATAGTCAATACTCAGAAGTCGGGGCACTAGAACCGGGGAAATGCAAATGCACCTGCAGCACAGACACACGTTAGTGAAATGCAAATGGTAATGGATATGCAGGCAATGCAATGCAAGTAACATGCAACAGGGACCAAAGCTGTAGCTGAATAGCCTAAACCCGATCAAGAAAGGTCTCAGATAGACCATCCAGAAGTCATCAAACCCTGGTCTCAGATAGACCTAACACAAAGCTCCAATACTGGTCTCTGACAGACCTCAAACCATAACTCCAACTGGTCTCTGGTAGACCCTAAATCATATCTCCAATTGGTCTCTGACAGACCTCAAGACTCTCCTACTGGTCTCTGACAGACCTCAGAACACATCTCCAAATGGTCTCTGACAGACCTCATAACTCTCCATAAATAACCAGGATCTCTGATCAAGAAATAACCGGTATCTAAAGGTCTGGTTACCTGCATAACCCCAAATCCCCTCACAGGTGGGTGGCCCTATAACTGGCACAAGGTACGGCATCCTATGCGGTCGTCGGCGTCACAGACTTTCAGGGTTGATGATACGATTCCCAGAAGGAGTGGCATCATCAATTCCTGAAGAGGCCTCACTTAGCCAACTTCCAAGTGATCGGTCCCCGGAGTCGACAATTCAGCTGACCAACAACCCCTTCGACCCAAAGGGTAGAAAAAGAAGCCAACCAGAAGAACCTCGTCCGAGTGTAGATTTCATGAGACACTAATGCAATCAAAGCCGGCACGCGCCCACTACTTTCTACGCTAATTCTAGGTGCACTCAAGCCCAGGTCCGGCTTATCTCTCAATATCAGAACACCCGTCACACCCCGATACAGCAATAATAAACAATATATAAAGCTGAAAATAAAGGTCAGAAATATAAATCCATACAAAATCCTCGACGGGAAAACAAGCGTTAGGATTGACTCTCTTAAGGGACGTTGGATCCCAAATGCATAAGAACTATCGCAGTCCTTAGCAGCCAGGGGACGTTGGATCCCCAGCAGAGTCGCCAGCTGTCGCTACTGCGAAAATCGGCGCCGGCTCCCCAGCAGAGTCGCCAGCTGTCGCTACTGCGAAAATCGGCGCCGGCTCCCCAGCAGAGTCGCCAGCTGTCGCTACTGCGAAAATCGGCGCCGGCTGAACAGAAGAGTCGCCACCGTGCGTTATTTATCCCACGGGAGGGAAAGGGAACGCTCAGAGTAAACCTCGCAAAGACGGGAAAGGTGTGGTCGTCGCAACCAAAACCTGGGTTCGGGAGTCGGTTACGCAAGGGGAAGGTATTAGCACCCCTCACGTCCGTCGTACTCGACGGGATCCACGCTTGTTTTCGGGTATGGATTGTTATTCTATCTACGCTAAAGGTCTGGGGTTAAAAAGAAAATAAAATGAAAATAAAAATGACTCGGCAAAGTATCGCACTTTATGCCTACGTATTCTCGCCTGGAACGAGAAATCAGAGTCAACGTAGTTCGCCTACCTACGGGAAAGGAGGGGAAGGTTGCTCGCTAGGATATCGCATCCTATGCCTACGTACTTTCACACGGCATGAAAGATCAGAGCAAACGTAGTTCGGGCTACGGAAGACACAAGCTGTTTTGATTGATTTTATTCCTTCTGAAAAAGGTTTTCTTGATTGACAGTCCAAGCGGACAAAAATGACGTTTTGATGAGTTCACATTCTTTTACGGAAGAAGTGTCTTTTATTGTGCTTGAAATTTTTATGTATTTTTCTGTTTGTTTTTAGAAAGAAGAGCCAGAACTCTACCCTACGGTTGCGAAGGGAATCAAACTAACCTAATGTTATCATGCATGGGTTAAGACCTAGCGTCTATCATGCTCCTCTCTTGCACAGAGAGAAACAGAGATCCTACGGGATAGGCAGAAACAGAAACAATATCAGATATATACAGTAAAACAGTAAAATGCATGGATGCAACAGTACAAGCGAGGCAAGGGAGTCCCACTCAACCTCGAACCTAGAAAACAATAGGCAAAAGTGAACAGGCTTCACTTTCAACCCAACAGGGTAAACAGCAAACAATACAACCCAGAAAACCAATCAATACATCAACAATGAAATACAACAGCAAAAGAAACAGCATCAGCAGCTCTGACTCAACATCTGACTTCAAGTAATCTCCAATCAGCTACAGGCTTTAACAAGCATCAATCTCCATATTCATGGCCTTCAGGCAAGGGTTTTGATCATCAGTCTTCTATCTTCAATGGCTTTTCTTCAAGCTCAAACCTCCAGGATGAGGAATCAGTCACAAGAGTGAGGTGAATGAATGTTAGACAGTTGATTACCTACCAAGGGTGGTTCATCAACTGTTAACATTAAACAGAAAGTCTCCTCTCAAAAGTTCTATCTTTCAAATATATTCACTGATCCTTCCAAAGGAAGGAGGTGGATATTTGAAAGAGACTTTGAATCATAGAGAAAGGATGGATGCAGACAAGGCATTCCATGTTTGAGAAACAAGCTTTCTAATCTAGAGCTCTGCCTAGCTCCTAAACCCTAGTCTCCTCAGCAGCTACTAGCAAGCACCTCCTCTCCAACTCTGGCAGTTGATCTTCAATCTTTGGATCTCCAATAGTCTTCATCTCCTCAAGTCTTCAGCTCTCCCAAGTCCCCAAACAATCCCAATACCCAAGCAAGCAAGCAAAAATCCCCAGAGGGCACACCACATCAGACAATCAGATATACACAGAGCATTAATAGCAGTAGGGGAATCCTGACTTTTTCTAAGGGGATCTAATAACTACCCATAGCCCCTATAGTCCCATAACTAATCTAGTTAAATCCTAAGTCCTAAGGGAAAGAATCAAACTTCCTAAGTCATCACCTAAAAACCCTAATTTGTTCATGTTGTTCAAGTCTACATTAAGCACCTAAAATTAATTCCTAAAAATGGGAACTAAATTGTTTCTACAAGTTCAATATCTCAAGAATGAACAAAAAATATGAAAGCATCTAATAGAACAAAAATTAACAAAATCATGCATGAAATGAATCTATTTAAAATGCCATTTATTTGGAAAATATGGGAAAAATATCAACTAAAAATGAAAATGCAATTTTATTTAATGACAATTTTCTACACATTCTAATGAAAATGATGTAAAAAGAATGGATCAAAAATGATTTTTTATCTATTTATTATGAATTTTTAAAGTTGGTAAAAAAAATTAAAGTGAATTAAAAATTAAATTGAATTAAAATGAGAGGGGGGGTTAGAATAGAAGACACGCTCAGTTAATAATTGGATGGGCCAGGCAGTGGTGGGGTGCGCGTAGCAAGTTGCACTAGGCCCAGAACAAGTTCAGAATCAATGAAAAATAAAAAAAGACGCAGGGGGTGAAAATAGGAATGAAATCACGTTCAAAACCTAGTGGGCTCAACATTGGGGTGGTGGGATTAGCAAAACATACTTAGGCCCGCCCGTTTCAATTAATGAAACGGTGCGTTTAGGGCTTCTACACTTCCCTCCAAATTCAGAATCAAACCTCAGCCACACGATGGGCTTCTGAGTCAAAGGTCCAACACGAAATGGACGGCCATGATTTCGTCTTCCTCCTTGAATCTATGAGAGCTAGGGTTTCCACCATGAAACTTCATGCACGCACCAACTTTAACCTCTCAGTTCTCCCTCTCCAGGCCATGAATCGCCACGATATAAACATGAAACTCAATCAGAATTTCTCCCTCTACAAGCCTATGGCATTAGTTCAATCTGAAATTCAATAGATCACTCAAACCGATCGAGATAATTTCTGACTCCATGAAAATACTCTGCAACTCATCAACATAATTCTCAATCAAACCTAGACTAATCTCTTCCATGACTAATGGTGATCATTCTGCGCTAACAACCTAAGATTATCACACACTCTACTGCAAGTTCTAAGCCCTAACAGTTTTAACAGCCTGTCAACAATCATCACCAAACTACTCCAAATTCATCCTAATTGCTCTACTAACATCCTACATCATATCTAAACTAACAAAACCATGCTAAACTAACTAAATCAAGCTGTGGCAGAGAAAATGCACCTGGTGTGAAAGCTTGTGGATGATGATGGAACTCGTGGATCTGAGGCTTTTGAGGCTTGGATCTTGATCTACAATTGCACTACTTGATTCTGTATGCAACAATTTGAGGAGTCTTGCACTGGATCTTGAGTTCCAACTGAATTTGCAGCTTGTGTGTTCTTGAAGAAAGTGCACGAAATTGAGCTCTAACCACCAAATCTTTGATTCAATTCTGATCCAGGATGATGATTGAATGTAGGAGGATCAATGTTGATGAGAATTGATGAAGATTTTGGGAAATTTGGAGAGAATTGCAATGAGAAAGAATGAGAAAACTTTGGGAAATTTTGGTGAAAAATGAATCCAACCCTTGCTCAATTCTGATTTCATGAATATATAGGGCTCACATGAACTTTCTAGAACCATCTTGCCACATTCCCTTGCATTCCACATTGGTTGATTTTTGAAATGTTTCTTCAAATGCAAGTAACCATGAATAACTTTGATTTTTTCCACTAAGCTCAAAAGAGTGTTTGAACCATTGTCTCTAGAATGTATTTTCCATTCAAAATCATATATTGGAAGTCTCCATTTGGACTTATAAATCTCCCAAACCATTTTTCATTTTGACTTTATTCAAATTATAAGCCATTTTAGTTCAAATTTGGACCAATCATGCAACTTCATGTTATGAGCTTTTCCAACAATTTGTGACCTTCTTTCTAGATTCAAAATGTCATTTGAAGCAAGTTTGATGTTGTAAGTTTTTTCATTTGAGGCCTCCTTGTATGAGTTTTGGACATAGGTTAAAATGACTTGTAATTCACAAATGCCCAAAATACCCTTTGCTTGCCAAGACCATAAGTTGAGTTCCACACATCATATGAAGGCATACTATACCATTCTAGAAAGCTAAGACAATGAGGAGCAACTCTTATGTTGACCAAGAATTCATTTGAAATCTCCTTGAGGGGTAAAACTAGCTTGGAAGTCAAGTCACTTTCACAGACAAAATTTCAGATACCTCAGATGACCTGTAACTTGCAAGGACCATAACTTGAGTTCTATAAATCTCCTTGATGTCTTCCACCACTCAAATTAAAGGTCTTGAGATCCTCTACAAGTTTCATGTTGGCCAAGAAGCCATTTGAAGCTAGAATTTTGACTTATCTTGCTTGGAAATTTGACCTAAACTAGGGGATTTTACACAGAAACCCTAATTTAGAAACTCCTCTTCTCCTTGATTTCTCTTGAATTCTTCTTGGCATATCTCCATATCCTCTTTTATATGTCCAATGATGAACCCCACATCTCTCCACTAGACTTGAATGCCCTTTAAATCAGTCAATTGACCTAGGGTTGACCTAGGGTTGACCCAGATGAAACCCTAGTTGACTGCCTTCAGCTATAGCTCTTGTGCTCTCATCAATGACTTGTCTCCTTCTTTAAATGACTTTCTAAGTCTCTCATAATGTCTAGATACTCTCCATGCCTTCAACTCACAGCTCACAACCCTCTTGTTGACCCTCAGATGCCTTCAGCTAGGAGATGGACTCAAGGCTTGATCTGCTGAACTCTTTGCTTCCAAATTCTTTTCGGATGACTTGAATGAGATTGAATTGGGATAATAACCCCTTGATAGGCTTCTAGAGATGAGAATAATGCTTGATCCCCCTGTTGAATGACTTGCTATGCTTATGCTATGCAGATGGTTAGTCTATGTACATGACTCTATATGCAAATGCTAATGATATTAAAACATAAACCCAAGGAAAAAGGTTGGGCAAATTTTTAGGGTGCAACACTAGGGCAATTTAGTTTTGGTGTTTCTGCTAGACTGTTGAAGGGTATAAGCATTGGTATGTGTGATAATGAAATCATGTTTTTTGATGCCAAAACTATTTGAAAGGGAGCTTGTCAGTTTCCATTGCTCTGTTGTCTTAAATTGCTGCTTCTGTTTGCTTTTGTTTTCAAACCAAAACTTGGCTGGACTATGTTTTTATATTGAAAAGTTATAGATCATGATGACTAGTTGTTGTCCAGACCAGTTGAGTATTGGTAGTGTGTTTGTGGCCATAATGAAGCATGATGCCTTAATCTGTTTGTGTAGTTTCTTCTGAATGTTTCAATCTTTTTTATCCATCAGTTTTGTATTTAAGCCATTAAAAGGAAATGTTGACTGTGTAAGATGTATGCCCTGCTGAATTTCAAATCAAGATGTCATGATATAAGTTTGAATCATTTAAGATTTAGTAACAGCCCAACTGTTTGTTTTTCTAAAAAAGGATCCCTCTTGCATGTCATGAGTTTTTGTATGCCACTCATATGTCATATTTTGATGCAGTAGGATTTAGGTTTCCTCTTTGAACATGATCACTATACACTATATTTGAAACTTGCTCATACTCATGTTTGATCCTAAATGCATCAGGGTTAGTCTTTGCACTATAAAATGCACTTCATATCATGGCTGTCAGCATGAGTTTTATGTGCAGAAGTTGTAACAATTGTGAAATATTTGATTGTCTTGTTAGGCATTGCATTAGAATGTTATCAAACTTTGTTGCTTATGGTGACAAATGTTGAAATGAAATTTTGTCATGTATGCTCCATGTATGTAGGCCGTGATCAAAAGCTGTTTTGAGATTTACTGCATTTTGGTCAACCACACTTACCATTAGCATGTCATTTTTTGTGTTAAGATGTTTTTCATTGATCTCTGAGCATGAAACCTTTAGTTAACATGATTGGAATTTGTGTGTGGTGTTTGCATGATCTAGCTTGTCCTACATTTTTTCAAAAAAGTTTTTACACTTTCAATTATGTTTGCATAACCTAAAATTGCTTTGATCATGATATGATCTCTTTTGCTGCATAATCAATTTTGCCTTGCATTTCATAGCTGCCAGCATGTCATTTTCTATTTGGATGATTTATGTTTGATCTTTGAGCATGAAGCCTTTAGTTAACATGATTAGAATCTGTATGTGATACTTGCATGAGTTGAAGCTACTCATTTTGAACTATGCCAATTGCATCTCATTCTTCCATGACCCCCCTAGTGCATCAGCAACTGACCCCTTGTTTCAACAACCTTGTATTTTTAAATGTGTTTGCAACAGAATATCCAATTCTTGCTTCAAGATGTTCCTGATTGAGCCTTGAGTCTAGGATCTTTAGTTAGCATGCTTAACACTTGTGTGTGATGTTTGCATAAACATGACTGCCTTGACCTGCCACAATCTCCCATGATGCATCATCAATTCAATAGTTTTTTGTATTTCATTTCACAGCTGCACACACCATACCATTTTGTTGTTTGAAACAATTTTGGATTGAACTCTGAGCATAAGAATATCTGTTATGATTGTAATGTGTGTGTGAACTGAACCTACCCCATTTGCATTTGGACAGCCTGCATCCCTTCATGTCATAATTGCAACCATGAACCTTTTTTTGTTTTGCTTGATTTGTGTTTAATCCTTGAGTGTAGAAGTGTCTGTTGACACATTTGAAGCTTGTGTGTAATAATTGTTTGATCTGAACTTGCTCAATTCATGCCATGAAACTCTTTATGCATTTCAACTTCCATTTTGCATTAGCCATCGAATCGCATTTTATGTGTGTGATCTTGAAGAATTGTAGATACCATCTTAATCCTTGTTCAATTCTAAGTAATCTAGACTCTAAGTTTGTAAAATATGATGCCCTTTTGAGGAAGTTTGAAACCAATCCGCCCCCATGTGTGATAGCTTGAAGCCTGACCCAGAAATATTGCAAAAAGAAGCCTTTTGTATTATTTGGGGTGGCTAAATACACAAATGTATCGCCATCCAAGTGGTTGTCACTTGCGCCCCTAATGCCTTTCATTCCTTGTGTCCTGAGCTCGATCTCTATATGGGACACTTTTTGCTCATTTATTTCTATTTCCTTCACAAATCAAAAATTCATAACTTCCTCATATTTTACTATTTTTAATCCATTCTTTTTGAAAAATACTCAAAATATTGTCTAGTTTCATGTGATGAAAAAAGATTACAAGTTGTTCATGTTCACAACGCTTTTTGCTTACTTGGGAATTGTTTATCTTTAAGGGTTGTTACCTTGCTCCTTGTTGAAAATTCTCTTAAACCATGCTTGATTTTATCTTGTAAGATTTGTTTGTGATTGATTCCTTTGTGTTTGTTAACATGATAAGGCTTTGTCCTCTTTTGGTTGTCACCATGAACTTATCTATTTTCCTCCTATTTTGACGTACTTGCTTGTCGTAACATGCTTGCATGCTTTGGTCGTAACCATGTCTCTTATGTTCATCATGTTTGTTTAATTTTTATGCTTTGTTAAGTTTAGTTTCCCCAAGTGATGGAACTCTTTAGTTCTCATCCAAGCTGTCTCCCCCTTCTATCCTTCCAAAGGAAAGTCTCTCTGTTGACCCTTGGGTCATAGATAGCTCATCTCTCCCTCGACTTTGTCAAGTCATCTACCCGCTTAGTTAAGTAGAACCTGTCTACTAGACTTTGCTTAAGTCTAAAAAGCCTACCCTTGTTAGGAGTGCTCTTTCAATTAGAACTTAGGATAGAGTTTGTTAACTCTATGTAAGCATCATTGTCATGATTTCTTACTCCCCTTTCTTGAGTGTTCAACTTAGATCTAGAGATTTTCCTTAAACTCTATGCAAGCATTGTAATGTTTGTTCCCCTTTGAACCTTGATCATAATCAAGTGTTCTTCAATCCTAGTGAGGTGAACTACGATTGCTCTGATTCTATCCTAGTTAGGATACGTAGGCAGAAGACGCGATGTCTTTGCGAGCAAACTTAGTGTATATATATTTAGGTTCTAACCTATCCCAATCCTTAGCAAACTTAACATAAAAACAAACAAACAAAAGGTTCCTGTAGAGTACTACAAATGTTTAGGATGTGAAATACCTACCCTATGCATAACCAACCCCGGATCCCCGAATCTCTTAGCGTTGCTGTTACATCGCGCAAAAGGTTCATTCTCTCTTTAGACCTTTCCTTTGGATAAATTAAAGTCCGGTTGTGAATTCTAAGAATTAAAGATTCAAGTTAATTCAATAGCTTGATATCACGATTCTCACAGCAACAGAAATGGCGACTTCACTGGGGAATTTCAAACTTGAGGGTTTAGCCTATTTTGTTTGTTTATGTGCTATATTGGTGAATATTTGCTTTACATGTATATGTGTATATATTTGTTTGATTGGTTGATATTGGGAACTTTTGAGTGGTGAGACGGTCCTATACCCGGACTCGAGTGCAATTATGATAGGATGGTGGTATATTCAAGGAGGCTTATAGGGAGTTGATTCCCGACCAAGCTAACTTGAGAAACCACCGCTTAGTGTAGGCCCTCTTGAGAGTTTAGTATTGTTGATCGAGTATTCATGAAAACAATGCTACTTTCGACGAAGGAGCCCGTGACACTATGGACTTTTAGATTACATTCTACCCCACTTTGGCCTTACTAGGACGTAGTGCGATGGCTATAAGGAAGTATTTCCGAAATAGTTGATACACGATACTACACTTAGACGGGACTCTCTTGAGAATATTGTCGATTACCAAGTAATTTGGGAAGTTGATAATATCCGAGAGATGGGTTGATGACTCTGGAAACCATTTAGAACCCTGCTCTACAGATTTTAAATCCCTAGTACACATCTTTTGGGGATGGGTAGACCTTGGATCCACGCTCGTCCTTTAAACCTAGGCTTGTGCTTTTGTGCATGTGTGTGATCTTTGCATTTTCCTGTGTTTGTGCATTTTTGCATTCATAAACATCATATCACAAAGTATCATGAAACTTAGACTTTTTGTTTGTAAACATCAGAGATCGCTATGGATGGTGAAAGAAAGAAAACGTTGAAGTACACTTACAAAGGTTTTAAACTAGATGACCTAAGGAGGTTGGGTACCTTGGTGACAGATCCAGAGGGTTTCTAGAGTAGGTATGGGAAGCTTTTGATACTATTGAAGATAAAAATGGACAGTGGACTTCTTTATATGCTTCTTCAGTTTTATGATCCGCTCTACCACTGTTTCACCTTTCCCGATTATCAGCTAGTGCCCACGCTAGAAGAATACTCTCAGTTGGTTGGGTTGCCCATTCTTGAAGAGTCTCCTTTTCCGATCATGAAGAAGGACCCTAAGGAGCAAGATATTGCCAAAGCCACGCATTTGGGATTGGTTGATATTCAAAAGAACATGACCACAAAATGAGGAGTTTTTGGGTTGAGCGCAGAATTCTTGGTTGAAAAGGCTCAGTACTACGCAGATCATTTAAGCATGGATGCATTTGAGGCTATCCTTGCCTTGCTAATTTATGGCATCTTTCTGTTCCCCAACTCTGAAAACTTTGTAAACCTCAACGCCATTAAGATTTTCTTGAAGAAAAACCCTGTACCTACTCTGCTAGCAGACGCGTCCCATTCTGTTCACCTCAGGAATTTCCACAAGAGAGGGATGATCACTTGTTGTGCCCCTTTCTTGTACAAGTGGTTTATTTCACACTTGCCTAAGGCTCACGCCTTTTGGGATCCGAAGAAGGGGTGGTGGTCACAGAAGATTATGGCTCTCACACACTCTGTTATTGATTGGTATAATCGTGAATATGATGGGATAATGATCATTGACAGCTATGGAAATTTTGGTAATGTACCTCTTCTTGGTACCAATGGAGGAATCAGTTATAACCCGGTCCTTGCTCGTCGACAGTTGGGATATCCCTTGAAAGATAAGCCCAACATTGTTCATGTGGAAAATATTTTCTTCAAGGAAGAGGGTGATAATCAAGAGCAGGAAGAAAGGGTTCTAAAAGCCTGGGGTCATTTGCACAAAAAAGGAAAGAAGGACTTGGGAAAACCTAATTGTGTCTCTTTGGAACCTTATCTCCAATGGGTTCGAAAGAGAGCCATTGAGTTGAAGATGCCCTATTCTCGACAAGAGCCCATGGCTTTAAAGGAGGAACACACCTTGATCTTCATGTCTGAGGAGGAGAAGCTAAGGATTGCTTTGAGCAAGGCACGACAAACCGATGACGCTTGGAAGCACAAGTACCAAGTAGTTGTTGAAGAGAACCCAGAGCTCCAAAAGCAACTAGAGTTGAAGAATGAAGAAGTACTCTCCTACAAGAAAAGAAAGGCGCAAGAAGATTTATTTTCTTCTAGTCCTCAGTCAACCCCGTGGAAGTTGATCGTGGATAAGCTCATTCTTGAGAAGGCCTAGATGGAAAAAGAGATTGAGAAGCTCAACTCGAGGCTGTTAGGAGAACCTTCTTAGGACTGTTGTTAGCTTTTATTTAGCTTTCTGTTTAAAACTTTTGTAAGATGTACTAAGATTTTGTAATTCAATGAAATTAAATCTACGATTTTTTGATGTTTACAAAATCTGAGTTCCATGATACTTTGTGCATTTTCATTCTCATTTGTTAATCATTCAAGAAACTAAAGATTGTTTTGCAGATATTATAGGATGGATTCTGGAAAGAAAGCAGAGATTGTTTTCCGAAGCCCAAGTTTGGAGAACCTGAAGAAACTGGGAAGGTTAGTAGAAGACCCTGAGGCGTTCAGAGAGAAGCGTGGGAATATGATGTCTTTGCTAGAAACCCAAGTGGATGAAGAGATGTTGGCAGCGCTCGTGCAGTTTTATGACTCGACTTATCATTGTTTCACATTTCCAGATTATCAGTTGCTGCCAACCTTGGCAGAATATTCTGCCCTGATGGGAGTAGGCATCACTCCTAGACCATTTTCTGGAAGAGAAGGGACTCCTAACGAAAGAGTAATTGCAGAGGCCGCACATTTGGAGGTAAATGACGTACGATCTCATATGACTGCTAAGGGAGGGCTATACGGATTTCCAGCTATGTTCCTGTATGAAAAAGCTCAATGCTATGCCAAGTTGAGGAATTATGAAGTATTTGAGGCCATTCCGGTTTTGCTAATTTACAGACTTTTCCTGTTTCCGACTGCTGATAATTTTGTGGACGTGAATGCAATCAACCTTTTCTTAATCAAAAATCTCGTACCCACCTTGTTGGCTGATGTGTATTTTTTCATCCACCGCAGAAACCGTCATGGAGTTGGACAAATTGAGTGTTGCACCATTCTCTTGTACAGGTGGTTTATTTTGCACTTGCCAAGGCTTCTAGCACTCTGGGATATGCAGAATGGACTCTCATGGGTAGAGAAGTTGTTGTTACTCAAACATTCTGATATTAAGTGGTATGACCCTATGTATGGAGGGATTTCTATGATCCAGAGCTGTGGGGATTTCCCAAATGTACCGCTTATCAGCATTGATGGTTGCATTAACTATAATCCTATTTTAGTTCTTCGCCAGTTGGGACACCCAATGGAGAATGAACCAGATCCAGCCCTTTTGAGAAGCTTCTACATTGAAGAAGGGAAGGATCTAGCCTACAAGGCTCCGACTGTGTATGCTTGGCGTCACATCCATACGAGGGGAGTAACTGCTTTAGGTTACCACGACATTGCCGTTTCATAATCTTACTTATCATGGGTGAAAGAAGCAGCATTGAAGATGTTCTATACTCGCTTTGAGCCTGACTCAACAAAACTTACTCTCGTGGAAGAACTGAAAGCTGCTTTGGCAAAAGCTGAAAAAAAAGGGAAAGCTTGGAGAGAAAAGTATTTCAAGGTTATGCAAGAGAAGGAAGAGCTTCAAGAGTTGGTCCATCAAGGTGGGAAGAAGAGTCAACCAGAAGACGAAGGACCCTCTGTTGCACCCTAAAATTTGCTCAACCTTAGTCACTTGGTTTATGTTTCAATATCATTAGCATTTGCATATAGAGTCATGTACATAGTTTAATCATCTGCATAGCATAAGCATAGAAAGTCATCCCAACAGGGGACCAATCATTGTGCTCATCTCTATGAGCCTATCAAGAGGTTGTTATTCAAGTCATCAGAAAGAATTTGAAAGCTGAGAAGTCAATGGATTAAGCAAGGCATCTAGCTCCTATCTGAGGGTGTCTGAGGATCAACAAGTAAGTTGTGAGCTGTGGAGGGAGCATGGATAGTATCTGGACATCATGGGAGACTTAGAAAGTCATTTGGAGAAGGAGACAAGTCATTGGTGTGATCACAAGAATTGCAGTTGAAGACAGTCAACTAGGGTTTCATCTGGGGTCAACTCTAGGTCAACTCTAGGTCAATTGACTGATTGAAAGGAATTAAGGGCTATTGGAAAGATGTGGGGTTCATCATTTGACATGTAAATAAGGATATGTTGTTATTCTAAGAAGAAATCAAGAGGAATCAAGGAGAAGAGGAGTTTCTAAATTAGGGTTTCTGTGTAAAATCCCCTAGTTTAGGTCAAATTTCCAAGCAAGATAAGTCAAAATGCAAGATCCAATTGGATCCTTGTTCAACATGAAACTTGTAGGGGATCTCGAGACCTTTAATTTGAGTGGTGGAAGACACTAAGGAGATTTATAGAACTCAAGTTATGGTCCTTACAAGTTACAGGTCATCTGAGGTATCTGAAATTTTGTCTGTGAAAGTGACTTGACTTCCAAGCAACTTTTACCCCTCAAGGAGATTTCAAATGAATTTCTGGCCAACATAAGAGTTGTTCCTCATTGTCTTAGATTTCTATAATGGCATAGTATGCATTCATATGATTTGTGGAACTCTACTTATGGTCTTGGCAAGCAAAGGGTATTTTGGTCATCTGAGAATTACAGGTCATTTCAAGCCTATGCCCAAAACTCATACAAGGAAGCTTCAAATGGAAAACTTCACAATATCAAACTTGCTCCAAATGACATTTTGAGTCTAGAAAAGTGACCATGAAAGATTGGAAAGATTCATAGCACAAGGTTTCAAATTTGGTGGATTTAATGAATAAAAAAGACCTAAAAAATGAGATTTTTCATACTTTGGCCAAATGAGGTGAAATTATAGGTCATATTGATTGGAAAAATCATTTTGAAAACATTGGCTAAAGTGGAATTTTGAGTTTGGTTCATGTTTTGAAAGTTATTCATGGTTACTTATAATGGAAGTTACATAATCAAATTCAAGGGAAATTGTGCATGGGAAGTTTCTCCAAAGTTCTAGGAGGTTCTAAACTCACCTATATATTGATATGAAGAGGTTCATGCCATGGTTGGTGATTCATAGTGATCAAAACACAAGTTATACTCCATTTCTCCATTTTGCAAAAGCTTTCTAAACTTCATCAAATCTCCTTCAATTTTCATATTTCTTGATCTGGTCTTCATCATCATCATCCATAGATCACAATTCACCTCAAGATTGGTTAGAATTGAGCAAGAATCGTGCCATACAAGTTCCATCATCCAAGGTGCAAGAAGTTGAAATCACAAGATCCAAGAGGTTGGAGTCAGATTCATTGCATACAGAATTCAAGAACAAGTTCCCTGATCCATTTCCAATCATTACAAGCATCTGATCAGAGCATTCCATAGCTGTTTTCTTCACTTTACACCAGGTATGTTTCTCCTTCAAATTGCATGTTTAGGTTAGAATTACAAGGTTTGGTTAGCATAGAATGGTTAAGCATAGTTAGATGACTGATTTCACCAAGTTTGGAGAGATTTCATGGAGTTTGATCATGGTGTGCAAGAACTGTTAGGGTTTGTATCTCATAGGATATTGCACTATAATCTTCATTGAATAGCTTGCTGTGATTAGCACAAGGTGTAGAGCATGTTAGGGCAAGAATTAGGGAGAATTGGAGAGGTTGATGACAGGTGTTAATGGTGGATTCAGACTGTTATTCCTATCGGGTTTGCTTATTGTTTGAGCTTTAGAGGGAATGGTTGTTATGGCTGTGTAGAGGGATTGTTCTAGAGCAAGTTTGCTTTTGGAATGGTTTGATTTCGTGGAGAGATGAGGGAGAACAGGGAGCTCGAAGATGCATGCATGGTGAAGGGAATTTCAGAAACCCTAGGGTTTCTAAGGTTGAAGATAACCTTTGAACCGTTTGATCAGCCAATTGACTTTGACCTGGAGACTTAACCAATGGCCACGATTGAAAATGGAAAACGGAGGGAGATTCAAACATCAAAACGCACCGTTCCACTTATTGTTTCAGACTGGGCCTCACATTTGCTTGCTAATCACACCCCACGAATCAAGGCCCATCGTGAATGAACTAGGAATTTCGCTATTTGCACCGTTTTTATTTTTTTGTCTTTTGTGAGTTTTCTGACGCCTCCTGGGCCTGGTGCCAAGTGTTATTCGTACCCCCACTGCCTGGACCATCCTTTATTTTCAACTGGTTTTCTTACTCGCTGCACCCTCCATTCCATTTAATTCATATTATTTCATTCATATATTTTTTTAATTCTTTCAAAATTCATAAAAAATTGGAAAATGCTTATTTTTCATTGGTTGTTTTTGCATTCTTTTCATAATTTTGTCAAGAAAATTATCATACAAAAAAATTAATATTTCATTTCATTTTTATATTTTTGCCACATTTTTCTTTTAAATAGGTATAAATAATAGTTTTGTTTAGTACATGATTTTGTTAATTTTAGTTTGAATAGAGGCTTTAATATTTTTAATCCATTCTTTTTAGGTTGATTAGTAGATAATGTTAGCTTGTATATAAAATTTAGTTCATATTTTTAGGACTTAATTTTAGGAGATTTGTGTAGGTGTGAACAACATAACCAAAAATTAGGGTTTAGGTGACAACATAGGTGAATTAGTTCATTTCTCTTAGGAGTTAGAGATTGAGTTTTTGGGATATGGGACTATAGGGACTATGGGTAGTTATTAGATCCCTTAGAAAACGTTAGGATTCCCCTACTGCTATTAATACTGTCTGTATTTGTTTGACTGGTGTGGTGTGCCCTCTCTGGGGATTATGATTTGTCTGTCTGGGTATTGGGATTGCTTGGGGATTGGGAGAACTGAAGACTTGTGATGATGAAGCCATTGGAGATCCAGAGATTGAGGACCAATTTCCAGAGTTGATGAGGAGATTCCTTTGCTGGCAGCTGGTGAGGAGTCTAGGGTTTAGGAGCTAGGCAGAGCTCTAGATTAGAAAGCTTGTTTCTCAAACATGGAATGCCTTGTCTGCATCCATCCTTTCTCTATGATTCAAAGTCTCTTTCAAATATCCACCTCCTTCCTTTGGAAGGATCAGTGAATGTATTTGAAGGATAGAACTTTTGAGGGAAAATTGTCTGTATAATGTTAACAGTTAACGAGCCACCCTTGGTAGGCATTTGACTGTTTAACATTCACTTCATCTTGTTGACTGATATTCGTCCTGGGGATTGAGACTGGAAGAAAAGCCATTGCAGATGGAAGATTGATAATCAAGACCTTGCTGGAAGGCTGTGGAGATGGAGATTGAGGCTTGCCAGAAGCTTGTAGCTGATTGGAGATGACTTGAAGTCAGGTGTTGATGCAGAGCTACTGTGGCTGTTTATTTTTCTGCTGTTAATCATTTCTGATGTATTGATTGGTTTTCCTGACTGTATTGTTTGTTGTTTACCCTGTTGGGTTGAAAGTGAATCCTGTTCACTTTTGCCTATTGTTTTCTAGGTTCGAGGTTGAGTGGGACTCCCTTGCCTCGCTTGTACTGTTGCATCCATGCATTTTACTGCTTTACTGTATATATCTGATATTGTTTCTGTTTCCGTCTATTCCCTTAGGATCTCTGTTTCTCTTTGTGCAAGAGAGGAGCATGATAGACATTAGGTCTTAACCCATGCATGATAACATTAGGTTAGTCTAATTCCCTTCGCAACCATAGGTTAGAGTTCTGTCTCTTCTTTCTCAAAACAAACAGAAAAACACAATAAATATTTCAAACACAATAAAAGACACTTCTTCCGTAAAAGAATGTGAACTCATCAAGACGTCATTTTTGTCCGCTAGGACTGTTAATCAGAAAAGACCTTTTTTCAGAAGGAATAAAAACAATCAAGACAGACTTGTGTCGTACGTGGCCCGAACTACGTTTGCTCTGATCTTTCATACTGTATGAAAGTACGTAGGCATAGGATGTGATATCCTAGCGAGCGACCTTCCCCTCCTTTCCCGTAGGTAGGCAAACTACGTTGACTCTGATTTCTCGTTCCAGACGGGAATACGTAGGCATAAAGTGCGATACTTTGCCGAGTCATTTTATTTTCTTTTAACCCTTAACCCTGTAGAATAGATAGAATAACAATCCGTACCCGAAAACAAGCGTGGATCCCGTCGAGTACGACGGACGTGAGGGGTGCTAATACCTTCCCCTTGCGTAACCGACTCCCGAATCCAGGTTTTGGTTGCGATGACCATACCTTTCCCGTTTTGCGGTAGGTTTACCTCGAGCGTTTCCTTTCCCTCCTGTGGGATAAATAACGCACGGTGGCGACTCTTCTGTTCAGCCGGCGCCGATTTTCGCAGTAGCGACAACTGGCGACTCTGTTGGGGATCCAACGTCCCCTGGCTGCTAAGGACTGCGATAGTTCTTATGCATTTGGGATCCAACGTCCCTTAAGAGATTCAATCCTAACGCTTGTTTTCCCGTCGAGGATTTTATATGGATTTATATTTCTGACCTTTATTTTCAGCATTATATATATTGATTATTATTGTTGTATTGGGGTGTGATGGGTGGTTCTATGATTGAGAGATAAGCCGGACCTGGGCTTGAGTGCACCTAGAATTAGAGTAGAAAGTAGTGGGCGCGTGCCGACTTTGCTTGCATTAGTGTCTCATGAAATCTACACTCGGACGAGGTTCTTCTGGTTGGCTTCTTTTTCTACCCTTTGGGTCGAAGGGGTTGTTGGTCAGCTGAATTGTCGACTCCGGGAACCGATCATTTGGAAGTTGGCTAAGGGAGACCTCTTCAGGATTTGATGATGCCACTCCTTCTGGGAATCGTATCATCAACCCTGAAAGTATGTGACGCCGACGACCGCATAGGATGCCATACCTTTGTCAGTTACTAGGACATCCACCTGTGAGAGGGTTTGGGGTTATGCAGGTAACTAGACCTTCAGATACCAGTTATTTCTTGATCAGAGATCCTGGGTATTTATAGAGAGTTCTGAAGTCTGTCAGAGACCAGTTGGAGAGTTCTGAGGTCTGTCAGAGACCAGGTGGAGACGTGATTTGAGGTCTACCAGAGACCAGTTGGAGTTATAGTGTGAGGTCTGTCAGAGACCATTGTTGGAGCTTTGTTTTAGGTCTATCTGAGACCAGGGTTTGAGGACTTCTAAAGAGTCTATTTGGGACTTCTTGATGTGGTTCAGGCTATTCACCTACGGCAGTTGGTCCCTGTTGCATGTTATTTGCATTGCATTGTTTGCATACCCATTATCATTGCATCCTATTAACGTGTGTCTGTGCTGCAGGTGCATTTGCATATCCTCCGATTCTAGTGCCCAGACTTCTGAGTATTGGCCATGGCTGGATTGAGGAAGACAGTCGCGTATAAGCTGCCTACACCTGATATTACCCCTTTGCTCGGTCTGATATCTCTTGCTGATGAGGAGGTTAGGAGAAGCTTCAGAATGAGCCATGGGAGATTACTGAGATTAGTCTGCAAGCCCACTGCTGATGAGATGAACGGGTTGTACACCTTGATGCAGTTCTATGACCCCGCATTGAGATGTTTTACGTTTGCTGACTTCATTCTAGGGCCTACCATTGAGGAGTATGTGGAGTTTACTGAGCTACCAGTGCAGAACAAGGTTCCCTTTATTCACTTTGCCGCTGAGCCCCAGTTGGAGGACTTAGCCAAGGCCTTGCACATGGACGCTGCCGAACTGTTAGTGACTTCTTGGCTTGGGGTTTCAGGTTTCTCTCTTGATTTCCTGGTTGGCAAAGCTCAGGAATATGCCAAGAACGGATGTTGGGTGGTTTTCAATGCTATTTTGGCTCTATGCATTTATGGAATTGTGCTGTTCCCTAACTTGCCCAATTTCGTAGACTTGGACGCTTTCCATATATTTGCTGCTGGCAATCCAGTGCCAACGTTGATCGGAGACTTCTACCACTCCTTGCACTACAAGAACGAAAACAGAAGGGGAAAGGTTGTTTACTGCTGTGCGCCTCTGTTGAGCATGTGGTTCAAGAGCCAACTTCCCCTGAAGGGATCTTTTGTGGAGAGTGCAACTTCAGCTAGCTGGTCAGAGCGCCTGATGAGGCTATCTTCCGAAGACGTTGAGTGGTTTGATCGAGACCTGCTAGGGTCTGAGCTTATATTCAGTTGTTCTGGGTACCCTAATGTCCCGCTGATAGGAAGAAAAGGGTGTATCAATTACAACCCGTCTCTGTTGGTCCGTCAGTTCGGATATGCGCTGAAGAACCCACCAAAGGAGGAAGAAGTACAGGAATCTCTGTACTTCACCGGAGATTTGAAGGGGGAGTTATTAGCCAAGCTGCAGCATGCCTGGACGCGTATTAACCGAAGGGGGAAGCCGTTGTTAGGGAAGAATGACTGTCAGGCTTATGCACCTTACAGAGTTTGGATCCAGGAGAGAGCAAGTCAGCTGCGGATGCCATTTCCAGATGCACCAGCCCTTGTTCCTATTCCGATAGCAGAGCCAACTACTGTTTCTAGGGAAGCATACGAGCAAGTTGTGAAAGAAAAAGAAGCCTTGATGAAGATCAACAAAGGGTTAGAGCAAGAGTTAGCTCAGATACGCAGCGAGAAAAACAAGGCCGTGCATGCTTTCCAACAGCAGATCGAGCTGGTAAACAGACTAGGGGCTGAGTTGACTGAGGAGAGGAAAAAGCGCGAACGTCTGGGGCAAGAGTTCAGAAGCTCCCATGACATGCTGGAATCCAAAAAGAAAGCACTTGACATCGCTCACCGAGAAATCTCTTCTTGCAATAAGACTTGGAATGCTACACTGACCAACAATAAGAAGAGAGAGGATAAGTTGAAGCAACAAATTTCCGATCTCGAAGAGCAGTTGAAGTCTAGCATCAAGAAGTGTGAAGAAGAAGTGATGACCCGGTATAGTCTCCAGAATGCACTGAACAAGGCCATCAAAGGCAGGGATGAAGCTGTGTCTCAGAAGCGTAAACTAGAGGATCGCTTCGGAGAAGGGGCATGGGAAGAAACTGCTGGTGACGTACGCCGTGTTCTCAAGAGAAGAAACCAGCTTGTTGAAGGGCTGCTTACCCGACCAAGTCATCCGGAGACCAAGAAGTTGCTAGAAGAGTACCAGACTTATGGGAGTGCTTGATCATTTCATGTAGTAACTTGTATGCTTTATTTGCATAGTGCTGACCATCACCAGGATTGTTGGTTGAGGTCATGCCTTCTTATTGTATTCTCAGTGATATTGTATTCTTGGCTCATTGGTTTTCTCTGCAATATATGAGGCTTTTCTGTGATTCAGCTCCGATCTTTATATTGTTAGCACTGTCACTGCACTGGCACCTTCACACTAGAATCGGGGAATGATCTTCCCTAATGCACAGACACACACATTGCATTGCATTCATATTCATATTTCATTACAGGTAATCACTGGATGGTATCTTATTTCCTGCCCTGTACCAGGTATTTTCAGGATTGCAGATCAGCGCCCGCACAGATATTCCACTCGCACCAACTGTCGAAGAATCATGGATCAAATGCAGAATGAGATGCAAGATGTGCGCGAGAAGCTAGCTCTCTTTATGCAGACCATGGAAGCTATTGCAAAAGGTCAGGAGAATTTGCAAGCCATGGTGCAGCCTCTGTTGGTCAGAAACGCCGGTCACGGTAATGAGGATCATCAGTCTGTGCGAGTCGACACTGTTCATGGAGATGGCACTCCCACACCAGTGGCTCCACCCGTAGTCAATATACCAGCTGCTAATGTCAACAACGCTACCACTGCTGGGAACGGTAACGTCGGAGTTGGGAACGAGACTGGTGTCCATATCGTTGGGCTTGGTGATATCAACTTGGGTGATAATATGGGAGGCAACGGCTTCGGCAATGCTGGATTCGGGTTCAATGATCAGGGATTCGATAATGCTGGGAAATATGGTTTCAATGCTCAAGGCTTTGGGCAGGACGGTTTTAGTGTGACCAATCAGGGTTACGGAGGTTTTGGAAATGGTAACGGCGCTGGGTTAATGACTTTTGGACCTACTGGAGTTGTTCAGGGATACGGCAACAGAGGGCGAGGCCCGGTGATGAATCAGATCAGAGCTGGCCGCAATAATGGATACGATGGGTATGGAGCTGGGAATGGTAACTGGCAAGAAGATCAGCAGGAGGACGCCTTCTCCGGCGGAGGTTTCGAGGGACCGATGGATGACTCCCAGAAGATCAGAATGCTAGAAGAGCAGATGAGGGGGTCTTGAACCAAAGTGTTGTGGGCTTAGACATGGCAATAATGGGTCTGGTACCTGGCTTGAGGGTGCCAATCAAATTCAAAGCTCCTACGTTTGATAAGTATAAAGGGGACACCTGTCCGAAAGTGCACGTGCGGGCTTATTACAGAAAGATGTCTGCGTACTCCACTGATGAGAGAATGCTAATGCATTTCTTTCAAGATAGTCTGTTGGGCCCTTCCCTAGAGTGGTACATGGGGTTGGAGCCAACTAATATAAAGACATGGAAGCAGTTAGCAGAGGCATTTGTAGCTCACTACAAGTATAACAGCGACTTGGCGCCCAATCGGGTCCAATTGACGGGGCTGTCTCAGAAGAAGGGTGAGAGCTTTAAAGAGTACGCGCAAAGATGGCGCGACATGGCTGCCAGGGTCCGTCCTCCTTTAGAAGACAAGGAAATGAATGACATGTTTATCGGAACGTTCACAGGCATGTTTTATGACAAGTTGTTTCACACATCTTTGGCCAGTTTTTCAGATTTAATTCTGATGGGAGAAAAGATTGAAAACAACATTAAACAAGGAAGATTCCAAGCTGAGGAATCAAATGCATCTGGCAGTAATAGGAAGGCTTTTGGTGGGCGCCGTCAGGGCGAGGCAAGCGCAGTGTTTGGAGGCCGAGGCCGAGGCCGAGGCAGAGGTCGGAATCAGTATCATCAACCGCAGCAGGTGGCGAGTGTTACTATTCCGTATCAACAACAACCGTTTCAGCAACAGCCAATGCAACAACAATAGCAGCAGCAGCAGCCACAGCAAGGGGCACAGCCTGCTCAGTGAAGATTCCAGGGTGGTAAACCAAGAAGAGTGTTTGAAAAGCCCCCCTCAACGTATGCTGATTTCTTACAGACGTTGTTAGGACTGAACTTGGTAGAGAGGATAACTCTGGCACCAATAACGGGAACTCCTCCGTATGGCTATGATGCAAGCAGGCACTGTGAGTTCCACTCTGGGGCTCCGGGCCACGATGTAGAGGGTTGCCATGCTTTTAAGCATGTTGTGCATGATCTTTTGGACAATAAGGCTATCAATTTCGGAACGGCAGGGCCGGATATAGTGCAGAAGCCCATGCCCAATCATGGGGCAAACGCCATTCTGACTGAGGAAGGTTTGAATTTGATTACGAGAGTGGATGATTTAAAGACGCCGCTGAGCGAGATAAAAAGCAGATTGTTGCAAGGGGGTGTTTATCCAGGATGTGACGAGTATTGCTTAGAATGCTGGACCCTAGCTGGGAGGTGTGATGATTTGAAGAAAGGCATTCAGGCTTTAATTGATGACGGCACATTGCAGTTTGACCGAACAGCAATTGAAGAGCCTGCAGGGGCAGTAGCAGATAATCAGAGTGATGTGGCCACTGTAACAATTCCTCGAAAGACAATCACTATAGCAGCACCGGTCCAGCGACCACCGATCACCATAACTAAGGCCGGGCCGATCCCGTACGAGAATACAAAAGCAGTCCCATGGTCATATGGGTTGGAGGTGTATTGTGACGGGATAAAGATTGATGTTAATAAGCAGCCAGCCGAGACTGTGGACAACGTTGTTGGTTCAGGAGGTATGACAAGGAGTGGTAGGATCTTCATATCGCCTGAGGTGGAGGCCGAAAGACTGGCAAAAGGAAAAGGGAAGATGGTTGAAAATGTCCCAGTGCAGGCCAGCGAAAAAGCATCGGCATCGAAAGATGTAGAAGAGTTCATGCGCTTGATTCGAAAAAGTGATTATAAGATTGTGGAGCACCTGCAACAGACGCCGTCCAAGATATCTATACTATCGTTGCTATTGTGTTCTGAAGCTCACAGAAATGCTTTGTTGAAAGTCCTGGATACTTCCTTCGTACCCCAAGACGTCTCCGTAAATCAGCTAGAAGGAGTGTTGGCACATGTAAACGCAGGCCACAGCTTGGGCTTTACTGACTTTGACCTAACCCCGAAAGGGAGAGATCATAATATGGCGCTGCACGTATCTGTCGAGTGTAGAGGATCAGTAATGTCGCATGTATTGGTCGACACCGGATCGTCTTTGAATGTGCTGCCCAAGAAAGCGATGATGAAGCTAGATGTCAGAGGAATCTTGTGCACGCCCAGTGACTTGGTAGTTAGGGCATTCGATGGCACGCGAAGAACAGTCTTTGGGTCGATAACATTGCCTCTACAGGTGGGGCCGGAGGTGTTTGCAATGGAATTTTATATCATGGATATACAGCCTGCATACAGCTGCCTGCTCGGAAGACCCTGGATTCATGGGACTGGGGCAGTCACGTCTACCCTGCATCAGAAGTTGAAATATATGGTCGGAGACAGCGTAGTTATCGTATGCGGAGAAGAAGACATCTTGGTCAGCCATCTGTCGTCATTCAAATATGTGGAGGTCGATGGAGAGATCCACGAAACACCCTACCAGGCATTTGAAGGGTTGCGTATCAAGGACAAAGGTCCCGGGCCGAGCAAAGTGTCGGGGATAGCCGTTTCGTCATATAAAGAGGCCCAAGCTCTGGTAGAGGCAGGAGAAGCAAAGGGCTGGGGCAAAGTTCTGGACATTCCTGTGAAAATGGACCGGTTTGGACTGGGGTACCAACCGTCGTCATCAACTCCTGCTGTGGGGGCACCTCGTTTCAGAGGGCCAATAACCATCTCTGCCAGTGGAGTATGTCATGAAACCATCAACGCTGCTTCGGAGTCTGATGAAGGAGACAGCGACTGTGATATGGATGCCTGGATTCAGCCAAGCACGCCAGGACAGGGACTGTGCAACTGGTCTATTCAGGAGCTTGTTCCTGTGACGCTTAAACAGTAATGATTTGTTTTATTAATTGTTGAACAATCTGGTGTCTTGCCCGAGGCATCATGATTTGCTTAGGGCTGTGTTGTTATGAACATTGTGAGTTTATCGTTAAATAAAAGGCGTTTTTTTTCATGCGCAAATATTGCGATCTATGTTTTTCCTGTTTTGTATTTTTCAATAAAATGGCAACGTGGTTATTCGCTTTATACGCATTTTGAAGCAGTTAACCATTCCTTTTGCAGGATAACATTTTCAGATGACATCCTTGAACCACCTATGACTCGTCCCGACTTTGAGCACTCGGTATTTCAGGCCGAAGAAGAGGTTGTCGAAGATAGTGACGTTCCTGAAGAACTGTCTTGGTTGGTGAAGCAAGAGGAGAGAGTCATTCTGCCTCACGAAGAGGTCATCGAAATTATCAACTTGGGGTCGGAAGGGGTTGAGAAGAATATTCGTATCGGAGCCGCGCTGCAAAGCGATATCAAGCGAAGACTGGTTGAAATGCTCCGAAAGTATAGTGATGTATTCGCTTGGTCGTATGAAGATATGCCAGGGCTCGATACAGATATGGTTGTGCACCGTCTGCCATTGAAAGAAGAATGCCCACCGGTCAAACAAAAGCTTCACAGAACTAGACCAGATATGGCAGTGAAGATCAAAGAAGAGGTTCAAAAACAGTGGGATGCTGGTTTCCTAGCTGTGACAAAATATCCCTCATGGGTTGCTAACATCGTACCAGTACCAAAGAAAGATGGCAAGGTTCGAATGTGTGTGGATTATAGGGATTTGAATAAAGCAAGCCCAAAAGACGATTTTCCACTTCCTCATATCGATGTGCTAGTTGATAATACTGCTCAGTACTCCGTATTCTCCTTCATGGATGGCTTTTCAGGCTATAATCAGATTAAAATGGCGCCAGAGGACATGGAGAAGACTACTTTCATAACGCCTTGGGGAACATTTTGCTACAAAGTGATGCCCTTTGGCTTGAAGAATGCTGGGGCAACGTATCAGCGTGCGATGACGACTCTTTTCCATGATATGATGCATAAAGAGATCGAAGTTTATGTTGACGATATGATTGCTAAATCCCAGACGGAGGGAGAGCATCTGGTGAATCTGCTGAAGCTATTTAAAAGGCTTAGGAAGTTCAGGCTGAGACTGAACCCTAACAAATGCACCTTCGGGGTGAGATCGGGTAAACTACTGGGGTTTATCGTAAGCGAAAGAGGAATAGAGGTCGATCCTGCTAAAATAAAAGCGATTCAAGAAATGCCGACGCCTAAAACAGAGAAAGAGGTGCGCGGGTTTTTAGGGAGGTTGAACTACATCGCCCGGTTCATATCTCACCTAACTGCTACGTGTGAACCATTATTCAAGCTGTTGAAGAAAGATCAAGCTGTAACGTGGAACGAAAATTGTCAAAAGGCGTTCGATAAAATCAAGCAGTATTTGCAGGAGCCTCCTATTTTGATACCTCCAGTGGCGGGGAGACCCTTAATTATGTATCTGACGGTTCTTGAGGGGAGTATGGGTTGTGTTCTCGGTCAACATGACGAGACAGGAAGGAAAGAGCATGCAATTTATTACTTGAGTAAGAAATTTACAGATTGTGAATCTCGATACTCAATGCTTGAGAAAACTTGTTGCGCGCTAGCCTGGGCCGCCAAGCGTTTGAGGCAATACATGTTGAATCATACAACCATGCTCATCTCGAAGATGGATCCTATCAAATATGTATTCGAAAAGCAGGCGCTATCAGGGAGAATTGCCCGTTGGCAGACGGTCTTGACTGAATATGACATCCAATATGTCTCACAAAAGGCTATAAAGGGGAGTGTGCTGTCTGAGTATCTGGCGGAGCAGCCTATTGAAGATTACCAATCGATGAGGTTCGATTTTCCTGACGAGGATATCATGTACCTAAAGATGAAAGATTGTGAAGAGTCGTTGCCAGACGAAGGACCAGAGTTGGGTTCCAAATGGAAGATGATATTTGATGGAGCTGTGAACGCTTACGGTAGCGGAATAGGGGCAATCATCACTACGCCACACGGGTCGCACATCCCGTTTACTACTCGATTGACCTTTGCAGTTACCAATAATGAGGCCGAATACGAAGCTTGTATCAGGGGGCTTGAAGAAGCCATTGATTTGCGAATCAAGAATCTGGACGTATACGGAGACTCAGCTCTGGTGGTGAATCAGATAAAAGGGGAGTGGGAGACACGTCAGCCCAACTTGATACATTACGTGAACTATGCAAGGAGATTGTTGCCTTTCTTTGACAAGGTTGAATTGCATCATGTACCGCGAGCGGAGAATCAGATGGCTGACGCCCTGGCCACTTTGTCTTCCATGTACAAGGTCAACTTCTGGAACGAGGCTCCCAGAATCGTTATCTCTCGGCTTGACAGACCAGCTTTTGTGTTCGCTATTGATGAAGCATCCGACGACAAACCGTGGTATTTTGATATCCTTAATTTTCTGGAGAATAAAGAGTATCCGGTTGGGGCATCCAGTCAAGATCAGAAGACTCTCAGGAGATTGGCGGGTAATTTCTATTTGAATCCGGATGGCGTCTTATACAGAAGAAACCACGATTTGGTGCTGTTGCGTTGTGTAGATGAAAGAGAGGCAAAGCTGCTCATGGGGGAAATACATGAAGGAACCTTCGGCACGCATGCTGGTGGGCATGCTATGACGAGGAAGCTGCTGCGGGCAGGTTATTTTTGGCTGACTATGGAAACTGATTGTTTCAAGTTTGCGAGAAAGTGCCACAAGTGCCAAATCTATGCTGATAAGATCCATGTGCCTCCGAGTCCTCTGAATGTGATGTCATCGCCATGGCCATTCTCGATGTGGGGAATCGATATGATTGGAAAGATCGAGCCGACAGCGTCCAATGGGCACCGGTTCATTCTGGTAGCAATCGATTATTTCACCAAGTGGGTGGAAGCGGCGTCTTATGCAAATGTAACTAAGCAGGTGGTGGCCAGGTTCATCAAGAGAGATATCATTTGCCGATATGGGATCCCCGAGCGGATAATCACGGACAATGGTTCAAACCTAAATAACAAAATGATGAAGGAGCTCTGTCAGAATTTCAAGATCGAACATCACAACTCCTCCCCTTACCGACCCAAGATGAATGGCGCTGTTGAAGCGGCCAACAAGAATATAAAGAAGATTGTGCAGAAGATGGTGGTGACCTATAAGGATTGGCATGAGATGCTACCTTTTGCTTTGCACGGTTATCGTACGACGGTAGACGCATCAACCGGGGCAACCCCGTTCTCGTTAGTATACGGAATGGAAGCTGTGCTACCATTAGAAGTTGAGATCCCTTCTCTGAGGGTATTGCGAGACGTCCAACTAGACGAGGCAGAATGGGTGAAAGACAGGTTGAACCAACTGAGTTTAATGGATGAGAAGAGGCTAGCCTCTCTAGAATACGGTCGTTTGTACCAGAGCCGAATGAAGAAAGCGTATGATAAGAAGATACATCCTCGGAGCTTTCAGACGGGCGACCTTGTGCTGAAAAGGATTCTCCCGCCGCAGGCAGATCACAGGGGCAAGTGGACCCCCAACTACAAAGGGCCATATGTCGTCAGAAAAGTCTTTTCAGGAGGAGCGCTGTTGTTGTCCACCATGGACGGTGAAGACTTTACGTCGCCTGTAAATTCGGACGCAGTTAAAAAATACTTTTCTTAAAATCGACCCGCTGGACAGAAAAAAGAGAGTCCAGGCATAAATGGGGCATCCTGGCGAACCAAAAACAGAATGAAAGGTTCGGGCAAAAGTTAGGGATAAAATGAAAAATGTACACCCGGGAAGTTGAAAACCTACACTGGGCGGCTTCGGCAAAAAGGGGTATCCCGGTGAACTGAAAACCCGTAAAGGGCGGTTCACGCAAAAGTTAGGGATTTGAAAAGCAAATGATTGCGGTCCAAATTTGGTACTGCATGGAGCATTGGTGCGGGAGAATATACTTGAGGGGTCGATTATCAGATACAATCTCTTCAGAAGTATGGATACCGGGAAAGCATTAGAGTCAGACGAGTCATAGGAGGATCAGTTCGTGATGTTCGTCTGCATCCCGTTGCCGACATGTGTACAAACTTAATTTGGCAAAATATTTATGCTTCTTGTGCATACTTGTATATTTGCTTTGCGTAGCTTCCTCTTTTCAGGAGTTATATCCCGTGTACAAAAACTCCGCCCATTCAGGGGCCCAATCAATAAAATATGTTATTCAGTACTTGATGCTGGTTCTTTACTATTTTGTGCATGATAAAGCGCCTAAGTTTACTAAAACTAGCATGTGTATAACATCACTGGCCCTTGCCAACAATTGCTAAAGCTTTGAATTAACTGAAAATAACGTCACTAACCCGAATCGATTTGGTTGCATAGGCTTGTTTTGTCTTGTTTGTGTTGTTGCAGGTTTCATAGCCGTACGAGGAAGACGATCAAAAGATTGCAGTAACGAAATACTCGACCCCCGCGCAGGTCGTGCATAAGGGTCGAATTCCCCAGCTGGCCGTAGCTTATCCAAAGGGCATGCTCCAGCAAAAGTCGTTTATCCTCAGCAGAGTTTGGCGATTCCAAGATTATAAGGCGGTATTCAGACAGTGTATCTCAAGCAGAGGGGGTTTAGCCTCAGAAGATTAATATTTGTGAGCTGTATTCAGACAAGTTCACCTTTCCCCACAGGGTCAGCTACTCTTCCCCACCGGAGTTCTCTTTTCAACAAGTATCTTCATTCCTCCCAGTGGAACTCGAAGATTAGGCCTCTCCCCGAAAGAGTTGGTTGCGAGCCCTGGCATTTATTTTGCCTGAATACCGTGTGGCATACGGTTACCCTCCAGCAAAAGTTCAATCATACTAGACGCATCTGCTAGTCTCTAGCAGAATTATCCCCCAGCAGGGCGTTACTTCAATGAGGTGATTGGTATTGAGTTCCCGATTTCCCAACTGAGCCGACTTCACTCTTCCAGCATTTATTTTGCTGGAATAATTCTGTAGCATCTGGCTATCCCCAGCGGAGTCAGCATTGTCTTCAGCATTTATTTTGCTGGAGCGACTCCTATATCTCAGCAGTTCGAGTCTGCATTGGCATCGGCATATAGTGTCATACTTGCATCCACCAAATAAAATCATAGCATTTCCATAACGAATGAAGCATTGCATCGCTGTCAAACATACGCACTTTTGAAACATAAACTAGGTTGGCTAACCGTTGGTTTCAAGTATTGTTTCTCTTGCAGGTAGAGAGAGCCCTTGCTCAAGTGAATCAACAAGCATTCGAGGTCTCGGCGTGAGACATTCAACGAAGTGTCAGCTTTGGCATTATTCCCCACTGAATTATCATGATGAAGTTCTCTTTGTCTCTGAACAGGGTTATTTGTGAATTTCTCGTGTTTTCCCCGCCAGAGTGAGCAGGCAAAATTTCTCCTCATTCCCAAGCAGAGTTGTTTGTTATCAACGGGTTTCAGGGATCATAATTTCAGAGGCCACCGCCGGTTATCGGAACAGGCGTCCGGTAGTTTGGTTTTCAAGTATCCCCAGTAGAGTCCGCTTCGAAGTTGCTGTAACGTCAGTGATAAGAAGTTTGTGGACCCATGGAAAGATGAGTCCTGACGAGGACAATTTTATTGACAGGTTTTCTTCGTGCTAGAGAAGTGGGTGTCCTGACGTGGACAGTTTTACTTCCTCATGGTGGATGAGAGGTGCTAGTCCTAACGTGGACAGGTTCGTTTTTTCAGAATTGTTGGAATATGGAGTCCTGACGTGGACATTTCCTCAAGTTAACGAGATGTGTTGGTCCTAATGTGGACAGATCGGATTCCTCGGTATTGATTGAGTATGAAGTCATAACGTTGACAAGATTGATTACTCTTCGTGTTGGCGTCCTGAAGTGGACAATTTATTTCCAGCAGATAGCTTTATTCGTAACGGTGAAAGGGGTGTCCTGACGTGGACAAGTTTGCAGTTCTTTGTGATGACAAGATACGAGAGTCCTGACGCGGACAAATTTATCCTTCTCCATGTTGTGGGCAAAGTATGAGTCCTGACGTGGACAAAGTCTCACTTCCCCAGCAAGTTGAGGACGCGCAAGTCCCGAAGTGGACAGGTTCTATTACTTCAGCAGGTGGAGATGTAAGTCCTGACGTGGACAAGTTTTTATCCTCAGCAAGTCAATAGGTGAGTCCTGACGTGGACAAATCAAGACGATACAGTTTCCTTATGTGGAAAGATTGGAGTCCTTACGTGGACAAAGCAAGGTGAAAGTTGAGTCCTTACGCGGACAAATCAAAAGAGAATGTATTCCTAACGTGGAAGAGTTTAGTCCTAACGTGGACAGATACAAAGATTCATTCCTTACGTGGAAGGATTGAGTCCTTACGTGGACATATCATACTGGAGTCCTTACGTGGACAGATGAAGAAGTATTCCTTACGTGGAAAAATGGGAGTCCTTACGCGGACAAATCGGAAAGATTGTGGTTTCCTTACGTGGAAAGAAAGAGTGATTCCTAACGTGGAAAGATGTATTCCTAACGTGGAAATATGTATTCCTAACGTGGAAAGTTTAGTCCTGACGTGGACAGATCAATAAAAGAAGGTGGTTTCCTTACATGGAAAGATGTTATTCACAAGATGAAAAAAGAATTTATTCCTTACGTGGAAAGATTGAGTCCTTACGTGGGCATATCAAGTTGAGTCCTTACGTGGACAGATCCAAACGAGGTTATAGTCCTTACGTGGACGGTGTTATTCCTAATGTGGGAGAGTTTATTCCTAACGTGGACGATTTATTTTTGATGAGAGGCAGACGAGCCATCCCCAGTGAAGCTATCGAGATTTTCCTAACGTGGATGAGTTTAGATTAAGAGCGCTTTGTGTTGACGACACAGGCGTCCTAACGTGGACAAGCAAAGTTTTATTCTTGCAATGAGAGAAGCTTTTCAGCCTGATGAAAATAATCCCCAAGCAGTGGTGTAGCTCATTTCTGCGGTTGGCAAATTTCTGGGTTCTTAGTATTCAACCGTCTCGTACCTCGAATGTTTGAAGGCCGCTCGCTCTTCACCCAATCGGGTCCAAGTCTCTTGAATAGGGGCAGCTGTTGCACCCTAAAATTTGCTCAACCTTAGTCACTTGGTTTATGTTTCAATATCATTAGCATTTGCATATAGAGTCATGTACATAGTTTAATCATCTGCATAGCATAAGCATAGCAAGTCATCCCAACAGGGGACCAATCATTGTGCTCATCTCTATGAGCCTATCAAGAGGTTGTTATTCAAGTCATCAGAAAGAATTTGAAAGCTGAGAAGTCAATGGATTAAGCAGGGCATCTAGCTCCTATCTGAGGGTGTCTGAGGATCAACAAGTAAGTTGTGAGCTGTGGAGGGAGCATGGATAGTATCTGGACATCATGGGAGACTTAGAAAGTCATTTGGAGAAGGAGACAAGTCATTGGTGTGATCACAAGAATTGCAGTTGAAGACAGTCAACTAGGGTTTCATCTGGGGTCAACTCTAGGTCAACTCTAGGTCAATTGATTGATTGAAAGGCATTAAGGGCTGTTGGAAAGATGTGGGGTTCATCATTTGACATGTAAAGAAGGATATGTTGTTATGCTAAGAAGAAATCAAGAGGAATCAAGGAGAAGAGGAGTTTCTAAATTAGGGTTTCTGTGTAAAATCCCCTAGTTTAGGTCAAATTTCCAAGCAAGATAAGTCAAAATTCAAGCTTCAAATGGATCCTTGGTCAACATGAAACTTGTAGGGGATCTCAATACCTTTAATTTGAGTTGTGGAAGACACTAATGAGATTTATAGAACTCAAGTTATGGTCCTTACAAGTTACAGGTCATCTGAGGTATCTGAAATTTTGTCTGTGAAAGTGACTTGACTTCCAAGCAATTTTTACCCCTCAAGGAGATTTCAAATGAATTTCTGGCCAACATAAGAGTTGTTCCTCATTGTCTTAGCTTTCTAGAATGGCATAGTATGCCTTCAAGCCTATGCCCAAAACTCATACAAGGAAGCTTCAAATGGAAAACTTCACAACATCAAACTTGCTCCAAATGACATTTTGAGTCTATAAAAGTGACCATGAAAGATTGGAAAGATTCATAGCACAAGGTTTCAAATTTGGTGGATTTAATGAATAAAAATGACCTAAAAAATGAGATTTTTCATACTTTGGCCAAATGAGGTGAAATTATAGGTCATTTTGATTGGAAAAATCATTTTGAAAACATTGGCTAAAGTGGAATTTTGAGTTTGGTTCAAGTTTTGAAAGTTATTCATGGTTACTTATAATGGAAGTTACATAATCAAGTTCAAGGGAAATTGTGCATGGGAAGTTTCTCCAAAGTTCTAGGAGGTTCTAAACTCACCTATATATTGATATGAAGAGGTTCATGCCATGGTTGGTGATTCATAGTGATCAAAACACAAGTTATACTCCATTTCTCCATTTTGCAAAAGCTTTCTAAACTTCATCAAATCTCCTTCAATTTTCATATTTCTTGATCTGGTCTTCATCATCATCATCCATAGATCACAATTCACATCAAGATTGGTTAGAATTGAGCAAGAATTGTGCCATACAAGTTCCATCATCCAAGGTGCAAGAAGTTGAAATCACAAGATCCAAGAGGTTGGAGTCAGATTCATTGCATACAGAATTCAAGAACAAGTTCCCTGATCCATTTCCAATCATTACAAGCATCTGATCAGAGCATTCCATAGCTGTTTTCTTCACTTTACACCAGGTATGTTTCTCCTTCGAATTGCATGTTTAGGTTAGAATTACAAGGTTTGGTTAGCATAGAATGGTTAAGCATAGTTAGATGACTGATTTCACCAAGTTTGGAGAGATTTCATGGAGTTTGATCATGGTGTGCAAGAACTGTTAGGGTTTGTATCTCATAGGATATTGCACTATAATCTTCATTGAATAGCTTGCTGTGATTAGCACAAGGTGTAGAGCATGTTAGGGCAAGAATTAGGGAGAATTGGAGAGGTTGATGACAGGTGTTAATGGTGGATTCAGACTGTTATTCCTATCGGGTTTGCTTATTGTTTGAGCTTTAGAGGGAATGGTTGTTATGGCTGTGTAGAGGGATTGTTCTAGAGCAAGTTTGCTTTTGGAATGGTTTGATTTCGTGGAGAGATGAGGGAGAACAGGGAGCTCGAAGATGCATGCATGGTGAAGGGAATTTCAGAAACCCTAGGGTTTCTAAGGTTGAAGATAACCTTTGAACCGTTTGATCAGCCAATTGACTTTGACTAGGAGACTTAACCAATGGCCACGATTGAAAATGGAAAACGGAGGGAGATTCAAACATCAAAACGCACCGTTCCACTTATTGTTTCAGACTGGGCCTCACATTTGCTTGCTAATCACACCCCACGAATCAAGGCCCATCGTGAATGAACTAGGAATTTCGCTATTTGCACCGTTTTTATTTTTTTGTCTTTTGTGAGTTTTCTGACGCCTCCTGGGCCTGGTAACAAGTGTTATTCGTACCCCCACTGCCTGGACCATCCTTTATTTTCAACTGGTTTTCTTACTCGCTGCACCCTCCTTTCCATTTAATTCATATTATTTCATTCATATTTTTTTTTAATTCTTTCAAAATTCATAACAAATTGGAAAATGCTTATTTTTCATTGGTTGTTTTTGCATTCTTTTCATAATTTTGTCAAGAAAATTATCATACAAAAAAATTAATATTTCATTTCATTTTTATATTTTTGCCACATTTTTCTTTTAAATAGGTATAAATAATAGTTTTGTTTAGTACATGATTTTGTTAATTTTAGTTTGAATAGAGGCTTTAATATTTTTAATCCATTCTTTTTAGGTTGATTAGTAGATAATGTTAGCTTGTATATAAAATTTAGTTCATATTTTTAGGACTTAATTTTAGGAGATTTGTGTAGGTGTGAACAACATAACCAAAAATTAGGGTTTAGGTGACAACATAGGTGAATTAGTTCATTTCTCTTAGGAGTTAGAGATTGAGTTTTTGGGATATGGGACTATAGGGACTATGGGTAGTTATTAGATCCCTTAGAAAACGTTAGGATTCCCCTACTGCTATTAATACTGTCTGTATTTGTTTGACTGGTGTGGTGTGCCCTCTCTGGGGATTATGATTTGTCTGTCTGGGTATTGGGATTGCTTGGGGATTGGGAGAACTGAAGACTTGTGATGATGAAGCCATTGGAGATCCAGAGATTGAGGACCAATTTTCAGAGTTGATGAGGAGATTCCTTTGCTGGCAGCTGGTGAGGAGTCTAGGGTTTAGGAGCTAGGCAGAGCTCTAGATTAGAAAGCTTGTTTCTCAAACATGGAATGCCTTGTCTGCATCCATCCTTTCTCTATGATTCAAAGTCTCTTTCAAATATCCAGCTCCTTCCTTTGGAAGGATCAGTGAATGTATTTGAAGGATAGAACTTTTGAGGGAAAATTGTCTGTATAATGTTAACAGTTAATGAGCCACCCTTGGTAGGCATTTGACTGTTTAACATTCACTTCATCTTGTTGACTGATATTCGTCCTGGGGATTGAGACTGGAAGAAAAGCCATTGCAGATGGAAGATTGATAATCAAGACCTTGCTGGAAGGCTGTGGAGATGGAGATTGAGGCTTGCCAGAAGCTTGTAGCTGATTGGAGATGACTTGAAGTCAGGTGTTGATGCAGAGCTGCTGTGGCTGTTTATTTTTCTGCTGTTAATCATTTCTGATGTATTGATTGGTTTTCCTGACTGTATTGTTTGCTGTTTACCCTGTTGGGTTGAAAGTGAATCCTGTTCACTTTTGCCTATTGTTTTCTAGGTTCGAGGTTGAGTGGGACTCCCTTGCCTCGCTTGTACTGTTGCATCCATGCATTTTACTGCTTTACTGTATATATCTGATATTGTTTCTGTTTCCGTCTATTCCCTTAGGATCTCTGTTTCTCTCTGTGCAAGAGAGGAGCATGATAGACATTAGGTCTTAACCCATGCATGATAACATTAGGTTAGTCTAATTCCCTTCGCAACCATAGGTTAGAGTTCTGTCTCTTCTTTCTCAAAACAAACAGAAAAACACAATAAATATTTCAAACACAATAAAAGACACTTCTTCCGTAAAAGAATGTGAACTCATCAAGACGTCATTTTTGTCCGCTGGGACTGTTAATCAGAAAAGACCTTTTTTCAGAAGGAATAAAAACAATCAAGACAGACTTGTGTCGTACGTGGCCCGAACTACGTTTGCTTTGATCTTTCATACTGTATGAAAGTACGTAGGCATAGGATGCGATATCCTAGCGAACGACCTTCCCCTCCTTTCTCGTAGGTAGGCGAACTACGTTGACTCTGATTTCTCGTTCCAGACGGGAATACGTAGGCATAAAGTGCGATACTTTGCCGAGTCATTTTATTTTCTTTTAACCCTTAACCCTGTAGAATAGATAGAATAACAATCCGTACCCGAAAACAAGCGTGGATCCCGTCGAGTACGACGGACGTGAGGGGTGCTAATACCTTCCCCTTGCGTAACCGACTCCCGAATCCAGGTTTTGGTTGCGATGACCATAGCTTTCCCGTTTTGCGGTAGGTTTACCTTGAGCGTTTCCTTTCCCTCCTATGGGATAAATAACGCACGGTGGCGACTCTTCTGTTCAGCCGGTGCCGATTTTCGCAGTAGCGACACCCTCCAGCCAGAAGATCTAGGATCTTTTTGTTTCCTGTTGTTTTATCATATATCTGTATTGAAGATTTGTGTTTTCAGTTTCGAATTGTTATTGTAAAACTCTCAGTTATTAATCTATGAAGACTTTGCATTTGCTTTATTTCCCCATTGTTATAATTTTTGCAAATATTTCTTTTGATTCATTGAATGATTAATTTTGCATTTTGCATCTGCACCCATAGCATTTCATGTGCATTTCCTGTGTTGTGTCTCATCTCGCTGTCTTATCTCCAGAATCATACTGAATCCTCGCCATCAATACAACACACAAGCCCAAGCTCGTCAAAGAATGGAAGAACACAATTTGGCTCTGGATAGGGTTGACAACGAACTTAAAGATTTACGAGGAAGCGTAGGACGAATCATGGAAGTCTTACAAGTCATTAATGCAAAAATGGACACTCAGGCCACTGTAGTTTCTGAAATCATTAATGTAGTTGTGGAGCCGATCCCAACGGCAGTCACTGTTGGAAGTATTCCCCCGTATGGGCTAATACTAGGTTTTGTACCTCTGCCACAAGTCAGTCAACAATCAGTTCCTCTAGGGGCAGAGATTCCCCGAGCTGTTCCGACTTATACTCCAGCCTCTGTACAAACTCAAGTACGCCATGTTTTTCATAGCCATCCACCAGTGTTTGAAGTTCCTGATGGGTCTGAAGAAAGAAGTGGACGACATGATAAATTGAAGGAGAGTGTAGAAACTATAGGGAGGAAGGTTAGAGCAATGGAAGGGAATGATATCTTTGGTACTGATGCTAGAGATATGTGTTTAGTGTCTGGATTGGTAATTCCGCCAAAATTCAGAATCCCCAACTTTGATCAGTACACCGGTGCTACTTGTCCTCGGACGCATTTGATCATGTATTACCGAAGAATGGCTGCACATGTAGAAGATGATAAGCTGATGATCCATTGTTTCCAGGATAGCTTGAAATGAGCCCCTACTAAGTGGTATTTGAGTTTAGATCAGTCTCGCATTCACAGTTTCCAAGACTTGGCCGATGCTTTCATAAAGCATTACAAATACAATATGGATTTGGTGACAGAAGACAATTGCAGAGTATGACACAAAAGAGTTCTGAATCATTTAAAGAGTATGCACAATGATGGATGGAGACTGCCTCTCAGGTAGAACCTCCTTTGAATGAGAAAGAGTTGACAGATTGGTTTGTGGATACAGGAAGGCTTGAATTTTATGAGAAGATGATTAGCAGTGTAACATCAAGTTTATCCGATATAGTGGCTATGGGGGTAAGAGTGGAGTTGGGATTGAAGAATGGTATAATGACTAGTAGTTCCAGTGGTTCCAACAATAACATTGTTAAGAAGTTCAGTGGTAATTTTCATAAAAAGAAGGAGGGAGAAGCAAACGCCATAACAGTGGGGAAAAGGAATCAGACTTGGAAGCAGCCTTACCAACGATATCAACGGCCTCCACAAGGTTATATTCAGCAACCTCCACAAGGTTATGTTCAGCAACCTCAGCAAAATCTAACACAACAACCAATGTACCCAGTACAGTATGCTCAACAACCATATGTGGCAGCTATAACGCATGCTTTTAATCACCCTTTTCCAAGTTATCAGACAGTGCAACCAGCACCCATGTATCATTCAGTTCAACAACAAGGGTATCAACCAGCGCCAAACGCTCCACCCTATCAGCAGTATCAGCAGCCTAGGGCTCAAGCACCAAGGCAGAATTACCAAAATCGAAGACCAGCAACGAGGCCTCCATTTCCTTAGATACCAATGACTTATACAGAGTTGTACCTGGCTTTGGTGCAACAAGGGTTAGTAATAACACGACCATTGAATACACCTTCAGACACTTCATCACCTCATTACAATCTGAATGCCCATTGTGCCTTTCATAAAGGTGTTGCCAGCCATGACTTAAAGGGGTGTCTTGCCTTGAAACATATTTTTAGGGAGCTTATAGAGAAGAAGATTTTGTCTTTTGATGATGTACCGCCTAATGTTAAAAGTAACACATTGCCAAATCATGAAGGAGTTAATGCTATAGAAGAGACTTCAGATGAAAGGTTAGTTTGTGAGGTGTCAGAAATCAAGACTCCGTTGAGGTTACTTCATGAGAAACTGTTGAAAGCAGGGCTGATTAAAGGTATCCATAATGACTGTGAAGAGTGTTCTGTTAATCTTAAGGGGTGTGCTGTGGTACGGAAAGATGTGCAAGGTCTGATTGATGATGGATTATTGCAAGTAGGTATCAAGGTAAAGAAGGAGGAAGTTTCGGTGGTTGATCCTGTTTTCAATCTACCAAGGAAAAGCGAGAAAGTCCCTGTGTTCAATATGATCAGGAAAAATGTGAAGCCTATTTTTGACAAATCTGTTGTTGATCAGCCTCGACCAGTTGTTATTCAGAAGCCGAGATCGTTTCCTTTTGAGAATACAAAGGCAGTCCCGTGGAAGTATGATATGGTTGTGATGGACCAGAGATCTGGGAAGATTATTCAGAATGAGAAGGTGAAGGATGACCATGTTGATCTGACAAATATTGCAAGAAAGGATAAGATGATTCGTAGTGGTCGAATATATCAACCCAAGATAACTGTAGTTGCTCCAAAAGAGGTTACCCCTACTGTGACGGCCAAAGACAAAGAAATGCCCATCACTGAAGGAGATGCTGAAGAGTTCCTAAAGATTATCCGAAAAAGTGATTACAAGGTTGTGGATCAGCTCCATCAAACCCCCTCAAAAATATCAATTTGGTCTCTCCTGATGAATTCCCCGGCCCATAGAGAGGCTCTACAAAATGTGTTAATGCAAGCACATGTGACAAAGGATATAACCCCTGGCCAATTTGATTCGGTGATAGCCAATATTACAGCCTGCAATACTCTGAGTTTCAGGGATGAAGATTTGCCAAGGGGAGGACGTAATCATAACCGTGCTTTGCACATATCTATCAAATGTCAAGAGGACACATTGGCACGAGTTTTGGTTGATACTGGTGTTGCACCCCAAAATTTGCCCTCTTTCAAGGTTTGACTCATTTCTTCATTTCTTTCAAATTCAATGATATAAGGGAGGCCCATCATTCCAAATTCAAGGCTCAAGAATTTGAGGCTAGATTCAAGAATGTTACAAAGAAAAATTTTATGACATTTGCGAGAATGTCACATTTGTTACAAAATCCAAACTCTTGGTAATGCTTAGGAAATTAAGCTATTTCTAGTCTTAATTCAAGATTCTAAATAACTTCATGCCATGGTATCCCCCATACTCCATCAACTCCACATGGTCCTCTTTGTGTTTACAAACGTGAAAGGAAATTATTTAAGAGTTAATTCAATGTTGGAATATTTCAAGATCAATACCATACATGTTCAACCATGAGCAATTTGAATATGGTCCAAAACAGCCCCATGCAAGAAGTGGCAATGTGTATCATATTACAAAATCATTTTATGTCACAAAACCATGGCTATAAGATTATGTTGATACATCTACACATCAAAAATCAGAATTTGAAAATGATGTCCAAAAGGTAGTGTTATGGGTTACATGTGTGTGTCCAAGCATAAGCCAACCAATGGATACAAGGATGAAGAGAAAGGTAGAGTGCTGCAGAAAAATACAGCAAAACAGGCCTAGAAATGGAAAGATGTAGGGTTGCACCAAAAGGTGGTAAAAGATATTGCCAAGAATGGAAATTCTGAAAATGGAGAAGTGTGCAAGAGTTGTGGTTTTGGTACAGCAGGAAAAGGTAGCAGAAAAAGGGAGATAAGGAGGTTTGGAGGCTGCACAAGACTATCATTCACTACATACACACATTTTGGAGATAGAGATATTGAGAGCAAAGAGTAAGAGAGAAAACTAGAAAAAATAGAGAGAGCAAAAAAAAAAAAAACAGCAAAAGATTTAGAGAGTAAAAGAGAAATACAAGGGAGCCATTGAGAAGGAGAGCCATCTAGGCATAGAGTGAAGAGAAGTGAACACCTAGCCAAAATCAGTGGAGGCTTTGCAAGGAGGGAAACAACTCTTGGGTATCCACTTCTTCAAACTCTTCTCTTCTTTTATATTGTGCATTTATCATTTGTTCTCTTGGTTTGAGTGTTGTTGTGTTGAGTCTAGCATGTAAGTTTCCAAAGGGACCAAGAAACCATTTTTAAGAACCACAAAAAGAAGCAAAAACAAGAGAAAAGTTTGAGTTTTTTCATCTGGTAGCCTGACACGGGCCGTGTCACACGACACGGTCGGCCGTGTTGCATCTCTGTGTGACTTTTCAAAGCATAAAATGCCCAGAACTCATGACACGGGCCGTGTCACACAACACGGCCACCCGTGTCACACAACACGGGCCGTGTCACACAACACGGGCCGTGTCACACAACACGGCCACTCGTGTCACACTTCTGTTTGCCCTAAAAAATCATTTTTCTCCCAGACCTTGTGACACGGGCCGTGTCATGCAACACGACCACCCGTGTCATGCTGCTGTTTGCCTCAAAAACCCTAAGTTTCCTGGAACTGTGGCACGGGCTGTGTCACACAACACGGTCGCCCGTGTCAGGCCCTGTTTTTCACGTTTTTTTCGACTTTTTTACCTCAAAAAAATTTTTTCCCGTTTTTTTTGTGTTTCGTTTTTTAAGTCGTTCAACCCGTTGTGATTGTTTGGTTCTTGTGCATGTTTATTGTTGGTCATTTTTGACCTTTGGTTCTAAAAACCATTTTCAAGAAAATAAACTCTCGATTCTCATCGAGTCATTTTTGACCTTGTAAGCCGATTGCCTTGTGCGTCGCCATCGACCTTGCTCGCTTCGCCTCAAATCTTTTTAAGCAACTAAACGATAAAGTTCACTTTGTATTGAACTAAAGTGAGATTTTCTCAAATAATGGTTAAACCAACTCACCATATTTAACAAAACGATAAAGTTCACTTTGTATTGAACTAAAGAGAGAGGATTGAGTGTAGACTCCTTCCTCTCCGAGTGTTGAGATGCTCACTGTAGTGTGGGTGGTTTTGACACTCGTCTTTCAATACGAAGATGTTTTCATCCGCACCTTTTTCTCCTAAAAAACCTCGGCCCCGTACCGAGTGCATTTTCAAAACACTTACAATAAATAAATCGATTCTATTTGTATTGAACTAAAGAGAGGGGATTGAGTGTAGACTTCTTCCTCTCCGAGTGTTGGGATATTCACTGTAGTGTGGGTGGTCTCGATACTCGTCTTTCAATACGAAGACGTGACTTTTCCCGCCACCTATCTCCCTCTACAACTTCTTTCCGCAACCTTTGTCACCTAAAAACCTCGGTCCCGTACCAAGCGCATTTTAAAACTCTTTTCATAACAAAAACTTGAATGGTCGTGGAGTGGTTAGGCGTAGGCCTTCTCCTATCCCGAGTGCTGACGTTTACCGTAGGCTTCTCTATCGCAAAAAGCACTTACCATTCAAAACCAAAAACACTTTAATAAGAGAATGAAGCTCTCTTTATATTGAACTAAAGAGAGAGGATTAAGTGTAGACTTCCTCCTCTCCGAATGTCGAGATGCTCACTGTAGTGTGTGTGGTTTTGATAGTCGTCTTTCAATACGAAGACACTATGTTCACCACATCCTTTCATAACAAAAACTTTGAGATAAAGAATTGGGTACTGTTGCTACTGCGAAAATGGCGCCGGCCGAACAGAAGAGTCGCCACCGTGCGTTATTTATCCCAACAGAGGGAAAGGAAACGCTCAGAGTAAACCTACCGGAAAGACGGGAAAGGAATGGTCATCACAACCAAATCCTGGATTCGGGAGTCGGTTACGCAAGGGGAAGGTATTAGCACCCCTCACGTCTGTCGTACTCGACGGGATCCATGCTTGTTTTCTAGTACGGATTGTTATTCTATCTATTCTACAGGTCAGGGGTTAAAAGAAAATAAAATGACTCGGCAAAGTATCGCACTTTATGCCTACGTATTTCCGTCTGGAACGAGAAATCAGAGTCAACGTAGTTCGCCTACCTACGGGAAAGGAGGGGAAGGTTGCTCGCTAGGATATCGCATCCTATGCCTACGTACTTTCATACAGCATGAAAGATCAGAGCAAACGTAGTTCGGGCCACGGAAGACACAGATTTGTTTGCTTATCTTTTATCGTTCTGAAAAGGGTTTTCTCCTGATTACGCGTCCAAGCGGACAAAAATGACGTTTTGATGAGTTCACATTCTTTTACGGAAGAAGTGTCTTTTATTGTGTTTGAAATCTTATTGTGTTTTTCTGTTTGTTTTGAGAAAGAAAGAGACGGAACTCTAACCTATGGTTGCAAAGGGAATCAAACTAACCTAATGTTATCATGCATGGGTTAAGACCTAATGTCTATCATGCTCCTCTCTTGCGCAGAGAGAAACAGAGATCCTAAGGGATGAACGGAAACAGAAACAATAGCATATATACAATAAAGCAGTAAAATGCATGGATGCAGCAGTACAAGCGAGGCAAGGGAGTCCCACTCAACCTCGAACCTAGAAAACAACAGGCAAAAGTGAACAGAATTCACTTTCAACCTAACAGGTTACACAGCAAGCAATACAGTCAGGGAAAACCAATCAATACATCAAGAATCAAACAGCAAAAATAAACAGCCACAGCAGCTCTGCATCAACATCAGTCCTCAAGTCATCATCAAACATCTACCAGCTTCAAGCAAGCCTCAGTCTTCATCTTCACAGCCTTCAAGCAAGGTCTTTATGATCAGTCTTCAATCTGCAGTGGCTTTTCTTCAAGTCTCAATCTCCAAGATGAATATCAGTCCACAAGATGAAATGGATGTTAAACAGTCAATTGCCTACCAAGGGTGGCTCACTGACTGTTAGCATCATACTGACAGTTTCCCCTCAAAAGTTCTATCTTTTAAATATATTCACTAATCCTTCCAAAGGAAGGAGGTGGATATTTAAAAGAGACTTTGAATCATATGGAAAGGATGGAGGCAAACAAGACCTTCCATGTTTGTGAATCAAGTTTTCTACTCTAGAGCTCTGCCTAGCTCCTAAGCCCTATAGCCCTCAACAGCTGCCAGCAAGGGATACCTCTCATCAACTCTGGAAGTTGGTCTTCATTCTTTTTGATCTCCAATGGGCTTCATCAGCACAGTCTTCAGCTCTCCCAATCCCCAAGCAAACCCAATACCCCACACAGTCAAAAAATAACCCTAGAGAGGGCACACCACACAGTCAATCAAATACAGACAGCATACTAAAGATTAATCCCAAAGCCCCTATAGTCCCCATACCCCAAAGATTCAATCTACAACTCCTCAAAGAAAGGATTTACTATACCTATGCTATCCCTAAACCCTAGTTTTGATCACACTAATCACACCTAAACAAATCATCTAAAATTAATCCCAAAATTATGAATTAAATTTTATATACAAGCTAAAGTCCTAAGCTAATCAACCTAAAAAGAATGGGTCAAAAATATTAAAGCATCTAATTAAACCAAAATCAACAATATCATGCATTAAACTAAATATTATTTAAACCTATTTAAAAGAAAAATATACTAAAAATATAAAAATAAAATGAAATGCTAATTTTTTTATATGATAATTTTCTTGACAGAATTATGAAAAATATGCAAAAACAACCAATTAAAAACATGCAATTTCCAATTTGTTGTGAATTTTTAAAGAATTAACAAAATTAAAAGAAATTAATATGGATTAATTGGGATTAGGGGGTGGAGTGAGTAATTAATTCAGTGAAAACATAAGGATGGGCCCAGACTGGGGGGCACGCATAGCAAAGCGCGTCTGGGCCCAGTGCACAGAAAACACAACAAAAAATAAAAAAGAGGGTAAACGGTGCAGAAAGTAAAAATTATAGTTGAAAACACATTGGGCCTGAGTTGAGGGGGTGGGATTAGCATTGGTTTGTAAAGCCCAGTCTGAAGGGTTTAATGAAACGGTGCGTTTGGCACCCAGAGTTCCCTCCCAATTCCAGCTTTGAATCGTGACCTTTAGATCACGCTCTGAGTCAAGGTCAAGGGATGGATCCAACGGTCCTCACATTTCTTCTCCAATGAATTAGGGTTTCAGCCATGGATAACCCTGCATGCATCTTCATGGATCAAACTTACACCTTCTCATACGAACTCGTCCCTCCATGAAAGTCAATTCTATAAAAAGCAAAAATGTTCCACTTCTTCCCCTCTACACAGCCATGGCCTCACTTTCCTCTAAAACTCACTCCAAACTCAAACCCGATAGGTATAACATCCTGATTCCACCATTTTCCACTGCTATCAACCATGCCAATTCTTGCTAACTTTTACCCTAACATGATCTACACATTACACTGATTATTCTGAGCTATACATCTAAGATTATCGTGCTTTAATCTAAGAGTTCTAAGCTACAACAGATTTGGTACACCAATGGCAACTTCCATGAAATGTCCTCAAATTCACCAGGATTAATCATCTAACCAATCCTAACCATTCTAACCTAATAATTCTCTAACATGCTAACTACATCAACCAATTCGAAGGGAAACACCAACCTGGTTTGATGATGAAAACAGAGGTAGAATTCCTTGGATCCAATGCTTGCAATGCTTGGGAAGTGATCAACAAACTTAATTCTTGATTCTGTATGCAATAGATCTTGTTCAAACCTCTTGAATCTTGCAATCACAAACTTCTTGCACCTTGGATGATGAAGTTGGTAGAACACGATTCCTTCTTCAATTCAATCAAATTCTGATGGAAACTTGATCCTTGAATGATTTAGATGATGATTGGATCAAGAACTTTGGAAATTGATGAAGATTTGATGGAGTTTGAAAAGGTTTTGCAAAATGGAAAAATGAGGTATAACTTGGTATTTTGATCACAATGATTCACCAACCATGGCATGAAGTTACTCAATCCAATATATAGACAGTCATGGACCTTTCTAGAATTTGATAGAAACTTCTTGTGCACACTTTCCTTTGGATTTTGATTATGTAACTTCTTTTGTAAGTAACCAAGCATAACTTCCAAAGTTTGAACCAAACTCAAAAATCTACTTTTTCCAATGTTCTTAAAACATTTTTTCCAATCAAAATGACCTACAATTTCATCTCATTTGGCCAAATTATGAAAAATCTCAATTTTAGGTCACTTTTTATTCATTAAATTCACCAAATTTGAAACCTTGAGCTATGAGCCTTTCCAATCTTTCATGATCACTTTGCTAGACTCAAAATGTCATTTGGAACAAGTTTGATGTTGTGAAGTTTTTCATTTGAAGCTTCCTTGTATGAGTTTTGGGCATAGGCTTGAAATGACCTGTAATTCTCAAATGACCAAAATACCCTTTGCTTGCCAAGACCATAAGTAGAGTTCCACAAATAATATGAAGGCATACCATACCTTTCTTGAAATCTAAGACAATGAGGAACAACTCTTATGTTGACCAGAAATTCATTTGAAATCTCCTTGAGGGGTAAAAGTTGCTTAGAAGACAAGTAGCTTTCACAGACAAAATTTCAGATACCTCAGATGACCTGTAACTTGCAAGGACCATAACTTGAGTTCTATAAATCTCATTGATGTCTTCCACCACTCAAATTAAATTTCCTGAGATCCTCTACAAGTTTCATGTTGGCCAAGGATCCATTTGAAGCTTGCATTTTGACTTATCTTGCTTGGAAGTTTGACCTAAATCAGGGGATTTTACACAGAAACCCTAATTTAGAAACCCCTCTTCTTCTTGCTTAATCTTGATTTCTTCTTGGCACATCACCATATCCTTATCTACATGTCAAATGATGAACCCCACACCTCTTAGATAGACCTTGATTCCCTTCAATCAATCAATTGACCTAGGGTTGACCTAGGGTTGACCCAGATGAAACCCTAGTTGACTGTCTTCAACTGCAACTCTTGTGATCACATCAATGACTTGTCTCCCTTGCAAAATGACTCTCTAAGTCTTCCATGATGTCTATATACCCTCCATGCTATCAATTCACAGCTCACACCTTCTTTGATGATCTTCAAATACACTCAAGATAGGAGAGAGATCCATTGCTTGATCCCCTGACTTCTTAGATTTCAATTCTTTCTGATGACTTGGATATGCTTGAATTTGAATAATAACCTCTTGATAGGCTCATAGAGATGAGAATAGCGCTTGGTCCCTTGTTGGATGATTTGCTATGCTATGCTATGCAGATGATTAGACTATGTACATGACTCTATATGCAAATGCTAATGCAATTGAAACATAAACCAAGTGAAATAGGTTGAGCAAATTTTAGGGTGCAACAGGTACTACCCATAGGGGTTACTATCCAAGGACCTATCTCGCCCCTTAAAAAAAAAAATTCAACAAATCAAATGTGACATCTTGCCTCGCATGGCGAAAACTTATCTTTCGAAAAGGATATGATACGCCCGTTCTACCGCAAACAGGTAATGCCTAAGTCTCCAACGAGCGAGCAGCAATACACCTAACTACTAGAATGCGTATGATAGCATCATCCATAAAAACATCAACAAATCGTAGGCCGAACTACGGCTGCTCTGATTCTTTACTTCGTTCAAGTAAAGATACGTAGGCACAAGGGCCACAATCCATGTCGAGCACATTCCCCCCATATCTGTAGTTTCCCGAACTACGTCGACTCTGATTTTCTCATATCCGTTGAGAATACGTAGGCCTAGGACCGCGAAGTCCTACCGAGTCCATTCTTTCCCTTCTTTCCCCCGTTACCTTTCTTTCCCCGTTTCTAAACCCTTTTTCACTGTCCCGTGGAACACTTTTATAACATAATATTTAAGCAAATAAATCACACACAACAAACAAATGGTTCCCATCGAGTACGATGGATGTGAGGGGTGCTAATACCTTCCCCTCGCATAACCGGCTTCCGAACCCAATCTTGGTTGTGAGACCATCTTGTCCATTCTTTTCTTAAGGTTTTATCGATATTTTCCTTTCCCCTCATGGGATAAATAAAGTTCGGTGGCGACTCTTCTTTCCTTTTCCTTTTCGCCTTCCCCGTCGTTGCGCGTATTTTTCGAGTAGCGACAACTGGATCTTCATTGAATGTGTTGCCCAAAAGGTCGCTCGCAAAGTTAGCATATGCAGGGGCAGAGATGAAGCTGACGTCGTTGATTGTGAAGGCTTTTTATGGTTCAAGAAGAACGGTTGTTGGGGAAGTGGAGTTGCCAATTGTGATAGGCCCTCACGTGTTCGATATCACATTTCAGGTAATGGACATTAATCCAGCTTATAGTTGTTTGTTGGGACGACCTTGGATTCACGCAGCAGGGGTAGTAACTTCCACTTTGCATCAAAGGATGAAATTTGTTGTAAACGACAAACTGGTAATTGTGCATGGTGAAGAGGACTTGATGGTGAGTAATTTATCATCATTCAGGTATATCGAGGCAGATGAGGATGCGTTGGAAACTTCTTTCCAAGCGCTTGAAATAGCTAACGCGATGATCATAGAAGATACAGTGGCAAAGAGTGGTCCATCTTTTGCATCCGCTCAGAGCATCAAGTCTACATTAGAAGAGGGTACTCCTGCAGGTTGGGGAGAGTTTATTGAAGTGAAGGCAAGACTGGGTCACCAAGGGTTGGGTTACAAACCAACTCATGTCGAAGCATCAACACACGCCGAAGGACGTCTCAAGACTATCCAAGAGGTGTTCATCAGTAGAGGATTCCAAGTCAATGCCGTGAGAGAAGATTTTGAAGACGAGGACGTAGAACATTTAGTATACCATTGCGAAGCTACTTTAGGCAATTGCGAGGCTGTTGAGATTCCCGTGATCTTTCCTGTGTCGAAGTAATTTGTTTGTTTTTCTTTACTTATTGTTGTTTTATCTTTAAACCTCCATGGCCATGCCCAAGGTTATAGGATGCATTTTAAAGGGCCCCATGCTTTCAAGAATATTATGATTAATGAACTATTTTGTTAAATCCTTCGTTGTTTGTTTCCTTAACTATTTTTGGTTCCATGCTTAAAAAGAAAATGGCATTTTTCTAAAAAATCATCAAAACATTTTTCTTGATTGCTGCATTTGTCCTTGTGTGTTTTAATAAATTAAGCCATTCCAACATGCAGTGATACCCCAAAACCTGTTGAATCCATTGACTTTGCTTTCCCTCCTGACTTTTACTCACCAATATACCAAGCCGAAGATGAGGACGAAGATTTTGAGATCCCTGATGAACTGGCAAAAATGGCATGTTATGAGCACCCAGAGCTTCAACCTCACAAGGAGCAGCTAGATGTTATTAATCTTGGCACCGAAGAAGACAAGAAAGAGGTCAAGATTGGGGCAACACTTGGGGCAGAGATCAAGCAACAATTGGTGAAGCTTTTAAAAGAGTATGTGGCTGTATTTGCTTGGTCATATCAGGATATGCCAGGTTTAGACACAGAAATAGTGGTCCATAAGCTACCGCTCCGACCAGAATGCACGCCAGTCAAGCAGAAGCTCCGAAGAACCAGACCGGATATGGCTCTTAAAATTCGAGACGAAGTGAAGAAGCAGATTGATGCAGGTTTCTTGGCAGTATCCAAGTACCCCGAATGGGTGGCTAATATTGTACCTGTGCCGAAGAAAGATGGGAAGGTCAGAATTTGTGTGGATTATAGGGATCTGAACAAGGCCAGTCCAAAAGACGATTTCCTTTTACCGCATATTGATACATTGGTGGATAATACAGCTCGCTTTGCAGTTTTCTCGTTTATGGATGGTTTCTCCGGATACAACCAAATCAAAATGGATCCAGATGATATGGAAAAAACTACTTTCATTACTCCTTGGGGAACTTATTGTTACAAAGTCATGCCTTTTGGTTTGAGGAATGCAGGTGCCACTTACCAAAGAGCCATGGTGACATTGCTTCATGACATGATGCATAAAGAGATAGAAGTGTATGTTGATGATATGATCGCCAAATCTCAGAGTGAGGAGGACCATTTCAATCATTTGTTGAAATTGATTGAGAGACTCAGAAAGTATCAGTTGAGACTAAACCCATCCAAGTGTACTTTTGGAGTGAGATCAGGGAAATTACTCAGTTTCATTGTTAGCCACCGAGGGATTGAGGTTGATCCAGATAAAGTTTGAGCCATTCAAGATATGCCGGCTCCGCAAACTGAGAAACAAGCCAGAGGTTTCCTTGGAAGATTGAACTACATATCCAGATTTATTTCCAATATGACTCTTACTTGTGAACCCATTTTCAAATTGTTACGAAAGGATCAGACAGTTTTTTGGAATTTAGATTGCCAACAAGCTTTTGATAAGATTAAAGGCTACCTTCAAGAGCCTCCAATCTTAATACCTCCTGTTCCGGGAAGACCTCTTTTCATGTATTTAACAGTACTCAAGAATTCAACGGGTTGTATGTTGGGTCAGCAGGATGAGTCCGGACGAAAGGAACATGCCATCTATTATTTGAGCAAGAAGTTCACCGACTCTGAAAGCCAATATTCACTTTTAGAGAAAACTTGTTGTGCTTTGGCATGGGCTTCCAGATGTTTGAGGCAGTACATGATTTGTCATACTACTTTATTGATTTCAAAAATGGACCCGATAAAGTATATCTTTGAGAAGCCCGCCCAGACAGGAAGGCTCGCCCGTTGGCATATGTTACTATCAGAATATGACATCCAGTATGTGGCCCAGAAGTCTATCAAAGGCAGTGTCTTATCAGATTATCTTGCAGATCAGCCAGTGGAAGATTACAAGTCTCTCAAGTTTGACTTTCCGAACGAAGATATTATGTTGGTAAAAGATTATGAAGAGCCAGGTCCTGATGAAGGTCCCGAGCCGGGTCTTTGGTGGAAGATGATGTTTTATGGTTCCTCAAATTACAGTAGGCATCGCGTAGGCGCCGTTCTGATGAACCCCGAAGGTGGGTATACCCCATTTACGGCAAGATTAGACTTTTAATGTACAAACAATATTGCCGAGTATGAAGCATGCATTCTTGGCCTTGAAGCGACTATTGACCTAAGAATCAATCTTCTCAAAGTAAGTGGAGATTCAGCTTTGGTTATTTATCAAGTTACAGGTGAATGGGAGACCCGACATGAGAATTTGATCCCTTACAGAGCCTACATCGTTGAAATGATTGAATATTTTGATGAGATCACTTTCAAGCATGTCCCGAGATCTGAAAATCATATTGCCGATGCTCTAGCCATGTTAGCCTCAATGTGTAAAGTCAGGTATCTCAATGACGCTACTCTCATTCGAATTGAACGCAAGACTGAGCCTGCCTACTGTCAGTTGGTTGAAGAAGAAATTGATAACAAGCCATGGTTCCACGACATAAAGAATTATCTGTTGAAGCAAGAGTATCCAGTTGATGCTACATCACTTGACAAGAAAACCTTGAGAAGATTGACATCTAAGTTCTTTCTCAGTAATAATGTGCTCTATAAAAGGAATCATGATATGGTCTTGCTTAGATGTGTCGACAGACGGGAAGCAGATTTGTTAATGCAAGATATTCATGAAGGAACATTTGGCACTCACGTCAATGGATATGCCATGTCCAAAAAGATTTTGAGGGCTGGATATTATTGGTTGACTTTGGAAACTGACTGTATTCAATATGCCAGGAAATGTCACAAATGCCAAATTTATGCGGATAAAATGCATGTGCCTCTGATGTTGTTAAATATGTTGACATCGCCTTGGCCGTTCTCTATGTAGGGCATTGATATGATTGGGGCAATCGAGCCAAAGGCTTCTAACGAACACTGATTCATTCTAGTCACTATTGATTACTTCACAAAGTGGGTTGAAGCCGCATCCTACGCCAATGTTACTCGACAAGTGGTGGCCCGTTTTATCAAAAAGGAGATTATCTGTCCATACAGAATCCCAAGCCGAATCATAACAAATAACGGTACTAATCTGAATAACAAAACCATGAAAGAGTTGTGTGGTGACTTCATAATTGAACATCACAATTCATCTCCTTATCGTCCCAAGATGAATGGAGCGGTCGAAGCTGCGAATAAGAACATCAAGAAGATTTTGCAAAAGATGGTGAAAACATATAAGGATTGGCATGAGATGCTGCCATTTGCCTTGCATGGATGTAGAACGTCCGTTCGCACTTCAACAGGGGAAACCCCTTTTTCCTTGGTATATGGGATGGATGCAGTGCTTCCTATTGAGGTTGAGATACCTTCCTTAAGAGTCATAATGGGAACCGAGCTTGAAGAAGCAGAATGGGTGAGGGAAAGATTTGATCAGTTGAACCTTATTGACGAAAAGCGCATGTCTGCGGTATGTCACAGTCAGTTATATCAGAAAAGGATCAAGAGAGCTTTTGACAAGAAGGTTCGTATCCGAGAATTCCAAGAAGGGGAGCTTGTACTCAAAAAGATTTTGCCAATTCACAAAGATGCACGGGGAAAATGGATGCCCAATTATGATGGCCCGTTTGTTGAAAAAATAGTCTTCTCAGGAGGCTCGTTAATTCTCACAACAATGGATGGGGAGCAACTTACACATCCTGTGAATTCTGATGCAGTACGAAAATATTACGCCTAAAGAACCCGATAAGTCGAAAACCTGTAAGGGCGGCATATGCAATAATGGGTATCCCGCTGGATCATAACCTATGAAGGAGGTCCAGGAAAAAGTTAAGGATGAGATAAAAAAATGATGAGCTCGCTAAGTTGAAAACCCAAAAGGGGGGCTTAGGCAAAAAAGAGCGTCCCGGTGGATTGAAAACCTGAAAGGGCAATCCAGGCAAAAGTTAGGGACAAAGGCGTTTCACTGCATCAGATGAGTTGTCACCTCTGCAGAAGATTTTATAGGAAGTCCATTTCAACCTCCCTTGTCAGAAGCAAGGTTTTGGAATGTTTTAGTCATTATGGGGTAGAATTGTAAGTGGATTCAATGTAACCTTCTTTTCATGTTGCCATTTTCAATTGTAAAAGTTCCATGGGGTTCTGTCATTGACAAAATTCCATTCTTAAATGAAATCAGTTTTTGGACCATTCTTTTGCAAATTACTATTGTCTTTATTTCTTTTGTTATGCAAAACATCGTTTATTGATCAATGATAATTTTGAAAGCACTAGGTTCGAATTTAAAAATAACTTTTGAAGATTAACAAAACATAAAATACTTTGGCTCACAGAAAGATTCGGTGGAAATCATACCTGTTGAAAGTCTTAACGTGGCAGAAGCTTTGATGTGCGATCTCAATACATCTCCCATTGAATGTCAGTTGAATTGATTTGATAGGTTGCTCATTCGGTCGTGTGTAGTTACCAAGATTGAAGACCCTCTCCCCAGGTTTATTTATGAGATACGTTCTTGTGATGGTAGACTCATCCTCAGTGGAAACATTCAGAGCCTCTATTTTAAGTTACGTTGTCAATCCTGGCGATCTTTCCTGAAGCTTTATTTCCCAAGCGGAGTGGGTTTATTTCCCAAGAATCTACAGATACCTTTGTTTTGTAAATTCAGTGTGATTCATTGTGTCCCCAGTGAGATAGACGTGTTTATCTGTCTGTCCCCTTGAGTCTCTAGATTTTTTCTCTCTCTCTCGTCAGAGTCAGCTCCTGCATATCATTAATCATTAGCATCATGGCATATCATGTGCATCTGCTTTGACTCTGTTGTCTTTGGATGTTACCTTTTGTCTTGATTGCTTCCTGGTTGTTACCAGTGGTCTTGCTTGTTATTCTTTGGGCATCCTCTGTCCTTTTAAGGTGTTGGTCATCACCAATTTAACTACTTCAGTTGTGACTAAGTTTGTTTATGGTTATAGGTCGTCACTTGTCCCCCGCTTGTTCCTAGTTGTTGCTAGTGCCTTTGGATGTCCTGTTGTTACTGATATCGCTTGCCTGGTCGTCACCAGTTTCTCTCCTTGAAGTCTAGTCGTTACTAGCGATCCCCATTGTTTAAAGTCCAATGGTAATTGGCAGTTCTTTTGAAAGTCCGGTAGTAACTGGCACTATTTAAAATCCAAACGTTATTGGTATTGTTATTCCGGTTGTCACAATATCTTTTGAAAGTCCAGTAGTAACTGGCATTGTTGAAAGTCCAATGGTAATTGGCAGCTCTTTTGAAAGTCCAGTGGTAACTGGCACTGTTTAAAATCCAATCGTTATTGGTATCTTTGGTTTGGTCGTGACCATATCTCTTGGAAGTCCAGTGGTAACTGGAACTGTTTAAAATCCAATCGTTATTGGTATCGTTGGTATTGGTCGTTACCATATCTTTTAAAGGTCCAGTGGTAACTCTGCTTGATAGCTAATTGTTATTAGTACCGAGAGTTAGTTGTTACCAATTTCCCCGGGCGGAGTCCTGTATTGTATCAATGCAATTCGGAGTTCCCAATTATTTGGTTCAGTCGTCACCATCACCCCCTGTAAGTCTAGTAGAAACTAGCACCCTTTGAAAATTTTGTTGTTCTGGTCGTCACCAGTATTCCCCGGCAAAGTGTTGCTTTCCCATTCTAGTCTCGGAGATCTAGTGGATACTAGCATCCCCAGTGCGTCTGGTCTTGTTTTTGTTCTTTTCCTGAAGATCCCGTTCGAACTCTTCGTTATAGGAAATTCCTCATCTGATTATCCCCAGTGAGGTTTGCGTCTCTTTTCTTTCGTTTCCCCGACGGAGAATTGCCTTCTTCCCCAGCGGAGTTTTGTCTCCTTTTCCCTAATGAAGTTTTGCCTCCCCTATTGGAGTTTGCGTCCCCTGCATGAAAGATTCCCCCTAGGCAGCACCTTTAGTCACGTGTGAACTATTTTGTTTGGATCTTTCCCTAGTGTGTTGGGTTCCCCCATGAGTAGTTACTCGTTGTATTGCCATTCTTTTATCTTTGCTCACGTGTATGCATCAGTCTTGCATTCAAGCATCATAAAGCATCATTTAGATTCATGGCATACTCGCATTTGTCCTTTTGCATACCACCAGATCTAAGGGACAAAATTTTCGGTTTGCTGTATTTAAATACCTTTCACTACGATTCCGCGAGGATTGTCATCTTTCACTGCCATCCAGTGAAAGATATTTAAATAGGGGCAACTGTCATACCCCAAATTTTGACCCCTTAGATCCTCATCATCATTTAAGGATCATACTCATTTGATTATCTAACCTTAACCTGTTTCAAGCTTGTCTTTGTTAAGATACAGGAATCAGGGTTTTGTACAGCCGAAATCGAGGTTTCGAGGGTTAACCAGTCAATGTTTTGGATTGGTTCTCTTTGAGATAGGTCTCCACATCATCAAGTATATTCCATTGGATCTAGTATGAATCCAATTTGAGGTTGTCACCCAGGAATCAAAAACAGTGAAGTTCAGGATACCCGATTAGGGTTTTCGAGCATGAAAAGTCAACTGTGGTTTGACTTTTGATCTAAAAGGTGTTACAATGGTGGGATCATGGTCCATAGTGTTCATATGGCTTAGTGAAGTCTATTCAAAGAGTTTCAAGGATTTAAAAGGCCCGGAGCATCAACAGTCGACTCGGTAGTCACCAATCGATCGTTCGATTGACCGAAAAGTCAACTCTTCACTCATAAGGAATCTGACCTCAAGATGTGAATCAAAAATGTTCATAATGACATATTTCATCTACCCATAAAATATCTTGACCATTGGATCAAGGGTTGAGGAGTAATCAAAAAAGTCGGGAATTAGGGTTTTGAAAGGGGCAAGACCATAAGTCCTTAACTACAGATCCAATTGAGTTGGTTCAAAGCTCATTGGAAAGCTCTTGACAAGTACTACAAAAGTCCCAAAGTGGTCCATGATCAGGAAATGCATAGATTTGGAGTTATGACCAAATTCATTACAAGAGGGAAAAGTAACTTAGAAAAATTTCACTTTTAGGCTTGTTTTTCAACAACTTTGAGAGGTTTTTTTAGCCAAGTTCCTTTGGGAATATGAAACTCATGAAAGTTGTAGAGCTACATGAGGGCTTTCCAAAATGTAGTAGAACTCCTCCATAGCCCTTATGAGCTGAGAGTTATGAATTTAACGAAATGAGGTTTCAACAATTGAGTCCCACATTGTCAACTTGTCACAAACTCATCCTTTTACCACTTGAGCCATTCTCAGCCTTTGGATCTTATTTATATATGATATTTGGAGGATTTGAAGCGGAGAAATGCAGCAAATGAAGATGTTTGGCAAAGCTTGCAACTTGGAGGCAAGTGGGAGTATTTTATTCATATAATAGGAAAAAGAAACTTTTTGCCACACTTGCAACAAACCGCCCCCTATTGCCTAGCCACTATAATCACCATTATATCATCCACACTACTTGAACAATGCATTAGTTGAGGCAAGGATTTGAATCTTACAGCTGCAACAAACCCTCAAGCAAAGTAATCTTTTCAAAATCCCTCCAAAAGTGCCAAGTTACAAATTTGTCCTCACTCTTCATTTTCCTATAAATAGAGGCTCCCTCTATGTCATTTGACACACCAGAGCTATCAAGGATATCAGAAAACTTATAGCTCTCCCCTTTTCCTTTCTTGCTTGAAAGTGCATAATTTTCTCAAAGTCACCAAAATTCACCATTTTGCACTTTTCATACCATTTCTTGTTCCAAACACCAAAACACTTCAAAGACCACATACACACCCTTAAAATGGCTATATGAAGTTGTTCCCATCATTACTTTCCTCAAAAAATTCATCAATCTAAAAGTCAACCTTCATACCTCCATATTTTGACTTTTATGCCTTTTGAGAGCTAAGACACTACCTAAGTCCATTCCTACCACTTCAACCTCCCCAACACCTCATATCCATGATATTTTAGCTATCTAAGAGCTCAAAGACCAGCTGGAAGTTTGTTTACTCAAACTGTCCCAAAAAGTCACTTATTGCTTCAAGAGGAAGTAAACTTCAAACTTGTGCCAAAAAGAGGATCTCTGGGTTTCTTTGCTGTTAAGCTTGCTCAAGAAGGTCTACAAGAGGTATGTAATGCTAAGCCTCTTCACTATGCATCATATGTCATGTTTTGTAGTTGTTGAGATTAATTGAGTATTGTTTTGAAAATGATGTTCGTGCTGTCCAAAATCTCTTTGGAATGATGTTTTTGTCAAGGAGGTGTTTTATTGCTATGTCCTTACTTTTGTCAAAGTATGAGATTTTTGTGACTTAGGATATTATGTGTTGACATGACTCTACCAAGATTGTGCCTTGTATTGTTCCAACTGTTTTTTTAGAAAACTGTCCACAAGAGATGCTCTAGGAGTTTTTGGAACTTTGTTATGATTGAGAGGTTTGAATTTGAATCTGTTCAGCTTTTATGTACTTGCATTGGCAACTGTCTTGAAAGATACATGTTACATTGTAATGAAAAAACTGTGTTGCATACTTCTCATTTGGTATATGTGGTGATGTGGATCTATTAAGAATAGTAGCATGGTCATGAAGCTATTTTGGTTCTGCCTAGGATTGTTCATTTAAGTTTGTCAATTTATTGAGTTTGTCACTAGGGCAATTTAGTTTTGGTGTTTCTGCTAGACTGTTGAAGGGTATAAGCATTGGTATGTGTGATGATGAAATCATGTTTTTGGATGCCAAACCTATTTGAAAGGGAGTTTGTCAATTTCCATTGCTCTGCTGTCTTAAATTGCTGCTTCTGTTTGCTCTTGTTTTCAAACCAAAACTTGGCTGGACTATGTTTTTATATTGAAAAGTAATTGATCATGATGACTAGTTGCTGTTCAGACCAGTTGAGTATTGGTAGTGTGTTTGTGTCCATAATGAAGCATGATGCCTTGATCTGTTTGTGTAGTTTCTGCTGAATGTTTCAATCTTTTTTATCCATCAGTTTTGTATTTAAGCCATTAAAAGGAAATGTTGATTGTGTAAGATGTATGCCCTGCTGAATTTCAAATCAAGATGTCATGATATAAGTTTGAATCACTTAAGATTTAGTAACATCCCAACTATTTGTTTTTCTAAAAAAGGATCCCTCTTGCAAGTCATGAGTTTTTGTATGCCACTCATATGTCACATTTTGATGCAGTAGGATTTAGGTTTCCTCTTTGAACATGATCACTATACACTATATTTGAAACTTGCTCATACTCATGTTTGATCCTAAATGCATCAGTGTTAGTCTTTGCACTCCAAAATGCACTTTATATCATGGCTGTCAGCATGAGTTTTATGTGCAGAAGTTGTAACAATTGTGAAATATTTGGTTGTCTTGTTAGGCATTGCATTAGAATGTTGTCAAACTTTGTTGCTTATGGTGACAAATGTTGAAATGAAATTTTGTCATGTATGCTCCATGTATGTAGGCCGTGATCAAAAACTGTTTTGAGATTTACTGCATTTTGGTCAACCAAACTTACCATCAGCATGTCATTTTTTTTGTTAAGATGTTTGTCATTGATCTCTGAGCATGAAACCTTTAGTTAACATGATTGGAATTTGTGTGTGGTGTTTACATGATTTAGCATGTCCTACATTTTATCAAAACAGTTTTTACACTTTCAATTATGTTTGCATAACCTGAAATTGCTTTGATCATGACATGATCTCTCTTGCTGCATAATCAATTTTGCCTTGCATTTCATAGCTGCCAGCATGTCATTTTCTGTTTGGATGATTTATGTTTGATCTTTGAGCATGAAGCCTTTAGTTAACATGATTAGAATATGTATGTGATACTTGCATGAGTTGAAGCTACTCATTTTGAATTGTTCCAGTTGCATCTCATTCTGCCATGACCCCCCTACTGCATCAGCAACTGATTCCTTGTTTCAATAACCTTGTATTTTAAAATGTGTTTGCAACAACATATCCAATTCTTGCTTCAAGATGTTCCTGATTGAGCCTTGAGTCTAGGATCTTTAGTTAGCATGCTTAACACTTATGTGTGATGTTTGCATCAACATGACTTCCTTGACCTGCCACAATCTCCCATGATGCATCATCAATTCAACAGTTTTTTTTTAATTTCATTTCACAGCTGCACACACCATACCATTTTGCTGTTTGAAACAATTTTGGATTGATCTCTGAGCATAAGAATATCTGTTATGATTGTAATGTGTGTGTGAACTGAACCTACCCCATTTTCATTTGGACAGCCTGAATCCCTTCATGTCATAATTGCAACCATGAAACTTTTTTTGTTTTTCTTGATTTGTGTTTGATCCTTGAGTGTAGAAGTGTCTGTTGACACATTTGAAGCTTGTGTGTAATAATTGTTTGATCTAAACTTGCTCAATTCATGCCATGAAGTTCTTTATGCATTTCAACTTCCATTTTACATTAGCCATCGAATCTCATTTTATGTGTGTGATCTTGAAGAATTGTAGATACTATCTTAATCCTTGTTCAATTCTAAGTAATCTAGACTCTAAGTTTGTAAAAAATGATGTCCTTTTGAGGAAGTTTGAAACCTATCCGCCCCCATGTGTGATAGCTTGAAGCCTGGCACAGAAATATTGCAAAAAGAAGCCTTTTGTATTATTTGGGATGGCTAAATACACGGATGTATCGCCACCCCAGTGGTTGTCACTTGCGCCCCTAATGCCTTTCATTCCTTGTGTCCTGAGCTCGATCCCTATATGGGACACTTTTTGCTCATTTATTTTTATTTCCTTCACAAAATCAAAAATTCCTAACTTGCTCATATTTTACTATTTTCAATCCATTATTTTTGCAAAATACTCAAAATATTGTCTAGTTTCATGTGATGAAAAAAGATTTCAAGTTCTTCATGTTCACAATGCCTTTTGCCTACTTGGAAATTGTTTATCTTTGAGGGTTGTTACCTTGCTCCTTGTTGAAAATTCTCTTAAACCATGCTTGATTTTATCTTGTAAGATTTGTTTGTGATTGATTTCTTTGTGTTTGTTAACATTTTAAGGCTTTGTCCTCTTTTGGTTGTCACCATGAACTTATATATTTTCCTCCTATTTTGACGTACTTGCTTATTGTAACATGCTTGCATACTTTGGTCGTAACCATGTCTCTTAGGTTCATCATGTTTGTTTAATGTTTATGTTTTGTTAAGTTTAGTTTCCCCAAGTAATGGAACTCTTTACTTCTCATCCAAGTTGTCTCCCCCTTCTATCCTTCCAAAGGAAAGTCTCTCTGTTGACCCTTGGGTCATAGATAGCTCATCTCTCCCTCGACTTTGTCAAGTCATCTACCCGCTTAGTTAACTATAACCTGTCCACTAGACTTTGCTTAAGTCTAAAAAGCCTACCCTTGTTAGGAGTGCTCTTTCAATTAGAACTTAGGATAGAGTTTGTTAACTCTATGTAAGAATCATTGTCATGATTTCTTACTCCCCTTTCTTGAGTGTTTAACTTAGATCTAGAGAGTTTCCTTAAACTCTACGCAAGCATTGTAATGTTTGTTCCCCTTTGAACCTTGATCACAATCAAGTGTTCTTCAAACCTAGTGAGGTGAACTACGATTGCTCTGATTCTATCCTAGTTAGGATACGTAGGCAGAAGACGCGATGTCTTTGCGAGCAAACTTAGTGTATATATATTTAGGTTCTAACCTATCCCAATCCTTAGCAAACTTAGTATACAAACAAACAAACGGTTCCTATAAAGTACTACAGATGTTTAGGATGTGAAATACCTACCCTATGCATAACCAACCCCCGATCCCCGAATCTCTTAGCGTTGTTGTTACATTGCGCAAAAGGTTCATTCTCTCTTTAGACCTTTCCTTTGGATAAATAAAAGTCTGGTTGTGAATTCTAAGAATTAAAGACTCAAGTTAATTCAATAGCTTGATATCACGATTCTCACTGCAACAACATCTTTGAAGGAATCAAGAGCAACTTGGATCTTTCCCATTTTGATACCGCTTTCGACTCTTTCTCCTGCTATTACTAGATCTAAAAAACTCGCGATCATGCAACTTATCAGCTTCTCATAATACACACCGGGCAGCGTAGCCATGAACATGACAGTCAATTCTCTCTTTGCCATGGGAGGTTGCACTCTCGCTGCTAAATATCGCCATCTCTGGGCGTACTCCTTGAAGCTCTCAGTACTCTTTTGCGACAAACTCTGCAATTGTAACATGTTCAGTGCCAGATCACTATTATATTGATAGTGATGCACAAAAGCTTCGTCCAATTCTCTCCAGCTGTGGATATGAGTTCTCTCGAGTCCCATATACCATTCCAAAGATGCTCTTGCCAGGGTATCTTGGAAGAAATGCATTAACAGCTTTTCATCATTGGAGTATGAAGATATTTTCCGGAAATAGGCTCGGAGGTGTACTCTAGGATAGGTTGTCCCTTTGTGCTTTTCAAAATCTGGTACCTTGAACTTGGGGGGAATCCTGACCCAAGGAACTCGACCAAGATCTGACATATCAAAACCCAGAGAGTTCTGATTCTCAAAAGACTTCATCTTCTCCTCGATCAATTTAAACCTCTTATCAGCTTTAGTTAACAAGCCATCTTCCATATCTTTCATGGAAAAGACGTCATCCTGATGATCTTCCCAATGAGGGCCAGCAGCCCTGTGCATAGCGCACACGCTTCCACCAGCAACATTACCATTTCCGTTCGCAGCACCTCCGCCCGGAGGTATGACAACAGTAGGAATACCCTATGGAACAGATCCACCACCTGGTGCTATCAACGGCTGGACCATAGTTCTTAATTGTTCCTGCCCGCTGGCAACATTCTACATCAGCTCAATGAACTGGGACATTTAAGCTCGGACTTCCTGCAATTCAGCTTGAACCTGATCCATTACTTTTCGCTGATTCCCTCGAGTTGGATATCTGTGAAAACTGAACTCCTCAATCCTGTTACTGAAGAAAGCCAAACCGAGATAAGAACACGAGGCCACTGAGAACCACCTACGATGCACATGAGAATGCAAGATGCAAAATGCAAACATGTTATGATGATGCAAATGCAAAGACAAGGGATTAAGGTTGTTGTGTTGTTGATTGAGAAAAGTCAGTGCTCCGTTTTGACAAGAACATACCACTGATAATTAGAACCCACTGTGTCAAGATCAAAAGTTTGCACCGACGAGAAAATCGGATAGGTTGGAGGTAAAGGTTTTCGGCGTAACCCAATCCCTCTCACAGGTATGAACCTATCATTGATAAGGTTCAACATCCTATGTGTTCATCAGCGTCACAGACTTTCAAGAAACGATGATACGTTCACCATTTCACAGCATCACTTAGTTGAATCACAAATGATCAGTTCCCAGAGTCGATAATCCTCAGATCCAAAATCCCCTCGAGCCCAAAGGGCTAGAAAAGAAATCATCAAAGAAAATCTCGTCTGAGCGCAAATTTCATGGGAACTTGTGCATGCTAAGCATACAGGTTCACCACTACTTTCCACTTCTAATGCTATGTTGTTACTCAAGCCCGGGTCCGGCTTATCTCTCAATGGAACATTCCCCTCCAACAGCATAGCAAAACTGATATATACAATGTTGAAAGTAAATGCGGGAAAATAAAGATAAAGTACAACATATATATACACACCTAAAAGATAAACAACCAAGCGCTAGGATTGACTCGCATAGGGGATGAGACTTGTTCCCCAGCGGAGTCGCCAGCTGCCGCCGCTACGAAGAGGAGCCGGCAAGGACAGAAGAGTCGCCACCATTCGTTATTTATCCCATGAGAGGGAAAAGAAATGATCAGAGAAAACCTAACAAAAATGGGAGAAGACAGGTCATCGCAACCATATCTCGGGTTCGGGAGTCGGTTACGCAAGGGGAAGGTGTTAGCACCCCTCACGTCCGTCGTACTTGACGGGATCCACGCTTTGTTGTCTATCTAAAAGGGTGTTTACTATCTAAGCTACGGCTCAGGGACAAAAGAAAAGAAAAGAGACTTGATAGAGCATCCCCTCTCTATGCCTACGTATTCCCTCATGCAATGGGAAAGTCAGAGTTAATGTAGTTCGGCTAACTACGGGTGAAAGTGGGGGAAGGTTGCTCGCCAAGACATCACCGTCTTGTGCCTACGTATTCTCATATGGTATGAGAAATCAGAGCAAACGTAGTTCGGGCTAACAAGAACACTGGTTGGTTCTAAATGTTTTAGGCCAGAGTAGGTTTAAAACTTAGTTCTGGCAGTTAGGTGTATGCAGCTCGACCATTGGAGACTTAGGCGTTACCAGTTTGCGGTAGAACCAAGAGATAACAAAACTCTCCTTATGAAAAAGGTTTCCCAATTAAATCTCGAAGGATAAAATGATTTGATGTTTATTTTTGTGTTTTTTAGAAAAGAAGTGAATTGAATTTGGTTTGTAATTCATGTTGCACTAAAGACTATGACTTAGGAGTGAATGCGTCGCATATCGTCCTAAGGACGTACACTAAACACTCTAAGCAATTGAGAGGAAGCCCCCCAATCACCATTTCCCAAGTACTTAAGGCTTGTAACGTACAACAATCCTTATCCTTTATTAGACGTTTTAAGAGAATTTGAAGGTGAGAAGAGAGAGACACTCTAAAGGGAGACTAAGACTCAACCTAATGTTCTCATGCAAAGTGTGCTTATAATTGGGATAAAAGGGAATGCTACCTAACGTTATCATGCATGGTTTCAATCCTAATGATTATCATAATCCATCTTGAACAAGAAGGATTAGAGGTCCTAAGGGAACATCGCAAAGGAAGACAAACGAAGAAGAAGAAAGCATAAGATAAAGAAAAAAGATGCAAACATGCAATGCAACAATTAGAATGAAAGTGAGGGAGGAACAAAGTGTGGGACAACAGCCATCATAAGCACATCTCAACCTCAAGCATGCAAATGAGAGATGCAAGAACCAAAAGAAAATGCACACAAAACCATACACATGAACTTAAACAAGTTCAAGCTAAAAGTGAGATGCAATGGGAGAAGTCATGACCCCAACAACCATTCAAGCATCAATCATTGAAGAAAAGCGGGAGGAAAAAGTATGGGGCAGCAGCCACCACAAGCGCGTCTCAACCGAAACATTCTTCGAACTTATGCAAAGACCAAATGATAAATATCACTTCGAACAACATATACGAGAGTATGCATTCAAGTGGAAAACGAAGCGACATATATCCAAAACAACTCACTCCTAATGCCTGAAAAATTTAAAATTCGTGTTGGTTAATCGATTAACCAATTGATTAATCGGTTAACAATGTGCCAGAAGCAGAAAAACAGCAGCAGAACAACATTTTCAGCACATATGCACTTATCTAATGATCTAGATCATCACATAATCAATTATGCACGAATTTAAGCCAGCAAACAATAATCCAATCAACATGTAAACATAATAAACCAGCACGATCACAAATCATATGAATTAAATTAGCAAAATCAATCGAAAATGAACATCCACATGAGAATTATGCAAATAAGCTCAAAATCAAAATCGGATCAAGAATTCCAACCTACGAAGCGGAGAATTGCTTCGGCTGGTGTTGATTTACTCCAATTAAGCAGATCCAAGTAAGAAATCTAGAAATCCTTCATGATCCAAGCATCTGTTCTTGAGGCATGGGATCAAGGTTTCTGTGGCTCAGGTCTTTTTAGTGCAAGAGACTAGACAGCGAGCGTCAGAAGCTCCGGCATTTATTTTGCCTAATGATCGAGCGGTTGATTTTATTTTATTTTGTAGGTTATTTTCAGCTCAGGATGCAGCATTCAGGCTATCTCAAGCATTCTCATGGTTGTAGTATCCAAGACCAAGTTTCAGAGGCTGAATAGGGCTTAGAGCGAGTGAAAACGGACAAATATGCAGGTTTCCCTCCAAAAGGCGCCAAAATTCAACTTTTCAAGGTGTTAATCGATTAACCAAGTCAAAATCAGGTTAAATTTGAATTTTTAAAGGTGCTAATCGATTAACCCATATGGTTAACCGATTAACTAAGGCAATTTTAGCTCTGCACGTGAATTTTCAAAGGCAACCACTTTGGGGTCCATTTTGATCACTTTTGAAATTGATTTTACACCAAAGGTAGGATCTAGAACCACTTCAAATTTTGGTTAATTTTCAAATTAACTCACATTCCCTCCAAATTCTCACTCCTAATCCCAAACCAATTTTCACAAACCACACTCCAAACCACATTTGGATCCTAACCAAGAGCATATTTAAATAATTTGCTCCAAACCTCACACACATACTCCTTATAATTCCATTTCATTTTCAGAATTCAAGATCACTCTTGAATTTTGCTCTTAACTTTTTCACTCCTAAACTCCATCAAAGTTCATCTCACCTTGAATTCTTTGATTCTCCATTGATATCATGGAATTCTAGAGCTAAAACCTTGGTCCTTCATCCTTATCATCTCCAATTCTCCATTCAATTTTTGTGCTATTGTGGATCTGAATTTTGAAGTTGATCTAGAGGAGCTTATTTGGATAATTCTTGCTTAATTTTGGTGGATCTTCATTTCTACTACAAGTAATCACTTGGATCTTAAAGGATTTCCGAATTTCTTGCTTGGATCTGCTCAATTGAGGTTGAATCAACAATTACCAAAGCAAATATTCACTTTGTAGGTTGGAATTTTAGATCTGTTTCTGTTTTTGAGCTTATTTTCATATTCAATGTGGATCTTCTTTTTTTATTGACTTTTGGTTGATTTGATCCATGTGATTTGAGATCTTGCTGTTTTAATGTGTTTACATGTTGATTGGATCACTGTTTTCTGGTTTAATTTCATGCATAATTGATTATACAATCATCTGGATTATTGGAGAAGTGATTAATTGCTAAAAAGTGCTTTTGAGCTACTGTTTTCTGCCTCTGGTACAGTGTTAATCGGTTAACCAATTGCAATGCAAACTGGTTAATCGATTAACTAGTGGGAATTTTCAAATTTTCAAACATTTTCAACTGGTTAATCGGTTAACCATATATGTTAACCGATTAACACTGAACCAGAATGTCATGTTTGTTGTTTTTGAGCTTGTTTTGGATACCATTTCACTTTGAATCTTCATGGATCAGTATGATGCATTCGAGGGAGATGTTTTGGATATTGTGTTGTTGTTCTTGATTATTTAATCATGATTTCTTCGACACACGTGTTCGCTTTCCACTTGAATGCATGCTTATGGATGTGGTTCAAAGTGATGATCATTTGCATTGTTTCCTTTGCTTGCATTGCTTGGTTGAGATGTGCTTGTGGTGGCTGCTGCCCCACACTTTTTCCTCCTACTTTTCTTTTGTGTTTGCATTCCATGTTTGCATCTCTTCATTTCTTTCTACTTGTGATTGATTTACCTTATGTTTTCTTGGTCTTTTGCCATGATCCCTTAGGATTCCTAGTCCCTCCGTTTAGGATGGGAGTAGGAGAGACATTAGGTGTTCAATCCAAGCATGCTAACATTAGGGTAGATTTCCCTTTCAATCCCAACTTCAGGTCCATTTTGCCTGACAACGTTAGGGCCGAGTTTCCCTTAGACCTTCCGTGCGTCTCTCTTCTCATCTCAAAACACATTCTAACTCATCTAATAAATATGATGAACATTGTACGCTACGAGCCTTAAGCACATGGTAAATGATGAGTGGAGGGTCTCCTCTCGCTTGTCTAGAGTGTTTAGTGAATGTCCCGTTTGGGGGCGATATGCGATGCATTCGTTCCTATGTCATAGTCTTTAGTGAAACGTGAATCACAAATCAAACTAGTTCACTTCACTAAAAAACACAAACAAAACCTTACACCTTTTTATCCTTCGGGATTAATTGAATAACATTTTCAGAAAGAGTGTGTTAAGCTTTGGTTCTACCACAAACAGGCATCGTCCCTAACTATTGGAATGAAGGTTTTGTGAGGGCAAGCTGTCTCACAATACAGGCCTCCGAGTTTTTCGATGATGACAAAACAAATTAGAAGCATCATGCTATATCTCTATTTTCATTGTTATATCTCGTGTTTCGGTGTTAAATCGTTATACACTAATATGTGTCATTACTGAATGTAGCAGGATATGCAAAATGAAAAAGTTGTTAATTTTGCAGGTTTCTAAGCAGTGAGTCGACCATACAGTCGGCGCATGAAGCCTGGCATTTCTCACGGCTCAGCGCATGGAAGTTATGCGTCGACCGTACAGTCGGCGCATGAGTGTTTTGATTTTCCACGGTTCAGTGCATAAAGATATGCGTCGACCATGCCACTCAGCGCATGGTGCTGAGGATTTCTCACGGGTCAGCGCACGCCGACCCTATGGTCGACCGTTCGCGCGCTGTGCTGTTTTTCTTGTTGTGTTTAAAAATCTGTTTTGTTGGCTGTTTTGGTTATTACTATAAATAAAGTTTTGTTCATTTTTAACAACTAACAATTGAAAATCTTGAGTAAATTGTCAGGGCAAAACACGTGAAATAGGTGCAACAAATTTCTTCATCTTCATCCCTCACACAACATACAAATCCACAAATATACACAATCATTTTTGCTGAGATTAGTGTCTTGTTCAAAGGGTGATAAGGTTCGAACGCGTTGATTGAAGATCCGGTTCGAGTGGAAATTGGGGCAGGTGTTTCTTGCAGAAAACCTTGAGGGTTTTACCCATCAAGACTAGAAGGTTTTGAAGGGATTTTGTCATGGAATAGTTCGTTCAACATTCAAGCAGGTGCGAAGGTAATTGATCAACGGAAGGTTCATCAATTTAGTAGCGAGGGCGTTGAAGTGTTGAAGACTTTCCGGGTTTGATTTGTTGGTGTCTAAGATCAGCCGAGCCGAAGGTTTGAACAACGAAAGGTTTTTCATTAAGATGGCTGGAATCGGAGGTCATTCACAACAAATTGAAGGGCTTGATTCATTTTGAATCAAGGTGCAAGAAGTGATAGCAAGCATCAACAACATTTGAGATTGTTTGTATCATTGTCTATCAACTCTTGTGTAAACTGTTCATTCCAACAGGTGATATATATTCAATATATCTCAATTCTAATTTTAGAATTGAGGGCAGACGTACCCCGAAGCGAGGACGACGGGGGAACTGCCTCATCAAATCGTGTGTTCTTCATTTTCTATCATTTTCAATTCAGCTTATAAAATAAGTGATTCTAGCTTAAGTGATTATTGTCAAACTGTGAAACAAATTGAGTAAGGTGTTGAAACTCTGTTTTTAACTACTAAGTACAATAAAAATATTGTACTAGGGCATTTCCAATCCCTCACTCAACATAAATATCCTTTGAGATATTTGTGCACACAAACTGTTCGACAAAAGTCCTGAACTAAAATTGTCTTATTTTGCTTCTAGTTTTTGTGTGTCTAGTTAATCATTGGAACTAGGCCACCTTGCAAATTTAAGTAAACAATTGATAAGCATAGTTTGTGTTGTGATTTTATTTTTCCGAATTGTCATAAATCCATAGGCTTACGTATATCCGGTTTTCCAATAACCGTTCATTTTTAGACTACATTTTTCCTCGGCCGCTTCCGCACTTAAAACATTTTCAAAACCAATTTTAAAATTGGTAGCGCCGACTCAAATTTTAATCGGGGATCTATTCAACCCCCCTTCTAGATCCGTGCCATAGTCTAACAAGTGGTATCCAGAGCTCCGGTTATTCGGTGCTTCAAATACAACGAGATAGAAAATGGCAAACGAACCTAAAGGGGCGTACAATAGGGCTCCTGTTTTCAACGGTGAAAATTACAGTTATTGGAAAGACTGTATGCGTGTGCATATCAACTCCATAGAAAGAAAAATATGGAACGTTATCCTTAATGGTCCAATAGAAATTACTATGACCAATGCGGATAATGTAGTTGTGCCAAAGCCTGAAGCGCAATGGACCGATGACGATGAGAAAAAATACAATTATGATTGGAAAGCTAAAAACATCCTAATCTCCTCATTAGGTGTAGATGAGTATTACCGTGTATCCCATTGTCCTACTGCTAAGGCCATGTGGGATTCACTACAAATAGCCCATGAGGGGACAACCGATGTTAAGTTAGCTAGGATCAACACTCTTATACAAGAGTTCGATCTCTTTTTCATGGAGCAAGGGGAAACCATTGCTGACATGCAAAAGAGATTCACTCATCTTATCAATCGCTTACATTCACTAGGTAGGCCTATTTCCAATGATGTTGCTACTAATAAAGTGTTGAGATGTCTTAATAGGGAGTGGCAGCCAAAAGTAACCGCCATCAAAGAGGCAAATGATCTTACCATATTAGACTTGACAACATTGTTTGGCAAATTGCAAGAGCATGAACAGGTACTCTTGAGCCTAGATCAACGTGAGAAAATGGAAAAGAAAGACAAAGCGAAGGTGAGTGAAAAGAAATCGATAGCTCTCAAGACTTCCTCTTCGAAGTCTCAAGTAAAAGAGCAAAATGATTATTCCTCGAGCGACGAAGAAGAAGAAGACACAAGCGAAGATATGGGGTTGTTTGTTAAAAGGTATAACCGTTACGTGAGAAAGAACGACATACAACATTCCGAGAAGAATTTGGTAAACTTTCGGAAACAATCAAGACACTCCAAGGATGATGACTCGAAAGGTAAAAAGACCAGAGGGACGTGCTATAAGTGTGGAAAGCCCGGTCACTATAAACCGGACTGTCCAATGAATAAAAAGGGAAAGGATAAGGAATCCTCAAAATCACACAAGAAATCATCGAAGCCTAGGAGAGCATACATAGCATGGGAAAGTGACAGTAACTCTTCCTCCTCTGATGAAAGTTCTAGTGATGAAGAAGAGTCCGTAAATCTATGCCTCTCCGCAAATCAGAAAAATAAGAAAAAACAGGTACGTAACTCTAAATATGATGAGTCATCCAATATGTCGCATTCGGAATTACTAGCCGCATTTCATGCCTTACATAATGAAGCAGTTGAAGCCTTTAAGAAACTTGCTTCTAATAAGAAAATCTTTACGCATTTAGAGCATAAGGTTAAAGAGTCCGAAAAGAAACTAGAGGACCTAAAGGCTTCCATTGTGAAAGACAATGAATCGGATAGTAAGGACGATAGAAACCCTTTCAACTTCGGGTGTAGCACTTGTTATATTTGGCAAGGTGAGGTAAGACACCTCAAGACCAAATTAAACAAGGCACTCGAGCCTAAAATTACATATGCTATTGATCAAAAGGATTTTAGAAAAAGTATGATTAACCCATACCAAAAATATGCATATGTAATTAGGGATCAAGCAAGTGAAAGTGTCTCTAAAGTTGATTTTGCTTGCTTATACTGTTGCAGGAAAGGCCACTCCATTGGTAAATGTCGTTTTAGAAGGTTTCTTGTTCCTAAAGGCATCTACCAATGGTTGCCCAAACGCAACCATTTTGTCGCTAACCTATTAGGACCCAATATGCCATTGGTACCTCCTTGTGCTAATTATGTTTTGACAGGTGAAATGTGTCGAGACCACCGAGAGAAGATGGGTTCTCGATAGTGGGTGCTCAAGACACATGTCTGGAGACATATCCTTATTCATAGACTTTGTGGCTAAGAAGAAAGGGTTTGTAACTTATGGTGATAACAACCGCGGAGCAATACTAGGCAAAGGTAGTGTAGGTAATTCCGCCTCTGCTATGATTTCCGATGTATTGCTTGTCGAAAACCTTAAACATAATCTGCTTAGCATTAGCCAATTGTGCGACAAAGGATACAATGTATCCTTTTCAAAAGATTGTTGCAAAATTGTGCATGAAAATGATAAGACGAATATGTTCAATGGTTTTAGAGTAAACAATGTATATATGCTTGACTTAAACGAAGTATCATTAACAAGCGACAAATGCCTCGTAACTATGAGTGAAGACTCATGGCTATGGCATAGGCGTTTAGCGCATGTTAATTTTGATTTACTCAATAAGGTAGTCTCAAAAGACCTAGTCTTAGGACTTCCCAAAATTAAGTTCACCAAGGATCACCTTTGTGATGCTTGTCAAAAAGGGAAGCAAACGAGGATCTCATTTAAATCTAAAAAGATAATTTCAACAACGAGACCTCTTGAACTTCTACACATGGACTTGTTTGGGCCGTCTAGGATCAAAAGTCTCAGTGGAAACTATTACGGGTTCGTAATAGTGGACGACTTTTCTAGGTTTTGTTGGACCATCTTCTTAGTAAGTAAAAGTGATACATTCGCCGCTTTTGAAAAATTTACTAAGCTTTCCCAAAACAAGTTAAATACAAACATAGTGTCCATAAGGAGTGACCATGGAGGTGAGTTTGAAAATCATTTGTTTGAAGAATATTGTGGTAACCATGGTATTGATCATAACTTCTCTGCTCCACGCACTCCTCAACAAAACGGGGTTGTGGAGCGTAAAAACCGTATTTTAGAAGAATTGGGAAGAACAATGATTAATGAGAGTGGTTTACCTAAATATTTTTGGGCCGACGCCATTAGTACGGCATGCTATGTTTTGAATAGGGTACTTATTCGCCCCATTCTAAACAAAACACCGTACGAATTCTTAAAAGGGCGGAAGCCAAATGTCTCTCACTTGCACGTGTTTGGATGTAAATGTTTTGTATTAAACAATGGTAAGGAAAACTTGGGCAAATTTGATTCCAAAGCCGATGAAGGTATCTTTCTTGGATACTCTCACTCGAGTAAAGCATATAGAATATATAATAAACGATTACTTGTTATAGAAGAGTCTGTGCATGTTACTTTTGATGAGTCCTATCCGAGAAATGTCGGAAAGGATAGGTTTGTTCATGGTGCAGGTACATCCACAGAAGACATACTCAAAGATGGCGAAACAGGGACTGATCAACCTGACAAAGTCAAAGTTGAGGAGGATAAGGATGTATATCATGAAGCAAACGAGGAAGCTCATCCGCCTACAAACGATGATCTCCCTCAAGCCTGGAAATCTTCTAAAGATCATCCAATTGACAACATTCTCGGAGACATCACAAAGGGAGTCACTACTCGATCGAAGCTAAGTAACTTCTGTTATCACTTCGCTTTCGTGTCACAAATGGAACCTAAAAATCCTAAGGAAGCCCTACTCGATGAACATTGGTTTCTGTCAATGCAGGAGGAACTAAATCAGTTTACTAGAAATGAGGTTTGGGACCTTGTACCTCCTCCGCGAGGTCATCGAGTAATCGGCACCCGATGGGTGTTTAGGAACAAGCTGGACGAAAACGGGGTAATAACTCGCAATAAGGTGCGTTTGGTCGCGCAGGGGTATAACCAAGAGGAGGGCATCGACTATGAGGAAACTTACGCTCCGGTTGCCCGACTCGAGGCTATACGCCTTCTTCTTGCTTTCGCATGTGCGAAAGATTTTATGTTATTCCAAATGGATGTCAAAAGTGTGTTTCTTAACGGATACATAAATGAAGAGGTTTACGTGGCACAACCTCCGGGTTTTGAATCTCATGAGTACCCCGATCATGTTTATAAACTAAAACGGGCGTTGTATGGTCTCAAACAAGCTCCTAGAGCTTGGTATGAACGCCTAAGTAAATTTCTACTTGATCAAGGTTACTCAAGAGGAAAGGTTGACATGACCCTCTTTATTAAACGTCAAGGAAAGCACTTGATATTAGTTCAAATCTACGTTGATGATATAATCTTTGGATCGACTAACATGAATCTCGTGAGAGAGTTTTCTAATCTTATGCAGGGTGAATTCGAGATGAGTATGATGGGAGAGCTCACATACTTTCTCGGCTTGCAGATTAAACAATTCAAGGAAGGAACTTTCGTGAGTCAAACAAAGTATTGTTTGGACCTTCTCAAGAGATTTGACATGGCAAAATCCAAGGCCATAGACACCCCCATGCCTACATGTGCAAATTTGAATAAGGATGAAAGCAGTAAGGACGTAGAGGTAAAAAGGTATAGAGGTATGATTGGATCACTTCCCTATCTCACTGCGTCGCGTCCTGATATTATGTTTAGCGTGTGTATGTGTGCAAGATACCAATCATGTCCTAAGGAATCCCACCTAAAAGCTGTTAAAAGAATACTTCGGTACCTATCCGGTACTCCAAAGTATGGTCTGTGGTATTCCAAAGGTAGTTATTGTTCGTTGGTAGGTTATTCTGACTCCGACTTTGCGGGTTGCAAATTGGATAGGAAAAGCACTAGTGGTACGTGTCATTTGTTTTCAAATTCTTTGGTTAGTTGGCATAGCAAAAAGCAAGTTTCAGTTGCTTTATCAACTGCCGAAGCGGAATACGTTGCCGCCGGCAGTTGCTGTGCTCAAATCCTGTGGATTAAGCAACAATTATTGGACTTTAATCTCAAACTTGAACGTATTCCAATTCTATGTGACAATACCAGTGCTATTAATCTTACCAAGAATCCGGTATTGCACTCTCGCACTAAACATATCGAAATTCGACACCATTTTCTTCGTGATCATGTTGAGAAAGGCGACGTTGTATTTGAACATGTTGATACTAAGAATCAACTAGCGGATATTTTTACTAAGCCGCTAGCCACCGAACCTTTCTTTCATATTCGCCGAGAACTCGGTATTCTCGACATTTCGGAACGGGAGTCATAATTTACTCATTTCAGCTTATTTCATTCGCATCTATATTTTGTACTTCTAACAATTTTGATGTTTTTGCAAGTACAAGTATGGTGTTTATCAAGCTTATCCGGCATTGAGGTGATATTGTTCCTCTTCCCTCTCTTTCTATACATACAAGTGTTATTTGTGATCTCAAAGTAAAATATATTAACTATGGTGCATATGTGAATCATCTGTTGTGTATCTAAAATTGCTTGATTGAACATTTTTGTTGTGGCACTATTGTCTGCATTCATTAATCATCATGTAATATGAAACCGGGCAAAATTCTGCATTTTCAGGTCTTGAGTCGACCATACCAGAACATAGGTCGACGCACGCTGTTAAACTTTTAAAATTATTTCAATTTTTAAATCATGCATCGACGCATGCAGAGCTATGGTCGACGGCTCGCTGAAAAATTCAGTTTTTCTGGCTGTTCGTTTCAGTCTCCTCATAAATGGTAGTTACATGCATCCATTCATCTTCCTAGGGAGTTGCATCTATTCTCTCCACTATTTTTTTCTGTCTCTTCCACTTTCCAACAAACCCTAGGTTTTCTCTTAAAAAGGGTGAAATTCTTGGTCTAAACCCACAGCAAAAACCTCTCAGTTCAGAATTCTCCAACCCCTCACTATCCACCAAAAATCTCTACCCATGGCTTCATCTTCTCACAGACCCACTAAAAAGAGGTCAAGAGGGTCAACTTCTGCTTCAATACCCATTACCCCCGAATCTCTTGTTCATCCATCTCTCCGAGAGAACTTCAACAAGGACATTGGTCGAAGAAAGGTTGTACGACAACATGCATTCTATGAACTTGTTGCCGAACGAATGCATCTTGGAGAAATCATGACCTTTCTCTCATATCACGGCATTGAGAGATTTCTTGAATGCAATGCCAAGTACAGTGAAGACCTGGTACGTATTTTCTATACTGGTCTCAATGATAAATTTCATGGTGAAAACTTCCACTCTGTTATAGGACCCACTCAGGTATCTCTAAATTCTAAAATTTGGACCAAATATTTTGATATGACTGTTGAGGAAAATGAACCTCCTCTGGCTGAAGTAACTGATTCACGCACTATTGAAGGTTATGAGTTCAAAACTGCTCTGAATGGTATGCTTAAGCGACCCTATCCTGACCACATTGTGAACAGTGCGGCTTTCCCACGATCTGTCACTTCAGGTAAACTCAAAACTTCAGCAAGAATTCTTCAATGGATTGTGGCGCGCATTCTGCGGCCCAAACAGGGTGGATTATCGAGGGTGGAACAGGCTGAAGTCCATCTCTTACATATTCTGGGTCACGGCATCAAAATCAACTGGCCGTATTACATTGCGAGTCGTATGTATGAATTACGTGACTCCAAACGAAGTACGGCACTCGCCTATGGATCCTTCATCCAAGAAGTCCTAAATTCTGCAAATGTGAACTACCCCTCCTTTGCATACACTTCCATTTCCGCTGACAAAGAATTCAGTCCAAAAGTTTTCTCAATGATGGGATACGTCTGGATACGTAAATACCAGAAATACAAGTTCTATCGCCGCGCAAATATGCCTCAGTCAGAATCATCAAGTGAAGAGAGTGCAGATGAGTCCGAAAGTGAAGAGAATGAAGCAAGTGCAGATGGTTCAGATGAAAGTGAAGAAGACCAAGAACAGGATACACAGGCTGTTGACACAATGCAACCCGACCAAGCTAATCATACAGAGCGTCAAACCTATGAGCCTCCAGACAACTCTCAAGAGCCGCCACCAAGTTTTAACCTCAACTATCAAGAGCCGCCACCAAGTTTCAACCCCAACTATCAAGAGCCGCCACCAAATTCCAATCTCAATAATGACTGGACTGCTTACACGGGTCAACAAGAAACTGACAGTGAGGAAAACAACCAAGGCTGGGGTGAATGGCAATACACTGGGTGAACCACACTTGGGAGATTCTATCAGCCCTATCAATACAGCTCTGAGGCACCTCCTTCTCCTCAACAGCCATCCAACAACTCCGACATTCTGGAAATGATGCAGTCCATGCAATTAGACCAACGTAATTTCATGACCACTATGCAGGAACAGCAACAGAACTTTATGAGAAGTCAGGATGAACGGATGGCACAAGTTCGCTCTGAGCTGCAAACTCAAAATGAACGGATTAGTGGAATCTCCACACAGCTGGATGCTCGCTTTGAGATTCTCGTTCACTCCCATCAAGCTGAAGAACGGGCAATTACTGAGAGTCTGGATTTCCTGAACAACATCACTGAAGAATTCACTGACTTAGCTCATCCTCAACGTCACCCCTATTTCTATGAGAGGCGTGGTCGTGGACGTGGACGGGGTTATTAGCTTTTGCTCGCAGTATTATGCTTTCATTTGCTATTTTGAAGTTCATGCATCATAGTCTCTTTCGTTGTTTTGTTTTGCAAACTTTGTTATGGTGTTTGGTTTAATTCCTAATTTCTATCCAGACTTTATGTGCTACTACTTTATGTTTCGTATCAATCTTATGTATTACTCTTGGTGTATGCTTAATTATCATCTGTTGGCTATATTGTATTGGTTTTTCTCTTGATTTTATGTTTGTTATATTGTTAATCCGTCAAGACTTTATAGCTCTCGTTTTCATTTTGATGTTGTCAAAGGGGGAGGAAAGCGTCAACCATCACAACTGCTTCGACTGAAAAAGAAAGGGGGAGAGCGTAGACATCGCATGTTGTGTTCAACAGGTTGTCATCATCAAAAAGGGGGAGAATGTGAGGGCAAGCTGTCTCACAATACAGGCCTCCGAGTTTTTCGATGATGACAAAACAAATTAGAAGCATCATGCTATATCTCTGTTTTCATTGCTATATCTCGTGTTTCGGTGTTAAATCGTTATACACTAATATGTGTCATTACTGAATGTAGTAGGATATGCAAAATGAAAAAGTTGTTAATTTTGCAGGTTTCTAAGCAGTGAGTCGACCATACAGTCGGCGCATGAAGCCTGGCATTTCTCACGGCTCAGCGCATGGAAGCTATGCGTCGACCGTACAGTCGGTGCATGAGTGTTTTGATTTTCCACGGTTCAGCGCATTAAGATATGCGTTGACCATGCCACTCAGCGCATGGTGCTGAGGATTTCTCACGGGTCAGCGCACGCCGACCCTATGGTCGACCGTTCGTGCGCTGTGCTGTTTTTCTTGCTGTGTTTAAAAATCTGTTTTGTTGGCTGTTTTGGTTATTACTATAAATAGAGTTTTGTTCATTTTTAACAACTAACAATTGAAAATCTTGAGTAAATTGTCAGGGCAAGAAACGTGAAATAGGTGCAACAAATTTCTTCATCTTCATCCCTCACACAACACACAAATCCACAAATATACACAATCATTTTTGCTGAGATTAGTGTCTTGTTGAAAGGGTGATAAGGTTCGAACGCGTTGATTGAAGATCCGGTTCGAGTGGAAATTGGGGCAGGTGTTTCTTGCAGAAAACCTTGAGGGTTTTACCCATCAAGACTAGAAGGTTTTGAAGGGCTTTTGTCACGGAATAGTTCGTTCAACATTCAAGCAGGTGCGAAGGTAATTGATCAACGGAAGGTTCATCAATTTAGTAGCGAGGGCGTTGAAGTGTTGAAGACTTTCCGGGTTTGATTTGTTGGTGTCTAAGATCAGCCGAGCCGAAGGTTTGAACAACGGAAGGTTTTCCATTAAGGTGGCTGGAATCGGAGGTCATTCACAACAAATTGAAGGGCTTGATTCATCTTGAATCAAGGTGCAACAAGTGATAGCAAGCATCAACAACATTTGAGATTGTTTGTATCATTGTCTATCAACTCTTGTGTAAACTGTTCATTCCAACAGGTGATATATATTCAATATATCTCAATTCTAATTTTAGAATTGAGGGCAGACGTACCCCGAAGCGAGGACGACGGGGGAACTGCCTCATCAAATCGTGTGTTCTTCATTTTCTGTCATTTTCAATTCAGCTTATAAAATAAGTGATTATTGTCAAACTGTGAAACAAATTGAGTAAGGTGTTGAAACTCTGTTTTTAACTACTAAGTACAATAAAAATATTGTACTAGGGCATTTCCAATCCCTCACTCAACATAAATATCCTTTGAGATATTTGTGCACACAAACTGTTCGACAAAAGTCCTGAACTAAAATTGTCTTATTTTGCTTCTAGTTTTTGTGTGTCTAGTTAATCATTGGAACTAGGTCACCTTGCAAATTGAAGTAAACAATTGATAAGCATAGTTTGTGTTGTGATTTTATTTTTTCGAATTGTCATAAATCCATAGGCTTACGTATATCCGGTTTTCCAATAACCGTTCGTTTTTAGACTACATTTTTCCTCGGCCGCTTCCGCACTTAAAACATTTTCAAAACCAATTTTAAAATTGGTAGCGCCGACTCAAATTTTAATCGGGGATCTATTCAACCCCCCCTTCTAGATCCGTGCCATAGTCTAACAGGTTTAACCTTATTTAAAAAACACTTGAACCTTCTGTGGTCGTGTCAGCCTGAACTACGTTTGCTCTGATTTCTCATACCAGATGAGGATACGTAGGCACAAGATGGCGATGTCTTGGCGAGCAACATTCCCCACCTTCACCCATAGTTTTCCGAACTATGTTGACTCTGAATTTCCCATTGCACGAGGGAGTATGTAGGCATAGAGCGGCTATGCTCTATTGAGTGTCTTTTCTTTTCTTTTGTCCCTGTGGCCAGTAGCTTAGATAGATTAACACCCTTTTAGATTATACAATAAGCGTGGATCCCGTTGAGTACAACGAATGAGAGGGGTGCTAATACCTTCCCCTTGCGTAACCGACTCCTGAACCCAAGATTTGGTTGCGATGACCTGTCTTTTCCCTCTTTCGTAGGTTTTCTCTGATCGTTTCCTTTCCCTCTCTTTGGGATAAATAACAAACGGTGGTGACTCTTCTGTTTTTCCGCCGGGTGTTTTCGCAGTTGCGACACCTGTGAATCATTTTGTATGGGCCACTTTGCAAATTGAAAAATCTATGAATAAAAAAGTGTTTTTGTTAAAACTCTTGTTTTGTTTTCTATTTATCATTTTCACTCTTTTTGTTAATAGGAAAAATGGCAACTTTTTGTGAAAACTTAAAAGCAACCCTTCATCTGCATGTCTGTGTGTGTCTGTCTGAGCATTCTTAAAACTGTAAAAATATGCATAACACCTCCACCACCCACAGAATCCTATGATTATTCGGTTCCTTCTACTAGTGGTTCATCCGTCTTCCAAGATGAAGAAGAAAGCGATGAAGACTCAGAGGTCCCAGAAGAATTGAGGTGGATGACTAAATATGAAGATGCTTACCTTCAGCCGTACAAGGAGTAGATTGACATCATCAACCTGGGGTCTGAAGAAGAGAAAAGAGAATTTAAGATTGGAGCGTCATTGGGGCCATAAGTCAAAAGAAGGCTGATAGCACTCCTCAGAGATTATGTTGACATATTCGCTTGGTTTTATCAAGATATTCCAGGGTTGGACAATGAAATTGTTATTCACATGCTCCCCCTGAAGCCAGAATGTCCTTCAGTCAAGCAGAAACTTTGAAGATCAAACCTGATATGGCTCTCAAGATCAGAGATGAAGTCAAGAAACAGATCGATGCAAGCTTTTTAGTGGTATCCAAATATCTAGAATGGGTGGCCAACATCGTGCTTGTCCCAAAGAAAGATGGCAAAGTTAGAATGTGCATAGACTACAGGGATCTAAACAAAGCTAGTACGAAGAATGATTTCCCTCTTCCACATATTGACACTCTGGTGGGCAACACATCAAGTTTTGCAGTATTCTCGTTCATGGAAGAATTTTCTGGCTACAATCAGATAAAGATGGATCCAATTGACATGGAGAAGATGACTTTCATTACACCCTGGGGCACCTATTGTTAGAAAGTCATGCCTTTCGGTTTGAAGAATGCAAGAGAAAAATATCAGAGGGCTATGGTCACACTCTTCCATGATATGATGCACAAAGAGATTGAAGTATATGTAGACGACATGATCGCAAAGTCTCGAAGTGAAGAAGACCATTTGGATCATTTGTTGAAGTTATTTGAGAGTCTCTAAAAGTATCAGCTAAGGTTAAATCCAGCTAAATGCACATTCGGGGCTCTCTCAGGAAAACTACTTGGTTTCATCGTTAGTCAACGAGGAATTGAAGTAGATCCTGATAAGGTCAGGGCAATCCAAGAAATGCCCGCTCCTAAAACAGAGAAACAGGTAAGAGGTTTCCTTGGACGGCTAAATTATATCTCCAGGTTCATTTCCAACCTAACGCCTACCTGCACACTGATCTTCAAGTTGTTATGAAAAGATCAGACTTTGGTGTGGAATGAAAATTGCTAGTTGGCATTTGAGAAAATCAAGAAGTATCTGCAAGAGCCACTGGTATTGATTCCTCCAGTACCAGGAAAACCATTGTTCATGTACATGACGGTATTAGAAGATTCAATGGGTTGCGTCTTAGGCCAAACTAATGAGTCATGCAAGAAAGAGCACGTGATCTATTATTTAAGCAAGAAGTTCACAGACTGCGAGAGTCGTTACCCTCCGTTGGAGAAAGCATGTTGTGCTTTAGCTTGGGCCGCCAAGCGTCTGAGACAGTATATGATTTGCCATACCACTATGCAAATTTCCAAGATGGACCCAATAAAGTACATCTTTGAAAAGCCAGCTCAAACTGGAAGGTTGGTCAAATGGAGCATGCTCTTGTCAGAGTATGATATTCAATATGTTGCTCAAAAGTCCATCAGAGGTAGTGTCTTGTCAGAACACTGTATCAAGCAACGTGTGGAGGATTATCAACCACTCAAGTTTGAGTTTCCCGATGAAGACGTCATGTACATTCAACGCATGAAGCCAAAACATGGTCCTGAAGAAGGTCTTGAACCTGGGTCCCGCTGGGAAATAGTGTTTGATGGAGCGTCAAACAAGAATGGACATGGCATCAGAGCTGTTTTGAAAAATCCAACCGGAGGGTACACTGCCGTCACATCCCGACTTTGTTTCTCTTGTACTAACAACATATCCGAGTACGAAGCCTGCATTCTAAGATTGGAAGCAGGTATTGATCTCCGTATCAAAATCTTGGAAGTGATCGGTGATTCTGCTTTGGTGATCTATCAGACGCAGTGAGAAAGTACTACGCCTAATGGAAAACCTAGAAAGGTGATTCAAGCCAGAAACACTTCAGTAAGACGGAAGTCCGAAGGGCAAAAGTCGACAAATGCAGGGGAAAAGTCTTGTCCAAGGTGTTAAAATAAAATCAACGTCTGTCATTCTCGTCAGAAGCAACAAAGTGCATGGACTGCTAGTTAGTAGGACCGGATCATTTTGGGATTCTGTAACCTCTTATGTTTGCCATTTTTCAAAATGTATTTGTTCCAGAGGCTCTACCTATTGTAAAGTTATCGTCTATTAATAAAATCATATTTTTGGACCAATCATTGTTATGATCTTTTTTTTTGTTATGCAAATTTCGCTTATTCGTCAATAAGGATTTTTTCGAAAAGAAAACTGTTTTGAAAACTTAAATTTTTGATTTAAAGAAAACTGATTTAACAAAGCACGTTGAAAAACTCTAGAGGTAACATGACAGGGTTACACTACTCTCAGAATCGTAAAAGCTTGCTGCCACTTCCGACCAAAGATGCATCTAACAGCAATCCTCGCTTTTAAGCCAAGATTTATCTTCAGCAGGTTTGCAAGAGTATTGATTACATCAGAAAATTTTTATGTTCCCCGGACGAAGCGCCATCTAGTTTGAATCGTCGAGACTCAGCGTGATGAGTTCCCTCTTTGTGCTCTTTGCTTTGCTCTTTCCTTCTCCGTCATGGGTCGGTCTGCATTTTACATTTGCATCATATCATCAGCATACACATTTTGTTTGCATTTGCTTTAGGTTTCTGTTTGTCTGGCCGTTGCCATTGAGATCCTTTGGTCGTTACCACTCTCTTTGATTCGTTTGCCACGGTTTTGCTTGGCAGTTGTTACCCCAACTTTATTCATTGATCTTGAGATTACCTGTTTCCATCCTGGGAGGCTAGTTGTGACTAGAAATATCTAATGTTTAGTTGTTACTAATGTTTACCCTTGATTTGGTTGTCACCAATAATGTTTGAAAGTCTAGTAGTTACTAGCATTGGTTAGATCCAATTGTTATTGGTACCTGAACTTGGTTGTTACCAATCATTATAACCCAGTGGTCACTAACTTTGTTTAAATCCAATCGTTATTGGAACCTTTTGATTCGGTTATTACCAATCCTCGTTTGAAATACTAGTAGTTATTGGTATTGCTCTTAAACCCAATGGTTATTAGTATTCAGTTGGTTGTTACCAATTTCCCCAGTAAGTCCAATATTTACTAGCATTGCTTAAAGCCAATTTTTATTGGTATCTAGTTGGTTGTTATCGATACACATGTGTAAGTCCAGTAGTTACTAGCATTGTTTGAAAATCCAATGGTTATTGGTACTTGATTTGGTTGTTAATAATTTCTTCAGAAAGTCTAGTGGTTACTAGCATTGTTAAATTCGATTGTTATTGGTATACCTTTGATTCGATCATCACCAGTCTTTCTAAGTACAGTAGTTACTGGCATCGCTTAAGTCCAATTTTTAATTACGCTCTGAGTTGGATCATTACCCATTTTCCCCATTGAAGTCGAGTAGTTACTGGTATTGCTTAAACCTAATTGTTATTGGTATCCTTGGTTAGGTTATCACCATACTCTACCCTGAAAGCTTAAGTCGTTACTAGCGCCCCTAGGAAGTCTAGTAGTTGCTAGCACCGCTTGGAACTGTTTGTTGTTTCTGGTTATCACTAGTATCCCCAGCGAAGCCTTTTGGTATCCCCAGTCAAGTCTCGGAGATCTAGTGGTTACTAGCATCCCCGGTGCGTCTGGTCTTTTTTATAGTTATTTTCTGAAGATCCTATTCAAACTCTTCGTTGTGGGAAGTTTCTCATTTGGTTTATCCCCAGTGAGGTTTGTGTCTCTGTTCCCTTCACTTCCCCGGTGGAAATTTGCTATCTTCCCCAGTGGAGTATGTTCCCTCTCTTTTCCCCTAGCGAAGATTTGTCTTCCCCGTTGGAGTTTGTGTCCTAGTGTGAAAGATTCCCCTTGAGGTAGCATCAGTAGTCATGTTTGAACTATTATTTGTTTTTGCCTCGAATCATTCCCCAGTGTGTTGGGTCCCTTGTGACTAGTTACTCATTGTTTTACCGTTATTTTATCTTTTGCTCGTGTGTCAGCATTTGTCTCGCACTCCAAGCATCATACAACATCATTTAGAATTCATGGCATTTTCGCATTTGTCCTTGTGCACACCATCGTATCTAAGGGACAAAGTTTCTGGTTTGTTATATTTAAATACCTTTCACTACGATTCTATGAGGATTGTTATCTCTCATTGCCATCTGGTGAAAATATTTAAATAGGGGCAACTGTTGCACCCAAAATTTTGACCCTTAGATCTTCATCATCATTCTAGGATCATCTTCATTTGTTTATTTAACCTTAACCCATTTCAAGTTTATCTTTGTCAAGATACAGGTGAATTAGAGTTCCATACAATCAAGAATCGAGGTTTTGATGGTTTGATCAATCAATGTTTTGGATTAATTCTCCATGAAAAAAGTCTCTACACCATCAAATATTTTATATTGGATCAATTATAAATTCAATTTGAGGTTGTCATCCAAAGATCAAGAACAGTGCAGTCCAAGACACCCGATTAAGGTTTCTGATTAGGAAAAGTCAACTGTAGTTTGACTTTTCATTTAAAAGGTGTTCCAATGATGGAATCATGGTCCATGAATCTCATATGGCTTATTTAAGTCCACCCAAGAAGTTTCAAGACCTCAAAAGACCCATAACATCAACAGTCGATTCGGGGTTTTGCGATCGATCGACCCGTTTGACTGAAAAGTCAACTCTTTGACCAAAAAGAATCTGACCTCAAAGTTTGAAGAAAATATGTTCCTAATAACATATTACATCTATTCATGAAGTTTTGTGACCATTGGATCAAGGATTGAGGAGCAATCGAAAATGTCGGGAATTAGGGTTTTGAAAAGGGCAAGACCATAACTTCCTAACCACACATCCAAATGAGGTGGTTCAAAGCTTTTCGGAAAGGTTTTGGCAAGCCCTACAAAAGTTTAAAGGTGACCCATGGAAAAAAATGCATAGATTTGGATTTATAATCAAAATCATCACAAGAGGGAGAAAACACTTAGCAAAATTCTAAGTTTTTGGCACTTTTAGGCATGTTTTCAGCCAACTTTGAGGGGTTTTTTGACCTAGTTCCACTTGGAATTTGAATATTCAGTAAACATAAAAGTTGTAAAGCATAATGAGGTCCATCAAAAAAGTACAAGAACTCCTCCATAGCCCTTATGAGCTGAGAGTTTCGAAGGGGACAAGTTGGCCCTAAACACTTGATTGTCATCATGTCAAAACTCAGCATAAACTTGATTTCCAACTATTCACTTCATTTCTAACCATGGAACGACATCTGATATGATGTGTTAGAGGGTATAATGAACTAGATCAGAAAGGAATCCAAGCAAATCCAAAGTTCTATCCAAAATCCATTTGTTTATTAAAGAAAAGTACAAAAGGTACACCATGAGAGAGAGTGTTGGTGGCTGCAGCATGGAGGGTGTCCTTGTTCACTCTTTGGTCACTTCTCACAGCTCATTGTCAGCTGGTTTAAGGGGGCTAAACACTTTGGAAGCAAGCAAAGCCTGTAGAGCCAAAACCATCACCTAGATTTGCTAAGATTTTCAACAAAACCACCTTGAATACCACTTAAGCAAATCTGTCCAAACCTCTCACTTTCCCTATAAATAGAGGTTTCCTATTATGTTATTAAAAACACCAGAGCCCTCTAAACCCAAGAGAAAACTTAGCTCTCATTCTATCTTGCTTTGCTTGTAAGTGAAGAAAGTCATAAAATCACCAAAATTGTCTTCTTGCAAGTTTCACACCATCATCACTTCTAACCTTTCAACTACCATAAAAACCATCCACACAAACCTAAAATAATTATTAGAAGGTTTCCTAACCTTTATTTCCATCAAAAACACCATAAATCCAAAAGCCAACTTCTCACTCAGTTAAGTTTGACTTTTATGCATTATATGGAACAACTCACTACCTAGATCCATTTCCACCACTTTGACACTTGGGCCGCCTTCTATTTAAGTCATACTAGCTGTTTGAAGCCTTAAACGACAATTGGAAATCTATTTACTCAAATTGTCCTCAAGGTTTATTTGTTTCTTCAAGAAGAAGCAATTTCACAAGCTTGCTCAAAGAAGGGAGGAACATCTTGCTCAAGTCAGCTAGCTTATTATGGGAAGACTGCAAGAGGTATGTAATCCTAAACCTTCTCATTATTGTGCATCATGTATGTATTTATTGGTTTTTTTGGGTGAATTAGACATTTCTATGTTTAAGTTGTAACTTTGTTGTCAAAACCTGTCTTGGAGTTTGTTAACTTTCACTTAAAGTATGGATTTGATATTGTTATATCAAGCTTGTATTCGTTGTTGTCAATGCATTTCTCACACTAAAACCTGTTTAAAAGAAATTGTCCTATCGTGTATGAATGGAACAAGTTTGTTGGATAAGTTTGAATGTCACCATGATTGAAATTCCACTGCTGTTAGGGATGTCTTGAGTTGGAGTTTGTCAACTAATGATGACTTACTTTGAGTTATTAACTCTTTGCTTAAATATACACTATTTTTGACTTGGTATTGTAATGTCAAATTAGTGGTACTGCTTAGTTTCTTTGTTTGATTAAATGAGTTGTGACTTCATGCTTTGAGCAGTTTGTTGGATTGGACTTTGACATTGTTTTAAGTTGTAACTATTTTTCCAATTACTGCTTGAGTTTGTCAACTCATACCTTGTTACTGTCAAATTTGTTTCTCATACTAAAATTTGGTTTGAGTTTGTCTGGACAAATTGGTAACTGTCTTTAAAAACCATACTTGGATTAGTGTTTGACAAGTTGGCATTGTAATGACCAAACTCTCATTGTCATGGATTTTGTGTGGATTGACTATTGTCATCAAGTTTTTTACACTTAGTGGACATGTTGTGCATCAGGGTTTGCTAATCCTTGAGGACAGGTTTTAGGAAGTCTAGGTGAGGCTAGGTTGTAGCATTTAGTAGGATTAATTGTATGTGCTTTGCTTGTGTGAGTTTGTTGAAGAGAAAGTTGTCATGTATATCTGTTTAAATTCATGCCAGGATTGACTTTCAAACTGTGATGACATGGTGTAGATGTTGTTTTTATACTGTATTTACTGTCCAAAATTGTTGGGGGGTTTGTCAACCTAGATCCTTATCGGAATTGCAATTGATCTTTTAGAATTCATATAGGTTAGACTCATGTCTAGGCTGTCTAGTTAAGGTAGTTTGGTTTCTGCATAGGTTTATGTTGCTATTAAGACCATTAGTTTTTGAATTGGTGCATTGATTCTGTCAGCACCCTGTTCTAAGGTTTGCCAACTTCTAATATCATCAAGTTTCATTTTTAACCATTGCAATTTATGTGTGAAGTTCATAATCAACTGCAGTTTGGATTGATGAACATTGTATTGTCATTGAGTCACTTGTTTTAACATGGTTTAGATGCCAAGTCTATCTTAAACCATTTCCATAAATTTCAACTTGATAGTCACTTCATGATTCAGTAAGGATTTGAGATCATCTCATTGAACATAATCAAGAGTTGCATATTTGAAACTTGTGCATGTCTTTCTCTAAACCTGCTTGCACCTGTTTTAGTCTTGGAACATCAAAATGCATTTCAAAAGCCACAACAACATTTCTATTTGATTTTTTACTTGTGTGTGTTATTAGGAAATTTTGTTGATACCATTGCAATCCTCGTGAAATTTCAAGTGGTTTTGATTTTTATTTCACTAAAATTGGTTAAGATTTGAGGAAATTGGATTGAAATCGTTTTGACAAACTTATCTAGTTTGCCTTGCATTTTGTTGCCCAGAAACTTACCTTGTTAGGTATAAGTTTTAATGGGGTGGCTTGATACATTGGATGTATCACTTCCCCAGTGGTTATGCCTTGTATCTCATGTATCTTGCCATGCCTATTGTCTTGTGTTCGATCCTCAGCGAGGACCACTTTTTTAGCATTTTGTGATTTTCAGCATCTTTAGATATTTTACTTTCCTTTTCCATTCAATAATCGCATGCGCATGGTAGTAGAATTGGCAAGGTTTTGGTCCATGATTCATAAGGTCTTGAGGTCAAGCCTTGGATGAGACACTCTGTCTTTTTTAATTCCTAAATCTTTGATTTTTCTTTAAATTTCAAAATAACACAACTTTATCATCTTTTATCATTTTTAAATGATTCTTTTTGCTAATATCTTGTATTGTTGCATATTTTTATATAGTATTTAAAGAATTCTAAAGTTCATATTTTAGAAACACTTTATACTATAAGAAAGTTGTGTTCCATTTTAGGGTTTTTACCCTCCTATCTTTCAATCTTCTTTTCAAAGCTTTTGATTCCTCTTCTTAAGTTTGATTTGCAATTGATGTGAATTTGGTTTGCTTGAGTTTGCATTTCAATATTTGCTTGTAAGCATCTGTTTGATTTACCTTTACAATTGTGTGTTTGTGAACCATATTATCTCTTGTTGTTGTGACCTCTTGAGTATACTTTTCACATGATCCCCCACCCATTTAGAAGTCGTGTTAGAACTTAATATGATAGGGTTTGCTTCATTTATGGTTGTTACCTTGAACTTATGAAATTCCCCACGAAGTATTGAAATACTTACTTACATTGTTGTGACACAGTTTTCTTGCTTATTTTCACTTGATCATAATCAATGTATGATGTTTGCTCTTATGTGGTTACAATGGACATCTTTTAAACCTATGATATACTTGCCTCAAGTTGTTACTTACTTGCATTATAACTTGTTTGCATATGGTTGTTACCTCATCTTTGTTAAGATATTTCAGTTGGTTTTTATCTCTTGTGTTGAGTCTTGTAAGAACCTCTTTCTAGACATTGTAATATCTTTATGTATACATTGGTGGTAACCATTTGCCTTGATTGTAATCATTGCTTGATATTGTCATATGCTTGCATACTCTTGGTTGTAAACATACTCTCTTATATGTTCATCATGCTTGAATGAATGCTTATGCATGCTTTTATCTTTGTTAATTTATTCCCCAAGTGATCGAACTTGTTAGTTCTCATCCAGTTGCCTCATCTTTTCCCCATTCCAAAGGAAAGTCTCTCTATTGAACTTTGGGTCATAGATAGCTCATGCCCTCCCCCTTGATTTTGTTAAGTCATATTTGAACCATAACATAGTTAAGTTAGAACCCATATCCATTAGACTTTGCTTTAAGTCTAGAAGACCTACCCCTTGTTAGGAGTACTCTTTCAACTAGAACTTTAAGGTAGAGTTGGTTAACTCTATGTAATAATCATGGTGATGATTACTTGCTTCCGCATTGACTTTTGTCAAAGTCAATCATCTTGAGTGCACAACTTAGAATAGAGAGTTTTATTAAACTCTATACAAGCATTGTTATGTTTATTCCCCTTTGAACCTTGATCATAATCAAGTGTATATCTATCCCTAGTGAGGTGAACTACGATTTCTCTGATTTTATCCTAGTTAGGATACATAGGCAGAAGATGTGATATCTTTGCGAGCAAATTTAGAAACTACCCTTAGGTCATTACTTAACTTAAAACCCAAACCATAACCATAACAAACGTTTAGCAAACTTAGCATACAAACATACAAAAGGTTCCTGTAGAGTACTACAGATGTTTAGGATGTGAAATACCTACCCTAGGCATAACCAACCCCCGATCCCCGATATCTTAGTGTTGTTGTTACAATGCGCAAAAGGTCTTTCTTTCTTTAACCTTTCCTTTGGATAAATAAAAGTCCGATTGTGAATTTAATGAATTAAGGTTCAAGTTAATCAATAGTTTGGTATCACGATTCTCACCGCAACAGGCAGCACCTACTTGGTAATGCTAGGCACCACACCTATTCTTGACCTATCAAAGTCGAGGAAGTCGCGTGTTGATATAAAGAGGATTTGGTTATATAATGTAATCTCTTACTCCCCGGATAATTATGAGGAGGACGAAGACCTGGATTTTGCTAACATTGATGCAGGTACCTCATTGTCAGATGACTCTGTAGTACCTCCCCGTCCTACCTATACAAAAACGGGTACTTCAACCTAAAGTCAAGACAGATGGGACTGGGTTTAGAATGAAATCTAAGGCATGCGAGGAGAGCAAGCTCGTCAGGCCACAATTCTGGATGACATGAGAAGAGAGTAAAACCAGAAAGGCACACTTCTGGATAGTGTGCAAGAGATGATGCAACAGATGATGATGCAGTTTCCTCCACCTCCTCAGTGAGATTCTTTGTGACTTACCCCTCTCTCTCTTTTGCTAAAACATGGGGACAATGTTTGGCTTAAGTTTGGGGGGGTCTTTACCTGCTTTCTAGTTTTTAATTCTTATTATTTGCTTCTATTTTCTTTATGTTTTTCCCTTCAATAATCCAAAACCTCTATTGAATTCCACCCCAAATTAGTACCGAACTTTTTTTATTTCATTTGGATGCTTGTGATTTTAGAGAGTGTTGAGAAAGTATATTGAGTTCGAGGGAAGAGAGGCTAAGAATAGGAACTTCGAGAAAGTCCGAAAACTTAAGTATGACTCGAACACCCTAGGTCTTCCGGAGTAAGTGTCATACCCCAAATTTTACCCTTAGATTAGTGATCATTTTCGCATTTCATTTTAGTACTTTTTTTTTCGTTTTAACTAACCGTTTAACGAGTTGTTTGTTGTGTTCTACAAGGACAGGTTTGCTATGGAAGGTTCAGAGGTCTGAAGGCTCCGTGTGTGCTTTAACCCTCTGGCAATTATGTCAAACTTTTGAAAAGCTTACCTCAGGAATTTCCCCAAGGGGGTCCAAACTCCCTGCCATTAATGTGAAGTGTTGGTTTGGTGTTGGTGGAATTGTGTTAATATATGGATGCAAGTGTGGATAAGAATTTATGATTTGAGTTTTGCTATAAATTTTCAAGGATTAATGGTTAATTTCATATTGTAATGCTAGTTTGAAGCTTAATTCCAAATCCAAAGGAGGTTAGAGTCCATTAAGATATGCAAAATTAAACTATAAGGCCCTTGCTTGAAGGCCCAAATCCATAAAAACACAATCACGGTTTACATAGAATCGAGAACCATTTTGGGTTTCATTTTGATTTCACCAAAGTATTCAAAAAAAATTTCAAACCATGGGTTCAATTATAGAAAAGTACGTCCCATCAATGCTTACAAAATAGACTCAAGAACTTCAGATATCGAAAGTGTTGATACATTTCAAGCTACTTAATACAAAAGGAATATATAGAAATCAACATCTCATTTTCATTCACAAATCACTAGGTTACTTATGCTGGAGCCAAGTTTTAGCATTTAAAACATTAATTGAAGGAAAGCCGAATTTCTTGTTCATCATTACGAAAATGCAAAGAGTATTCCTACAGATCTATAACCTCACAAGAAAGACTTGTCTCTACTGCAACATATGAAATTTATACATTGCAATTACAAGAAGTTGTTAAAAGACGAAGGTGAAGATCAGCTAGCAAAGTCTGCATCAAACTGCTACGATGAGGAATTCTTCAGTAAATTTCTTCATACATAGAAAGACCTGGACCTACAAAATCAATGTGAAGCGTTAATATTGACAGATAAGATAAATCCTTAAATTTCTTGGGTTTTAATTCAACAAAACAAGGTTTCAAAAATACTAAGTAAATGAAACTTTCAAGAGTCAAAAATAGCGGCAATTGAGATGCACACCTGGAGAGGATATAGAGAAAATGCAAGCGGTATTGAGAACCATTATGTGTTGACTTTGGCACACGAAATCTCGATTGTATCCGAAGACCCATTGCGTCTGGATCTCTAGTTTCCATGGACTCGGAGCCAATTTCCAACGAACATCATTGAACACATGGTACTCCTATGAAACATAGGAAAATGTTTTATAATTGAAAAAGAAGAACAAGACATCCTTTCGAGATATTAACAGAGGAAAAGTGATAGCTCATCCGGCGCCGACATTTGGTAACAAAGCAGCATTAGGCCTACGCATAAGCCACACCAGAACTCTGAAGAAAAACTCACAGCCAGAAGAGGATTTCCCACAAGCAATAACGATAATGATGCAGACAATAGACAAAGAAGAGGAATCTTACTAAACTTCGACTCTAACTTCAATCTCGAGATCGATAGCCACTTTGCACCACGAGATAACTTAGAACTTGATCACTACAAGTTGAATCGCGGTTTGGAAGTTGTGACATCCTGCGAATGAAAAAACGATACTCAAGAGGAATCAAAAAAATGGAAATATTCAAAACTACATCTCAAATTTGTTTCTCACTCCATGTTTGTAATACGTAGCATAATCCTAAAGGCTTCACCACGGTGAGATTCAAAGAACAGATGAATTATCCTTTAATCCTAGCAAAGTGGTCTGAGTTGGAGCCAAGAGCGAGCTACGACACAGCCGGCAAAACCGCATCAACCGCCAACTGGAACCATCACAAAGTCAAGCTGGAATATGTCAAATGCGAATAACCATCTGCTGCAGTTCATAAGACATAGCAATAAGTATTAATCAATAAGAGAGCCTGTTACAACAAGTTCAACAGTGAATAAAGAGGTCATCAATGTGAATTGGAATGTACAAACAGAAACAAATCAATTTACTTTAATACCAAAACCAAATCAGACAGTATTGACTAAAATCCCAAAACGGCAAGTCCAAACAGGTTTCAACCACCATGAAAACAAAATCACAGTCGTGAAAACCTTTCCAATAAGAGAATTTGAAAGCTCATAAACATGTTTCAGACATGTTTGATCTAAGAAGGAAAGTCTTTTATTTTTTCCTTCAATTCGGTTGAGAAATTCGTGTATAAAAAGGAGGGGATTTTCAAACAAACAGGGGAAGAAGCTCAAAATAACACCTTCACACAACATCCAGAAATTCACAATAGTCACAAAATATAAAACCAAAATACTCAAAATACATAAAAAGATGAAGTTAAGAAACTTATCTCTCTGACTTCTCTGCGAATTACCCTCGATTTCACACCGCCATTCCGCCGAGCCTTCTGGAAGCTGTCTTCCGTTTGCCATCACTTCAGCCGTCACGAAATTCTCATCTCGCCGTCCCCAAACACGCACCGTCATTAACCCGTCGCAAACCCATTGTGTCCACACCGCAAATCCATTACCGCGGAAACCCGTTGAAACCTTGAGAAAGATCACTTCCACCGACGCCGTAGGTGGTCCTTTCACCCTTTAACTGTCTTAATGTTTATTTTGTTTGTTTGATTACAGAGAATAGCGCTTTAGAGGAAGGAGAAGAGAAGAGAAGCGATTGAGAGAGAGTGAAGGCAGAGAGAGATGCGCCGCTGGGGATGTTGGTGTTAGGGTTTCGAATTTCAAACCCTTTCCCCCTTTCTCTATCGTTTTTCTGGGCCGGGTTGGGTCCGTGGGTTCATGACCACCGGCCCAACCCCTCTTTTTATTTATTTAGTTTCAGTTTTTAATTGTTTTTATTTATGTAATATATTTTGTAATATCAAATATCATAATAAAAAAAACTAACATAACAACTAACCACACATAACCAAATTAATTTAAGAATTTGAATTTATTTATTTAAAAAAAATGAAAATTATAATAAAATGATAAAAATAATTATTGGTATTTCTTTATTTAGTTATTTCAATGAATAAAAAAAATAATAATAGAATATAATTTTAATAAAAAAAGTTTAGGTTGATTTTAATTTAATCTCTTTTTCTTAATATATACAAGAAAAACAATACACAAAAAAATGTTTAATTTAACTTCAATTGTTTCCCTTAATAATAAAAAAATAATAAAATTTTTTTTTCTAAAATCTAATTTAATTAATCTTTGCTAATTAATCCATTTTCTCTTTAAAACATGTAATTCAAACATTGCTACTTAATTTAACGTTTATCCAGAAATTCACTTAACCTCTTAAAATCATGAAAAGAATCAATTCTCATATTGCCTAATTTTCATTTAAGAATAAATTCTTAAAAATCTTTAACTTCAACTTTTAACTTCTAAGTCAACTAAATCGAACAATTCATCCCAATTATGCACCAACATCTCATGCTATCCCCATATCTCATTATCCATATTATTACGCTTTACTTACCATTTTTCCCCTCCGAAGGAAAGGTTACACAATTTGACCACTGAGTCAATGCCTCACCTTCACCCCTTATCCTAGCCTTAGGATCAGGAGTCGCCGCACTCCATGTAGGTTTCCCGCCGTGGAATACCTACTTTACCCTTTTTTCAATCCAACTTATAACGTAGAAATAGGAGTCGCCGCACTCCAAAATAAGCGCTTCCTTATGAACGTTTATTTCCCCCAGGAACCTTGACCACAGTTAAGAAGTTCCTCTTCCTCCCTCTGTAAGGGGAACTACGATTACTCTGATTTCATCCCCTACCTCGGATACGTAGGCACAAGATGCGAGTCTTGGCGAGTAAACTTAGGATTAACCCCTTTAGGTCCTTTTCTTAACCTTCTAACCCTTAGCATTACCCTTAAGCATTTAATTATAGCAATAGCACATTTAAAACAAGAGGTTCATGTAGAGTACTACAGAAGTTTAGGATGCTAATACCTTCCCTAAGCTTAACCAAACCCGGAATCCTAGATCTCTCCCCGCATTGTGTTTACGATGCAAAACAGGTTTTCCCTTTCTTTTACCTTTCCTTCGGATAAATCAAAGACCGGTTGTAAATGAATTAAGATTCAAGTTAATCAATAGATTGACATCCAAATTTCACCGCAACAGTAAGGACACGAGTCCAACACGTAGATTTGTGCCATAGTACTAAGATTTGAAAAGTGCCCCCCCCCCACCGAGTAGTTTGTCTTGACAGTTCGACATGATTTTTTAAGTTTGCATAAGTAAGTTTGGTTGAGAAACATATATCAAGGCACCAAAAAAAATATGAATAAAAGTGATAAAGACAATTGTCCTTCTAACTTGGGTAACCCTCATTCGGTTACTTAGCCAACGGTAGTTGAATCTCAATTGTCGTGCCAATGTGGACAAATAAAATGCCAATGTACGTAAAAACAAATATATTCAAAATGGTGCCTAGAAAAAAATGCTTTTGATCAACCTTACGCGTGTGAAGAAAATTTTGAGTGCCTTAATCCGATTGTCCGAACTAAAGGGAGAGAAAAATAAAAAATGAGACTTAAGCCCAAAGCATAGTTGGATAGGTGGCCGAAAGGGGTATCTAGGTTCGTGGCTTCACTGCGGTTTGTGTTCTTGAAATACTTTCGGACAGATGATTACCGAAGGAACTAAGACTAGCCGATCGAAACAAGAACTCTCGTACGAGTATCGACACAATCTAACCTCACGAGTTTCTCATTTAAAATGCATTACTTGGTTTTAAACGTGTTATGCGATCTTTGTTACTTGAGGACAATCAACAGTTTAAGTTTGGGAGAATTTGATAAGTGTGTTTTGTATTGCTTTTATTAGTATATTTTCGTATTTTCATTATGTTTCACATGATTTTCCTTGCTTTTTCCATGATTTATGCTTTGGTATTATATTTTTTTTATTATTTTCAGGTCTCCACAATCATATTGGAAGAAAAGGAAATAAAGTCGAGAAAATATCAAAGAAAAGCTCAAGAGCCAGAAAACACCAGTACAAAAACCAGGGAGTTGTTACGGGCGCTCGTAATGCATGTTACGGCCCGTAACAGGACGCAACTGAATCCCTCTCTATCATTATGCGTCTGGGCCAAACAGGTGTCCATATTACATGTTACGGCCTGTAAAAGAAGTGCAAAAAACCATCTTTTTGTTTCCTTTCTCGGCTCGATGTGTTTCCGATCTGGAGGCTCTGCATTGATTCTAAAGCTGGTCTTTTGGGACAAAGCATTGAAGAAGACCTTTATTTCAATTAAATTCAATTTCTTATGTTTTTATTTTTAATAACTATAAAACTCTTTTCCAAAAGAGTTTTGAGGATCGAATTTCATTCTACACTTTTTCTTCTGCAAGTTTGACTTCTAAGCACAATTTATAAAAGTCTCTTTGAGGCACGTATTTTCTATTACAGCCAATTTTTATTCAGGTTATTTTATTATCTCTATTTCTTTTTCTTTTTGTTATAAATTATATGCATTCTATGTTTATGCTTTTTCTCATAATGAGTGAGTAGTCCTTTAAGGATAAAGGGTCATGAGACCTAACTCATGACACTATATATGATAATTTGTACACGATGCAAGGATTAAAGCATGTTTTCATTTAAAGGTTCAAATTTTTATTTAAAACTTTGTTATGAAAGTAAGGAGTTCTTTGTATCGAAAATGATCTGAAAGAACTTGTATCGATATCCGAAAATGGATTTTTAAATAATAGATTCCGATGTTATGAAAGTACTTGGAAGAGATTGAGAAATGTTCCATTTTAATAGACCGTGCAATAACATTAAGGTTTCGATCAATAATTTTGAACAAGCGAAAGCTGACGGATTATTTATCAAAACCAAGATAACACGCTGTCGAAAGCAGGTGTTATCTACAAAATCTATTTTTTTATAACTCACGTGAAAATTCTTGTAGCTGACTAATTTTATCATACAGAGATGTTAGAGTAAGGGATTGTGACCTTAAATCATGTTTGTTTTGAATATTTTTCCACGTTAACCTGTTTTCTAAAAGTGCTTTTAAATAAGTTGTTTTTGACTTAAGTGCTTTTTCACTTAAGTTTATATGTTTTCAACCTTTCGATTGCCCTAAATTTACATAGATAAAATAGAAATCGGTAGTTAACCGGTCCTTGTGGTTCGACATTCTTTTAACTACTCTATCAGTAGTTGTGCACTTATGGCATGTCACTCTTCCAACGGCTATTGTTTTGTATCTTTTATTTAAGTAGTTGAGGATTTAATCTGGATCAACAACAAGGAATAAAGAAAGAGGGCCAGGAAGAAAAGAATCATCTCATGCTTCTATCAACATGGAAGAATAACAAGATCAATAACAACATCGAGCATGTCGAGTTTCTGTTATCTGTTATAAATTGTACAAAGCTTTAATATTTCTTAAACAATGAATATCTTAGAAATCTTAAGTGCTATGATCTTTGCTATAGTTATTTCTATGTACCTTTAATTGTATATGATGTACACCTTATTGTTTATTCTGCTAAACAAGATGTTTAATAGTTTAGAAAAAAAGTCTCTTTCTATGTGTTTGAGCATCAATGTCTCTTGATGTGAGCTTGAGCCAAGTAAGTCTCATGTTATATGCTTGAGCACTGAATCCTTGATCGAAGTGTTGTTTAAGAAAAAAGTCTTGGACTGTAGGTCTAACCAGGAAAGTCTTGGATTCGTGGAATTTAAGAAGGAAAGTTTTAGGCTGAGGTTCTGAGCAGGAAGTCTTAAATACGTGGGATTTAAGCAGGAAAGTCTTAGGCTATGAGTCTGAGTAGGAAGTCTTGTACTTGAAGGTATAAGAAGGAAAGTCTTAGGATCTGAGGATCTAAGCAGAAAGTCTTGACCAGGTGTTGACTGAGCATGCAAGTCTTAGGTTGTAGGTTTGAGCAAAGAAAAGTCTTATGCTCGAGGACATAAGCAATTGTAATCATGGTTTCATTATAATGAAAAATATCGTTTGTTGCAAGGGGACTGGGTTACGCTTAGTTTGGGAGGAACCATGATAAATATATGGTTAATCATTAATTCATTTGTCATTTATTTGCTTCTGAATAATTAATCTGATGCATACATATTATCTGAATCTGAACAAATTGTTTAGAACCTGAACTCTGCTCAGAAGCAATGCAAATTGAAGAACACAATTCACCCCCCTCTTTCTTGTGTATTTTTCTCACCTTTAACACATCATCACCAATTTTAGAATTCAAAATAATCAAATAACATCCTATTGGAGGTTAAGGACTCTTACATTCTATTCCTTATGTATATACTCGTTATTGAATCAGTTTTTCCCGTTACATGGTTATCCTCGAAATGTGATGTTCTTCTCTCCTAACCTCTTTGCTTTCTCTTCATTAATCCCTTTGTTTAGACTTTTTCTCTCTATTTACACATACTGATAGTAACCTCTCCCTAAACTTTCCACTTCCTTTTTATAATAACAAAAATCCTTAAATTGGATTTCTCCCTTCTACTCTCACTTATTCACAAAATTCCCACTTTGTTCTATCTCTTCAAATTCTAATCACTCTTATTTTTTTAATCCAAATAATCAAATAATAAGATATAATAATAATATACTTAGCGTAATTCTATTAATAATTATAATTATTACCCAACCTTAATCCTCTCCTACTCCTTCCTTCCCAATACTCCTTACAATTCGACTTTGGCTCAAGTCGTCTATTTCTCATATTAAATTTTAAAAATCACTAAATAACATTATTATTTTATTTTTTAAATAATTTTTAAATAAATCCAATTAAGTTCTACTCACTCTTTACAGTCTCATATCATGAACATACACATTCACCACCCCAAATTAAATTAATTAACACCACATCTAATTAAATTAAATACAGGTAATTCATAAATAATTCGAATAAATATAATAATCTAAATTAGAGTGTTACAACTCTCTCCTACTTAAAGAATTTTCGTCCTAAAAAATCACCTTAAGTAATCATATTCGAATACGACTCCAAAATCTGACTCTCAAGCTCCCAAGTCTCATTTCCACTAGCTAGTCCTCCTCAAGCTACCTTCACCAAGGTAATCTCTTTACCACATAACTGCTTCACTTCCCGGTCATCTATTTGCATGGGTAATGCCTTAATAGTTAGGTTATCTCTCACCTGCACATCATCCTCTTGGATCACTTGAGACATATCCGGAATGTATCTTTTCGAATGAAACACATGAAATACATCATGAAGATTAGCAAGCGACAGTAGTACAACAATCTGATAGGTCACTTCTCCTATCCTTTTGAAAATATGTTATGGACTGATGAAACATGGAGTAACTCTCAAAAACATGTGATCCTCTCTTGGAACTTAAGTGTTTTCCTTTGCTTATCATGATAGCTCTTCAGGAGACTCTACGAAGCTCTCATCTTCTCTTGAATCACTTTGATCTTCTCTGTGTTCTGTTGGACAATCTCAAGTCCAATCATAGCACACTTTCCCGACTCATACCAACATAGAGGTGTCTTACACCTCCTACTATACAACACCTCAAACGGTTCCATTTTAATGCTAGAATGGAAACTGTTGTTGTAGGTAAACTCAATCCACGGTAAAAAGCCTCATTAGTTATAACTTTACTTTCATCCTTCATAGAAGCTAATAACATTAACACTTCGGTTTCGTCCTTCACAAATTCATCCACTTGCTTAGCAGACACAAACAACTCATCACTTGCATCAAACTCTAGAAATAATAGCGACTCGTCCAACAACCTGGACACTTGCAATCAACAACATGTTGAACCAATCCTCCATATTTGAAACACCTCAGAGAAGGTGAAGTTTCTTCCACACTTGTTTCAATTCTGCTCCTACTGAAAAGTGGTTAGAAAAATAAACGAGTATCGATAGTGGTTCTTAAACATCTCGTGCACCAGAGAATAAACAACATTACAAAACATGGCCAGACTGGCCGACCTTCTCTGTTACCACTATGTAACACCCTAAAACCCAACGCTTAAAATAAAGCATTTAGGAAGCACATATTCACATTTAGGATGTTACTCATCATCAAAAATACTTGTTTTGTAATACATATTTAATAAAATAAAACATTAACCTTCACCTATCATCACATGCTCATCTTCACTTAAGGTATCATCGTAGCAGAATTTCATCAGTAAGCATGCATCGCATTAATAAAAATCATATAAGTTTACTTTACTTAAATAAAAACAATCATGGCATAAGCCTTCATGATCAACAAAACTCAAAACGTTGAGAGTGTATCATCCAAATCTCCATTAACCAAACATGATTGTAAAATAAACAGTTCGCCTGCACAGTGTTACAGATCAGAGCAACTGAAGTCTAGAAATGCGTAAAAATGGAAAAGTGAATAATAGCTCAATGCCATCATCCATCTCTATGCAGCCACTCATATATCTGCTTATCTATACCCTAAAGAGAAGTACAAACCACAACAACAAAAAAGGGGTGAGAATTTACATCAATAAGATAAACAGTATAAGCTGCAAGGTAGAATCACAAACATCTACAAGCATATTCCATAAAATACACCAACACATTATCACATCCAGCTCATCATCATACACATCATAATCACACATCAATCATTTAAAATTATGCAATGAGACTCACAATGTCAACTAGACTCATATGCATATTCTACAATATTATTAACAATTGATTCACTCAGAAACCGAGTTTATCCTGCTCGAACCCCAAAATGACCCTACTCAAATTCAGCACAAGTCACCAATTCATCTTGTTCGAGTTTTCAACTTGCCTCTTTTATTAAAAACAATGACATAATGCATACATGTCACAACATGTTAATTCAACAACAACATAATGTTTAAAGTCCCCTCCTAATAATAAGTAAAATATGCATTGACCCAACGCCAATAGTTCCCCTCCCGAACTATCATCGCACAACAACATACTCACAATTGAACAACATAATTCATGCTCACACAATATCATATCATCATCACAATTCACATAAATTAACACAACATCATCATATAATTAAAATCAATAATTATATTATAACTCAAAAATCATCAATAACTGAGTAAAGTTATTATTACTCAGCAGCTCAAAAATCAACTATACATACTCAAAATGTCTCAACAGAGTATTTTTATTAATTTGTTCTATACTATTAGCTCATCAAAGGTCAAAACAGTATATAAAACTCAAAATAGTTCCCAAGGAACTCTAAACAAGTCTACAACAATTTCTACAACTCTAAAATAACTCTAAGGTGCTCAAAATTGCTCTACTATAAACTCTTGCATATAAAAATAACTCTCATGAACTCAATTGGTTGTTCTAACAACTCTATTAACAACTCTAAATGATAAATATCTCCAACTCAACTCTAAATTATTATAATTTATAATATTAAATTATTTTATTATTATTAAATAAAATAAAGCTCATCAAATGTAACTTTGTATGACTCGAAAACAATTCTCAAACTATGTCAGAGTTACTCAAAACAAATAAATATATGATTCTAAAATACTCAAAAGTACTCAATTGACAAATCTTCCACAATTGAAAATGTCTTAAAATAGTCAACTTAACCCTAAAATAATTAATAGAGTAACTCACTATTATTACTTGTGTCAGACCATCAATATGGAAATAACTCTTAACACCAAGACATACCAACACAACTCTAAAACATATCAGAGTAACTCAAATAGTAACTCTTACAACTCTAATGTAACAAATCTCTCTCTTAAACTTATCAACATAACTCTAAAAATTATCAGAGTTGCTCAAAGGTAGCTCTAAAACATATCAGACTACCAATTACACTCTCACAACTCTAAACAACTCAAGACTACTCAATAATAACTCTAAACTCATGAAATAGCCACAAAATCATGCTTCGTACTAGCCACACATCAAATTCGATCAATTATTTAAAATATTAAACAGATTCATGATGCGTCCGCAAGTGCACGGAAATATCAAAGTAATATAAACGATTGTCGTACCCACAAAGACCAATGTCAACCTACCGTTATCTATTGTTAGGATGTAAATCTAAGGCTAATGGAATTTGGAAAGTTAAATGCGAGTGAAATTAAATACAAAGGAAATAAAGATTATTAGTTTTTGAAATATATTGATAAGGGATATCAGTATGCAATGCCTTTGTTATCGGGGATTCGACAGGCCACCGGTGCTTTTTAGTTTTTGCAAATACTTTTCAGGAGAAAATACTCGTTTAAAGACCTTTGCCTCAAGCTGGTTGTTGACTCGGCTCATAATTCTAAGGCAGACTGTACGCTCTCGCAGTCCCATTCGGGGTTAAAACTACTTTTTGAAAACAAATAAATTCTGATTTCTTTTAAAGCGCTTTTCACTGTGTTTAAAACTAATGCCTAGTTTTTACTCTCCAGTTCAAACCCCACGCTCTCACGTGTCGGCTCGAACCTTAATAAGTTGCCCACTCTTATGGCAAAACCATTGTAAATAATTTCTCACTCTCGTGATGAAGCTTTATTTAGAAAATTAAATTAAAAACTACAGCCAGAAAATTGTTTGTGAAAAAGGTAATGGCACCGGGTGTTATCGAATCTCGTCCTACTAATTTGCTTACATACCGATAAAACTAGTTTAGCTAGACATGATAATTAATGCAAGCGGAAATAAACATAAACAACAAAATGATATAACATGCATAATGAAGGAAATAAAATAGATATTCAATTAATAAGAACCTGGGAAGTAGTGCTGAAATGGAATTCTCAAGTACTCCTCCACAATGTCGGCAGGATTCTACTATGGCGAAATAAAATTGCAGAAAGAAATACAATTCTCTGAACTAAAGGGAAAAAGGAAAGGAAATAAAAGAAACAATAAAAATGGAAAACTCTTCAACAGAACTTTGGCAGCCCTTCGGGACGTAGAATCCACCCCCCCCCCCCCGAAAGTTGTGGATCTAAGGCCTATTTATAGGAGATATTTCATTTTTCAACTTCTAGAGATCATGCATGAGTTATGGAGAAAGTGGGAGTAACTTCCTGTAGTGGGCAGTTAGTGGAGAAAGTGTAGGAAGAAATAAAGTTGAGGGTGTTCGTGGCCACTTCTGTTTTGGACGTTATTCTGATATTTGGTTCATGATGGTCGTGGTGAAGCTGTGACGAACGTGTTACACATGACTAGCGTAATGGAGCATGACGATCGTGATGGCTGTGATGGGCGTCATGGAGCTGTGACGAGCGTCACATTCACAAAACATGTCTTCTCTGCTACTTTCTGCTCTATTTCTTCCTTTCTTCTTTCTATTCCTTCCATTTCTTCTTCTTTTCTTTCTTTAGTCCAAATTCTCCACAATCTGCAAAACATAGTAAATTAACCGTATAATAGAACATAAATCAAGATAAATTAACAATAGTCGCAAATAAATTCATATAAATCAAGTCAAATAAATGATATAATTCCCAGCTATCAAGTCAGAATCAAGAAAATGAATATATTTTGAATTTCATAGATAGTATATTTTAAGAATATGATTTTTATTTCAGGACTTAATACACCAATCAGATAAGTTTAATCAAACAACAAGAACGAATACTCGTATTGGCCAGAATGTTTCGTCTGACTTCTGAATGGACCGAAAAATTATATACTAATTATAAAATTATGAAATCTCTAATTTGAAATATCATTAAATTATCTTTCTAACACAATTAATGACATCCAAAAAGGACTTACGGGCCTCAAGTTATGTCTGAAATAAGATGATCAATAATATCCTACTTTTTTTGTGATTCCCTTACAGAAATTTTACTCCTAAATCTAATTTCTTCGACCCAAACCAATATCCACTCCGTTCTAAATATGGATTATTATAATAACAAAAATCCCTAAATTGTATTTCTCCCTTCTACCCTCACCTATTCACAAAATTTACACCTTTTTATTTCTCTTCAGATTCTATTTACTCTTATTATTTTAATCCTAATAAGAAAATAATAAGATATAATAATAATAATAATTGTACATGCCAAATATATTTTAAGCTGAGTTGTGTAGCCGAACAAGGTTATGTATGAACTAGACTACGATAGTAAGATAGGTCGAGCAATGCAGAGAGCTAGGCAAGTATCTCCTATAACCCTGACCGATCACATAACCTGACTCCCATCAGTTGAGCTCCTACAAAATCGAGTACAGACCCTATCAACTCGGTACTTATGCCAAACATGAGCTTAACTGGCATACCAACACTTGTAACTGTGGCGGCGCATCAATGCGGACGTTACTAGAGCTTTAAAGCCTACATTCATGAAGGGGAGTTGCAGCAATGATGGCCATGTAACATCAGAAGTCCAAGAGACTTCTCTTATTGGCATATAAAAGGGGCTCCCGCATGAGGGTTAAGCAAGACAAAATCATCTTGAGACAATACATAGCACAAGTGTAGCTCTCAAATCCCCAAATATCCCTCACAATATAGACAATGTAGTTCTTCTTGTCCAAGACAATGGGAATTAGCAATTTTTGTGTATCTAATCTTTTTGGCTATAACATTTGGCGCCGACCATGGGGCCAAGGTAAAGCTCTCACATACCACACCTTACACTAACAACATGTCCTCTGAAGGAGATTCTCCAGACATGGCTCAACTGCTAGCCATGATGGAGGCTATGCATCAGCAGAATGAGACACTGCAAGATAACATGCGTGTTCTGCAACAACAAATTTAGGCTGACGACAACCATGAGGAGAAGGTTCTCGAGCCACAGCCTCTTTCTCAAGAGATATGGGACGACCACATCTCGGAAAACTTTAAAGAACCATCACTAACCTCTTATGATGGGAAGACGGATCCTCAGGAGCATGTTATTGCCATTAACAATTAGATGGCCATAGTTGCCCCTTCGGATTCACTGAAGTGCAAGCTCATGGCCAGTACCTTTAAGGATGTATCTCTAAAATGGTACGTGAGACTTTCTTGGACCTCCATCATAAGCTACCAAGACTTGACTAAGAAGCTAGTACAACACTTCTCAGCAAGCATGCGTTAGAAGGTGTCCATGACCATACTATTCAGTGTTTGAAAGAAATAGCCAGAATCACTACGTGAGCACTTGGTTAGATTCAATGAGGAAACCCTCAAAGTATCTCATCCAAATCAGGAACTATTTATGGGAGCTTTTCAACATGAGTTACGAGTTGGACAGTTGAATGAGTCGTTAGCTCAGAAGACTGCTATCAGCACGGACAAGATCATTATTCGGGCTAAGTGTTACATCAAAGAAGAAGAAAGTAACCAAAAGAAAAGAGCCCGGGACAGCAATGAAAAGACAAAAAGCAAGGAAGAGGCGTTGAACAGGATATTCCAAGCTAGTTCCATACCAAAGTCATATCACAAAACTGATTCCCTATTTTGATGAAATCACATTTTCATGACAACAACCTTCCCTCTACTATTTTGGGGTCTACTTGGTTCTAGTATTGTATGGAACATTCTAGACAATTCAAGACCTTTCAAGACATTCCAAAGAATTTATTCTAATACATCACTTTGAATCAAGACTACCATGTAACTTCATTTGCAAGCATGAGAACCCTTTGATTTGGACTTGCATTGGGATTGCTACCAAGTTAACTAACTAACTAACAGAGTCAACTTCCGACTCGGTGAGTCAAGTGCAACTAAATCCAAGGCTAGTTCCAAAGCAAACTCCAAATCACATTCCAAACCTAGTAACACCAAACCTCCACTCTACATAAACCAATTGTTGCAGTGAGAATCGAATATCAAGCTATTGATTAACTTAAATCTTAATTCATTGAAATCCATCACCAAGCTTTGATTTATCCGAAGGAAAGGTCAAAGAAAGAAAAACCTTTTACGCGATGTAACAACAACACTAGAGTTTCGGGGATTTAGGGGTTGGTTATGCCTAGGGTAGTTGTTCACATCCTAAACATTTGTAGTACTCTACAGGAACCTTTTGTGTATATGTATGTTAATTTATCTAAGTTGTTGTTTGTTAGGGTCATGGGGTCAAGGTTAAGGTAAAGTTTTAGGTAAGGACCTAAGGATAGTTCTTGACCAATTGGTTCTAACCATACCAAAAGCAGGGGGATAAGTGTTAGTTGTTAGTGGTTAGAGGGATCGATAAGATATCACATCTTGTGCCTATGTATCCTGACTATGATGGAATCAGAGCCTCCGTAGTTCACCTTGCTAAGGTTTAGGAATACTTGACTATGGTCAAGACTCCAAGGGGAACAAACAGAACAATGTTTGTATAGAGTTTGATAAAACTCTCTAGATCTAAGTTTGACACTCAAGGGGGTTGACGTTTACAAAAGCCAAGAGGGAAGTAAGTAATCATGAGAATGATCATTACATAGAGTTAACAAACTCTATCTTAAAGTTCTAATTGAAGGATACTCCTAACAAAGGGGTAGTTATTAAGACTTAAAGCAAAGTCTAATAGGTATAGGTTCTAAATTAACCAAGTTAAAGGACCTAATAACTTAACCAAGTCAATGGGTGGGGTAATGAGCTATCTATGACAGTGAAATCAATAGAGAGTCTTTCCTTTGGAATAAGGGATAACAAGGAAATTGGATGAGAGCTAACAAGCTACATCACTTGGGGAAACTTAACAAAGCCTAAACACACATATGCATTCATTCAGGCACAATGAAGATATATAGTCATGGTAAAAACCAAGAAAGATAAGAGCAAGCCTGTAAGAACATTAAGCAAAGATGATGACAAGGCAACTTGGTCAGAACTGACAAGTTCCATCATTGGGGAAACAAACTTGATAAAGATAAAGATAATAAAGTAGGATCGATTAACAAATTGAACACAAAAAGCATGGTAACAACCAAGGTTTTATGATTTAACATTACAATGTTCAAAGATCATGAAGGTAACAACCAACAAGAGCAAGCATGAAACATATGTAACAACAACATTTTCATCAATAGTATTCAAACAAAACTCATGCAAACAAGTTACAACTTGAATCAAACATGGTATATTAATAAATTAGTTAAAAAATGTAACATATTTAATCATATTCAAGATATATTGATGATAATCAATCATGGATAGGCAAGAAAAGTAACAACAGTTCAAGTATGGATTCAAACTTCACAAAGGGAAAGATAAACAAGATTCATGGTAACTTTGAAAGCAAGAAACAACCCTAAAGATGTTATGGTTCTAACAAGACACATAAACAAGTAAGATGGGGATGAAGGATCATTTTCATGAGGTTACAACATCAAGAAACATATCATGGTTCACAAAGAAGTTTCGAGGCATACTTTTCACATTCATGCATTCACAAAGGAAAGAAACAACCCTAAATAAGTTATGGTTCTAACAAGACACATAAAAAAGTAAGATGGGGTGAAGGATCATGTTCATGAGGTTACAACATCAAGAAACATATCATGGTTCACAAAGAAGTTTTAAGGCATACTTTTCACACTCATGCATTCACAAAGGAAAGAATAATCATGGTAAAGCAAAAAGCCAAGTATTTCCTAAAATATAAACATGTTAGAAATTCAAAAATGATTTATAAAAAATCAATCTTACAAGAAAAATCAAGTACTATGTCAAGAAAGTTCATGAAAACTAAAGAAAACCCTAAAAAGGACCATGCCATTCAAGTGGACCAAAGTGTTTCAAAAATAACAATTTTGAATTCTTTCTTTAAACATTGAAACTAGACATATTAAGGAGAATAATGAAAAAATATTGGCATCAAAATGATAAAAATCAAAGAAGTTATGCACATTTGAAAGCTAGGCAAAAACTATGCAACTAGGGCAAAAAGCAAGGCAAGCCAAAACCAAGGCAAGACAGATATTGCAAGAAGGGTCATAACTCACTCAAAACTTAACCAAATTGGATGAATTAAAAAAGTAAATTGTGTATTTTTTCACAAGGAATCCAATGGTGGTGGTGGTGGTTTTCTCAGATCATACACCATGTGAAAAACTCGATAGCATCATTAAAATAGACATGTTATGTGCAAGAGGAATGTGACAGTCCAATGTACATGTTCTAAGTAGCAAGTAATGATTCAAACATAACATATGAGACATATAGAGAATGCTTACAAGCATCATACATCAATAGACAAGCTAATTCAACATATGGCATGTGTAGTGGCAAAAACAAGTTTGTGCAAAAGCAAAGCAACAGACAGAAGTGCACAATTTAGCATCAACTAAATGATCAAACATATCACATATGACTTATAAATGATGTTTACAAACACACTTATCTATGACTAACTAGAATCAACAAGTTGCATATTGAAATGACACTTAAAGTAAGCTAACAAGCCAAACCAAAGGGACAGTCACAAATATCCAAGTTTATGAGCAAAAAATGGTTCAAACATGACCTATAAAGTGTATCTAGCATGTTCATAATCAATGTACATCAATATTTAGCGTGATCTTAAAAACAACAAGTTGGAACACTTACCTCTTGTAGTTTTTTCAAGTCAATGCACCAAATAAAAAACCAGTTGATGGATGATGATCAAAGCAGCTCCAATATGCTCCAAATAAGGTGTTCAAATGATGAGAACTCCTCTAAGATCATTGCCTTGACAGAATGCCTTCTTATGCAAGAAAACACCAAAAGCTTCAAAGTGAAATTCTAGGAAATGGTGTCACAGAACTTTTGTGATGCCATGGATAGTTCAAACAACTTATATGAAGAGTTTTTGAACTGTTAGAATGATTGGAAAAGGGATGGTTTGGTTCTGGTCTATGAAGATGCAGAAAAGTCAAATTTCCAAGGTATGAGAGTTGACTTTTTGAATGTGAGTTATTTTGGTGAATGTGATGTTTTCTGGTGAATGTGAGGGTTTGGACAGCTTCAATGCATCATATGTGATGTGTTTGAGGTGTTGGTACAAGTGTTTGGTGGCTATATTGAGTTATGGCAGAGTTTGTGCAAAGGCAGCTTTTTCTTCACAAAGAAGCAACTTCTACCACCTGCAAGAAGATGGTGATAAGAGAAATGAGAGAGATTCAACTTGGTTTCTAGTTGGTTCTGGTGTTTTTTGGATGTTAGGAGTGTGTTCTATTTGTAGGCAAGCTTGGAGAGTGAGAGGTGTGGGCAGATTGTGCCAATTTGCCAAGTTTGCCCTTTTTGGAAGCAAAATGAGCAAATCCAACTTGGGATTTTTTTCTGAGCATGAGCAACCTTCCTATGTGTATTAACATCACTAATAGCCTATGAGTAGTTAACATGAAGTGAATGAAAGAGAGTAGCTAATGCAGTAGCTGAGGTGTAGCAAAAAATGCAAAAAGTTTCTCTCTCCTTGCCACTTGCATCCACTTGCTTGAATAAACAAATCAAAAAATCCAATCTCTGGTTTTTGCTTGTGATAATCCAATGTAATATCATCAACTAAGTCCCTAAATATTAAAGAATGAGTTAAACAAGTGATCAGAAGAGGTTTGAGTGGTTTATGCATCAAAATTCAAGTGTTGAACTTTGTTTTGTGACATGAAAAATCCCTATCTTGCTCTCTTCGATTGTCCCTAACCACAAAGGCTGTGAAAATAATCTGCTACTTTTTAAAAATCCCCAAATATGATCTATAACGTTCGTGTTTTCCCAAAGTTCAGATTCCAAAGGGAACTAGGTCAAAACTCTTCATGAAGTTGGCTCCAAAACTTGACTTACAAGTCAAAAAACAAGAAATTTTTCTAAGTGTTGAAATCCTTCACAACTAGATGAGCTCATAACTCAAATTCTATGTATTTTTGGACATCAACCCTATAGTACACTTTTGTAGGACTTCTCAATAGCTTTCCAACCAGCTTTGGACCACTCAACTGGGATGTGTGATTTGAGAGTTATGACCATTCCAAATAAGCTTATAATTAGGGTTTTTCATAAACCCTAATTTCTTGATTCACAAGTTATCCATCAATTCTTGATTAAATATTCACCAAACTCACTAGTTAGGCATAACATGATTTTGGAAACTTTTATTGCTTCAATTTGGGTCAAAACCCTAAAAGTCAAAGAGTTGACTTTTCAGACAGACGAACCGAACAGTTGAAATCTTCAGGATCCATCCTTATTGTTCTGGGGTTTTTTTAACCTTTCACACTTCTTGAGGGGACTTAAATAATTCATAGAAACATCATGGACAATGATTCAAGCTTTGTAAACCTATTTAGACTAAAAGTCAAACTACAATTGACTTTTTCAACTAGAAACCCTAATTAGGGTTTTGCACATCACTACTTCAATTCTTTTGGTAACAACCTCAAATAGCACTTGTTTTTGGTAAGATATGAACCTCTTGGTGATGTGAAGACTTGATATGTAGAAGATCAATCTAAAACCTTGACTGATCAGTCCAAAGGATTCTTGATTTTAACAATGTGAAACCCTAATTCATCTGCATCTTGACAAAGACTAACTTGAAATAGGTTAGAGTTAGATGACATATGCTTGATGCGCCTAGAACGATAATGGAATATAGGGGTCAAAACTTGGGGTATGACAGTTGTCCCTATTTAAATATCTTTACCAAATGGCAATGAGAGATAATGATCTCCATAGAATCATAGTGAAAGGTATTTAAATATAGTAAACCGAAAAATTTTCCCTTAGATACGATGGTATGCAAAAGGACAAATGATGATCATTAAATGAGTTATAAGAATGATGCTTGAGTGCGAGAAAATGCTGACACACAAGCAAAAGAATAAAGAAGAACAAAACAACGAGTAACCACTCACTGGGAACCAAGCATACTAGGAAGAGATCCAAAGCATACCAACCAATAGTTCAAACATGAATAATGACGGTACTTTAAGGGGATCCTCCACACAAGGGACAAGGGACAAAAACTCCATCAAGGAAGACAAATCTCCACTAGGGAAATGCAAATCCAGCCGGAAGATGCATCAAGGGAGACAAGGATAAGAAGCCACGCAGGGGAACAAATCTCCACTGGGGAAATGCAAATCCATCCGGAAGATGCATCAAGGGAGACAAGGATACGAAGCCACATAGGGGAACAAATGTCAACAGACTCAGACTCCAACTAGGGATTCAAAAGACAAGAGACATGGTCTCTTATTAGGGAACAAACAAAATGGAGACTTTTCCTTTCAACGAAGAGTTCAAACGGGATCTTCAGGAAAAGACTAGAAACAAGACCAAACTCACCGAAGATGCTAGTGACTACTAGACCTTCAAGACCTAATGTGGACATCTAGAGATGTTGGTCACAACCAACTATCCTAAAAGTACAGAAAAAGCCCTGACAATAATCATTGGGCTTTCAAAATGGATGGATGACAACCAAAACCTACTAATGACCATTGGGTTTCAAATGATGCCAGTAAGCATTGGTCTTTCCCGGGGATCGGTGACAACCAAACTACATGCCAATAACAATTGAAATTATCAATTAATGTCAGTAACCACTGGACATACAGGGGAAAAGAGATGTAGGTTATAACCATATTCCAATAAAAATTGGGTTTCAAACAGTGCCAGTAACTATTGGACTTCATGGGGAGATGTTGGTAAGAACCAACAATCAAGGAACACAACAGAGTTGGATGAAATTCACAATAACCATTGGACTTAACAATTCCAGTAACCACTAGACTTCCGAGAGGAGACAGGTAACGACCAAACACTCCACTATCAATAACAATGGATTTTCAATTAACGCCAGTAACTACTGGACTTTCTTGGGGATTGGTGACAACCAAAACGGTGATACCAATAACAATTGGATTTTAAGCAATGCCAGTAACTACTGAACTTCCAAGAGGATATGGTAACAACCAAATTAGTGATACCAATAACAATTGGATTTTAAGCAAAGCCAGTAACTACTGGACTTTTCTGGGGATATGGTGACAACCAAATCAATGTTACCAATAATGATTGGATTTTAAAAATATCCTGTAACTACTGCACTTTCAAGAGGATATGGTGACAACCTAATTAGCGATACCAATAACGATTAGATTTTAAACAACGCCAATAACTACTAGACTTTTTTGGGGATATGGTGACAACCAAATCAACGATACCAATAACAATTGGATTTTAAGCAAACACCGGTAACTATTGGACTTTCAAAAGGATATGGTGACAACCAAATCAACAATACCAATAACAATTGGATTTTAAGTAACTCCAGTAACTACTGGACTTACAGTAGATATGGTGACGACCAAATCAATGATACCAATAACGATTGAATTTTAAGCAACGCCAATAATGTAACATACATAGCACAAAATTGGATAAACAGACAACAATAGCTTGCTTAGCATCTCAATTACAAGGCAACCTGTTATTTTGCAGCGAAACTTAATACACTTCCAACATTTATAATAAACCAAAGCAAGACCAGAAAAGTCTGCAACTAAATTCCATTAAAATTCAGCAAGTAATTATCTTGCATCAATTCATAAAACAACTAGTTTCAACCATAACAATCAGCATTACCGCTTCATTGGTCTAGTGCGTACAACCAATATTTGGCACTATTAGAAGCAACCAATTTTTAAAGAAAGTGCTTAATAAAATTCAGCAACAAAGAAAATCAACTAAAACAATAAAATTAATCGTTCATCCCCCTAAGAGTGCTACGTGTTGTACCCCAAAATTTGCCCAACCTTTTCTTCACTTGGTTTATGTTTCATTTCATTGTTCTAGCATATTGCATTGCATAGCATTTTGCATTTTTACAGGGGTTCAAGAGATGGGATGTGCCAAAGGATCTAGACCAAATCAAGGGTTTGTATTCAAGTTGTCAAGTGGTTATCATCATCAGAGACAAGTCAAAGCCTTTTGGATAGGCAGAAAAGTGTATGTGGTTCACCTCCTGTTTAGGAGGCCATTTGAAAGTCATATGAAGACCACAAGTCCATGGTTATGGAGGGAGATTGTCATTTAAGCTCATTGGAGACCTTGAGGGTCATTGTGGAGCTCATCCAAGTGTTTATATCAAGTGTAAGTGAAGGCAGTTGAAAAGGTTGAAATTAGGGTTTCAATTTTAATCAGGATAAAAGTTTGTTTCTTCAAGACAACTTGTTTCCATGGATCTACATATGTCCTAAGGTGTTTGGGGATGAAAGATTGACCATCAATTTTAATCATAAGAGCTTCAATTGATCGGTCAATTGAAAATCAGGAGGTTTGGGGAAAAAAGTCAACTGTAGTTTGAATTTTGGTTTAAATGGTGTTCCAATGAGGGGATCATGGTCCATGAAGTTCATATGGCTTAGTGAAGTCTACTCAAGAAGTTTCAAGGCCTCAAAAGACTCAGAATATCAACAGTTGACTCGGTAGTCATCGATCGATCGTTCGGTTGACTGAAAAGTCAACTCTTCAACCATAAGGAATTTGACCTCAAAGTGTGAATAGAAAATGTTCCTAATGGAATATTTAACTTACCCATGAAGTTTCATGACCATTGGATCAAGGATGGAGGAGTAATCGAAAAATCGGGAAATTAGGGTTTTGAAAGGGGCGAGACCATAACTCCCTAACCACACATCCAATTGAGTTGGTTCAAAGCTCATCGGAAAGATCTTGACAAGTCCTACAAAAGTCTCACAGTGGTGCATGAGTAGAAAATGCATAGATTTGGAGTTATGGCCAAATTCATTATAAGAAGGAAAAATAACTTAGAAAAATTCTAAGTTATTGAACTTTTTAGGCATGTTTTTCAGCAAATTTGAGTGGATTTTTGACCTAATTCTATTTGGAATCTGAGGATCATGAAAACATGAAAGTTTTATAGCTACATGAGGGCTTTCCAAAATGTACTAGAACTCCTCCATAGCCCTTATGAGTTGAGAGTTATGAATTCAGCAAGTTGAAATTTTAACACTTGAGTTCAACATTTTCACTTTTTCACAAACTCACCTTTTGATCACTTGAGCTATTCTCAGCCATTGGATTTTTTTTCTATCTGTTATTTAGAGTGTATGATGAGAAGAAATGAAGAAAATCAAGAGTAGTGATAAGTCTTGCAAGTTGGAGGCAAGTGGCATTATTTTAATGGAAGAAATGAGGAAAGAGAAACTTTATGGAAGAAAATTCTTGCAGCTGCAGTTCTCCTACTCCTAGCCATACTTCAGTCACTTCTTTGTCACTCATGCCACTTGATTTATGCATAAAATATAGCCAAAAGCTTGGATTTGGAGTTGTCCACAATATTGAACAAAATTGCACTTTACAAAATCCCTCCAAAATGCAAAAGACAAATCTGTCCCAAGCCTCTCCTTGCCTATAAATAGAGGTCTCCTCTATGTTGAGAGGTACACCAGAGCACTCTACAACCCAAGAGAAAACCCTTGCTCTCATCTTGCTTTGCATTTTCTTACAAGTGAAGAAAACCATCCAAAACCCTCAAAAATCTGTCTTGAGCAAAACAGCTTCCAAAACCATTTTCACTTAACCAAAATCACCATAAACCTTCCACACAATCCACAAATGATGTGTGGGAGGTGTCCAAGTCTTTAAACAAGTCAAAACCCTCATTTTCCCAAAAGTCAACTTTCAACCAAGGAAAGTTTGACTTCATACACAAAATCTGCCAAAACACTAACCAGGCCTGTTCTGATCATTGTAAGCCTCCAAACACCCTTTGTTTATGATGTACCAACTGTCCATAACCTAAAAAACCATCATCATCACTTGTTTCAAGTTCTGTCCTAAGGGTTCACTTGTTTACTTCAAGTGCAAGAAAGGTTGTCGTCTTCATCAAGGCATTGGATTGGATATTATTTGAAGGCTTCAAGGTTTTCCATACTGCACAAACTTGCTTGGAGGTCTACAAGAGGTTGGTAGTTACTATACCCCTTTAAACTGTCATGATATTGTTTGATGTGAATTAGTTTGGTTTGAGATTAAAAGCAGTGTGTTTTGAATGCAAGGTACTTCATGTTTGAATCTGTCCTATTCTGCTTGTTTGCTCATCAATGTGTATCACTTTACCATGTTGTATTGTTATGTGCTAAACCTTGAGTTTCTCTTAAATGCTACCAAGTATCATGTATGAACAAGTGAAAGTTGGTTCACAACTGTTTTGAAGTTTGATGTTGTCCAGTTTTTGAATATTGTTGATTGGTTTCTATTACAGCAGCATTTTTGAATCATGAACATGTTTGTTAGCATTTTGACTTGGAAATACCTATATGTTGGATCCATCTGGTGCTGATCTCATTTGAACTTTGTTTGGTTTTGGTTCTACACTTTTCTGTTCTTACATTTTTTTCAAAATCATGTGCCTTTTCAACTCATAGGTCATTTTCATTTCTAGCTTACTTTTGAATCATTTTGGTGCTCAAACCTGGTTTATGACACATTTGGAGTATGCTTGTAAGTTGTTTTTGTGTTGTTGGATTTGGGATGACTCATGTGATGTTGATGACCAACACCACTTTTTCCTGTCTTAATGCTTGTGACTGTCATGAGATGCTTTGCTTTGAAATTTGATCTTTACCCTTGTCATTATTAAGCATGTCTTTATGGTTGGTTTGAACTGCTGATAGTGAGTGGCCTATGTTTGTCAACATGAAAGTGTGATATCCTTTGAACATGACTGTTTTCAACTTGACATTATAGTAGGGATGTGTGGAAATCATGATTTGTCCATGTCTTGCTTACCTTTGCTAACTCTGCCTGAACTTATATGCATTGTATTAATGTTTTGAAGCATTGTTTGCATTTTGTCTTAAAAATGGCTTGTGAGCATCCTTTGTCCATAAGCTGAATGGTTGCATCAAGATACCATGTTTTCTGTTGTAATTCCAAATTGCTCTAGCTCTAAATGATTTGAATTGCTAATTGTCATGTGCATATAGCATTAGGATTATTTGTTGACTATGCTAGCATTGCCTCCCCTGTTGTTGTCATAACTGCCTTGTTTCCAACATTGTCATGTTTGCTGTACCAAAACCAATCAACATGTTTAGTTTGATAGACTGTTTTGCTTAAGGCCAAGTTATTCTGATGTGTATGCACATTTGTTTGATATGATGCTAGCTGCTAGAACTGTCTAAAGCCAAATTGCCATTAACTTGCAAATATGTTATGTGCATTGAACCATATGTGAATACATGTTGTTGTGATAACTAAACCTGACTGCAGCTCATGTTGTTTCTGTTGATATGTTTGATGTGCAAAGTCACTTTACCATGATTAATTTGTTAGGCTCTTTTGTTCAAGTTCAAGTTGCATTAATTTGAAAACCATGTATGTGTGTATGCTGTTTTGGCCAAGAGGCAAGCTGCTGCCAGTTTCTGTTTTATGCTTTCAATTCATGTGCCATATGTTTTGATCTTGTAAGATACTTTGAATTCATGTTTTGACAATTTAGAATCCTTTAAAGTATGGTGATTGAATTGTGTATGTATGTTGAACTGATATTATTCTTCAAAACCACACGTCAAGCATTTTGGTTCATTTGTGCAACTTGCATACCAGTTTTGGTTTGGAGACGTTCTTGACTGATCTAGGCATATAGAATCATTGAATACATATTTAGAAGATGTGCACACCTTCATTTAACCATGATCCCTTCTGTTTTGAGCTATGGCCATCGTAATGCATTTCCAAGGCAATTTGTGCAACTTACACATCAGTTTTTGATTGGACTTGTTTTTGTATGACTTTTGCATCAAGAATCATTGATTTATGTATTTTGAAGTTGTGCATACCCTCACTTGCCCATATCCATTTCTGTTTTGAGTTGTGGTTTTCAAATTGCATTTCCAAGCTCCACCTTACCACTTGCATGACAGATTTTGATTAGGACTGTTTTTGTGTGATCCTTGCACCTAAATTCCATGAAAAACATATTTGAAAGTTGCTCATGCCATTACATGAGTTTAAAGGCATCTGGTTTGATCCTTGGTTTTCAAAATGCACTTCAAAGCTTCACATGACAATTGCATTCGTTTTTTGATTTTGATGCATAATCTTGGAAAACTAACATTGCCATTGCATTCCTTGTTAAATTTCACCCAAGATAGACCTAAATTTTGCTGAAAAAGGTGGAGTTTTGAGTAAGTTATGATGTTCTCGTTTTCATGATGTTGCCTTGTGGTTTGCCCATCTTGCCTCGCCCATAATTTCTAGCATTTTTAGGCTTATGTTTATTTTGCTTTTTATTTCTTTTATTTTCCATGCTTTACATTTATTGTTTTTCTTGCCTTCAATCTCACACGCGCGCGCCTTGGCTCACTTGGTAGGATTTTAAGTTGGCAATCATAAGGTGGTGGGTTCAACACCCACCAAGCGCATCTCCCATCTTTTTATCACTAAAATGTTTATTTTTCCTTTTAAGTTTCCAAAATTCATAACTTTGTCAATTTTTGTTATTTTTGATTGGTTCTTTTTGCAATTTTCTCATATTGTTGCATATTTTCATATAATATTTTAATATCCTAAGTTTTTTTATTTTGAACATCATTTTATTTTCTTTCTCATTTCATCTGCGATTGATTTATCTGTTGTTTACTTGGTCTTGTGCCATGATCCCCCTAGGATTCCTAGTCTCTCCGTTTAGGATGGGAGTAAGAGAGACATTAGGTGTTCAATCCTTTGCACGATAACATTAGGACAATTTCATTTCCTTTCATCTCAATCTTAGGATCACCATTGCATGACAACTTTAGGTTTGAGTTTAGTCCCCCTTTAGTTTGTGCCCTTTCTCTTCTCACTTCCTAAATAACCCAAAACACCTAATAAAGGTTAATGAGTATTGTACGTTACGAGCCTTAAGCTACTTGGGAAATGGTTGTTGAAGGGTTTCCTTTCAATGGTTTGATTGTTTAGTATAGCACCCTTTGGGTGATATGCGACGCTATCACTCCTGAGTCATAGTCTCTAGTGTGATACGAGTTGCAAACCAATTCAAAAACACTTCTTCTCTAAAAAATACAAAAACATTTCAAACTCCTTTTTGCCCTTTGGGGCCTTTAACTTTGGAAAATCATTTTCATAACAAGAGTGTTGTTAACTCTAAGTTCTATCGCAAACGGTAACGCCTAAGTCTCCCATGCTCAAGCCGCATACACGAACTGCTAGAACTACTTGTTAACCCTACTCGGACCTAAAAAACAGTTGAACAAACCTGTGTTCCCCGTTAGGGGAACTACGTTTGCTCTGATCTTTCATACTAGATGAAAGTACGTAGGCACAAGACGCGATGTCTTGGCGAGCAACCTTCCCCCCTTTTCACCCGTAGTTAGTAGAACTACGTTGACTCTGACTTCTCATTCCAGATGAGATACGTAGGCACAAAGCACCGTTGCTTTGCCGAGTCACTTCTTTTTCTTTTGTCCTTCACCCAGTAGTTAGATAGTTTCAATCACCCTTTACGATAGACAACAAGCGTGGATCCCGTCGAGTACCACGGACGTGAGGGGTGCTAATACCTTCCCCTTGCGTAACCGACTCCCGAACCCAAGATTTGGTTGTGATGACCGATCTTATCCCTCTTTTCGTTAGGTTTTATCTGAGCGTTTCCTTTCCCCCTCTTGGGATAAATAACGCACGGTGGCGACTCTTCTGTCATTGTCGGCCTCAATTTTCGCAGTAGAGACAGCTGGCGACTCTGCTGGGGACAATAATATGCCCTATGCGAGTCAATCCTAGCGCTTGTTTGTTTATTTTTCGGGGTGTGTACATAGGTGCTTTATCTTTATTGGCTTTCCACATTTTATTTTCCGCATCATATATCATTATTGATGTGCTGTGGAGAGGGTTGTTCCGTTGAGAGATAAGCCAGACCCAGGCTTGAGTATAGACTTAGCATTAGAAGTGGAAAGTAGTGGTGAGCCTGTATGCCTTGCATCTACCAGCTAGCCATGAAATTCGCGCTCAGACGAGATTCTCTTTGACAATTTTCTTTCTGGCCCTTTAAGCTCGAAGGAATTTTGGATCTGGGGATTGTCGACTCTAGGAACCGATCACTTGTGAGTCTGCTAAGTGAGGCCTCTTCAGAAGATGATGATGCCAAACCAGAAATGGTGAACATATCATAATTTCTAGAAAGTATGTGACGCTGATGAACGCATAAGATGCTAAACCTTGTCAGTGGATAGGTCCTTACCTGTGAGAGGGATGGGGGTGCAGGAAACTCTAGCTTTCAGACTACCTGGTTCTTTATAGTTTGGATTTATGTTCTTGATGTCAAGGGGTCCTAATGTCAGTGTGTGGTTATGACTAAAGCGAAGCACCGGTCGTCTCAAACTACAACACAACAATCTTGATCTCCTGTTTGCATGTGCATTTGCATTTTCATTTGCATATCATTAACGTGTATCTGTGTTGCAGGTGTACTTTTCTTCCCTGATTCTAGTTATCTTTGTTCCTTTTCTGACATGGAGACTTTGAAGAAGACAGTTGCGTACAAGCTCCCTTCTCCCGACATCAGTTCTCTGTTGAGTTTTATTGCTTTAGCAGATCATAAGGTGAAAGTAGAGTTCAAGGAATCCTATGGGAAGTTACTCAGTTTGGTATGCAAACCTTCAATGTTCGAGTTGAATGGTTTATATGCTTGTTTACCGTGTTTTTTGGTAAACAACCTCTGGTCTATCAATTTGGTGTCAAATTGACTAACTTGCAGGATTGACAATACGAAATCCTAGGATATGTGCTAAAGGGTATTTCTATTTAAACCTATCTAAAAATGTGTTTCGACAACACCAAGAAGAAATACTTTAAAAGGGGGGGGGGGGCAAAAATTATCCACTATGTTTAGAAGAGGGAAAGAGGGAGAATTGCAAGAAGAAAAAGAGATAAAGGTTTTTCTGGGAGAGAAAGACTTAGTCGAAGTAGTAATGGTGAACAAAAGGAAAGACGAAATAAATATGTAAAAGTACTTAACAAAAGTAAAGAAAACAAAGTAACTTCATTGAAAAGATAAAGGACAGTGTGTTTACATCACGTACATTCTCTATAATACTCTTTTTCCCTACACTCGGATACTTAGAGTAATTTTAAGAGTGACTTGTACAACCGTAAATTACAACACACTAAGTTTATGTCTAAGACTCCTATTTATAATAATAATAGTAACTGCTAATAACCTTCTTAGGCCATCTATTCCTGACAAGTGTCACACCGCATGTGGTCCTTGGTCCGATGAGCGCCACTTGTCCTTCTTAGTCATAAGAAAATATAACTACTCCCTCCAATATTCAAATTTCAAAACTCAATTCATTCCCACTTCTAAATCTCGGTCGAAGATACCATTTCGCTACTTAAGTCGAAATGTCTAGTTTCAAGACTTCAATTTTCCTAAGTCCTTGGAAGACCTGTAGATCCTTTTAACAAGCTGAAAATCGCCTCAAAACATGGGTCGTCAAATTGGCGAGCTAACAAATTGCCCCCCAAAAATGTAGTTTTCGACACTACCAAAAGTACATTTTTTTGACAGCATCCAAATTCGACGCCGTTTACCTTCGACTATATCCTGATCGTTGACCCACTTCAACTACTTCGAGCTTAGGAAGCTGGAAGGTAATGGGAGAGGACATATCCACAATCTCACGCAAAAAAGAACTGTTACGCCACCTTGATGCACGATCTCTAACGTCATGAACATCATGGTAAATTTCTCGGGAATCACCAAAATCGTGAGCCATCATTACTCCTACAGAGCATAGGTTACAACTGCCTACTAACTCATCCTGAGTATACACGTGGCCCACTAACCCCAGCCACTTATGAGGAAAAAAAACTCTTGAATTTCCTCTTTTCACTTATAAATAATTTTCAAAACGTCTTTTTTCACTTTTACTTCCTCAATCTTTCAACATTGCCTCGCATTTTCTTCCCACAATCTTTTCTTCCAAGAACACTCCTCCAACTCTCATCATGGCTGAACTAAGATCCCAGAAACAAAAAACTCGGTCTCACAAACAAACCTCTTCTTCCATCCTTCCCCCTTTTGCTGCTCTGAGTGGCCCGAAGGTGGCGAAAAATCAGCAACTCGTGCGTGAGCCTTTACTGGAGGAGAAATGCCATATCTACGAATCCCAGGTAATCATACCCGTTATTGTCGCGAATAAACCATTGGCCATGTCTGGGCCTCTATCTCTCTTAGGTTTAAACTATTCTAATTTGAATGAGTTTTTTCCTTCTTACCGAAAAACCAAACCCCTAGGGCAAAAAGACTCCCAAAAGGTTCCCTTGGATAATCCAGATAGCTTGTATGTTTATAATGTGGATCTCAAGTACCTCCACGATGGCGCAAGATTATTTAGGGCTACGCCATATTTCAAGGATTATGAACTCTACCTTAACTGGTTGAAGAAGGTAGAAAAGGAAAAAGCTCAAGACTGGAAAGAAATGGGCATCTACGACCTTATTATGATGTCGAAAGTAGGTCCCAACTACTGCCCCCTGATGTTGGCTGCGTCTTTATTCTTTTGGGACAACACACATTACACTTTTCACCTTCCATGTGGGATGATGACGCCTACTTTGTTCGACATTGCTGCTATTGTAGGGCTGAAACCTCATGGACTGGCTTACGACCCTGAAGTTGATAGCCAAGACACCATCGGTTTCTCAACCATCAAACATACTTATACCCATTTCATCAATCATTATCATGATAAGAATAATGCCGCTGTTAGAGACGAGGAACATATAACCTTTTTGGCCATGTGGTTGTCTCGTTATATCTTATATACTAAATCCTTGCAGGTGGCACGAAAATACTTAACGTTGGCGAACCAGCTGCATACCAAGAGAGAAATATGTTTGAGCAAAATGATCCTTGCAAGTATATACGAAGCCTTAAGCGAAAGTGTCGGCAAACTGAAGGACCCTGAGAATAACGGCAACTTAGTAATGTCGGGGCCGTTTTGGTTACTTCAATTGTGGTTAAACGCCACTTTTCAAGGAAGCCTACCAAATAAGGGTGAAGTTGATGAAGGTTCTCCTTTGATCTCTGGAAGACAAGTCAAATGGCCCCACTTAGTTCAGCTTACCCCCAGCAAAGAAGGGCAGACACTTCGAGCCAACCTCTCAGGCTTCGTTCAGATGTTCGCGAAGCGCTATGTCTTCACACCTGGGATGACTCCCTTCGCAGAACAGAAACGCGGCCCTGAATGGTTCACTAGGCCTTTCCCAGCTTTGCTCAAGAGATAGGAAGAAGAATCGAAGCTGATCTGGGAACGATTCCTTACGCCTCGACTGCTTCTCCACAAGCTCAATCTGACAAAAGGGCAAGCTTCCTTGATAGCTTATCAACCAAATCTTGTGTCAAGACAGTTTGGACTTATCCAAACCCTGCCTAGGTGTTTATACGAGAAAAAGTCTCATATTCTGTTTCCACACCACATTGTTAACCCCATCAAATGTTCGACCCAATTGGCGCGTCATGCCCATAAATCCTTACTTACCCCACTCCATTTTGAACCCTCTTATTTCTGTTCCCCTGAATTTTATAACTGGTGTTCCAGACATTATTCTTCTGAATTTCTTGATGTTGCCAGTCTTACTCGAATGATTGATCAAGCTTTCGCTGATGTGCAGGAAAAAACCAAGAAAGGTAGGTCTACTCACATAAAGGAGATAAAAGCCTTCCAAAAATACTTTGAAACTGCTTATCGACCAGATGATATTAGTCGAACTGTCTGTGAGGCTGTTGTCACTTTGAGGGAAAAATTTCTAAAAAAGATGGAGAATTTAAAAATTCCTTCATCCATCCCCCGTGAGAAACGGTATGAGATGGCTTTCAAATTATTTCCCCCTAAGATTCCTCGATTTCCATCTGCTGATTTTGGAGTGGCCCTTGCCCCTCCATTTCCAGATTGGTTCATCTGTGAGGATCCTATAAAAATCCTCAGACAGCAGTCGAAGCCTAAAGCACAGCGGGTGGTTCCGACTAAGCATACCGTCGATACTTTCAAAGGGCGCCTTCATATTAATATCGAAGATGTTCGCATCAAATCTGACATTCTCGAAGGTCAACTCTTGTTCGTTTTAGACTTCTTAAACAAAGCTTTATCATTACTAACAGATGGCACTGTCATTTGTCTTTTGCAGCTGCTCCCAAAAAGACTGCCATTTCGGTGAAGACTGAAAGTTCCGTCGAGGGTCAGAAGGTAATATTAATGCACCATCTTAGTCCTTTCAACATTCTAGGTTAAAACTTAACACTTTCCCGATGCTTTTTAGGCAAGCCGGAAACCCCCTACCCCTCAGAAAAAATTAAAGAGGGGCGCCAACCTAGTCATCGTTGACTCAGAAGATGAAGATGGTTCTCCTTGAGAGGAGGTTCCAATGAAAAGGCGGCGAAAGGTTGTCCGCGGTCTCGACGCCATTGGCTCAAATCCTCCAGCGACTCAAATCCCTTAATCACAAGCTCATTGTGCAGACCTTGGTAAGGCTTCTGTCGGAGGTACCCCAATTCCCCAAACTGCTGCTGTTGAAAGCGACAACTCTAGTCCGGTTGATGAAGGCCCTAAGGTCCAACTCCTATCTTCGACTACTTTCTTTTTGAATTTCAAACTGCTTTTGGATTCTTTTTCTTATGTTTAGGTTCTTTCTTTTCAGCCTGACGTTGTGATGACAGAAAGCATCCCAACTACATCTCTTCTTGAGGCCTATCCTTTGAACAGTCGAGGTGATCCCACCTATCGTCCTTCTTCGGACTTAGGTTCTGGTGTGAGTTCTCTTGAGGAAATCAATAAACCTGAGATTCTTGTGGTTCCTCTGCTTTCTACTTTAAAAACTGTCACCCAACGATCTCAAACCGATGGGTTCGATCATGACGAGGGGAACAATTCCCAGAATCCCATCGAAGCAGGTGAAGAAGAGGCCTTTTTGGATGAGGGCGTAAATCCTACTGATGGTTCACCTCAGGGTACCACAATGGAGGTTGATGAAAAACCTGTGGAGTAAAAGAGTACGACAGATGGAGCCATGCATCAATCTGAGTTGGAAGAGTCTAGTGAGGAAGACGTCGAAGAGGACGAGGATGAGGATACTACCAATGCTTTCCCAATTAAAGAAACTGATGTCGAGAGTCCTCCCATCCAACAAGCCAAGCCTGTTGAGACAACTCCGATTGCTCCTGCCAACACCCCTGCAAAAGCGGAAGCGATGCCTGCCACGAGTGTGACAGATCTTACTGCGGTAGAACTTGAGGCTCTAAAAGCGTCTGACCATCGTCAGTACATCCAACTTCTCCTCCGTATGCGAAATAGTTCCTCAGGCAAATCCCAAAGCACTTCAACCTCTGAAGGTCCGACTTCAACTCCAATCAACAGTGCTCTTGAGAAAGTAAAGAACAAGATTTTCAAAGGGGACCTCTTTTCTCTTTTGCAAATGGGTCCAGTCCATTACCTTTCTTTGAAAGCTCTCCTACAACAAGTGGACCTTCAGTCGATCTCCGCTGAGGCTGCGGCCGTAATCCAAGAAGTTGGGACATTGATTGACCAGGTTCATACTGACTTTGGGCTCTTGCCTCAGTTCGACAAGGACATATCTGAAAAGTCAGGTACTGAGGCTACTGCTTGGACTGCCATTGCGGATTGTGAAGACAAAATTGCAGCGCTGAAGGAGAAAAAAGCCAAGAATCAACAAGAGATTACTGAGAACGAAACGAGCATCGCTTGTTGGGAGCGTAAGATCAAAAAACTTCGCAGCAAGATAGCCAAAGCTCGGAAGAGAAACGCTGAGCTGTCTTCCTTTGATGATTCTTCCTTGTCGACAGAGCTTGATCATGCCGTCCTTTTTGCCGAGGAGGCTCGACAACTTGAAGCCGAGATTGCGCAAATGAAAACCGACAGAGCCTCTTGCCAGAGTCGTCTCGATGCCCAGAAGGCAAGCTACCTCAAGATGAAGGCCAACCTTCCTTTTTAGATTTCTGAAATATTTAATGTTTATTTTCTGGCCTTTGTAAGCCATGTTTCTATTGTTGTATTCGTAAAGACTAAGCCATTTTGGCACATTTTATTGATGCCATTTATGGCCCTACTTATTAGCTTTATATTACTCTGTTGAAATGTTTACCTCTCGAAGCGCTGGTTTGTATTTTTTCAAATACTTACCGTTTACTTTCAAGATTCGTTTATCATTGCTAAGCTCCTCAACTTCGTATGCACCATTCAAGAATACTTTTGAGATTTGAAACAGTCCTTCCCACTTCGGGGACCATTTGCCTAGTGTCCTAACCTTTCGATCCATTGGCAGAATTACCCTCCAAACTAAATCTCCAATCAAAAAGGTCTTTGCTTTGAATCTCTTGTTATAGGATTTCTCCACTCTTTTCTTTTGCCTTCTCAAGAGTTCCAACGCTCTTAACCTTTCCTCGTCTAAATCCACTAACTCTTCGAGCATCATGTCCTAATAGATTTCACAGGGAATTTCGTGATGCCTCTGAATCCTGGCCGACTGCACAAGAATTTCAACTGGTAATACTGCATCATGGCCAAAAGTCAGTCGATAAGGTGTGGTGTTGGTAGCTTCTTTGGGGGATGTTCGACATGCCTATAGGACCTGGTCTAGGGTTTTATGCCAGTTTTTTGGCTTACCCCTACTTGTTTTTTTATCATTCCAATTACTACCTTGTTTGCTGCCTCAACCTGGCCATTGGCTTGGGCGTAGTAAGGGGTCGAAGTAAGGAGTTTGAATCCCATTTATCTGGCAAACTCTTGCATTTTCCAACCAGTAAAGACTGGTCCTTGATCTGTTGTTATCGTTTCTGGAAGACCAAATCTAAAGATAATGTATCTTTGAATAAATTCAATCACATCGTCTTGGTCTACTTTCGGCAGGGGTACCGCCTCGACCCATTTGGTGAAGTAGTATATCCCTACCAAGATGAATTTCTGGTTTTTCGAGGACGCTGGTCGAATTTCTCCTATCAGGTCCAAAGCCCACCCTCTAAATGGCCACGGCTTAATTATGGAGTGTAACTCGCTTGCTGGAACATGTTGTATACCAGCGTGTATTTGGCGCTCCTGGCAGCCTTTGGCGAACTCGATACAATCTTTCAGCATTGTAGGCCAATATAGACCTTGGCGAAAAAGTAGCCATTTCATCTTCTGGCCTACCTGGTGCGCCCCACATGCTCTACTATGAATTGATGATAATGCTAGATACGCTTCAGATTCACTTAGACACTTAAGCAAAACTCCCTCAGGAGTTCTTTTGAATAATTCGTTTCCTAGGAGGACGTAGCTCAGTGCTTGGTATTTTATTTTTCGCTCTGTGGTGCTTGAAGGATTTTGGAGGTATTCGACCAACGGTCTTCTCCAGTCCCCATCCGTCATCGATTCGATCGTAAAGATCTCGAAGGTTTCTTCGTCGGCGAAACCAAACTTTGTAACCCTCAAATCTGATGGCTGCAGTGCCACAGCTGCTACCTTGCTTCTGACTTGGATTACTTCTTCAAAGTCTTCGTAGGACACCTTATATCCTGATGCTATTTGGGCCAAATCGTTGGCCACCTAATTTCGAAGTCGTGGTATATGTCGAATAATAGTCTCTTCGAATTTCTTTAATAGCCTATTTGCTACTACAAAGTACACGATGAGGCTTTCTTTGACGCACTTGTATTCTTTTGTCAATTGTTTTATGACTAACTCTGAGTCTCCCATTATTTCGACTCTAGTTGCCCCCAATTCCAACAGAATTTCAAGTCCAGCTATCAAAGCCTCGTATTTCGCCTCATTGTTGGAGCATGGCTCACCTATTCTATACTTGAATTGTGTTGGAATTTTGTCATGAGAAATAATCAGTATGCCTATGCCAGTTCCCTTCTTATGGCTGGAACCATCGAAGTACAACTTCCAAGGTTCTAGTTCGACCATATTTAAAGTGTTTGTATCTACGGAGTGGTCGACAATAAAGTCTGCCACTATTTGTCCTTTAATTGCTTTCAATGGTTTATATGTTAAGGAAAATTCCGTTAACGCTAATGCCCATTTACCTATTCGACTATGCAAAATAGGTTTAGACAACATATGCTTTATAACATCAAAATGCAAAGAGACACAAACATCAACAGGCTTTATATATTGTTTTAATTTTGTACATGAGAAATATAAACATAGGCATAGCTTTTCTACTTCGCTATATCTAGTCTCTGCATCATTTAGGACTCTACTAAGGTAGTAAATGGCTCTTTCTGTGCCGTTTTCGTCCTCTTGAGCTAACATGCTTCCCAGAGTCTTGTGTGATGCAGCTATTGTCGCTACTGCGAAAATCGGCGCCGGCTATGACAGAAGAGTCGCCACCGTGCGTTATTTATCCCACAAGAGGGAAAGGAAACGCTCAGAGAAAACCTAACGCAAAGAGGGAAAGGAATGGTCATCGCAACCAAATCCTGGATTCGGGAGTCGGTTACGCAAGGGGAAGGTATTAGCACCCCTCACGTCCGTCGTACTCGACGGGATCCACGCTTGTTTTCTATCTAAGGGTGTGTTATTCTATCTACTCTAAAGGTCTGGGTTAAAAAGAAAAGAAAATGACTCGGCAAAGTATCGCACTTTATGCCTACGTATTCCCGTCTGGAATGAGAAATCAGAGTCAACGTAGTTCGCCTAACTACGGGTTATGGGGGGAAGGTTGCTCGCCGAGATATTGCATCTCGTGCCTACGTACTTTCATATGGCATGAAAGATCAGAGCAAACGTAGTTTGGGCTACGGAAGACACAAGCTTGTCTGACAGTTTTTTATCTCCTTCTGAAAAGGGTTTTCCTAATTAAAGGTCCAAGAGGACAAAAACAGAGTTTGAATGTTTGTTTGAGTTTTTTACGAAAGAACTATTTTTTAGGATGTTTACAATCTCAGTCGCACTAGAGACTATGACCCAGGTGTGAACGCTTCGTATGTCACCCAAAGGGTACCACACTAACATCCAGATTACTGGAGAGAGACCTTCCACCAACCTTTTCCCAGATAGCTTAAGGCTCGTAACGCACGACTTCAATTAACCTTATTACTGTATTTTTTGAATTGTTTTGAGATGAGAAGAGAAACACCCTAAAACTATGGTTAAAAGGGGAATCTACCTACAGTTATCATGCATGGGTCAAAACCTAATGTCTGTCATAATTCCCTCTTGCACAGAGGAAATCAGAGATCCTAGGGGAAACAGCAAAGAAAGCAAGCAGTAAATAGTAAACAGTAGAATGCATGCTATGCAACAGTACCATTGAGGCAAGGAAGAAAACAATAGGCAAGAGGAGACAAGCTCCACCTCCAACCTAAGGATAATCAACACAAGCAAAAGGACAATACAGAGAAAAATAAAAGATACAGAGGAGGCAGCCCAAGCAACAACAACAAACTCCTACAGCAGACAGCAACAGCAAGCTCTAAACAGCACAATTGAAAAGACAACAAAGTTGACAGCAAGACTTCATCTTCAAGCTAGCTTCTATCTCAAGCTTCTTCAACTTCATCTTCAAGCTCTAGCAAGCACACTCCAAGCAGAGGAACAATCACCAAGATCAAGGTTGAAATGTTGAAAACTTAATGAAAACCAAAGGAAATCATCAAGTACCAACATTGAAATGGAAAGGTATCCTCAAAGTTCTACTCAACTATGGGCATACCACACATCCCTCCAAAGGAGAGATGGAGTTTCCCTAGGATGACTTCATGTCATTGGATGGAATAGAAGCACACAATGCATTCTATGTTTGATGAAGAAATCAAAACTAGCTCTAATAGCTCTTCCTAAAACCCTAATTTCCTAAGCTCCTAAAACAACCCCTAAAGGAAAAGGAAACTTCAACTCCAAGCTCCAATCTTCAATGCATAGCATCTATATCAAGTCCATAAGACCTCCCAAAAAGGATTCCAAGCCAAGAAAGCTCCAAAGTCACCAACCAAACCAACCAAGCAAAGGTACTAAAGAGAGAACAACACAAACACAAGCAATTTGCAAAATACATGAAAAATATGAAAATGCATCTAAAAATGCCAAATAAAATCTCAAAGGACCCCTAAGGTATCAGAGACCAGGGGTCAAAAGCGGAGATTAAGAATCAAAAGGGAAATGCCGCAATAGAGGGCAAAAACCAAGAGTGTCCCAAACAAAGGCAGCAATGGAGAGGGAACAAAAGGCAATTCAAATCACAAGAAAACAGCACTTACAAATTATGAAAAAAATATCCAAAGATCAACTAACATGTTAATACAATGCTCAAAAAAATTCATGCAACAATAAGAAGTTTAAACATGGAAATAAAATCAAGAAAGAACAGAACTGCAATTTAAATCAAATAAAACAGCTCCAACATTTAATTTGTTTTAAAATAGAAAATGAAACGAAAAAAAATAAAATAAAATATCCAGAAAAAACTAGACTTCTTAAGGTTTCTGAAAATTATTTTTGTGTATTTTTATGACTATTGGAACTATTTTAAATGATTTAAATTGGAACAGCAACAAAACAGAAAATAAAACCAACTAAAATTAAAACAGAAAATAAATGGTGTAAACAGCAAATAAATGCAGTGCAAAACAGATTGGGCCAAATATGGAGGTGCAGGAAGTAGGGCGCTAGGCCCATGAAACAAATGAAATAAAGCAAACGAAAATGAAAAGAAAAAAAACACAAAACGCACCACAGCGGGATCGAACCCCCACGCGTGTGGCTCTCCCTTGTGTCCAAAACGACGCCGTTTTGGCGTGGGACGCGTGGCGTCTTCTTTAGCCTCCGATCGGGAGACTTTGTCTCCCTCCCCTCACGATCCAACGGATGCTGAACATATTCTCCAACCAGCCTTGCCACCGCCGGAGCAACACTCCGGTCTCCCCTACCAAGTACTCCGGCCACCACAAAGTGTTCAACAACACATAAAAAATGCAAAACTCAACCGTTTTTAGAGTTTTTTATATCAAAATTCATCTACTTCTTGCAAGGATTCCAAATATCTCATAAAAAATCATTAATAATGCAAGATCAAAGAGAAACGAATCAAACAAAGTTTGACACCAAAACCTCAAGTTCAACAAAACTTCTCCAAATTAATCCTAACTCATCCTTATGTCATGGAGGTTATAGATCAAGCAAAAACTAAGCAAAATCATGCCAAAACAGTCCATACAAAATCTCACAAGTTTGGAGCTCCAAATTTTGAACGTCATAAACATCAACAATTATAATCCAGAAACGATCTACATGCTTCAAGGAGTGCAAAGAAACAAAAATGGCAAAGAATCATCAAGTATTAAGAGAGATATGTTGAAATTTAAGTACCTAGTGGAGAACTTCCACTGAGCCTTTAATCCTTGATGAAGCTTCGCAAAACTCTCCAGAATCACTCCATGATCATCATAGAAGCTTTCTCAATTCACAATTTGGCTTGAAACGATCTAGATCTTAGAATTCACTTTTTGAATTTTCTTCACTTTTTCAAACTTGTTCTTGATCAATTCTGCTCCAATTTCGAAAACTAATGATTTGTAAAGGTTATAAATCTTATATACAATGGATATTGATCAAGAGAAAGCCCAATCCTTGCCTCTAGGCCCAAAATGAATTTTCAAAATTACACCACTTTTTGCTCTTGAAGGTGTCGCTACCGCGAAAATAAGGTGCCAGCAAAACAGAAGAGTCGCCACCTTTCGTTATTTATCCCTCGGAACGGGAAAGGAAACGATCGGAAAAACCTGAAAAAAAGTTATAAGACTAGGTCATCGCAACCATTGTCTGGGTTCGGGAGTCGGTTACGCAAGGGGAAGATATTAGCACCCCTCACGTCCATCGTACTCGATGGGATCCACGCTTGTTGTGTTTATCTGACGGGTTGGTTTTATCTATCTACCTATCAAGGTTGGTCTGAAAAGAAAAGAAAAATGACTCGGAAAAGCGACACACTTTATGCCTACGTATTCTCATCAGAGAATGAGAAATCAGAGTCAACGTAGTTCGGCTAACTACAAGTTATGGGGAAGGTGGCTCGCCAATACATCAATATTGTGCCTACGTACTCTCAACAGGTATGAGAGATCAGAGCTTACGTAGTTCGGGATAATACGGATTACGGGAATTCAGATTCATCTGTTTTTTCGAGTAGGGTTAACAAACAGTTCCAGCAGTTTGGCGTACGCAGCTCGACCCTCAGAGACTTAGGCGTTACCGTTTGCGATAGAACTGGGAGTTAACAACACTCTTTTCTTCAGAAAAGCTTCCTTTGAATTATGGGTCCACGGGGCAAAAAGGTTTGAAGTTTGTTTTCTGTCTTTTACGGAAGAACTGTTTTTTAGTTGTCTGTAGTTTGTAAAGCACTAGAGACTATGACCTGGGAACGCATGTGTCGCATATCGTCCAAAGGACGTATACTAAACATTCTAGACGATTGAGAGGAGGCCGCTCAATTATCATTACCCAAGTAGCTTAAGGCTCGTATCGCGCTTATACTAACTTGCCTTTATTACGTTTTTTACTGATGTTTGAGATGAGAAGAGAGAGGGACAACTACGGGGAGACTATCAAGTCCTAATGTTGTCATGCCAAGGATTCATCCTATGGTTGAGGTTTGAAACAGGGAACTCCTAGAAGTTATCATGCATAGGTTTCAACCTAAAGTTCTAATCATCACTTCCTTATCAAAGGAAGTGAGATTCCTAGGGGATCATGTCAATGATAAACAGAAACAGGTAAAGCATCAGCTAAAACAGTAAACAGATATACAGTAAAATGCATGCAATGCAAGTGAGGGAGGAAATGTGTGTGGGGCATCAGCCTCCACAAGCTCATCTCAACCTCAAGCCAGATATGAATAACTGTAATCATACAGAAATTAAAATGCCATCAAGCAAATCACAAACCACATAGGCAAGGGAGCTGGGCTCTACCGAATACCCGCAAGCAAAGCCATACAGTAACAATACAAGCAGAGGGAGCAACTCAACCTCTAGTGCAATCATGTTCCTAGCTTAACACAATTTAAACATAAACTTATTCTAATGCATCAAGCAAATCAAACAAGTCACATCAATACAGTTGCACAGAAATCAAACAGACAGGAAAGAAAGCAGATCAACAGCTTCCACAGCTTCACAGCAAAGCAGTCCTCTGACAGCAGCTCAGTCTTCAGTCTGTAACTGTGCTTCAAGACTTTCATATTCAATAGCAAGTATCAACTTGCTTCTTCAAGCTTTCAATACATCAAACACAAGTATCAACTTGTCCTTCTCCTTCAAGCTTCAGCTCTTTCTTTAATCTCAATTTGATTTTCTTTACAAGTGTCAACTTGTTCTCCTGGGTCTTCAAGCCTCGGCTCCAAAGGAACTCTTCAAACACAGGGAAGTGGCAACCTTTAGTATCTTCAATCTTATAACAAGGAACTCCATCCTCTAGCAAGGGAGAAAGATTCATCTAACAAGAGCAAGGTGTGGATAGTGGAAAGCAAAGTGAAGACCAAAGGTCACCTCTAAGCACTCCACCATCAAGGAAAGGAACCCTCAAAGGTTATACCAATTTGTGAGGATCCACTCATCCTACCAAAGGAGGGATGGGGCCTTCACAATGGGACCTTAAATCATAGGGAGGAATGGAAGTGATCAACATCTTCCATGTTTCATGAAGGAAGAAAATCTATTCTAAGAGATCTCCCTAAAAACCCTAATCCTTAACCCTAAACAAACCACACCAAAGGAAGAGCAAACTTCAAGTCCAAGCTCCATCATGCATTCCACAGCAGCTCACACATGTCGTCATCATCATCCAAGAGCAAGGGAAGCCACACCCTAATCTAAGGGAACTAATGAAGTCATTCTAGTTGAGTTAGCAAGTTAGGATCACCTAAAACCTAGTACTAAAGTTAATCCTAACTAAAATACTAAAACCAATTGTAAAATCCTACAAAAATAACTATGGGAACCTATGTCAATCATGACTCTACCATGATAATTCCAGAGATCAAATCATCCAAAAAGACCTAGAAATAAACCCTAAACTATGGGGTACTAAGGTTAAACCCTAAAACTAGAGCACCTAAAGTCCAATCTAGAAACCACACTTAATTTCATCACAAAAATGTGATAAAAATACTATGGGAGCATACATTTCTAAACTAGCTACACACAAAAAATCAGTCCAAAAATCATCATCAAATGATCACACAAAAATCCACAAGTCAAGGTATCAACCATTATGAATTATCATCAAATAAAAGTACAAAAAATGCAATTAAAATAAAAAATGCATGAATTCCTAATCTTTTAATTCAAAAACATTCTATATTTAATCATGAATCAGGGGGAAAAAATCTGGAATTAATTGACTAATTTTCCTATTTATTATGAATTAATTCCTAAACTATATGAAATGAGTAAAATAAAGAAAAACAATGGAAATTAATAAATCCTGCGTGCTGAATAGCAAATATAACCAGTTCATAATGTGGGTTGGGCCAGATGGGGGTGTGGATATCAAGCAAATACCAAGGCCCAGGCGCTTCAATTCACTTGTCTTCTCTTCAAAAAATAACAAAAGAAAAAAAAGAGTCCATGCCAAGATTCGATCCCACGCACGTTTGGTTCACCCAGCGAAGATTCAAAGCTTGGATTTCTGACTAAGTAAAACGCTGCGTTGAGGGGAGGGGTTACGTGGCTCAACACACGCGCTAGGATGGATAGACTGAGTCAAGGTTTCAACACGAACGGACGGCCCAGACTTCATCTTCTTCATTCAAACCCTACAACTTCGCGCGCAACCCACGGCCACCGCCGGTGACATCTCCGGTCACCCTGCACAACCCTAATTTCCTCTACACACATCCATTTGCCACGATCTTTACATGAAACTTGACCAGAATTTTACCAGCAATTCATGCATACCATTTATACACTCTGAAAACGCCTGAATCTTGAAATCACAATCTCAACCGAAAATGGAGTTCACCCTAAATTGTCTCTAAAGTTGCAATTAACCATCCAAAATCCATCTATGTCATACTATGATCCTAACCACATGAAGGTTTCTACCTAACACTGCCTAAATTATGCAAGAAGTTGATTTGTACCAACCTGGTTTCAGATGAAGAACAGTCACACTCCTTGCTCGATTCAGCCTTCAATATGATCCAGACTCACTCCAAACCTTCCTCTGAAGCCGATGCAATCTTCAATTTCTCTTGAATTGGCCTTGAACTTATAATACAATTTCAACTTGAAGCTATGAAAATTCAACTTCACTCTCTGTTTCAGGCTTCAATCTCTTCCAAAAAGCTTGCTGAACACACTCTAATGGTTATATAGAAGCTAAAGGAATCCTCCAGAAACTTCTATAACCTTCCATATGAGATTTTCATTTTCAATTTCTCCTTCAAAATACCATGTGCAAACAGTCGTGTATTTGCTCTATTCTGGCCTGAGTTTGCTTGCAATCATCGTCTCATGAGATATTGAATTGGTTGGTGGTGATTATTCCCTTGTTTGCAATCCAATGATCCAAGTTTGATATGTTACTTTATCATGAAGTAACAAAATGGAAGTGCATGAATTTGGCCTCAAACCAGAAATTTAATATTTCCATTGTCTCTAAAATGCTTTTTCCAATCAAATTGACCTATAATTTTGCCTTGTTTGGACACAAATCAATTTATTTGAATTTTTGGTCATTTAATCCATTTTAATCCTTCCTTTTTCACCACTTCTTGAACCAAGTCTTTCCTTGAGCCATTTGAATGTCTCCTTGGTACATGGCCAAGGTTAAAACCCCATTTTGAGCAACTTTCAAGTTGAACAAAATTTCATTTGAGGTGTCTAAGTTGGTGAAAATGACCTATAACCATAAATGACTTATAACCATAACTTCCCAAAATACCCTTGACTTGTCAAAGCCATAACTTGAGTTCTAAAAATCCTATCAAGGGCTTCAAGTACTCTATGAAAATCTAAGAGAATAAGGAACAGCATTCATGTTTATCAAAAGTTCATAGGAATCATCCTTCTAGGGCAAAAGTGTCATGCAAGTTGGGTAACTTTCAAGCTCCAAATTCACATGCCTCAGATGACTTGTAACTTGCCAAAGCCATAACTTGAGTTCTATAAATCCTATCAAAGACTTCTATCACTCAAATTAAATATAAGACCATGCTCTTCAACAATCATGTTGGGGTCAAGATGAGATGACAATCACATCTTGAGCTAAATTGTCTTGAAGATAGGGGTCAAACTAGGGGATTTTACACTTTCAAGTCTTAGAAACCCTAGCCTAAAACTTCTCAAACTCTTCAATCATGATGAGTCAACCTTGGAATCATCCTTATAACATCTCAATGTATCCATCTATGATCACATGGCTCTTGGATTAGGTCTTAACCTTCTTCAAATCCTCAGTTGACTTAGGGTTGACCCAGTCAAACCCTAGCTGCATCAATCATGGATGAGGCTTCTTATTCTTGCACAATGACCTGTCTAGGCTTCAAAGTGATCTTCAACACTTTTCATGAGATCTCTCAAGACCTCAAGTTTAACTTCATGGCTTTAGAATCATCTGATGACTTCCCACAACTCTCAAGTTAGGAGACACACCCTCTTGGCTTCAACCACTCTTTCTGAGGCTCTTTCAACTTCTCTGACAAGGATATCAACCCTTGAACATCTGAATAACCTTCTTAGCTAGCCTCACAGTCTTGTATAGCTTTTTATTGGTAATCATACCTCTTGATCTCATGCATACATGTCAATGAAATGCAAATGATAATGAGAATGTGAATGAAATGAAACATAAGCTAGGTAAAGAAATGTTGGGCAAATTTTGGGGTGCAACAACTGCCTCTATTCAAACGGCTTGGACATGAATGGGTGAGAATCGAACGGCTCTCACACAATCAAGGTAAAAGACGGTTGAATACCAACAAACCCGGAAATTTGCCAACTGCACAAGTACACGGTACTCTGATGGGACAAATCTTCAGAAACTGAAATAATAGCTGCACGATAACTAGCTGGAGAAATACTGATCTGAATCTCCGTCAGGATGATTCTCTAATTTATCTGATATCATTGCATCCTCAAATCATCGAGGGATCACTCGTTACACGGTGATTTGCCAACCACGCACAGGTAAACGATACTCTGATTGTTAGGAACATCTTCAAAAACTGAGCATGACAGTTGCACGGCAACTCTGCTGGGGAATTGGTCACACGGTAACCGATGAAGGGTCTAATCTCAAATCTCCGTCAGGATGATTGTCTGATTTTGCTGTAGATATTCGTCCTCAAGTCATTCAGGGATCACCGGTTACACGGTAACTGGTAATGAATGGTTGATCATGTCGTCAGGCGTTCTGTGTCATAGCAGAAGAATTCCTCGGGACTCATCAGGTCATTAAGAGCTTTTTAACAATCAAGTTAATTATGCCATCGGGCATTCAAAGAAATTTTCGGGCGTCAGCCGGACTTCCTCAGTAAGTCGGAAACAAAATCCACAATCAATCATGAACCCAATAGGGATATCTATTCTTCTGCCGTCAGGCACCCCGCGTCAGCTAGGAGAACTACTTCGACATTGCAGTTGGACTTCCTCGGTAAGTCAGGAAATAGGATCCTTAGTCATTCACGGATCAACTAAGGATATACAATCTTTTGTCGTCAGGCACTCTGCGTCAGCTAGCAAACTGCTTCGACATCGCAGCTGGACTTCGTCAGTAAGTCTGAGGTTTTGGCACCGCTGCCGGACTTCAATCATCAAGTCTTCAAGGAAATCTCAACTTCTCTATTCAAAAACCTGTTGGGGATGACACATCTTCGCTGGGGATTCTGGAGAACTATCAAGTAACTCTGCTTCGGGGATCCAGAAATCATTCTGGGTGAATCAACTCTGCTGAGGACTACAAGAATCATCTTGGACAAATAATTCCGCCGGGGACTTCAAGAATCATCCTGAACCAATAACTCTGTTAGAGATTTCAGGAATCATCCTGAGCAAACACTCTGCCAGGGACTCTAAGCATCAACTTGAGCAACCCTCTCTGGCGACTTCACTGGGGATTTTAAGAATCATCTTGGACAAATAACTTCGCTGGGGAATTCAAGAATCATATTAATCAAACCATTCTGCGGAGGAACACCTGCAAAACAAGAACGGTAACGCCCTAGCTCATGTTTCGTATGCATGTGTTTGACAATGGTGTAATGCTCCACGCGGTGGAAATGCTACGCATTTAGGGTAAATGTTATGCAATCATGCAAAATGCTATGACCCCATCAGCAAAATAAATGTTAAAGGGAGAATCCTCCTGTCAAGGAGCAAGAACCATTCTGGTGGAGGAAGGACTCATCCTGCCAAGGAGAAGAAGTCACACCAATCTCAATTGGACTCCACCTGGGGAAATGATCTTCAGTTGACTACTGCATGGGAATAAAGCTCTCCGAGAACTTGGACTCGCTCAACCGGGTATTCAAACCACAAACTGTCGAGGAAACGGTATCAATCGCAGAAATAAACTGCACGACATTCGCAACAAAGCTTTCTTGGAGATAACGACTCCGGCGGGGAAATACAGCATCAGCTATTCAACACTCTACTGGGGAAAACCAATCATGGCCTGAACGGCTTCCAAGGACTCGGCTCTCTTGGGGAACTGCAAACTCGGCTGGGGAGGGTAACCAGACGCTGGAGTAAATCCTACTTGCCGGGGAAAATACAACTCTGTGGGGAATTTCAATTCCGCTGGAGACTTCAGTCAGAGCTATCGAAGGTTGAACACTTGTGAGCGGTCTTGCACGAAAACTGCACCTTGACCCAGTGTTGGGGAATGAACGCACACTTCAGTGTATGACTCATCTAGGGAAATGACGATCCTTCAGGATACATCTGATTGGGGAGAAAATCTTCTCTACTTGGGGGGACATATCAATGCTTATAATCTCATGTTCCGACTCCGTGGGGGAGACGCTGCTACATTTGCTGGGGTAGAAGGAATCATCTTGCTTGGGGACGCATACGGCGTACTACTTGGAATAGGCTATACCTGCAACAACACAAACAAACAGACAAGATACCCTTCTCAAAGGGACCTATCAAGGTTATCAACTTGTGACAATGTTCAAGTAATTCATTGTTTCAACAATCAGTGGCCTAGGCTAGTAAGTTTATGTATGCGCATTTTATCAAAAACATCGGCGTTCTTTTTCGCAAACAAACGGATAAATGCTAAACAAGCAAATAGAACTGCTGAATAGTTTAATTTTTTATTGATGACGAACCCCTGAATGGGTAAAAATGTTTTACAACAGATGCAAGCTCCTAGAATGAGGAAGTTGTGCCAATATAAAAACATAAATATACATCAGTATATACACAAATGTCGGCAATGTGGCGTAGACGAACACCATGAGTTCATCCCTCTATGACCCACTCGACTTCGATACTCCTCCGACGCTTCAGGTTCAGAAGAGATTAATTCAGATAAACGGCCCTCAGGTCTTCCAAACCACTAAACAATGAAAGTCCACACGCGGAACGCAGTCATTTGCTTTTTCAAATCCCTAACTTTTGCCTGAATCGCCCTTCCGGGTTTTCGATTCACCGGGATACCCTTTTTTGCCAATGTCGCCCTTCCAGGTTTTCGACTTTGCGGGTGTACATTTTTCATTTATATCCCTAATTTTTGCCCGAACCCTTTTCCTTTTTTATGGTTTGCCGGGATGCCCCATTTTTGCATGTATATTCTTTTTCTTTCCAGCGGGTCATTCTTTAAGCAAAGTATTTTTGAACTGCATCCGCGTTCACCGGGGATGCAAAATCTTCTCCATCCATCTTGGATAAAAACAAGGCTCCTCCCGAGAAGACCTTGCTGACGACGTACGGACCTTCGTAATTGGGAGTCCACTTGCCCCGGTGATCGGAGTGGGGAGGAAGAATCTTCTTCAGGACGAGATCACCCGTCTAAAAGCTTCTAGGACGCACCTTCTTGTCATAGGCTTTCTTCATTCGGGTCTGCTACAGACGACCATATGCAATCGATGCCAACCTCTTCTCGTCCATCAAGCTGAGTTGGTTTAGTCGGTTCTTAATCCATTCTGCCTCATCGAGTTTCACATCAACCAAAACTCGTAAAGAAGGAATCTCAACTTCTAACGGTAGGACAGCTTCCATACCGTACACCAGTGAGAAAGGAGTTGCCCCGGTTGACGTACGTATTGTTGTACGATAACCGTGCAGTGCAAATGGCAACATCTCGTGCTAATCCTTATAGGTCACAACCATCTTTTGTACAATCTTTTTAATGTTCTTATTGGCCGCTTCAACGGTGCCATTCATCTTCAGCCGGTAAGGAGACGAGTTGTGGTGTTCAATCTTGAAACTTTGGCACAGCTCCTTCATCATCTTGTTATTCATATTCGAACCATTATCAGTAATGATCCGCTCGGGAATTCCGTATCGACAGATGATGTCCCTCTTTATGAATTTAGCCACCACCTGCTTGGTCACGTTAGCATATGAGGCTGCCTCCACCCACTTGGTGAAGTAGTCGATAGCTACTAGAATGAAGCGATGACCATTAGATGCAGTGGGCTCGATCTTGCCTGTCATGTCGATGCCCCACATGGAGAACGGCCACGGGGAGGACATGACATTCAACGGGCACGGCGGCACATGAATCTAATCAGCACAAATCTGGCATTTATGACATCTCTTCGCGAATTTAAAGCAATCCGATTCCATTTTCAGCCAGTAGTATCCTGCTCTCAGGATTTTTCTTGTCATAGCATGCCCGCCGACATGCGTACCAAATGTGCCTTCATGGACTTATTCCATGAGCATACTCGCTTCTTTCTCATCTACACATCGGAGTAGCACGAGATCATGGTTTCTTTTATACAAAACTCCGTCAGGATTGAGGTAAAAATTTCCAGACAGCCTCCTCAGAGTCTTCTTATCCTGGGTTGACGCTCCCGCAGGATACTCCTTAGTCATAAGGAAGGTCTGGATGTCATGGAACCATGGCTTGCCATCGGAGGCTTCCTCGATCGCAAAGACGAATGCAGGTCTATCAAGACGAGAGAGGACAATCCTTAGAGCTTCATTCTAAAAATTGACTTTATACATCGAAGCCAACGTGGCTAAGGCATCAGCCATCTGATTTTCAGCCCTAGGCACATGATGGAGTTCCACTCGATCAAAGAACGGAAGCAGCCTTCTGGCATAATTCATGTACGGCACCAAATTCGATTGACGAGTTTCCCACTCCCCTTTAATCTGGTTAATGACGAGTATCGAGTCACCATACACATCTAGATTCTTGATTCTCAAATCAATTGCTTCTTCTAGACCCATGATGCATGCTTCGTACTCCGCTTCGTTATTGATGACCGGAAATGTCAGTCTAGCGGTGAACGGGATGTAGGATCCATGGGGAGTCGTGATGATTGCCCCAATGCCACTTCCATAAGAATTAACCGCCCCGTCAAATATCAATTTCCACTGGGATTTCCTGTCTGGACCCTCGTCGGGCAACGGTTCATCGCAATCTTTCACCTTGAGAAACATGATATCCTCATCAAGGAATTCAAATTTCATCGGCTGATAATCCTCGATCGGCTGTTCGGCAAGGTATTCATACAATACGCTCCCCTTGATGGCCTTCTGGGAAACGTACTGAATGTCATATTCCGTCAACACCTTTTGCCATCTGGCAATCCTGCCCGAAAGCGCTTGCTTCTTGAAGACGTACTTGATCGGATCCATCTTCGAAATTAGCATGGTTGTGTGGTTGAGCATGTACTGTCGTAAACGTTTGGCAGCCCAGGCTAGTGCACAACACGTTTTCTCCAACATTGAGTAATGGGATTCACAATCTGTGAACTTTTTACTCAAATAATAAATGGCATGCTCCTTTCTGCCCGTCTCGTCGTGCTGACCGAGAACACACCCCATACTATTCTCAAGAACTGTCAAGTACATGATTAAGGGTCTTTCGGCCACTAGGGGTATCAAGATCGGAGGTTCCTGCAGATACTATTTTATCTTATTGAATTCCTTCTAGCAATCCTCGTTCCAAATAATCGCCTGATCTTTTCTCAGTAGTTTGAACATCGGTTCACACGTGGCCATGAGCTGAGAAATAAACCTTGCGATGTAGTTTATTCTGCCCAGGAAACCACGAACTTCTTTTTAGGTTTTTGGCGCTGGCATTTCTTGTATTGCTTTTATCTTCGCAAGATCAACCTCGATGCCTCTTTCGCTCACGATAAACCCCAGTATTTTTCCCGATCGTACTCCGAAAGTACACTTGTTGGGATTCAGCCTCAACCTGAATTTCCTAAGTCTCTCAAAAAGCTTCAGCAAATTGACCAGATGTCCCTCCTCCGTTTGGGACTTCGCAATCATGTCATCAACATAGACTTCAATCTCATGATGAATCATATCATGAAACAAAGTAACCATTGCTCGTTGGTAAGTGGCCCCTGCGTTCTTCAGACCGAAAGGCATTACCTTGTAGCAAAATGTTCCTTAAGGTGTAATAAACGTAGTTTTCTCCATGTCCTCCGGCGCCATCTTGATTTGATTGTAGCCGGAGAAGCCATCCATGAACGAAAACACGGAGAACTGAGTTGTATTGTCGACCAACACATCAATATGAGGGAGCGAGAAATCATCTTTAGGGCTTGCTCTATTCAAATCCCGATAATCGATGCACATTCGCACCTTACCGTCCTTCTTCAGTACAGGCACTATGTTGGCGACCCACGGGGGGTAAGTAGTGACCGCTAAGAAGCCAGCCTCAAGCTGCTTTTGCATTTCTTCTTTGATCTTAACGGCCATATCTGGTCGTGTCCTCCTAAGCTTCTGTTTAACGGGAGGACAATCTTCTCGCAGCGGCAAGTGATGGACCACGATGTCACTATCAAGTCCGGGCATATCTTCGTATGACCAAGCAAAGATGTCACTATACTCTCTCAGCATCTCGACCAGTCTCTGCTTGACATCACTCTGTAATGCAGCCCCTATCCTGACGTTCCTGACAAGTTCCTTAGAACCTAGATTCACAATCTCAATCTCTTCCTCGTGAGGCAGAATAACTTTCTCTTCTTGTTTCAACAAGCGGGCCAACCCTTCGGGAAGATCTTCGTCTTCATCAATCTCTTCTTTGGCTTGATAGATCGGGCAATCGAAGTCGAAGTGAATCGTAGAAGGTCCAGAGTCGATGTTATCTGCTATGTGGATCTTGCAATAACAAGGGTTAAGCTTAAAACAAGGATATGCAGGTTAGCACAAACCCTATTGCCATTTTATTGTTTTTCAAAACAAATAGAAAACAAGAATAACAGAGATCACAACATTTGAATGCCAAAAAGACGCCTTTTGATTTATTGGTAAAATGTATGTACATAATCAAACAGGGCCCTGACAATAAAACCACTACACCCCGGGTAGGACATAGGGTTGTACAATAATTGGAGAAAGTTAATCATTACTCTTTGCCTGTCACTTGGATGGTATCCCTGATGGACCAGTTGTTGAGGCTCTGGCCTGGTTTGCTTGGCTGGATCCAAGAGTCCAGGTCGCAGTCGCTGTCTTCGCCGTCTTCGGACACTGCGTTGACACTTTCAAATATCACCCCACCACTGGTAAACTGGATCGGCCCTTTACCTCGCGACGCACTGTGAGAAGAGGAGGCTTCAGCCGTAGGAGAGTACCCCAACCCAAACTTGTCCTGTTTGTTAGGTATTTCTAGCACTTGCCCCCAGCCTGGGGTAGATCCGGCTTGAACAACGGCCCAGGCTTCCTTGAAGGACGAGAGATTCATCTCTGGTTTTTCGGTCATTACGGAAGCCACGTCCTTGATCTTAACAACTTTGAATGCCTGACATAGGGTTTCGTGGATTTCCCCATCCATCTCAACATATTTGAAGGACGACAAATGGCTCACCATTATGTCTTCCTCGCCACAAACAGTTATGATGCTGCCTCCGACAACATACTTGAGCTTCTGGTGCAACGTGGAGGTCACGGCACCCGTAGAGTGGATCCATGGCCAGCCTAAGAGACAGCTGTAGGCAGGCATGATGTCCATAATGTAGAAGACCGCGTCGAAAGTTTCCGGCCCAACTTGGATTGGCAGCATTACCTCTCCAAAGACATGGCGCTTGGTTCCATCGAAAGCCTTCACAACCAGATCATTGGGTGTGCAGATCAATCCTCGAGTGTCTAACTTCATCAATGCTTTCTTCGGAAGAACATTGAGCGAGGACCCAGTGTCCACCAAAACGTGGGACATAACTGTTCCCCTACACTCTATTGAGATGTGCAGGGCGCTGTTGTGGTTTCTTCCCTTCGGCGTCAGCTCCAGGTCAGTGAACCCTAACCCGTTTCCAACATTCACGTGGGCTACTACCCCTTACAACTGGTTGACCGAGATCCCCTGCGGTACATACGTGGCATTCAAAACCTTTAACAGCGCGTTGCGATGTGACTCCGAACACAGCAACAAATTCAGGATGGAAATTTTCGAGGGTGTTTGATGAAGATGGTCAATGATCTTGTAATCACTCTTCTTGATCAACCTCATGAACTCTTCAGCGTCCTTTACAAGTAAGTCCTTCTCTACCCCATGAGGGGTTTCCTCAACGACTTTACTCTTTCCCTTATCAGTTTCCTCAGCTTTGTTTGCTTTGTCCGCCACAATCTCAGGTGGAGCAAACACTCTTCCGCTTCACGTGATTCCGTGAATTCCTACTAGGTTATCCCACCGACTGCCCAGATGGTTCTAGTTCCAACTTCTGTCCGTTACAGTAGACGTCTGCCCCATAGTGCCATGGGATAGCATTGGTGCTTTCAAAAGGTATCGGCCCAACTTTGGTGATGGTAATTATGGGCGGCCTGAGTGCAGAAATGGTTATCGTCTGGCGAGGGATGGTGATGGTGGCAACCTCATCATCCTACTTCAGCATTACCTCTCCAGATCTACTTTCAGCCCTTCGGTTAAACTGCAAGATTCCTTCGGACATCAGACTCTGAATCCCTTCTATCAATTGTTCACATCCATCAAGACGAGTCGCACAGCCCATACACAGTTCTCCACAACCCAGAAAGAAGCCTCTCTTCATCAGCTTGGCTTTAACGAAGCTAAGCGGTGTCTTCTGATCCTTGACATCAGTCAACAAATCTAAATCCTCTTCTTCGATAATGGCATTCACCCCACCTCCCCTATGATCCAGCATAGGGTTCTTTGTGACATTCGGCACATTATCTGAGAAATTGATGATCTTAGCATCCACCATATCTTGCACCTTGTGCTTGAAGGCTTTTCAGTTTTCTATCGTGTGGCCAGGTGCCCCTGAGTGAAAATCACATGTTGCATTTGCATCATAACCCTGCGGAGGTGCCCCTGTCAAGGGAGCCAGGGTTCTCTTTTGGACTAACTGTAACTGAAGCAGAGTTTGTAATAGCTGAGCATAAGACATGGGCGGTGTCTCGAGGTGACGACTTGACAGAGGTACCCTGTTCTGATACTTTCTATACCCTTGCTGATTTGGCTGCTGCTGCTGCGGTGGTTGAGGTTGTTGGACAGCAGGGATGGTTATGCTAGCCACTTGCTGGCACTGGCCTTTACCCTTCCTTCGAGTGTTAGACACGGCGCTCGTCTCTCCTTCACGTCTTTTGCTACCATATGGTTTCTTTCCTCCTCCATCTGAGGATAGATCACCACCTTGAATTCTTCCCAGTTTGATCCCATTTTCAACGTGCTCTCCAGTAATGATGAGATCTGAGAAACATCCTGACATGCCACTGACCAATTTCTCGTAATAGACCCCCGGGAGAGTGGCTACAAACATTTCAACAAGCTCTCGTTCAACCATCGGCGGCTGAACTCTAGCTGCTAATTCACGCCATCGCTGGGCGTACTCTTTGAACCCCTCGTTTTTCTTCTGTGACAAGTTCTGCAGCTGAACCCGGTTCGGAGCCAAGTCACTGTTATACTGATAATGGTGTACAAAGGCCTCAGCAAGTTCCTTCCACGTGCGCACACTGGTGGGTTCCAAACTCATGTACCATTCCAAGGATGGCCCCGACAAGCTATCTTGAAAGAAGTGCATCAGCAGCTTCTCGTCCTCAGAGTGAGCAGACATCTTTCGGTAGTATAACCTTAAGTGGACACGAGGGCAAGTGGTTCCCTTGTATTTCTCAAAGTCAGCTACCTTGAATTTAGGAGGCACCTTGAAATCAGAAATCAATCCCAATTTAGTCATGTCGACCCCCATAGTGTTCAGGTTCTCGAAATTCCTCATTTTTTCCTCGAGTGCCTTAAACCTCAGCGTGCTTCGGCAGTCAGTTCTCCTTCAGCACTCCTCTGTGAGAACAGATCTTCTTGACGATCTTCTAGCCATGGCTGAGGCCCATACAGATCTCCATCACCTGTGTTGCCATTGCCCAGTCCAGCATTGCCATTAGCTTCAAAATTTCCATTACTGACGTCAGTCGTATTACCATTGAGCCCGATGTTAGTGATTACATTGCCGTTACCAGTTCCATTCCCCCCAGTCACGGGGATTCCACCCTGAGGAGTATCAACCTGAGGAAGGGTTGGAACACTCCCACCATGAAGTACACCGTTGCTGTCAACCCTTGAGATCAGAGGCTGGACCAACGTTCTGAGCTGGTCTTGGCCGTTGGCAACCACTTGCATGAGCTCCATAAAGCGGTCCATCCTCTTTCGGAGTTCCTGGACGTCAGTCTGCACTTGTTCCATTGCTCTAGCTTGATTTGCTTGGGTTGGATAGTGGTGGATCGGTCTTCGATCAATCCTGGAGCAACCTGCATACACAAAGGGTTAGAAAAAATGACAAAGTGCTCGCTAAGAAAATGCTTCATGCAAATGCAAACGTGTGTCTGTGCCTTGGGGAGATTCCGCCCCGATCCTAGTTTCCGAGACAAATAAAGTCTATGATCCAATCATGGAAAAGAAATCCTCATATATTCATCTGAAAAGCCCGTTTGGGTAGCATACAACTGTAATCACATACAACTGAAGCAATAAGGAATGACCCCAACCAACAGACCTGGCGGTGATCAGCATATCAATGCGTAAAATGTTCAAAGAAAATACAAAAAGATCATATGCGGCCACGGGCACGGGAATCTTCTATCAACCTCTTTGTAGCGGGGTGATCTGGCTGAGCAAGCAAACCTCGGGCCAGCAGGTCCCTCTGACTAATGGACTTCGGGGGGTTCTCGGCAACGCTCCTAGAAATACCTTCTTCAGAATGGTTCTCGACTCTTCTCCTTTTAGCATCAGCTCGGAGTTGAGAATCTTGCAAATTTTCCTCGGCCTCAGCCAATCTATACTGGACGTCTTGTCGCAGGGAGGCTTCAGCCTCTGTACTCTCATCTTTCACCATAATCTGAGCTTCCAGCTCGGCTACTCGCTGTTTAAGCTTTTCTTCCCGCTCTTTGTACTTGGCTATGGTGCTGCTCCAGACCCTCTCGTATTGGGTTAGCTTCCGATACACTCTGTCCAGATCCTGTTTCTTGGTTGTCAACACGCCATGCACTGACTTCAGATCCAACCCCAGACGTTCCCTAGCATCAATTTCTTTGGTCAGGTTAGAGCCTAGACGGTTGATCATCTCAGTCTGCTTCTTGCAGGTATAAACGGCTTCACTTTTCTCTTTCCGAAGTTGAGCGATCTCTTTCTCCAACTCTTCGTTGGCTTTTCGCAGCTCTTCCTTCTCTCAGAGTACCTGGTTGAATTTCTGAATATCAACTGTAGTAGGCTCTTTGTACACGGGAGCACACAATGGTTCCACGGCAGGAAACGGCATTAGAAACTTGGCGGCTCTCACTCAAACCCAAGTCACATACGGATCAAAGGCCTTGTTGTTGCTTTTTCCCAGCAAGACTTTCCCCTTCCGGTGAATTTTGCTCCAAGCATTCTGTACCTTGACCAAGGTGTCACTTTCAAGCAACCCTGTGAAATACATAGATTCCTGTATCTTTTCCTCTTCAGGAGGACCTCGTAGTGCATACCCAAACTGTCGTACCAGCAGAGAGGGATTGTAGTTAATACATCCATTTCTTCCGACCAGGGGGACGTTCGGAAAGCCACAGCAGCTATACACGATATCTTTACCCAACAGATCTCTATCAAACCAGATGATATCGTCAACAGTCAAACCCATCAAATGTGCAGACCAAGGTGAAGACTCAGCAGAATCAATGAACGGCCCTGACTTAGGAATATGGCTAGCAAACCATTTATACAGTAAAGGAGCACAACATGCCACGTTCTTCCCCTTTCTGTTTTCATTCTTGCTGTGAACTGAATGGTAGACGTCTCCGAGGAGAGTGGGCACTGGATTCCTGGAGGAAAATATATGGCAAACGTCCATGCTTATGAAGTACGAATGACTTGGGAATAGCACCATCCCATAGATACAGAGGGCTAAGAAGGCATTGAATACATCCCAGCGACCATTCTCGGCGAACTTTCGGGCTTTTTCCATCAGGAAAGACAAAAGGAAACCATGAACTCCAATCCTTCTGGATACCATCCCTTCTAATTCAGATTCATCTACATGAAGAGCGTCAGTCAACTTACTCAATTTGGGTTCACCCTCAACATGGTAGTAAGGCATTTGATTCATCAAAGGCACCCCCAACAGGTTAGAGTACTCTTCCAAAGTCGGGGTGAGGACATAGTCTGGAAACACAAAGCATCTGAGTTGTGGGTCGTAAAACTGCAGCAGGGCGTAAAGGCCATTCAATTTGTACGTAGGAAGCTTATACACAATACTCAGCAATCTCCCATAACTCTGTCTGAAAACTCTCCATCGCTGTCTTATTAGCCAAGGAAATCAAAGCTCGCAATTCTCGGATGTCAGGTGTTGGTAGCTTGTAAGCCACAGTTTTCTTCAGATGTGCCATATCTGCCATGAGGATCAAGATCACTAGAACCAGGGGAGAAATATGCACCTGCAACACAGACACACGTTAATGACATGCAAATGAGAATGCAAACAATGCAAAATGCAATCATGCAGCAGGAAATCAGAACGACTGTGTTGTTGAGGAGATGAAGGTTCTGTATCAACAAAACCACAACACTGCTCTATCAAGAACAACCATATCTCTGAGAAGAAACCCTGATATCAGACCATAACTCTGCTCTGTCAAGAGCACACATATCTGATAATGAGAAAAAACCCCTGATACCAGATCATAACTCTGCTCTGTCAAGAACACACATATCTGATGATGATAACCTCTGATATCAACAAAACTGATTCACTGTCAAGAAAACTAGGTAATCTGAAGGTTAAGGTTTCCTGCAATAACCCGACCCTGCTCACAGGTATGGACCTAATTACGAAAAAGATTCGGCATCCTATGCGGTCATCAGCGTCACAGACTTTCAAGAAACGATGATACAATACCCAGAAGGTGTGGCATCATCATCTCTTGAAGCGACCTCACTTAGCTGAATTCCAAATGATCGGTTCCTAGAGTCGACAATCCTCAGATCCAACAACCCCTCGAGTCCAAAAGAACAGATAGGAAGCCATCAAAGAGAACCTCGTCTGAGTGTGGATTACGTGGGAACACTTGCAAGCAAAGCAAGCACGTCCTCCACTAAGCCACTCTAATACTATGTAGCTCTCAAGCCTGGGACTGGCCTCTCACTCATCAGAATGCCCCTCCCACGACAGCGCAGATAATCATATCATACTGAAAATAAAGAGCGGGAAATAAAGTGCGATAAATAAACACAACCCAACAAGTAATCATACAAGCGCTAGGATTGACTCTCGCAGGGGATGTTGGATCCCCAAATTGACTCGCATAAGGGACGTTGGATCCCAGGAAACTATCAAGTCCCCAGCAGAGTCGCCAGCTGTCGCTACCGCGAAAATAAGGTGATGGCAAAACAGAAGAGTCACCACCTTTCGTTATTTATCCCTCGGAACGGGAAAGGAAACGATCGGAAAAACCTGACGAAAAGGTATAAGACAAGGCCATCGCAACCATTGTCTGGGTTCGGGAGTCGGTTACGCAAGGGGAAGGTATTAGCACCCCTCACGTCCATCGTACTCGATGGGATCCACGCTTGTTGTGTTTATCTGATGGGTTGGTTTTATCTATCTACCTATCAAGGATGGTCTGAAAAGAAAAGAAAAATGACTCAGAAAAGCGTCGCACTTTATGCCTACGTATTCTCATCAGAGAATGAGAAATCAGAGTCAACGTAGTTCGGCTAACTACAAGTTATGGGGAAGGTGGCTCGCCAATACATCAATATTGTGCCTACGTACTCTCAACAGGTATGAGAGATCAGAGCTTATGTAGTTCGGGATAATACGGATTACGGGAATTCAGATTCATCTGTTTTTTCGAGTAGGGTTAACAAACAGTTCCAGCAGTTTGGCGTACGCAGCTCGACCCTCAGAGACATAGGCGTTACCGTTTGTGGTAGAACTGGGAGTTAACAACACTCTTTTCTTCGGAAAAGATTCCTTTAAATTATGGGCCCACGGGGCAAAAAGGTTTGAAGTTTGTTTTCTGTCTTTTACGGAAGAACTATTTTTTTGTTGTCTGTAGTTTGTACAGCACTAGAGACTATGACCTGGGAACAAATGTGTCGCATATCGTCCAAAGACGTATACTAAACATTCTAGAAGATTGAGAGGAGGCCGCTCAATTATCATTACCCAAGTAGCTTAAGGCTCGTATCGCGCTTATACTAACTTGCCTTTATTACGTTTTTTACTGTTTTTTGAGATGAGAAGAGAGAGGGACAACTACGGGGAGACTATCAAGTCCTAATGTTGTCATGCCAAAGATTCATCCTATGGTTGAGGTTTGAAACAGGGAACTCCTAGAAGTTATCATGCATAGGTTTCAACCTAAAGTTCTAATCATCACTTCCTTATCAAAGGAAGTGAGATTCCTAGGGGATCATGTCAATGATAAATAGAAACAGGTAAAGCATCAGCTGAAATAGTAAACAGATATACAGTAAAATGCATGCAATGCAAGTGAGGGAGGAAATGTGTGTGGGGCATCAGCCTCCACAAGCTCGTCTCGACCTCAAGCCAGATATGAATAATTGTAATCATACAGAAAATAAAATGCCATCAAGCAAATCACAAACCACATAGGCAAGGGAGCTGGGCTCTACCGAATACCCGCAAGCAAAGCCATACAGTAACAATACAAGCAGAGGGAGCAACTCAACCTCTAGTGCAATCATGTTCCTAGCTTAACAGAATTTAAACATGAACTTATTCTATTGCATCAATCAAATCAAACAAGTCACATCAATACAGTTGCACAGAAATCAAGCAGACAGGAAAGAAAGCAGATCAACAGCTTTCACAGCTTCACAGCAAAGCAGTCCTCTGACAGCAGCTCAGTCTTCAGTCTGTAACTGTTCTTCAAGACTTTCATCTTCAATAGCAAGTATCAAATTGCTTCTTCAAGCTTTCAATACATCAAACACAAGTATCAACTTGTCCTCCTCCTTCAAGCTTCAGCTCTTTCTTTAATCTCAATTTGATTTTCTTCACAAGTGTCAACTTGTTCTCCTGGGTCTTCAAGCCTCAGCTCCAAAGGAAGTCTTCAAACACAGGGAAGTGGCAACCTCTAGCATCTTCAATCTTCTAAAAAGTAACTCCATCCTCTAGCAAGGGAGAAAGATTGATCTAACAAGAGCAAGGTGTGGATAGTGGAAAGCAAAGTGAAGACCAAAGGTCACCTCTAAGCACTCCACCATCAAGGAAAGGAACCCTCAAAGGTTATACCAATTTGTGAGGAGCCACTCATCCTACCAAAGGAGGGATGGGGCCTTCACAATGGGACCTTAAATCATAGGGAGGAATGGAAGTGATCAACATCTTCCATGTTTCATGAAGGAAGAAAATCTATTCTAAGAGATCTCCCTAAAAACCCTAATCCTTAACCCTAAACAAACTACACCAGAGGAAGAACAAACTTCAAGTCCAAGCTCCATCATGCATTCCACAACAGCTCACACATGTCTTCATCATCATCCAAGATCAAGGGAAGCCACACCCTAATCTAAGGGAACTAATGAAGTCATTCTAGTTGAGTTAGTAAGTTAGGATCACCTAAAACCTAGTACTAAAGTTAATCCTAAATAAAATACTAAAACCAATTGTAAAATCCTACAAAAATAACTATGGGAACCTAAGTAAATCATGACTCTACCATGTTAATTCCAGAGATCAAATCATCCAAAAAGACCTAGAAATAAACCCTAAACTATGGGGTACTAAGGTTAAACCCTAAAACTAGAGCACCTAAAGTCCAATCTAGAAACCACACTTAATTTCATCACAAAAATGTGAAAAAAATACAATGGGAGTATAGGTGTCTAAACTAGCTACACACAAAAAATCAGTCCAAAAATCATCATTAAATGATCACACAAAAATCCACAAGTCAAGGTATCAACCATTATGAATTATTATCAAATAAAATTACAAAAAATGCAATTAAAATAAAAAATGCATGAATTCCTAATCTTTTAATTCAACAAAATTCTAGATTTAATCATGAATCAGGGGGAAAAATATGGAATTAATTGACTAATTTTCCTATTTATTTTGAATTAATTCCTAAGCTATATGAAATGAGTAAAATAAAGAAAAACAATGGAAATTAATAAATCCTGCGTGCTGAATAGCAAATATAACCAGTTCATAATGTGGGTTGGGCCAGATGGGGGGGTGTGGATATCAAGCAAATACCAAGGCCCAGGCGCTTCAATTCACTTGTCTTCTCTTCAGAAAATAACAAAAGAAAAAAAAGAGTCCATGCCAAGATTCGATCCCACGCACGTTTGGTTCACCCAGCAAAGATTCAAAGCTTGGATTTCTGACTAAGTAAAACGCTGCGTTGAGGGGAGGGGTTACGTGGCTCAACACACGCGCTAGGATGGATAGACTGAGTCATGGTTTCAACACGAACGGACGGCCCATACTTCATCTTCTTCATTCAATCCCTGCAACTTCGCGCGCAACCCATGACCACCGCCGGTGACATCTCCGGTCACCCTGCACAACCCTAATTTCCTCTACACACATCCATTTGCCACGATCTTTACATGAAACTTGAGCAGAGTTTCACCAGCAAATTATCCATACCATTTATACACTCTGAAAACGCCTCAATCTTGAAATGACAATCTCAACCGAAAATGGAGTTCACCCTAAATTGTCTCTAAAGTTGCAATTAACCATCCAAAATCCATCTATGTCATACTATGATCCTAACCACATGAAGGTTTCTACCTAACACTGCCTAAATTATGCAACAAGTTTATTTGTACCAACCTGGTTTCAGATGAAGAACAATCACACTCCTTGCTCGATTCAGCCTTTAATATGATCCAGACTCACTCCAAACCTTCCTCTGAAGCTGATGCAATCTTCAATTTCTCTTGAATTGGCCTTGAACTCAGAATATGATTTCAACTTGCAGCTATGAAAATTCAACTTCACTCTCTTCTTCAGGCTTCAATCTCTTCCAAAAAGCTTGTTGAACACACTCTAATGGTTATATAGAAGCTAAAGGAATCATCCAGAACCTTCTGTAACCTTCCATATGAGATTTTCATTTTCAATTTCTCCTTCAAAATACCATGTGCAAACAGTCGTGTATTTTCTCTATTCTGGCCTGAGTTTGCTTGCAATCATCATCTCATGAGATATCGAATTGGTTGGTGGTGATTATTCCCTTGTTTGCAATCCAATGATCCAAGTTTGATATATTACTTCATCATGAAGTAACAAAATGGAAGTGCATGAATTTGACCTCAAACCAAAAATGTAATATTGCCATTATTTCTAAAATGCTCTTTCCAATCAAATTGACCTATAATTTTTCCTTGTTTGGACACAAATCAATTTATTTGAATTTTTGGTCATTTAATCCATTTTAATCCTTCCTTTTTCACCACTTCTTGAACCAAGTCTTTCCTTGAGCCATTTGAATGTCTCCTTGGTACATGGTCAAGGTTAAAACCCCATTTTGAGAAACTTTCAAGTTGAACAAAATTTCATTTGAGGTGTCTAAGTTGGTGAAAATGACCTATAACCATAAATGACTTATAACCATAACTTCCCAAAATACCCTTGACTTGTCAAAGCCATAACTTGAGTTCTACAAATCCTATCAAGGACTTTTAGTACTCTATGGAAAGCTAAGCGAATAAGGAACAACATTAATGTTGACCAAAAGTTCATAGGAATCATCCTTCTAGGGAAAAAGTGTCATGCAAGTTGGGTAACTTTCAAGCTCCAAATTCACATGCCTCAGATGACTTGTAACTTGCCAAAGCCATAACTCGAGTTCTACAAATCCTATCAAAGACTTCTAGCACTCAAATTAAAGCTAAGACCATGCTCTTCAACAATCATGTTGGGGTCAAGATGAGATGACAATCACATCTTGAGCTAAATTGTCTTGAAGACAGGGGTAAAAACTAGGGGATTTTACACTGTCAAGTCTTAGAAACCCTAGCCTGAAACTTCTCAAACTCTTCAATCATGATGAGTCAACCTTGGAATCATCCTTATAACATCTCAATGTATCCATCTATGATCACATGGCTCTTGGATTAGGTCTCAACCTTCTTCAAATCCTCAGTTGACTTAGGGTTGACCCAGTCAAACCCTAGCTGCATCAATCATGGCTAAGGCTTCTTATTCTTGCACAATGACCTGTCTAGGCTTCAAAGTGATCTTCAACACTTCTCATGAGCTCTCTCAAGACCTCAAGTCTAACTTCATGGCTTCAGAATCATCTGATGACTTCCCACAACTCTCATTTTAGGAGACACACCCTCTTGGCTTCAACCACTCTTTCTGAGGCTCTTTCAACTTCTCTGACAAGGATATCAACCCTTGAACATCTGAATAACCTTCTTAGCTAGCCTCACAGTCTTGTATAGCTATTTATTGATAATCATACCTCTTGATCTCCTGCATACATGTCAGTGAAATGCAAATGATAATGATAATGTGAATGAAATGAAACATAAGCTAGGTAAAGAAATGTTGGGCAAATTTTGGGGTGCAACAGAAGGTACACGAAAATGGCAATGTTTTGGCTCCAAGATGATTCAATTCAACTAATAACAGCATGTGGAGTGTGAATGGCTGGGATTTGATCCTTGTATTTGATCCAATGGCTATTTTTGATTATGTAACTTTATGGTGAAGTAATCTAAATGACAACTCCCAAAACTTAGCCTATGCTCAAAATTCTGCCAATGCCAATGTTCTTAGAATGTGATTTCCATTCAAAAGATGTACTCATATGCCATGTTTTGGTCCTCTAACTCAGAAAGTCAATTTTCCCTCCTTAATCCATTTGAAAAATTCCCTTTTTTAGGCCATTTTAAGTGACTTTTTGCTATGAGCCAAACCAATTCCACATGACCACTTGGATGCACTTAAAATCCCATTTTAAGAAACTTTCATGTTGAACAAAAATCCATTTGACAAGTGCAAGTTGGAGATTTTGACCAATGATTGAAAATGACCTATAATCTCACTTTCCCAAAATAGCCCTGACTTGTAAACCTCATAACTTGAGTTCTACAAATCGGATGGAAGACTTCTAGTACAATTTAGAAATCTAAGATCATGAGGAACAACTTCAATGTTTTCCAAAAGTTCAGGTGAAACCTCTTTCTAGGTCAAAAATAGCTTTGAAGTCTGATGATTTTCACAGACAAATTTCAATGGCATCTGAGGACTTGTAACTTGTCTGGACCATAACTTGAGTTCTATAAATCCAATGGAGGACTTCTAGTACTAAAATTAAAGGTATTGAGATGCTCTACAAGTTTCATGTTGTCCAAAGATCCATTTGAAACTTGTATCGTGACTTATGTGGTCTTGAAGTTAGGCACTTAATAGGGAATTTAGCACTGAAACCCTAACTTAGCAACTTCCCACACTCTTGATTCTTCTTGATTTGATCTTGGCACAACACCAAAAATGTCTTATCACATCATTTCATGAACTCCATAACCTAAAATTAGGCCTTGATACTCTTTAATTGCACAATTGATTTAGGATTAATCCAGATGAAACCCTAATTGCTTGCATCTCAACTGTGGCTCTTGCTCTTGAATCAATGACTTGATTGAGCTCTCTCATGGCCCTCTAGGCATTCTATGAGCTCCATACCCATCCTCTTCTCACATTCAACACTTCACAACCCTCTGATGGTCTTTAGTTGATCCTCAAGTTAGGAGAAGATTCACACTCAAACATCTAAGCCCTTAGGCACTCAAACCACCTTCTGATGACTTTGACCACTCCTCAATCTTGAATGCAACCTCTTGCTAGGCTTCTCTTGAGAAAGAATAACACTTGATCCCCTGCTATATGAATGATATCATGATATGCAAATGATATAAATATGCAAATGTTAATGCAATGAAACATAAACCAGGTAAGAAAAGGTTGAGCAAATTTTGGGGTGCAACAGCTGCCCCTATTCAAACGGCTTGGACCCGACTGGGTGAAGAGCGAACGGCCTTCAAACAATCGAGGTAGAAGATGGTTGAATACCAAGAAACCCGAAAATTTGCCAACCGCAGAAATACACAACAAAAACTTCTCGGGGAACAACATTCGTTGTGCTGAACCCAGTTGTTACGGCAACAACTGATCAATCATCTGATAAAACTTGGGATTTCAACATTAACCCCCTGTGTGACACCACAGGCATCGAATTAACTTTGTAAGAAACAACTCTGTCCACAACTAGACTAAACTTCGTCAACACAAGGAAGGACTCCATCAATCATGTGTACAATTCCGTTCATAACTGGAATAACGATCTCTGTCAATCACAGGTAACAACTCTACTGGGGACAATTCCGTCGATCACGGATAATAACTCTGTCCACACGGGTAACAATCACTATCAACACAGGTAACACTTTCGTCAACACGAATAACAATCTCCGGCGACTTCCCTGGGACAACTCCGTCAATCACGGATAACGACTCCGTCCATACGGGTAACAATCACTATCAACACATGTACGATCTCTCCACTGTCGATCACAGGTACGATCTTTGTCCATCACAGGTAATAATCTCTGTCAACCACAGGTAAACATCTCTGTCAACACAGGCGCAATCTCTGTCCATTACAGGTAACAATCTCTGTCAACCACATGTACGATTCGTCAATACGGAGAACAAACTCTGTCTATCACAGGTAACAATCTCTGTCAACACAGGCGCAATCTCTGTCAATCACAGGTGCAATCTTTACACGGATAATAATCACCGTCAGCACGGGTAGCAATCACTGTCAACACAGGTAACACTTCCGTCAACACGGATAACAATTGCTGTCAATACAGGTACAACAATTCTGTCAACACGGATAACAATCACCGTCAGCACGGGTAAACATCACTGTCAACACAGGTACAATTCCGTCAATACGGATAACAATCACCGTCAGCACGGGTAAACATCACTGTCAACACAGGTACAATTGCATTAATATGGAGAACAAACTCTGTCCATCACAGGTAACAATCTCTGTCAACGCAGGTGAACATCACTGTCAACACAGGTACAAATCCGTCAACACGGAGAGCAATCACCGTCAGCACGGGTACTATTCCGTCAACACGGAGAACCATCACCGTCAGCACGGGTAAACATCACTGTCAACACAGGTACAATTCCGTCAACACGGAGAACAATCACCGTCAACACGGGTAACAATTCCGTCAACACGGATAACAATCTCTGTCAACAAAGGTAACTTCTCTGTCCATTACGGGTAACAATCTCTGTCAACACAGGTAACTTCTCCGTCCATTACGGGTAACAATCTCTGTCAACACAGGTAACTTCTCCGTCCATTATGGGTAACAATCTCTGTCAACACAGGTAACTTCTCTGTCCATTACGGGTAACAATCTCTGTCAACACAGGTAACTTCTCCGTCCATTACGGGTAACAATCTCTGTCAACACCGGTAACTTCTCCGTCCATTACGGGTAACAATCTCTGTCAACACAGGTAACTTCTCCGTCCATTACGGGTAACAATCTCTGTCAACACAGGTAACTTCTCTGTCCATTAGGGGTAACAATCTCTGTCAACACAAGTAACTTCTTCGAGAAATCTAATCAAACCACTCTATGAGGAAAAACTTCACCGGGGGAAATCACTAGTGATAACTCCAAAAGTTTAAACCATGAAATCTTTTAACGCTGACGTAAAAGAAACCTGAGAAGAATTCCGCTGGGGAAGAAAAGAAACTTAACCAATCAACTCTGTTAGGGGACGAACGTTACCGTCACCTATCTCACACCGAGAATTTGAATATCTAGAAATCCTTCTGAGCAAGAATCTCACTCCTCTGCAAGGGATAACACCTGAAACCAAAGAGGTAACCAACCTGGCTTATGTTTCAAAATGCGTATGTTTGACACTGGCGTAATGCTCCATGCGGCATGGAAATGCTACGCATTTGGGTAGATGCAAATATGATGATATATGCAAAATGCAAAGATGCTAAGAGGCGCTTCAGCAAAATAAATGCCGAAGACAAGACCCACGCTGGGGATAACCAAATATCACAAAGCATTCCAACAAAATAAATGTTGGAACGGTGCAACCAACTCTGCTGAGGATAATCATCCTGTTGGGGAATGGCTCACAAGCTTGAAATTACGAACTCTGATGAGAATGTTCATCCTGTCGGAGGAAAAACAACCTGCTAGGGAGAATAAAAGGAAATCTTGCTCGGGGATGCTCCTTTCAAAACCACTGATCACCTAATCATGCTTTGTGGGGATTAACCATGTTGTTGGGGATCCTCAGCTGGGAATCGATTCATACTCTGATTGTACTCTGTGAGAACTCTTTCTGGGGAGTAAATGCGCTCATAACCAACCACTGGGAATACGTGCCCCACTGGGTATGTCAATCTCGACCCACAGGGGATGACTTTATCCTACCGAATAAGTCAATCTTGAATTGCTGAGGATAATCTGATTCTGCTCTAATGCAATCCCAACTCTCTGGGGATAAAAACTTCAACCTCTACCTGCCGGGGAGGAATAAGTTTCACATAAAGCCTGATATGGCTGGGGAACACCCTCCCTTGGATATATGCTGCAAAGGTGACAATAATGCCCTAGTCCAAACATTTCAACTTGAAAAGACAAACTTGCCACAAACCGACTTCGAGATGGCTTGCCCCTGACCTTGCGTCAATTTCTGGTAAACCCCGATAAAACAGGGAGGAACATTTCCTTCACTTCTACTTCTTCTCCCAGCTCATCTTCCCCTAAAAGGGCCCTGCAATCTCTGTACCCTGATGGTTAGCTACGAACTACTTTCGCGTTTCGAACCTCGAAGAGGTGTTTCATACTAATTGCCTTCTGATTGAAAATAGCCTTTGCGCTCTCAAGGTGGTCTGCCCCAGTCTTGCAACGACTCTGCTCCTGATTAGCTGATTCGTGGTAGTGCTTCCGACTATGAGAGATTTACCAAATATCGACCTGATTGCCCCAGATGGCTGACTTCATTGGGGATCATTTGATATGGCTGGCCACAACTTGAAGGAGTATTCAGGCCTTCTACATTCTACCCCGATCAAACTTTCCACTGTGGAAACTTTCCTGCTGTCAAGCGCTTACTCGCAAGTAAAACAAATTGTTCTGCATAAAAGATATATTAAATGCAATGCATATGACAGTTTTGAAATCCAAGTCTGTTCATTGGAGAAAAATATAATAAACGAATCAACTATCAAAACGTCAAAATTAATACAACGCTGCAAGAGGAATCCTTTCAGGAGTCAGTTTCGATGCGGTCTTTACCGAAGTATGCTCTCGAAATAAACCTGCTTCAATTAGGACTTTTTCAGGTTGTAACGTGGTCGGGTTCACGGTTTTAGAAAGAAAGGATAAAGGCTCAAAATTCATTTTAACCCACCCATTCTTCGTGATGTTCTCCGATCCTATGTTCAGCTAATCCGACCTTAGCGCTCACCTTTCAAAGGTTGTATAGGAGTGATAGTTCGGGAAACCATGAGTTTCTGGAGTGACAGCCACTCACTTTTCGTCTTTGACACTTGGGGTCACACGACTCCTATTTTCGAGGATTTTTCTTTTGCAATCCTTTTGCTTTTCGTTTTTTCCGTTTCCGTTTTCCCCTAACTTTTGCCTGGACTAATTCTTTTGAATTTAAAGTCCAGCGGGATACCCTCATTTTTGCCTAAGTCGTTTGTTTTCAAGATTCGACTTAGCGGGCTTTCTCTTTCTCTTTTTTTGAACAAGTCGTGTGACACTGGTTGTCTGACTCTTTGAGGAATAACATGACTGTTTCACTCTTGACGTTTAACCATTGTGGTTTTTTAGGCACGACCTCTAGAGGTGTGATTGATCCTCGAACGGATACTCCTTTCTGCAATTTGGACGCTCGGTCAAATTAGCTAACACCTACCCTGCCCCAGGTTAAGATTGAGGGTTTTTCGTTTTCAGAAAGAACTCCTACTACTAGGCTCAAAGGGGTTGACAAGGGATTATCTTCCTTATATCTCCGGTGTTTGGGGATTTGAAATAATGCATGTACATCATCAGCAGGTTTTATTTCAAAAGCGTATAATCGGAAGCTCTGGGTCTTTCAATTTTCATCATCCTCCACGGATTCCACTTAAACAAGCGTTAGAAATAAATGAAAGCAATAGAGTGAACACGAATGGATTAATTCAAAACATGCATATTTATTTTATTGTCAATATCAATTGAAAAACAACAAGTTTTACAAGCGAAAATTTGCAATTCTAACAGGAAAGAAACTACAAATGCAAAGCAATGACATGATAAAATGCAGACTGCCAGCCTTTGGGTACTGGGCTTTCACACTGTTTTGCTGCATGGCCAGCCATCTTCAGAGTTGATCGTTGAAATCATCCTGATACTCCTCTGAACATCTGTTTTCAGTGAACTCCCTAATAACCTGAATTGACACACCCACTTGGCTAGATGAAGGAAGGTTGACACCCAGAGGCGTGATAGATATCCTGTTAGAGTCCAACAAGGTCTGAATTTGGCTTTGCAGCACCTTACAGTCATCTGTTGAATGCCCCTGTGCCCCAACATGGTACTCACAGCGAGCGTTGGCATCAAAACCTGGAGGGTAAGGCGGGATCATTGGATCAGTCTCTTTCGGCACTATCAGCCCACTTTTAACCAAATCTGGCAACAGTTGACTATACGACACTGGTAGCTGAGTAAACTGCCTTTCGGGCTTCTTTAGTCTTCGTCGGGCGTGCTGACGCTGCTGATGGTGATACGACCGTTGGTTTCGGCAGGGAGATGATGTCTGAGGCGCGGCCCCTAGGGGTTGTTGACTTTGAATGGTCAAGACATCTAGAAATTGAGCCTGAGATACCAAGGACTCCTTTTGCTCTGAGGCGCTTATCCTCAGGTTTAGCCCCGGAATTGGCAAGAGTTGCGAACATGGAGATTCAGAAGTCATAAACTGCAGGGCCTCCTTGGGGTCCGATGCCATTTCGGGGAAAAAAGCAGGAGTGTCAGCCTTTTCTATAATGCCTGGAAAGAATTCCAAATGATAGGTTCCCAGAGTTGACAACCCTCAAATCCAACAACCTGTCGAGCCCAAAGGGCCAGGCAAGATGCCATCAAAGAGAATCTCGTCTGAGCGTAAATTTCGTAGCTAGCTGGTGCAAGCAAAGCAAGCAGGCTAACCACTACTCTCTACTTCTAAGTTTATGTGCACTCAAGCCCAGGTCCGGCTTATCTCTCAAACTAACCCTCTACCCACAGCACAACAACAATAATATACAGGACTGAAAGTAAAGACAGAAAAATAAATACGAAACCCCAGATGGGAAAACAAGCGCTAGGATTGACTCGCATAGGGAACTACTGCAGTCCCCAGCAGAGTTGCCAGTTGTCGCTACTGCAAAAATTGGCGCCAACTATGACAGAAGAGTCGCCACCGTGCGTTATTTATCCCACAAGAGGGAAAGGAAACGCTCAGAGAAAACCTAATGCAAAGAGGGAAAGGAATGGTCATCGCAACCAAATCCTGGATTCGGGAGTCGGTTACGCAAGGGGAAGGTATTAGCACCCCTCACGTCCATCGTACTCGACGGGATCCACGCTTGTTTTCTATCTAAGGGTGTGTTATTCTATCTACTCTAAAGGTCTGGGTTAAAAAGAAAAGAAAATGACTCGGCAAAGTATCGCACTTTATGCCTACGTATTCCCGTCTGGAACAAGAAATCAGAGTCAACGTAGTTCGCCTAACTACGGGTTATGGGGGGAAGGTTGCTCGCCGAGATATCGCATTTTGTGCCTACGTACTTTCATACGGCATGAAAGATCAGAGCAAACGTAGTTCGGGCTACGGAAGACACAAGCTTGTCTGACAATTTTTTATCTCCTTCTGAAAAGGGTTTTCCTGATTAAAGGTCCAAGAGGACAAAAACAGAGTTTGAATGTTTGTTTGAGTTTTTTACGAAAGAACTGTTTTTTAGGATGTTTACAATCTCAGTCGCACTAGAGACTATGACCCAGGTGTGAACGCTTCGTATGTCACCCAAAGGGTACCACACTAACATCCAGATTACTGGAGAGAGACCCTCCACCAACCTTTTCCCAGATAGCTTAAGGCTCGTAACGCACGACTTCAATTAACCTTATTACTGTATTTTTTGAATTGTTTTGAGATGAGAAGAGAAACAACCTAAAACTATGGTTAAAAGGGGAATCTACCTACAGTTATCATGCATGGGTCAAAACCTAATGTCTGTCATAATTCCCTCTTGCACAGAGGAAATCAGAGATCCTAGGGGAAACAACAAAGAAAGCAAGCAGTAAACAGTAAACAGTAGAATGCATGTTATGCAACAGTACCATTGAGGCAAGAAAGAAAACAATAGGCAAGAGGAGACAAGCTCCACCTTTAACCTAAGGATAATCAACACAAGCAAAAGAATAATACAGAGAAAAATAAAAGATACAGAGGAGGCAACCCAAGCAACAACAACAAACTGCTACAGCAGACAGCAACAGCAAGCTCTAAACAGCACAATTGAAAAGACAACAAAGTTGACAGCAAGACTTCATCTTCAAGCTAGCTTCTATCTCAAGCTTCTTCAACTTCATCTTCAAGCTCTAGCAAGCACACTCCAAGCAGAGGAACAATCACCAAGATCAAGGTTGAAATGTTGAAAACTTAATGAAAACCAAAGGAAATCATCAAGTACCAACATTGAAATGGAAAGGTATCCTAAAAGTTCTACTCAACTATGGGCATACCACACATCCCTCCAAAGGAGAGATTGAGTTTCCCTAGGAGGACCTCATTTCAATGGATGGAATAGAAGCACACAATGCATTCTATGTTTGATGAAGAAATCAAAACTAGCTCTAATAGCGCTTCCTAAAACCCTAATTTCCTAAGCTCCTAAAACAACCCCTAAAGGAAAAGGAAACTTCAACTCCAAGCTCCAATCTTCAAGCCATAGCATCTATATCAAGTCCAGAAGACCTCCCAAAAAGGATTCCAAGCCAAGCAAGCTCCAAAGTCACCAACCAAACCAAACAAGCAAAGGTACTCAAGAGAAAACAACACAAACACAAGCAATTTGCAAAATACATGAAAAATATGAAAATGCATCTAAAAATGCCAAATAAAATCTCAAAGGCCCCCTAAGGTATCAGGGACCAGGGGTCAAAAGGGGAGATTAAGGATCAAAAAGGAAGTACCCCAATAGAGGGAAAACACCAAGAGTGTCCCAAACAAAGGAAGCAATGGAGAGGGAACAAAAGACAATTCAAATCACAAGAAAACAGCAGTTAAAAATTATGAAAATAATATCCAAAGATCAATTAACATATTATTACAATGCTCAAAAAAATTCATGCAAGAATAAGAAGTTTAAACATGGAAATAAAATCAAGAAAGAACAGAACTGCATTTTAAATCAAATAAAACAGCTCCAACATTTAATTTGTTTTAAAATAGAAAATGAAACGGAAAAAAATAAAATAAAATATCCAGAAAAAACAAGACATCTTAAGATTTCTGAAAATTATTTTTGTGTATTTTTATGACTAATGGAACTATTTTAAATGATTTAAATTGGAACAGCAACAAAACAGAAAATAAAACCAACTAAAATTAAAACAGAAAATAAATGGTGTAAACAACAAATAAATGCAGTGCAAAACAGATTGGGCCAAATATGGAGGTGCAGGAAGCAGGGCGCTAGGCCCATGAAACAAATGAAATACAGCAAACGAAAATGAAAAGAAAAAAACACAAAACGCACCACAGCGAGATCGAACCCCCGCACGCGTGGCTCCCCCTTGCGTCCAAAACGACGCCGTTTTGGCGTGGGACGCGTGGCGTCTTCTTGAGCCTCCGATCGGGAGACTTTGTCTCCCTCCCCTCACGATCCAACAGTTGCTGAACATCTTCTCCAACCAGCCTTGCCACTTGTTGCAGTGAGAATCATGATACCAAGCTATTAATTAAACTTGAATCTTTAATTCTTAGATTACAACCGGACTTTAATTTATCAAAAGGAAAGGTCTAAAGAGAGAAAGAACCTTATGTAACAACAACGCTAAGAGATTCGGGGACCGGGGGTTGGTTATGCATAAGATAGGTATTTCACATCCTAAACATTTGTAGTACTCTACAGGAACCTTTTGTTTGTTTGCATGCTGAGTTGGTAAATATTTGCTAAGGTTTGGGATTGGGTAAAGGATGTAGGTTAAAACCTAAAGATAGTTTCTAAGTTTGCTTGCAAAGACATTGCGTCCTCTGCCTATGTATCCTAACTAGGATAGAATCAGAGCAATCGTAGTTCACCTCACTATGGACGAAGAACACTTGATTATGATCAAGGTTGAAAGGGGAGCAAACAAATCCATGCTTGTGTAGAGTTTCACAAAACTCTCTAGATCTATGTTAAACTCTCGAGAAAGGGAAGTAAGTAATCATATCCATGATTCTTACATAGAGTTAACCAACTCTATCCTAGGGTTCTAATTGAAGAATACTCCTAGTGTAGGTGATTTTTCTAGACTTAAAGCAAAGTCTAATAGTTTAAATGTTCTAACTTAACTAAGTTATGATTGAAGATGACTTCACAAACTCAAGGGAGGGGTAAATGAGCTATCCAATGACACAAGGGTCAAGGGAGAAACTTTTCCTTTGGAAGGAGAGAGAGAGAGGCAACTTGGATGAGAACTAAAAAGTTCCATCACTTGGGGGGAGAAGTATTTAGTAAAGCAAGATTACAAATGAGCAATATGAGATAAGATCAAAACAAGTAAGCATGCATATTACAATAAGCATATACTTTAAGTGATATCAAGGGTTACAACCAATAGTCAATCATCTTAACAAGGATTTGGGGTACATCTTAACCAAGATTTGAAGCATGATAAAAGTAACAATCATATGAACAAATCACAATTTAAATGTAGGCATGTCATAAGTTCAAAGCATAGTAAAAGTGACAACAATGTGCATAGATGACAATCAAGCATAATTAAATCAGTTTAAACCTCATAATTTAGGAGGGGACATGGAAATGAAATCACTTAACCAAGTAAAGATGATGAAAGTATAAAGGTAACAACCAACAAAAGAATATGTCACAAGTGAAAATGTATGGATAACAATCAAAGCAAGTAATCAAGCAAGAATCGCATCGACGGGTCGCGCTTTAAAGTAAACACAGGTAAAAGGGATATTTTATGGTAACAACCAATTGAGAGAACCCTAATATGTTTACTAACATAAAAGAAATGAGAATGAATAAATATCTTAACACAAATGATCATGGTGAAAAAGAAATTCATCTGCATACGGGAGATAATGATCTCGATGCAAAGGCAACTTGCAAGCAACCAAAAGGTATGAAAATTTGAACAAACATGGAATTAAAAAAATCAAATGAAAGTATACATCAATACAAATACAATGCAAAAATAATGGGTTCAAAATGATTAAAAACGAGTGAGTTATGAATTTTCAAAGATTGGATGAAAAATTGCAAAAATAAATAAAAGGGTTGCCCTCCTCAGGGGTCGAACCCAGGTCATGCAGGTACAAGGTGTGTTTAAGGCATATGGTCTTACCATTGGGGTGGCTATACATCCGTGTATTTATCCACCCCTATTAGTATATATGGCGCGCCTGGAAACATTTTTGGGAAAGCATGAAGAACAAGAACCAAGCCCAAACTGAATTACGTTTTGATCCATATCTCAACCAAGACTCAATGGAATTTAACGAAATTTTAGTCAAAACTGATTAATTTTTGATGAGGATTAAGATGACATTCATCATTTTGTGAAATAATGTACACAATAAAAAACACGACTATTCATGCATACTATGAGTTTGGAATGCATTTTTGAAGCCAAGGGTCAAAACAGGTGTGTTTTCAAATGAAGGAGGGTCTGCACATGTTTTAGGCTTATTGCTCATGGATTATGTTCAAAGAAAGACCTCAAATTCTTACTTAATTGAAATATGACCCTTCATGTTGCAAGTTATTGAAAATGCTTAAACTTTGTGCAAAACCAATGCTAGCACCAAGATCCATGACAAACACCAGTTTATTGCCTTAAACTGTAATATGAACTTCACACCTAGGTCTCAACAGAACCAACAATCATACTCACCAATGATGGAACAACCTGACATTCAAAATCAACATTCATCCAAAAACAGCTGCAAGCAACCTTCTCCAAACATGATATGGATTAAATCTCACACAATGGGACTATATTATATGATGATCAATAGAGATGTTTAATCATGACGAGTGAGGCAAAACAAAACAAAAACAGATTTCACATATGTGCTGCATTCACTTCTAAAACTCAATTCAACAAAGCATACCAATAGGTTATGACAGTCCATGAATACTAACAGCAATACATCCCCATTACAAAGTTTGACAACATGGTTTCAAAATATCATGTCCTCAAAGAGTTACAACTTCAACCAGCCTGAATCCAATTTGGTTTGAAAACAGAAACAACAGCTAAATTTGTTATCATAGTGCAAACATGTATTTCAAAGTTAAGTTGGCAAGTTTGTAAATCAGTGAAATATGGTCTCTTGGTGATAGTGGAGGTTGACAATCCTCTAAGCAAAAGAGTAGTGTAAATAGGTGCACCAAAGGGTTCATGATAGCTTGACAAAGTTGGTGATACACAAAACAAAATGGACATGCCTACCTAAAACAACAACCTCAAAACAGAACTAAACAACCTTATGCATCATGTTTGAATACAAAGCCAAGGATAACAACAACATGTTTTGAAGGAAATCAGGATGCAAGCATGGGTTCAAAACAAACAAGTACCAATTCCTATCATAAATTCAACAGCTAATCCAAGAACTGCTGTGAGGCCACAAACTGAGAAACATATAGATGCAACCATAAAGGAATGCAAACATACATATGCAAGATGATCAAAAAAGTGAGTTTAAGGCCAACATAGGCCTGTTCATGCTTGGAGTATCAAACTCATTATGAGCTCCAAAGGAAAAAAACTCAATTTGTCATAAAAGAGGGCTATCAAGCTTTAATGAAAGGATTATGAATAAATACTCGTGTAAATGCTAAGACAAAATGTTTCAAGCTGGCCTGAGTTCAAAACATGATAATGTTCAACTGAACTGTCTCATTCCAATAACACTCACTAAACCCCAATTGGCCTTGACAGTCTCTCCCACCAAAACTGGCAGCAGCCTTAAACAAGGCTTTTAGAGACAACATTAAACAAAGCAAATAATTTACAAACAAGCAAAAAAAAACACAATACTTGGCATGGTCAGAAATGATAGGTCATAGCAGTTGAAATGGTATTTTCAAAAAGAACAATTAATGATGTGATTAATTCAAACAGTCAAATATGACTCACAACATTACATACATGTTTACTAATTTCAAACTTCAACATGACATGAACCTACACACTCATGGATTCTAAGATCCCAACTGAAATTAGAAAACACAAAAGGTTGATAATCCTCAAAACAGACATAGACAACAATATATCATTCCCATATTTGTCTCACATACATGAATTCTGACATCAGTGTATACAGAAATTAACACCAATTGGGCCTGGACAACACTACAGCCATTCAGCAAACTTGCATTGGCCAGGCCTGTTAAATTGTTACTTGGTAAAAGGGTGTTTGAGATGGACTTGGTATGCAGCCAATGTGTTCAATGATGATTCACCTCACTGTTATCAATATGTACCAGGTTATAGATCTCAAAACACACAAGATACCCAGGCTAGGATAGAGGTAATGACATTGGAGTTTAACCAAATCAAAACAAAAAACTAATAGCAGATCAAGGCCATCTGCTTTTTACAGCAACAAACTTGTCATTCTACTGACCTCAGTTACATTTCAAATTGGTGGTAAGTCTATAATGTGTACTGATGATTTCCAGCCAACAGATCCAGCAAACAAACAAGATTATAACATGATTCACAAAGATGCTTTGAAACAGACACAGTCATCAAAATTTGAAATTACCATGCACACCAACAGTCCAAAACCTAATGCAGAAATCAAACTTAAAAACCAAGCTAGTCAACCAAAGACATAAGCTCAACCTAAGAGATTAGTTGAAGTTCTGATGGGGAGCTAGATTGATGAACACCAAATCTGAGTTGACCAACTCAGTTCTCTTAAAAAACAGTCCTAGGAGGTATCTAAGTATCAAAACTTCCTAAAGAAGAATTCTTGATAGTTTTCAGACCAAGTTTTAATCATATGTGAACACCAAGGTTTTTTTAGAGGGGCAAAAATTGACAAAGATTGGAAATGGTAACAGCAACATATGGTACTGACTGTCAAATTGCAAATGAAATGGTTTTTCCTAAAAGAGTTTTGGTGCATACATCATGTTAAACAAATATGTTGTGACAGTAACAACAACACACCAACATACATAGAGGAGGCAACCAAATGCCAAGCTGGCTCATAGCAAAAATGAAGGGTACAGATTGAGCAAATTGAAACTAGAACAAATCAACCTAATCATGAGCTCTACTAGTCTAGCTTATCCCATGGGAATCACCAACTGCTGACCCTAAATCCTTACCCAAGATGCCAGCATGATCAAACTGAACTGATCCATCATGAAATTATTCCTTAACACATATCATCCAAAATTGGAACTTTAACAAATTTCTGGTGGGAAACTAACATACAGGGCTGGCAACAGTGGATAAGCCAAGGCAGCTATAACATTTTTGCTATGAATCTCATGACAACAACATTTTGGCCAAATCAATGCCAATTAATTCAGACCTATGCAAAGTTAAGATATCTCAACATAACTAGAGCAACATGATTAACAAACCATCTTAACATAACATTCTATAAGTTTTGCACAAAACCAAGTAACACATGATGATGCAGGTTAATAGGAGAGATTATAAAGGCATTAACCTCTTGTAGATTCCTCTCAACCAGCTAACAGCACAAAGCAAGAATCCCCTCCTCTCTTGAGCCAACTTGTAGTCTCCTCCCTTTTTGAAGCAAAAAGCAATTTTATGGACAGTTGAGGAAATGTACTTCACCAATAGATTTCAATGCTTTGGACAGTTATATTATGACATATGTGAGGTGTGTGGATGGTTTAAGCAGGTGGAAAAGGCCTATGTAGTGACTTGGCTCTTAAAATGCATAAAAGTCAAAATATGGGGTGTGAGGGTTGACTTTTAGATTGGTGGATTTTCTGAGAAATTTAACAATGGGAACAGCTTCAAATGGCCATTTTAAAGTTGTATGAATGGTCTTTGGAGTGTTTTTGGGTTTAGACAAAGGATTGGTGTGAAAAATGGAAAGTGGCCAATTTAGTGTTTTTGTGATTTTTCTTCACTTACAAGCAAGAAGGGAAAGAAGGAGAACTATATGTTTATGATGCTTGGGATAGTTCTGGTTTCGATTATAGAGTGTGGAGAAACCTCTATTTATAGGCCATGAGGAGCTTGGGGCAGATTTGGTTTTTCACCACTTTTGGAGGGAGATTTGAGATTTTCAAGTGAATCTTGCCAAATCTTTGTAGCAGCTCCAACACATTAGCTCCATGGACCAATGCTGAGCCAATATCAGTTGAGATGGGAAGGATGGGATGGCTATGGAGATAGGGGACTGCAGTTGCCCAACTTTGCTTGAAAAAGTTTCTCTTTCATGGTTTTAATGATTATTTTAATATCCACTTGTTACCAACTTGCCATGCTCATCAAACTAACTCATTTTATGGTTTTCTCCTCATCCACACCTCACATTATCAGTTTGAATTACAATCCAAGGGTTGAGGATAGTCCAAGTTGTGAAAAACTGATTTTGAGAAGTTTGGCCAAGGTAATTTTAAGTGTGACAGGCCCAACTTCCATGTACCATAACTCTTAGCTCACAACTCCTCTTGAGGAGTTCTTGTACTCTTTAGAAAGCCCTCATGTAGCTCTACAACTTTCATATTTATCAAAACTTTCAATTCCATGTGAATCTTGGTTGAAAAACCCCTTGAAGTTGACTGAAAAATGGTTTGTATGGCCAGAATTTGTGATATTTCACTAAGTCCTTTACTCTTGAAAAATGATTTTTGCTATAACTCCAATTCCATGCATTGTTTGAATGTGGACCAGTGTGGGACTTTTGTAAGGTTTGTCAAGACCTTTCAAACAAGCTTAGAACCACTCCAATTGGATGTGTGGTTGAGGAGTTATGGTATTGCCCCTTTCGAAACCCTAATTCCCGATTTTTGCAAATACTTCCTAACCCTCGATCCAATGGTCATGAAATTTTATGGGGAGGTGTAATATGATGTAAGGAACATTTTTCATTCACACCTTGAATTCAAATTCCTTATTGTTGGAGAGTTGACTTTTCGGTCAACCGTTCGATCGATCGGTGTCTACCGAGTCGCCCGTTGGCGATCTGGACATCCTGAGGACTTGAAACTCTTTGGATGGACTTTACTAAGCCATAGGAGCTTAATGGACCTTGATCCCACCATTCAAATACTCTTTGAATCAAAAGTCAAACTACAGTTGACTTTTTCTTATCGAAAACCCGAATCGGGTATCTCAAATTGCATTGTTCTCAATCTTCGGGTGACCACCTCAAATTGCATTCATTCTTAATCCAATGTATCATCCTTGATTTTGTTTGAAGTTGGATCAATCCAAAACATTGATGGATCAAACCCTCGAAGTTTCGATTTTGACGGTACGGAACCCTAATTCATCTGCATCTAAACAAAGATAAACTGAAAATGGGTTAAGGTTAATTAATCAAGTGAATATGATCTTATAATGATGATGAGGATCTAAGGGGTCAAAATTTGGGGTGCAACAGATGCCCCTATTTAAATATCTTCACTAGATGATAATGAGAGATGACAATCCTCATAGAACGCAGTGAAAGGTATTTAAATATAGCAAACCAGAAATTTTGTCCCTTAGATCCGATGGTATGCAAAAGGATAAATGTTGAAATGCAAATGAATCTAGATTATGTTTTATGATGATTGAATGTAAGACAAATGCATACACAAATATAAAAGAATGACCATACAACGAGTAACCACTCACGAGGACTCGACACATTGGGGAAAGGTTCAAGACCAAGGGAGCAAGATAGTTCAGACATGACTAAAGATGCTTATCAAGGAAATCTTTCACACAGGGGATACGAATTCCATCAGGGAAGACACATCCTCATTGGGGAAAAGAGATACAATCCTCCTTGGAGATAACCAACTGAGGAAGCCCAACGGGGAGGATGACAATTCTTCACTGGGGACAGAAAAGAAAAGAAGCGCAAACCACTATGGGGAAGGAATCCACTGGGGAAAACTTCGCTGGGGAAAAAATCCACTGGGGAAGAAAATCTTCACCGGGGAGAGGACGGAACAGAGACACGAACCTCACTGGGGATAACCGGATGAGAAAACTTCCTATAATGAAGAGTTCAAATGGGATCTTCAGGAAAAGGTTAGAAACAAGACCGGGCGTGCCAGGGAGGTTAGTATCCATTAATTCTCCGAGACTCGACTGGAAAAGCAAAAGCTTCAACTGGGGGAGACTGGTGACGACCAGAATAATAACTAGCTTCAAACAGTGCTAGTTTCCACTAGACTTACTGGGGATATGGTGACGACCAAATCGAAGTTCCAATTACAATTGGGAATTCCAAGCAATGTTTGTTAAAACAACGGAACTCTGGCTGGGGGAAGTTGGTAACAATCAACTTTCGGCACTAATAACGACTAGCTTTCAAACAATGCCAGTAACCACTGGATCTAGAGGGGACTGGTGATAACCAATTTAGGATATACCAATAACAATTGGTTCTAGACAATGCTAGTAACCACTAGACTTAACTGGGAATTTTGGTGACGACCGAGTCAAGGGAGACCAATGACCATTGGATTTTCAAAGAGTTTGGTAACGACCAGATGATAACAATCTGCTTTAAGCGATGCCAATAACTACTGGACTTGGGCTAATTAGTGACGACCAAGTCAGGTATACCAATAACAATTGGTTCTGAGGGTGAGACTAGTAACGACTAGGTTTTCCAAACAAGGCTAGTGACCACTAGACTTATAGAGATTGGTAATAACCGAATCAAGGGGTACCAATAACAATTGGATTTGAAGGTGATGCCAATAATCATAGGACTTTTAGGGAATTTTGGTGTCGACCAATTCCAATGTCAATGACCATTGTTTTTTTTAGAAGGCAATACTAGTAACTACTAGATTTTTGGCCAGATTGGTGAAAACCGAATCAAAGGGACTCCAATAACAATTGGTTTGCTTTATAACAGAATTAGTAACAACGGGGTTTGGAAAATAGTTGGTGACGACCGAGTCACGGTACCGAACGTAATTAGTTCTGAACATGTGCTAGTGACCACTAGTCTTTCAAAGTTTGTTAGTGACGACCAAATCGAAGATGAAAATTGGTAACAACCCCCTGTTGGTGTAAATTGGATATTGCCAGTCACCTCTAGCTTCCCCACGAAAATAAGGAACCCTAGGATGTCGACTTTGAAGTGAACGTTGTAATAACAAGTCAAAGATAACGGTAATTACCGAAGGATCTCAATGGCAGGAATGCAAACAAATGCGTATGTTGGTATGATGCTGTATGCAAGACGCGGAACGACCCGTAGGAACAAAGGAAAACCAAATAAAGAGAGAACTCGTCATGCTGAGTTTCAAAATGCCTTAAGTCAGGCGACGCTTCCTCCTTTGGTGTAGATAACGATCTTTTCTCGATAATATCTTCGTAATTCTGCAGAGAAGAAGTCTTAGCTTAAGAGCTAGAATTACTGTCAGACACCTCTAACTTGGTCAAAGGCAACAACAACTTCCACAACTTCGAGAACTGTGTAATATTATCACATTACCTCTAGAACTTTCAAACATTTTGTCAAATCATGTTTTCCTTTTTTTTTACAAAACACTACTTTAAGCTTTTCAAAACACTTTGCTTTCATGAAAAATTCTTATTAACAAATAAGTGAAATTGCATAACAAAAATAGCGGATCATAATAATGATTTGGCCAAAAATATGATTTTATTAATAGACAAGAGCTTTACAAAAGGCAAAGCCTTGGGAATTTTATAAGTTTGAAAAAATGGCAACATAAAAGGTTACAGAATCCCATAATAATCTGGTCCTTCCGACTGCCAGTTCACTTGCTTTGCTGCTTCTGACGAGAACAACAGGCGTTGACCTTTCTTCTAATATTCTGCACAAGACGTTGCCCCAGCGTCTGCCAGCTTTCAAACATTGGGCTTTCATCTTGTCGAGGCACTGAAATCCCCTTTCTAGGTATTTCGTTTCAGGCGTAGTATTTTCTTACTGCGTCCGAGTTGGTGGGATACTTGAGTTGTTCGCCATCCATAGTTTCGAGAATCAGAGATCCTCCGGAGAAAACAGTCTTTACAATGAAAGGGCCGTCATAGTTGGGCATCCACTTGCCACGCATATCTTTTTGCGTTGGTAGGATTTTTCTAAGCACAAGCTTTCCTTCCCTATACTCTTTGGGACGAACCTTCTTGTTGAATGCTCGGGCCATCCTTTGTTGATAGATTTGACTGTGGCACATGGCTGTCATTCTTTTCTCGTCAATGAGATTCAATGAATCGATTCTTTCTTTTATCCATTCATCTTCATCAAGCTCTGCTTCCGTCAAGTTCTTCAAGGAAGGTATTTTGACTTCGATGGGTAGCACATCGTCCATCCCATACACTAGGGAAAAGGGAGTTGCTCCTGTCGAAGTGCGCACCGATGTTCGGTATCTGTGCAAAACAAATGGAAGCATCTCGTGCTAATCTTTGTAAGTTACGACCATCTTTTGTATTATCTTTTTGATGTTTTTGTTTGCAGCTTCAACTGCACCATTCATCTTAGGTCTGTAAGGAGACGAATTATGATGTTTGATCTTGAAATCGTCACAAAGTTCCTTCATTGTTTTGTTGTTCAGATTCTACCCGTTTTCAGTGATGATCTGGTTAGGGATACCATATCGACAGACGATCTCCTTTTTGATGAAGCGTGCAACCACTTGCTTTGTCACGTTTGCATACAACACTGCTTCCACCCATTTGGTGAAGTAATCGATTGCGACAAGGATGAAGCGATGGCCATTGGAAGCCTTTGGCTCTATTGCCCCAATCATATCTATGCCCCACATTGCAAAAGGCCAAGGTGATGTCATCACATTGAGAGGATGTGGAGGGACATGCACTTTATCGGCATAAACTTGACATTTATGACACTTTCGAGCGAAGAGTATGCAGTACGTCTCCAAAGTTAACCAGAAGTATCCTGCTCTTAAGATTTTCTTAGCCATGGTGTGGCCATTTGCATGGGTGCCGAAGGTTCCTTCTTGTACTTCGGTCATTATAAGATTCGCCTCATTTTCATCGACGCATCGGAGTAAGACCATGTCATGATTTCTCTTGTACAAGACACCATTGCTGATGAAGAATTTAGATGACAACCTTCGTATTGCTCTTTTGTCAATTGTGGACGCGTTAGCGGGATACTCTTGATTTTGGAGGCAATTCTTAATATCATGAAACCATGGCTTCTCATCAGATTCTTCGTCTATTGCCATGACGTATGCGGGAACTGTCCTTCTTTCGATGCGGATCAGAGGTGCCTCGTTGATAAATTGGACCTTCCACATTGATTCCATCATGGCTAGCGCATCGGCAATGTGATTTTCTGCCCTTGGTACATGCTTGAAGGTGATTTCATTGAAATATTCAGCTATCTCTAAGATGTGGGTCTTATAGGGGATCAATTTTTTATCCCTGGTTTCCCATTCTCCTTTGAGTTGGTATATCACCAAGGCAGAATCCCCAATTACTTCCAAGATTTTGATGCGGAGATCAATGGCAGCTTCCAACCCTATGATGCAGGCTTCATACTCTGCTATCTTGTTTGTACATCAGAAACAAAGTCGGGCTGTGACTGCAGTGTACCCTCCAGTTGGATTTTTCAGAACAGCTCCGATGCCATGTCCATTTTTGTTTGATGCTCCATCGAACATCATCTCCCAGTGGGATCCCGGTTTAGGACCTTCTTCCGGACCAGGCTCTGGTTTCGTGCACTGAATATACATCACATCTTCATCAGGAAAATCGAACTTGAGTGGTTGATAAGTCTCCATAGGATGCTCTGCGAGGTGTTTTGACAAGACACTTCCTTTGATAGATTTTTGAGCAACATACTGGATATCGTACTCTAATAAGAGCATATGTCATCGGGCTAGTCTTCCTGTCTGAGCTGGCTTATCAAAGATGTACTTGATGGGGTCCATCTTAGAAATCACTATTGTAGTGTGACAAATCATGTATTGCCTCAGACGCTTGGCGGCCCATGCTAACGCACAACAAGCCTTTTCCAGGGGAGAGCAACGACTCTCGCAATCAACGAACTTCTTGCTTATATAATAGATTGCGTGTTCTTTCTTCCCTGACTCATCAGTCTGGCCCAAGACACAGCCCATTGAATCTTCTAACATTGTCATATACATGAACAAAGGCCTTCCAGGTATCGGAGGAATCAACACTGGAGGTTCTTGCAAATACTGCTTGATTTTCTCGAATGCGGCCTGATAGTTTTCATTCCATACCACTGTTTGATCTTTTCGTAAAAACTTGAAGATCGGTGTGCAGGTAGGGGTCAAATTGGAGATGAACCTAGAGATGTAATTCAAATGTCCGAGGAAGCCTCTGACTTGTTTCTCAGTTTTGGGAGCAGGCATCTCTTGGATTGCTTTAACCTTGTCAGGGTCTACTTCAATTCCTCGCTGACTAATGATGAAACCAAGTAACTTGCCGGAGCGAACTCCGAAGGTGCATTTTGCTGGATTTAGTCTCAATTGATACTTTCGGAGTCTCTTGAATAGCTTCAGTAGATGATCCAAGTGGTCTTCTTCACTTTGGGATTTTGCAATCATATCATCCACGTACACCTCGATTTCTTTGTGCATCATGTCGTGAAAGAGTGTGACCATAGCTCTCTGATACGTCACCCCTGCGTTCTTCAAGCCAAAAGGCATTACCTTATAACAATAGGTGCCCCATGGTGTGATGAAGGTTGTTTTCTCCATGTCATCTGGATCCATTTTTATCTTGTTATAACCAGAAAATCCGTCCATGAACGAGAAAACTGCAAAGCTTGCTGTGTTATCCACCAAAGTATCAATGTGCGGTAAAGGGAAGTCATCCTTCGGACTTGCTTTGTTTAGATCCCTGTAGTTGACGCACATCCTGACCTTGCCATCCTTCTTTGGGACTGGTACAATGTTTGCCACCCATTCTGGATATTTGGACACTGCTAGAAAGCCGTCATCTATTTGCTTTTTGACCTCATCTCGGATTTTAAGCGCCACGTCTGGTCTCGACCTGCGAAACTTTTGTTTGACCGAAGGACATTCTGGCTTCAGGGGGAGCTTGTGCATGACAATGTCGGTGTCCAACCCTGGCATATCTTGGTAGGACCAAGCAAATATGTCAACAAAATCTCTGAGGATTGTTATCAGCTTGTCTTTGATTTCTGGCCTTAACGATGCCCCGATTTTGACTTCTCTTTTGTCTTCCTCTGACCCTAAGTTGATGACCTCAGTCTGCTCTTTGTGGGGTTGGAGATAAACATCTTCGTATTCAGCCATTCTCTTTAACTCTTCTGGGACTTCTAACTCTTCGTCATTCTCTTCTTCAGCTTGGAAGACAAATGAACCACTAGTAGAAGGAACCGAAAGATCATAGGATTCTGTGGTTGATGGAAGCATTCTGCATGTTTTATTTGGAACAATTAGGCACACACACACAGACATGCAGATGAAGGGTTGTTTTTTTTGTTTTTTTTTAAAAAGAAGATTGCCATTTTTATTTTAACAAAAAGAGTGAAAGTGATGCGCAAAACAAATAACAAGAGTTTTAACAAAAACACTTTTTCATTAATGATTTTCAATTTTTGCAAAGTGGCCCAATACAAAATAATTCGCAGGCCTTGGGCAAGACCAGGAATTTTTTAAAGAAAAACACAAAGCTAACAAGCAGAGTGAATTACTCTAAAGGTAAAAAGATGGGAACTTCCACAGCCTCTCAATTGCGCAACACTGCTCCTCCCCTAGTTATTAGATGATCTAGATTACCGTCTTCATCTTCAGCAATAATGGCATTGACTTGCACACCGCCACTAGTGAATATCTCTTTTAAGGACTTCTTCTTCATGGTGTTTTCTTCTGGCTCGCCTTCCGGAGTTGGTTTGTAACCCAACCCTTGTCGATCATGTTTGGCTCGAGCATTGACTTTAATGACCTCTCCCCATCCCAATGGGACTCCAGCTTTCAGTGCTGCCTTAATACTTTGAGCAGAGGTAAATGATGGCCCTTAGGTTATGTCTGATTCATCAACTAGAACAGCGTGAGCTATTTCTAGTGCTTGGAAGGCCGTCTCGAGGGAATCTTCATCAGCCTCAATATACCGGAATGATGACAAGTTTCTCACCATTAAGTCTTCTTCTCCATGGACAATGACCAGCTGGTCATTCACAACAAACTTCATTTTTTGGTGGAGAGTGGAAGTGACAGCGCCAGCTGTATGAATCCATGGTATTCCTAATAGACAACTGTAGACCGGATTTATGTCCATCACCTGGAAGGTGACTTCGAAGATTTGTGGTCCAATTAGGATAGGAAGATCAACTTCTCCTATCACGGTTCTCCTGGATCCGTCGAATGCCTTGACTATAAGAGAGGTTGGTCTCATGGTAGCACCTTGATATGCCAGTTTGGCCAAAGTCCTTTTAGGCATTACGTTGAGTGTTGATCCTGTGTCAACAAGAACTCGGGACATTGTATCCTCTTCACATTTGACTGACACATGTAAAGCACGATTGTGCTTACGCTTCTCAGCTGTCAGGTCGTTATCATCAAAGCTCAAAGTGTTGCAGGCAGTGATATTTGCTACAACAGAATCAAACTGCCCTACTGTAATATCTTTAGTGACGTGGGCCTGTGTCAGAATTTTGAGCAGTTCCTGGCGGTGTGCTGGAGAGCTTAAAAGCAAAGCCATGACCGAGATCTTGGAGGGTGTTTGGTTTAATTGGTCCACCACCCTATAATCACTTCGTCGAATGATTCTCAAGAATTCTTCTTCATCGTTCTTGAGACTTTCTTTTCCTCTAACTAAAGGTTCCTTGGCGGTAGCTGCCTTTGGAACAGGCTTCTGAGGGACACGCGTTTTTTGAATAGAGACCGCTGGTGGAGGAGCCTCATTATATGTTCGAGGCTGATAGACGCGACCACTCCGGGTCATTTTGCTTCCACTGGCAATGTTGGCCACACTTACTGGTTTCTTTTCTTTGAAAATCCCCTCACACCATGAATAGTCTTGTTTTGGTGTCACGGCTCTTGGGTGAGGCTTGGATCCTCCCCTCGGCTCAAACCTAGTTTGTCCCCTCCCAAATTTCGGGGGTGCATCATCGCGAAATACTGGCCGAACGTTCTTGTTGTTGTCGTTGTTATCATTCATAAATACAGCTCTTTTGTTGGGTTCTCCTGGTAGGTTAAACACAGGTTCGATGACCGCCACTTCTTCTTTTTTTCGGCGAGCGATTTCTATCATTCCCTGTTCAATCATAGCCCGAATGTCCTTTTTCACCGCATCACAACCCTCAGGATTCAGCATACATTCTTTGTAATCTTCGTGAGATGTCTTGAGTGACCATGCCTGAGCGAGGCGTTTGTGTAAGTCTGCTAGTGGCACTTTGATCTCACCAACAGTGGTAACTTTCTTGTCTTCTGACCCCTCCCCTTCTTCAGTAATGGCGTTGACTCCACCATGATTTGGAAGAGGGTTGCTCTTAACGTTGGGGGGATTATCTTCGAAGGATAGAATTCTGTTTTCAATTAGTTCACGAACTAGATGCTGAAGGGCGAAGCAACCTTCGAGATCGTGGCCTGGAGCATTCTCATGAAATAGGCAGCGAGCATTTGCATTATAATAGAATGGGAGTGGATTAGGTGGAGCACCTAATTTTCTTGTTTTAACCAGCCCTGTTTCTATTAGCATGGGAAACAGGTCGGTGTAACTCATTGGAATAGGTTGTATCTTTGGCCTATTTCCTTGATAATTTGCCCTCGGGGCCCTGTTCTGAGGTTGTTGACCTTGCGGCTGCTGGTATTGTTGTTGATTATTGGCGTGGTGGTAATGTTGCTGATTGCCAGGCTGATACTGGTGCTGATTGCTGGACGCTCCGGGTTGGGGACCATGTTGTAAAGAAGGTTGAAAAACCGGGGTTACTGCCGCCACATATGATGGTTTGTACTATTGGTGGTGGCTTCGTAAGCTTTGTACTTTCTTTCCATATGTGATTGCACTCACCTCTCCCTCTTTCTTTTTGTGGAAAGTGCTGACTGGCTTCTTTGTCGTGCTGGCGCTTGAGGTAACATTTGGAGTGGTCACTTTTCCACTCTTTAAACCTGCTTCCACCTTGACTCCCACTGCCACAATATCAGAGAAATTTGTTGTAACACTGCTGATCAAACGTTCATAGAATTCTGGTCGGACTGTATCCACAAACCAGTCTGCCAACTCCTTCTCAGTAAGGGGAGGCTCTACTTTGCTGCAGTTCCGCGCCATCTTTGCGCATACTCCTTAAAGGTTTCAGTATTTTTCTGCGTCATGCTGAGAAGCTGACGGCGGCCGGGAGCTAAGTCCATGTTATACTTGTACTGCTGAATAAAAGCATCTGAAAGGTCTTGGAAATTGTGAATTTTAGCTTGATCTAAACCGAGATACCACTTAGCCGAAGCCCCTTTAAGACTATCTTGAAAACAGTGTACTAACAGCTTATCATTTTCAATATGCGGAGCCATCTGCCTACAGTACATGATTAGGTGCTCTTTAGGACAAGTGGTTCCCTCATATTTGTCAAAGATTGGCATTTTAAATTTCTGAGGAAACACCAATCCAGATACCAGACATAGATCCTTGGCATCAGATCCAAAGACATGATTTCCTTTAATGGCCCTCATCCTTTTGGCAATGATGTCCATCTCCACTCTTAATTTTTCGTGTTTTTCGTCCTCAGCTTCAGACCCATCGGGTATATCAAAGATTGGCTGTTGATTGGCGAAAATTGGTCGTACTGTGGTAGGTCCACCTGCTTGAGTAAAAATGGGATTTCTGATCGTTGAGTCGAACAAGGGATTGAGACCTGAAGACAGCATGTTGTTGAAAGGTGGCACAAAATCCCGGGACATGCCATAGGGAAACTCTGCTGAAGTAACAGGAGCTATTGTGACATTGGTTGCTGCTATGGAAACTTTGGAGATCACTCTAGGTTGCGTATCCATTTTTGCTTTGATTATGTTGAGGACTTCCATGGTCTGGTTGACGTCCCATTTGATCCCTTCAATATCATTATCCATTTGATCGAACCTTTGGTCGTTATCTGCCATCTTCTTTTGAGCTTGGGACCGTGTGTTGTATCTGTGGGTACTCAGCGTGACTCCTTATCTCCTTCTGGACAAGAACAAAGGATGAGCTACGGAATCCAAATGCAGGACTGATGCAGTATGGCATGCAAATGCAAATGCGGATGCATAAACCATTCAAGGAAACTCAAAACTTTCGTTTACAAACAAAAAAAATAGACCAACATGTAACGACATGCTTAAAAAGCGTTTTTCATTTGATAGCTGGAAATCTATTACAATAGAGGGGACCTTGCTAAAAAGCAAGACCTTTCTTACAAGGAAAATGAAAGTAAATGCAACAAACAAGATTTCAATCCTTTTTTAGGGAAAGCAGGGAAATGGTGAAGCAAAGATCAATCTAACAAGACGACCCTTCTCCTTCTTGGACTCTGACATGAACTTGATCCTGGCGGATAATCTCCCACAGGTCTTTGTTTTCTCTTTGCGCTTTGACCAAAGCGTATCTTAGCTCTTCCCTAGTTGCGGGGACCTCAGGCTCCATGGTTATCTCATAGTCATGAGTGTAGAACATGTTTAAGGCAATTTCTTTTGACCATAGCAGGTACCCCCTGGTGGTTAAACAGCTTGCATTCTCCATTGGAGTTGGGCCCATGAGGTGTGGATCTCTTTGAGCGTATTGAGCATTTTCTTCTAGTTCTTGGTTGCGACCTGTCTCACAGAAGCGAGGCCTCAACAGTTCTAGTTCAGGCTCTGGTCCGGTAGGATACCCATGTTGACACCGAGCGAGAATAGGATTATAAGTGATCACCCCTTATATCCCAATGAGAGGCACATTGGGGAAATCTCTGTAGCTAGAAATCATGACTTGGTCACTGATGCTAGTGTCATACCATGTGATATCATGGTGTTTGGGAGTGACGAGTTTAGAAACCCATGCATTTTTGGTAGGAAGCCTCCAAAGGATATGGGTCCTTGGCAGATGAGAAGTGAACCATCGGTCGAGTAGTGCAAGACAGCATGAGAATTGCCCATAATTATACAAGGCGAAACGATGAATGACTACATAAGTGTCAGCCAGTATTGTGTTGACCGGATTTTTGAGGATGAAGAGGCGGATCGCTTCTTCGCTGATGAAGTCGTAACTGCTTGGGAACAGATACAGTCCATATATTAGTAGTGCCAGAATCGCCTCAAAAATGCCCAGGTTTCTGCTTTCATAATGATACTCAGCCATCTCCATTAGAGGTCTGGCATTCATTCCATACCACCCTCCTTTTGCTCTCATCGGTGGCAAGTCTTCCAGTTTGATGTGCAGGGCTTTAGCTAAGTCCCTTTTCTTTGGTTTTCCATAAGGGAGCGTAAAAGTCCATGGAATCTTTAAGTAAGCATTATACTTCTCAAGGGTCGGGTGTAACAGCCCAAATTTCATTAAATAATTAATTGTAGTAATTAATTGATTTAGTGGGATTTTATGTTAATATTGGAATTAATTTTTATTAATTGGAATTAATAGAGAATTGAAAGGAAATTGGAAGGAAAGAAAATAAAAGGGATATATAAGTGAGAAAGAAGAGAAAGGAAATTAGAGAAAACATTTGGAGAGAAAGAGGAAAGAAAGAAGAAAGAAGAGAAAGAGAGGAGAAGAAGAGGAAAAGTGGAAAAATCATCAAGAACCAACATCAAAGCTCCGATTAATCGAGGTAAGGGTGAGAAATGTTTCTATTTGATCATTGCATGATGTTATGTATGTTGGGTTGGGGTTTTGGTAGAGTTTTCATCACTTTCCAATTAGGGCAAATGTTGGATTAATCGGTAGATTGATGATTTAATCGGTTGGAACTGAGTAATAACGCCGTAGAATAGTCGGGTAACATGTATTGATGCTATTTGTACTGATTTGGATGTTCAAGAGTTGGTGGATGGTGGAATGGTAAAGGAGGGACAGAGTGTGGTTCTGTTCTGCGCAGGTTCGCTGGCTCTCGCCAGGCAAGCGAAGGCGAAGCTTCGCCAGGCGAGGCCCAGCTAGTGCTGGCGAATAATTAAGTTTAAGTTCCAGTGGACTTCGCTGGCGAGTTCGCCAGGCGAAGTTGGATAGCGAAGGTTCGCCCAGCGAAGGTGCTGGCAAATGGTGGCGAATGAAGTCAGTAGCTACTGACTTGGGCTCGCTGGGAAGTCTCGTCAGGCGAAGCCTAGCAAGTGTTCGCTGAGAGAGTTCGCCAGGCGAAGGCCAGGCGAAGGTTCGCTGCGAGGGTTCGCCAGGCGAATGAAGGCGAATGTGACAACATTTTTCTTTTGCTGTGTTGCTCATGTGGTGATTGTTTGATTGATTCACATAGGTTAATACCTCTATGATATGATATAGATATGATCTATTATGATGATGTGTACTGTGGGTAGCCTCCGGGCGTGAATCCTAGTTGATGTGCGATGCGTATTAATTATGATAAATAGAAATACATGTGAATACAATGATGAATGTATGTGTATTATCTAATGAACTTGCGAATGCTTAATAGGTATACAATTATGTGATGAGTATGCATGAGAACATTGTGGATATGTGTGCATGACTTATAATTGTATAAATGGTATTGTGATGTGAATACCTTGATTGTGTGATATATGTTGTATGTGCAATCATTGTGTAATTCTTGAAGAGATGAATTATGTAAATGCATGAGATTAAGATGTCGGTCTTAAGTGCATTTTTTGTGGTTGATTGTACATGCATCATTTAGTCAAGAGGCAATGTCTGTTAGTTTCGTGGAAACTAGTGGCTTGTCCCAAACCTAGAAGGGTGGGTTTGAAGGCTTAGAGGACGGGCCTTTGTGGTTATCGGTCTAGAAGAGTGGACCCGGTTTAATGTAAAAACCGAAAAAAGATAACGGGTTATCGGTCTAGAAGAGTGGACCCGGTTTAATGTAAAAACCGGAAAAAAGATAACGAGAGTCGGTACCGCATTGCATGAGTTGCATTGAGTTGTTGAGTCACATTAATATATGACATATGCATGAAGAGATGCTTATGTGTGAATGATGAGATTGTGAAATTGTGAGAGTATGCATGATGTGGAAATGCTTTACAAATATTCGTGTTGTCATTATTTGTGTGGCAAATATATATGACTAAGAAATTGAATTGTGGTGAGAAATACGGAGTGGAACTTGTATTGATTACCTATATATATATATATAATCTTATGCTTTGATTATTATGGTTATATTTCTCACCCTTCTGCTGTTTTATAATGCTCTACGAGGCATTGCAGATTAGGATGCTGGAGTCCCTTTTGTGAAGTATTCTTCATTCTTTTGAGTCTGCTGCTCTGATATGTAACACCGGGTAGTTAGACTAGTATAGTCATTCTTTTGTGATACATTGCAATGTATCAGTTGATGTGATTGTGTAATCTAACTGATATGATGTATTAATTTGGATTAACTTGTGTGTACGTGGATTAATATTTTGAAAACGATTAAATGATTTGATCTTCCGCTTAATTTTGAAAATGTTACATATCTTATGGAGAAAAATGTGAAAGTGTTTTATTGGTGAAATTGTGGCATTCTTCTTTTATAACTTATTATAAAACCTTTTCACTCTGATAATTTGTATGTGCTTAATTGTTTTATATGCATTTATTTGGGGTATAGAAGGGGGTGTTACATCGGGAGTAACTGAAAGTCTGGAAACACAAAGCAGTGGTAAGTTGTATGATAGAATTCCACCAAGGCTTGCAACATGAGCTCGTTGATCGGAGCGCTTATCAATGGCAATAGGTCCCCATATTTGACTATGAAAGCAGCAGGGTTTCAGACAAGTCTTGTTAACATTCTTAGATGGCCCAATCTTAGATCTGGAACTCGAAGCATGTCTCTTCTTACCATGTTATTGTCTGCAAAGAAAAAAATAATGAATTTCCTTGAATGGTTAGAAGAAGTGCACATGCAAATGCAAATGATTGACATGGAACTCAGATATTTTCGAACATCAGAAGTCATCATTTCATTGATTAGCAAAACGGATTACAAAACATTGTTTCCTCTTACAAGAGTTTTAAATAACAACTAAGTGAAACCTATCAAGGTTCTCCTAGCAGCCTGAGGTTGAGCTTCTCGATCTTTCTTTCCATCTGATTCTTTTTTATATCAACCACTCCCAAATGTGTAGCTTTGGCAATGTCCTTCTCTTTAGGGTCCTTCTCCGCAATCGGAAAAGGAGAATCTTCAAGAATAGGCAATCCAATTAACTGAGAATACTCTTCTAGCGTGGGAACTAGCTGATAATCAAGGAATGTAAAACAGTGGTAAAGCGGGTCATAAAACTGAAGGAGAGTAGAAAGAAGTCCACTATCCATCTTTATCTTCAAGAGTAGCAACAACTTTCCATATCGGCTTTGAAATCCCTCTGGATTTGTCACTAAGGTGCTCAACCTTTTCAAATTATCTAAGTTAAAACCCTTGTAAGTGTACTTCAAAGTCTTCTTTCTTTCACTGTTCATGACGACCTCTGATGTTTACAAACAACAAAGTCTGAGTTCCATGAAACCATATGATGATATGATGACATGATGATATGAATGCTCAAACACAAGCAAATGCATATGCATACAACACAAGCTTAGGTTTAAGGGCAAGCATGAGTCCAAGGGTCTACCCATCCCCAAAGATTTGTACTATGGATTGATTGTACCTGCCGAACGGGTTCTACAAAGTTCCCAGAGTCATCAACCCATCTTTCGGATATTATCAAATTCCCAAATTACTTGGTAATCGATAATATTCTCAAGAGAATCTCGTTTGAGTGTAGTATCGCGTATCAACTACTTCGGAAATACTTCCTTGTAGCCATCGCACTACGTCCTAATAAGGCCAAAGTGGGGTAAAATGTATTCTAAAAGTCCACAGTGTCATGGGCTCCTTCGTTGAAAGTAGCATTGTTTTTACGAATACTCGATCAAAAATACTAAAACTTTCAAGAGGGCCTACACTGAGCGGTGGTTTCTCAAGTTAGCTTGGTCGGGAATCAACTCCCTATAAGCCTTCTTGAATATGCCACCATCCTATCATAATTTTACTCAAGTCCGGGTATAGAACCATCTCACCACTCAAAGCACCCAATACCCAACACACAAACAAATATATTGACAAATATACATGTTAAGCAAATATTCACAAATATAACATACAATTAAACAAAATAGGCTAAACCCTCAAGTTTAAGCATATCCCCAGTGAAGTCGCCATTTCTGTTGCGGTGAGAATCGTGATACCAAGCTATTAATTAAAATTGAATCTTTAATTCTTAGATTACAATCGGACTTTAATTTATCCAAAGGAAAGGTCTAAAGAGAGAAAGAACCTTTTGCGCGATGTAACAACAACGCTAAGAGATTCGGGGATAGGGGGTTGGTTATGCATAGGGTAGGTATTTCACATCCTAAACATCTGTAGTACTCTACAGGAACCTTTTGTTTGTTTGCATGCTAAGTTGGTAAATGTTTTCTAAGGTTGGGGATTGGGTAAAGGATGTAGGTTAAAACCTAAAGATAGTTTCTAAGTTTGCTTGCAAAGACATTGCGTCCTCTGCCTACGTATCCTAACTAGGATAGAATCATAGCAATCGTAGTTCACCTCACTATGGACGAAGAACACTTGATTATGATCAAGGTTCAAAGGGGAACAAACATATCCATGCTTGTGTAGAGTTTCACAAAACTCTCTAGATCTATGTTAAACTCTCGAGAAAGGGAAGTAAGTAATCATATCCATGATTCTTACATAGAGTTAACCAACTCTATCCTAGGGTTCTAGTTGAAGAATACTCCTAGTGTAGGTGATTTTTCTAGACTTAAAGCAAAGTCTAATAGTTTAAATGTTTTAACTTAACTAAGTTATGATTGAAGATGACTTCACAAAGTCAAGGGAGGGGTAAATGAGCTATCCAATGACACAAGGGTCAAGGGAGAAACTTTTCCTTTGGAAGGAGAGAGAGAGGCAACTTGGATGAGAACTAAAAAGTTCCATCACTTGGGGGGAGAAGTATTTAGTAAAGCAAGATTACAAATGAGCAATATGAGATAAGATCAAAACAAGTAAGCATGCATATTACAATAAGCATATACTTCAAGTGATATCAAGGGTTACAACCAATAGTCAATCATCTTAACAAGGATTTGGGGCACATCTTAACCAAGATTTGAAGCATGATAAAAGTAACAATCATATGAACAAATCACAATTTGAATGTAGGCATGTCATAAGTTCAAAGCATAGGAAAAGTGACAACAATGTGCATAGATGACAATCAAGCATAATTAAATCAGTTTAAACCTCATAATTTAGGAGGGGACATGGAAATGAAATCACTTAACCAAGTAAAGATGATGAAAGTATAAAGGTAACAACCAACAAAAGAATATGTCACACGTGAAAATGTATGGATAACAATCAAAGCAAGTAATCAAGCAAGAATCGCATCGACGGAGCGCGCTTTAAAGTAAACATAGGTAAAAGGGATATTTTATGGTAACAACCAAATGAGAGAACCCCAATATGTTCACTAACATAAAATAAATGAGAATGAATAAATATCTTAACACAAATGATCATGGTGAAAAAGAAATTCATCTGCATACGGGAGATAACGATCTCGATGCAAAGGCAACTTGCAAGCAACCCAAAGGTATGAAAATTTGAACAAACATGGAATTAAAAAAAATCAAATGAAAGTAGACATAAATACAAATACAATGCAAAAAGAATGGGTTCAAAATTATTAAAAACGAGTGAGTTATGAATTTTCAAAGATTGGATGAAAAATTGCAAAAATAAATAAAAGGGTTGCCCTCCTCAGGGGTCGAACCCAGGTCATGCAGGTACAAGGTGTGTTTAAGGCATATGGTCTTACCACTGGGGTGGCTATACATCCGTGTATTTAGCCACCCCTATTAGTATATATGGCGCGCCTGGCAACATTTCTGGGCAAGCATGAAGAACAAGAACCAAGCCCAAACTGAATTACGTTTTGATCCATATCTCAACCAAGACTCAATGGAATTTAACGAAATTTTAGTCAAAACTGATTAATTTTTGATGAGGATTAAGATGACATTCATCATTTTGTGAAATAATGTACACAATAAAAAACACGACTATTCATGCATACTATGAGTTTGGAATGCATTTTTGAAGCCAAGGGTCAAAACAGGTGTGTTTTCAAATGAAGGAGGGTCTGCACATGTTTTAGGCTTATTGCTCATGGATTATGTTCAAAGAAAGACCTCAAATTCTTACTTAATTGAAATATGACCCTTCATGTTGCAAGTTATTGAAAATGCTTAAACTTTGTGCAAAACCAATGCTAGCACCAAGATCCATGACAAACACCAGTTTATTGCCTTAAACTGTAATATGAACTTCACACCTAGGTCTCAACAGAACCAACAATCATACTCACCAATGATGGAACAGCCTGACATTCAAAATCAACATTCATCCAAAAACAGTTACAAGCAACCTTCTCCAAACATGATATGGATTAAATCTCACACAATGGGACTATATTATATGATGATCAATAGTGATGTTTAATCATGATGAGTGAGGCAAAACAAAACAAAAACAGATTTCACATATGTGATGCATTCACTTCTAAAACTCAATTCAACAAAGCATACCAATAGGTTATGACAGTCCATGAATACTAACAGCAATACATCCCCATTACAAAGTTTGACAGCATGGTTTCAAAATATCATGTCCTCAAAGAGTTACAACTTCAACCAGCCTGAATCCAATTTGGTTTGAAAACAGAAACAATGGCTAAATTTGTTATCATAGTGCAAACATGTATTTCAAAGTTAAGTTGGCAAGTTTGTAAATCAGTGAAACATGGTCTCTTGGTGATAGTGAAGGTTGACAATCCTCTAAGCAAAACAGTAATGTAAACAGGTTCACCAAAGGGTTCATGATAGCTTGACAAAGTTGGTGATACACAAAACAAAATGGACATGCCTACCTAAAACAACAACCTCAAAACAGAACTAAACAACCTTATGCATCATGTTTGAATACAAAGCCAAGGATAACAACAACATGTTTTGAAGGAAATCAGGATGCAAGCATGGGTTCAAAATAAACAAGTACCAATTCCTATCATAAATTCAACAGCTAATCCAAGAACTGTTGTGAGGCCACAAACTGAGAAACATATAGATGCAACCACAAAGGAATGCAAACATACATATGCAAGATGATCAAAAAAGTGAGTTTAAGGCCAACATAGGCCTGTTCATGCTTGGAGTATCAAACTCATTATGAGCTCTAAAGGAAAAAACTCAATTTGTCATAAAAGAGGGCTATCAAGCTTTAATGAAAGGATTATGAATAAATACTCGTGTAAATGCTAAGACAAAATGTTTCAGGCTGGCCTGAGTTCAAAACATGATAATCTTCAACTGAACTGTCTCATTCCAATAACACTCACTAAACCCCAATTGGCCTTGACAGTCTCTCCCACCAAAACTGGAAGCAGCCTTAAACAAGGCTTTTAGAGACATCATTAAACAAAGCAAATAATTTACAAACAAGCAACAAAAACACAATACTTGGCATGGTCAGAAATGACAGGTCATAGCAGTTGAAATGGTATTTTCAAAAAGAATAGTTAATGATGTGATTAATTCAAACAGTCAAATATGACTCACAACATTACATACATGTTTACTAATTTCAAACTTCAACATGACATGAACCTACACACTCATGGATTCTAAGATCCCAACTGAAATTAGAAAACACAAAAGGTTGATAATCCTCAAAACAGACCTAGACAGCAATATATCATTCCCATATTTGTCTCACATACATGAATTCTGACATCAGTGTATACAGAAATTAACACCAATTGGGCCTGAAAGCACTACAGCCATTCAGCAAACTTGCATTGGCCAGGCTTGTTAAATTGTTACTTGGTAAAAGGGTGTTTGAGATGGACTTGGTATGCAGCCAATGTGCTCAATGATGATTCACCTCACTGTTATCAATATGTACCGGGTTATAGATCTCAAAACACACAAGATACCCAGGCTAGGATAGAGGTAATGACATTGGAGTTTAACCAAATCAAAACAAAAAACTAATAGCAGATCAAGACCATCTGCTTTTTACAACAACAAACTTGTCATTCTACTGACCTCAGTTACATTTCAAATTGGTGGTAAGTCTATAATGTGTACTGATGATTTCCAGCCAACAGATCCAGCAAACAAACAAGATTATAACATGATTCACAAAGATGCTTTGAAACAGACACAGTCATCAAAATTTGAAATTACCATGCACAACAACAGTCCAAAACCTAATGCAGAAATCAAACTTAAAAACCAAGCTAGTCAACCAAAGACATAAGCTCAACCTAAGAGATTAGTTGAAGTTCTGATGGGGAGCTAGATTGATGAACACCAAATCTGAGTTGACCAACTCAGTTCTCTTAAAAAACAGTCCTAGGAGGTATCTAAGTATCAAAACTTCCTAAAGAAGAATTCTTGATAGTTTTCAGACCAAGTTTTAATCATCTGTGAACACCAAGGTTTTTTTTAGAGGGGCAAAAATTGACAAAGATTGGAAATGGTAACAACAACATATGGTACTGACTGTCAAATTGCAAATGAAATGGTTTTTTCTAAAAGAGTTTTGGTGCATACATCATGTTAAACAAATATGTTGTGACAGTAACAACAACACACCAACATACATAGAGGAGGAAACCAAATGCCAAGCTGGCTCATAGCAAAAATGAAGGGTACAGATTGAGCAAATTGAAACTAGAACAAATCAACCTAATCATGAGCTCTACTAGTCTAGCTTATCCCATGGAAATCACCAACTGCTGACCCTAAATCCTTACCCAAGATGCCAGCATGATCAAACTGAACTGATCCATCATGAAATTATTCCTTAACACATATCAGCCAAAATTGGAACTTTAACAAAGTTCTGGTGGGAAACTAACATACAGGGCTGGCAACAGTGGATAAGCCAAGGCAGCTATAACAGTTTTGCTATGAATCTCATGACAGCAACATTTTGGCCAAATTAATGACAATTAATTCAGACCTATGCAAAGTTAAGATATCTCAACATAACTAGAGCAACATGATTAACAAACCATCTTAACATAACATTCTATAAGTTTTGCACAAAACCAAGTAACACATGATGATGCAGGTTAATAGGAGAGATTATAAAGGCACTAACCTCTTGTAGATTCCTCTCAACCAGCTAACAGCACAAAGCAAGAATCCCCTCCTCTCTTGAGCCAACTTGTAGTCTCCTCCCTTTTTGAAGCAAAAAGCAATTTTATGGACAGTTGAGGAAATGTACTTCACCAATAGATTTCAATGCTTTGGACAGTTATATTATGACATATGTGTAGTGTGTGGATGGTTTAAGCAGGTGGAAAAGGCCTATGTAGTGACTTGGCTCTTAAAATGCATAAAAGTCAAAATATGGGGTGTGAGGGTTGACTTTTAGATTGGTGGATTTTCTGAGAAATGTAACAATGGGAACAACTTCAAATGGCCATTTTAAAGTTGTATGAATGGTCTTTGGAGTGTTTTTGGGTTTAGACAAAGGATTGGTGTGAAAAATGGAAAGTGGCCAATTTAGTGTTTTTGTGATTTTTCTTCACTTACAAGCAAGAAGGGAAAGAAGGAGAACTATATGTTTATGATGCTTGGGATAGTTCTGGTTTCGAGTATAGAGTGTGGAGAAACCTCTATTTATAGGCCATGAGGAGCTTGGGGCAGATTTGGTTTTTCACCACTTTTGGAGGGAGATTTGAGATTTTCAAGTGAATCTTGCCAAATCTTTGTAGCAGCTCCAACACATCAGCTCCATGGACCAATGTTGAGCCAATATCAGTTGAGATGGGAAGGATGGGATGGCTATGGAGATAGGGGACTGCAGCTGCCCAACTTTGCTTGAAAAAGTTTCTCTTTCATGGTTTTAATGATTATTTTAATATCCACTTGTTACCAACTTGCCATGCTCATCACACTAACTCATTTTCTGGTTTTCTCCTCATCCACACCTCACATTATCAGTTTGAATTACAATCCAAGGGTTGAGGATAGTCCAAGTTGTGAAAAACTGATTTTGAGAAGTTTGGCCAAGGTAATTTTAAGTGTGACAGGCCCAACTTCCATGTACCATAACTCCTAGCTCACAACTCCTCTTGAGGAGTTCTTGTACTCTTTAGAAAGCCCTCATGTATCTCTACAACTTTTATGTTTATTAAAACTTCCAATTCCATGTGCATCTTGGTTGAAAAACCCCTTGAAGTTGACTGAAAAAATGGTTTGTATGGCCAGAATTTGTGAAATTTCACTAAGTCCTTTACTCTTGAAAAATGATTTTTACTATAACTCCAATTCCATGCATTTTTTGAATGTGGACCAGTTTGGGACTTTTGTAGGGTTTGTCAAGACCTTTCAAACAAGCTTAGAACCACTCCAATTGGATGTGTGGTTGAGGAGTTATGGTCTTGCCCCTTTCGAAACCCTAACTCCCAATTTTTGCAAATACTTCGTAACCCTCGATCCAATGGTCATGAAATTTTATGGGGAGGTGTAATATGATGTAAGGAACATTTCTCATTCACACCTTGAAGTCAAATTCCTTATTGTTGGAGAGTTGACTTTTCGGTCAACCGTTCGATCGATCGGTGTCTACCGAGTCGCCCGTTGGCGATCCGGACATCCTGAGGACTTGAAACTCTTTGGATGGACTTTACTAAGCCATAGGAGCTTAATGGACCTTTATCCCACCATTCAAATACTCTTTGAATCAAAATTCAAACTACAGTTGATTTTTCTAATCGAAAACCCGAATCGGGTATCTCAAATTGCACTGTTCTCAATCTTCGGGTGACCACCTCAAATTGCATTCATTCTTAATCCAATGTATCATCCTTGATTTTGTTTGAAGTTGGATCAATCCAAAACATTGATGGATCAAACCCTCGAAGTTTCTATTTTGACGGTACGGAATCCTAATTCATCTTCATCTTAACAAAGATAAACTGAAAATGGGTTAAGGTTAATTAATCAAGTGAATATGATCTTATAATGATGATGAGGATCTAAGGGGTCAAAATTTAGGGTGCAACACCACCGCCGGAGCAACACTCCGGTCACCCCTACCAAGTACTCCGGCCACCACAAAGTGTTCAACAACATATAAAAAATGCAAAACTCAACCGTTTTTAGAGTTTTTTAAATCAAAATTCGTCTACTTCTCGCAAGGATTCCAAATATCTCATCAAAAATCATTAATAATGCAAGATCAAAGAGAAACGAATCAAACAAAGTTTGACACCAAAACCTCAAGTTCAACAAAATTTCTCCAAATTAATTCTAAACTCATCCTTATGTCATAGAGGTTATAGATCAAGCAAAAACTAAGCAAAATCATGCCAAAACAGTCCATACAAAATCTCACAAGTTTGGAGCTCCAAATTTCGAACGTCATAAACATCAACAATTATAATTCAGAAACGATCTACATGCTTCAAGGAGTGCAAAGAAACAAAAATGGCAAAGAATCATCAAGTATTAAGAGAGATATGTTGAAATTCAAGTACCTAGTGGAGAACTTCCATTGAGCCTTTCATCCTTGATGAAGCTTCGCGAAACTCTCCAGAATCACTCCATGATCATCATAGAAGATTTCTCAATTCACAATTTGGCTTGAAACGATCTAGACCTTAGAATTCACTTTTTGAATTTTCTTCACTTTTTCAAACTTGTTCTTGATCAATTCTGCTCCAATTTTGAAAACTAATGATTTGTGAAGGTTAGAAATCTTATATACAATGGATATTGATCAAGAGAAAGCCCAATCCTTGCCTCTAGGCCCAAAATGAATTTTCAAGATTTCACCACTTTTTGCTCTTGAAGGTACACGAAAATGGCAATGTTTTGCCTCCAAGATGATTCAATTTAACTAATAACAGCATGTGGAGTGTGAATGGCTGGGATTTGATCCTTGTATTTGATCCAATGGCTACTTTTGATTATGTAACTTCATGGTGAAGTAATCTAAATGACAACTCCCAAAACTTGGCCTGTGCTAAAAATTCTGCCAATGCCAATGTTCTTATAATGTGATTTCCATTCAAAAAATGTACTCATATGCCATGTTTTGGTCCTCTAACTCAAAAAGTCAATTTTCCCTCCTTAATCCATTTGAAAAATTCCCTTTTTTAGGCCATTTTAAGTGACTTTTTGCTATGAGCCAAACCAATTCCACATGACCACTTGGTTGCACTTAAAATCCCATTTTAAGCAACTTTCATGTTGAACAAAAATCCATTTGACAAGTGCAAGTTGGAGATTTTGACCAATGATTGAAAATGACCTATAATCTCACTTTCCTAAAATACCCCTGACTTGTAAACCTCATAACATGAGTTCTACAAATCAGATGAAATACTTCTAGTACAATTTAGACAGCTAATATCATGAGGAACAACTTCCATGTTGGCCAAAAGTTCAGGTGAAACCTATTTCTAGGTCAAAAATAGCTTTGAAGTCAGATGATTTTCACAGACAAATTTCAATGGCATCTGAGGACTTGTAACTTGTCGGGACCATAAATTGAGTTCTATAAATCCAATGGAGGACTTCTAGTACTCAAATTAAAGGTATTGAGATGCTATACAAGTTTCATGTTGGCCAAAGATCCATTTGAAACTTGTATCTTGACTTATGTGATCTTGAAGTTAGGCACTAAATAGGGAATTTTGCACTAAAACCCTAACTTAGCAACTTCCCACACTCTTGATTCTTCTTGATTTAATCTTGGCACAACACCAAAAATGTCTTATCACATCATTTCATGAACTCCATAACCTAAAAGTAAGCCTTGATACTCTTCAATTGCACAATTGATTTAGGATTAATCTAGATGAAACCCTAATTGCTTGCACCTCAACTGTGGCTCTTGCACTTGAATCAATGACTTGATTGAGCTCTCTCATGGCCCTCTAGGCATTCTATGAGCTCCATACCCATCCTCTTATCACATTCAACACTTCACAACCCTCTGATGGTCTTCAGTTGATCCTCAAGTTAGGAGAAGATTCACACTCAAACATCTAAGCCCTTAGGCACTCAAACCACCTTCTGATGACTTTGACCACTCCTCAATCTTGAATGAGACTTCTTGATAGGCTTCTATTAAAAAAGAATAAAACTTGATCCCATGCTATATCAATGATATCATGATATGCAAATGATATAAATATGCAAATGTTAATGCAATGAAACATAAACCAGGTAAGAAAAGGTTGAGCAAATTTTGGGGTGCAACAGCTATGTACAACCTCATGCTCTTGTATCGACAAGGTGGATAGAGGATTGGAGGATTTCTCAAATAACTTTTGATTTTGTCGAAAGCTTCTTGTTGTTCCTTCCTCCATTCATACCCTTCTTTGGTGACCCGAAGCAACGACGAGAAGGCTTGTGTTTTGCCGCTTAGGTTCGATATGAACCTCCTTAAGAAATTAATCTTGCCCAACAGGGATTATAATTCCTTTTTATTTGACGGCGCCTTTGTCTCCATAATGGCCTTCGTCTTGTTTTGGTTTATTTCGATGCCTTTTTTGTGGACTACGAAACCCAAGAAGTCACCCGCCTGCACAAAGAACGCACATTTTAGAGGGTTCATTTTGAGGCCAAACTTCCTCATCCTTAAGAAGGATTGTCAAAGATGATCTATATGATCTTTGCCTGATACAGATTTAACCACAATGTCATCAATATATATCTGCATAAAAGATTCTATATAGTCATGGAAGATTGAATTCATTGCTCATTGGTATGTTGCCCCAGCGTTTTTTAGGCCAAAAGGCATCACTACCCATTTGTAGGTGCCTATGGCCCCTGGACAACGAAACGTTGTTTTGGGAACATCATCCTCGGCAATGAAGATTTGGTTATAACCAGAATAACCATCTAACATACTAAGGTATTCGTGGTCGGCGGCTGAATCGACTAGCATTTCTGCCACCGGCGTCGAATATTCATCCTTAGGAGTTGCTGAGTTTAAGTCCCTAAAGTCTATGCAGACTCTCAAGGAACCATTTTTCTTAATAACAGGCACAATATTAGCATGCAATTCGACATACCTGGTTGTGCGAATGAATTTGCACCGCAGAAGTCTTTCGATTTCCGCTTTTATTTTTGATAGAACCTCTAGAGCAAAACGCCTTGGCCTCTGTTTGACTGGTTTCTTGCCAGGCTTGATTGGCAGTCTATGTTCCACCAACTCTCTTTTTAATCCTGGCATTTCATCATAATCCCAGGCAAAACAGTCTCTATATTCTCGCAACAGCTGGATGACCTCACCCTTGAATTGAGTGTCGAGGTTGGCACTAATATAAGTTGGCCTTTTGGTAATGCCATCTCCTAAGTCCACTTCCTCTAGCGGGTCCTGCGCAAGCATCTTGGCATCCTCTGCCAAGGGATCTTTCTCGAAACCCAAAGGCTCGTCGTCATAGATAGCGTCCAGCCTTTTGTTTTCATGATGTGTTTCATCAGATAGTTCCATGTCGAAGCCTTCCTTGTAGCCTCTCTGAAGAACTTCTTTATTGGCCTCTGTGGCCATTTTGCTTTTGACAGCCTCCAAGGCCGTTTGTAGTCTAGTTTCGGCCACATAACCCGAAATCCTTCAAAGTGCATTGGCTTCAGTCATTATTACTGAAATCACTTCCCCATCCCGTGGGGTCCACTGGCAAGGTTCCAAGGTATGGAAGCCTTTCTCCTGGCACCTCTCTGTCCCATCGGAAACCGTCTATAAGATGTAAGTATAACGAGCCAAATACTTCGTCATCTGGCTTGAAATCGAAGTCCGCTGGTCCACAAGGACCTATACCAGCCAAGTGTTTGTCGAAGTGCCTTTGATCGACATAGTTGATGGGCGCCCTAAATGTCGCTACTACGAAAATCGGCGCCGGCTATGACAGAAGAGTCGCCACCGTGCGTTATTTATCACACAAGAGGGAAAGGAAATGCTCATAGTAAACCTAACGCAAAGAGGGAAAGGAATGGTCATCGCAACCAAATCCTGGATTCGGGAGTCGGTTACGCAAGGGGAAGGTATTAGCACCCTTCACGTCCGTCGTACTCGACGGGATCCACGCTTGTTTTCTATCTAAGGGTGCGTTTATCTATCTATTCTAAAGGTATGGGTTAAAATGAAAATAAAATGACTCGGCAAAGTGTCGCACTTTCTTCCTACGTATTCCCGTCTGGAACGAGAAATCAGAGTCAACGTAGTTCGCCTAACTACGGGTTAAAGGGGGGAAGGTTGCTCGCCGAGATGTCACATCTCGTGCCTACGTACTTTCATACGACATGAAAGATCAGAGCAAACATAGTTCGGGCTATGGAAGACACAAGTTTGTCTGACAGTTTTTTATTTCCTTAAGAAAGGGTTTTCCTGATTAAAGGTCAAACTACAGTTCACTTTTTCTGATCGAAAACCCAAATCGGGTATCTCAAATTGCACTGTTCTCAATCTTCGGGTGGCCACCTCAAATTACATTCATTCTTAATCCAATGTATCATCCTTGATTTTGTTTGAAGTTGGATCAATCCAAAACATTGATGGATCAAACCCTCGAAGTTTTGATTTTGACGGTACGAAACCCTAATTCATCTGCATCTTAACAAAGATAAACTGAAAATGGGTTAAGGTTAATTAATCAAATGAATATGATCTTATAATGATGATGAGGATCTAAGGGGTCAAAATTTGGGGTGCAACACCACCGCCGGAGCAACACTTCAGTCACCCCTACCAAGTACTCCGGCCACCACAAAGTGTTCAACAAAGTGTTCAATTTGAATCGGGTATCTCAAATTGCACTGTTCTCAATCTTCGGGTGACCACCTCAAATTGCATTCATTCTTAATCCAATGTATCATCCTTGATTTTGTTTGAAGTTGGATCAATCCAAAACATTGATGGATCAAACCCTCGAAGTTTCGATTTTGACGGTACGGAACCCTAATTCATCTGCATCTTAACAAAGATAAACTGAAAATGGGTTAAGGTTAATTAATCAAGTGAATATGATCTTATAATGATGACGAGGATCTAAGGGGTCAAAATTTGGGGTGCAACACCACCGCCGGAGCAACACTCCGGTCACCCCTACCAAGTACTCCGGCCACCACAAAGTGTTCAACAACACATAAAAAATGCAAAACTCAACCGTTCTTAGAGTTTTTTATATCAAAATTCATCTACTTCTCGCAAGGATTCCAAATATATCATCAAAAATCATTAATAATGCAAGATCAAAGAGAAACGAATCAAACAAAGTTTGACACCAAAACCTCAAGTTCAACAAAATTTCTCCAAATTAATTCTAAACTCATCCTTATGTCATAGAGGTTATAGATCAAGCAAAAACTAAGCAAAATCATGCCAAAACAGTCCATACAAAATCTCACAAGTTTGGAGCTCCAAATTTCGAACGTCATAAACATCAACAATTATAATTCAGAAACGATCTACATGCTTCAAGGAGTGCAAAGAAACAAAAATGGCAAAGAATCATCAAGTATTAAGAGAGATATGTTGAAATTCAAGTACCTAGTGGAGAACTTCCACTGAGCCTTTAATCCTTGATGAAGCTTCGCGAAACTCTCCAGAATCACTCCATGATCATCATAGAAGATTTCTCAATTCAAAATTTGGCTTGAAACGATCTAGACCTTAGAATTCACTTTTTGAATTTTCTTCACTTTTTCAAACTTGTTCTTGATCAATTCTGCTCCAATTTTGAAAACTAATGATTTGTGAAGGTTAGAAATCTTATATACAATGGATATTGATCAAGAGAAAGCCCAATCCTTGCCTCTAGGCCCAAAATGAATTTTCAAGATTTCACCACTTTTTGCTCTTGAAGGTACACGAAAATGGCAATGTTTTGCCTCCAAGATGATTCAATTTAACTAATAACAGCATGTGGAGTGTGAATGGCTGGGATTTGATCCTTGTATTTGATCCAATGGCTACTTTTGATTATGTAACTTCATGGTGAAGTAATCTAAATGACAACTCCCAAAACTTGGCCTGTGCTAAAAATTCTGCCAATGCCAATGTTCTTATAATGTGATTTCCATTCAAAAAATGTACTCATATGCCATGTTTTGGTCCTCTAACTCAAAAAGTCAATTTTCCCTCCTTAATCCATTTGAAAAATTCCCTTTTTTAGGCCATTTTAAGTGACTTTTTGCTATGAGCCAAACCAATTCCACATGACCACTTGGTTGCACTTAAAATCCCATTTTAAGCAACTTTCATGTCGAACAAAAATCCATTTGACAAGTGCAAGTTGGAGATTTTGACCAATGATTGAAAATGACCTATAATCTCACTTTCCTAAAATACCCCTGACTTGTAAACCTCATAACATGAGTTCTACAAATCAGATGAAATACTTCTAGTACAATTTAGACAGCTAATATCATGAGGAACAACTTCCATGTTGGCCAAAAGTTCAGGTGAAACCTCTTTCTAGGTCAAAAATAGCTTTGAAGTCAGATGATTTTCACAGACAAATTTCAATGGCATCTGAGGACTTGTAACTTGTCGGGACCATAAATTGAGTTCTATAAATCCAATGGAGGACTTCTAGTACTCAAATTAAAGGTATTGAGATGCTATACAAGTTTCATGTTGGCCAAAGATCCATTTGAAACTTGTATCTTGACTTATGTGATCTTGAAGTTAGGCACTAAATAGGGAATTTTGCACTAAAACCCTAACTTAGCAACTTCCCACACTCTTGATTCTTCTTGATTTAATCTTGGCACAACACCAAAAATGTCTTATCACATCATTTCATGAACTCCATAACCTAAAAGTAAGCCTTGATACTCTTCAATTGCACAATTGATTTAGGATTAATCTAGATGAAACCCTAATTGCTTGCACCTCAACTGTGGCTCTTGCACTTGAATCAATGACTTGATTGAGCTCTCTCATGGCCCTCTAGGCATTCTATGAGCTCCATACCCATCCTCTTATCACATTCAACACTTCACAACCCTCTGATGGTCTTCAGTTGATCCTCAAGTTAGGAGAAGATTCACACTCAAACATCTAAGCCCTTAGGCACTCAAACCACCTTCTGATGACTTTGACCACTCCTCAATCTTGAATGAGACTTCTTGATAGGCTTCTATTAAAAAAGAATAAAACTTGATCCCATGCTATATCAATGATATCATGATATGCAAATGATATAAATATGCAAATGTTAATGCAATGAAACATAAACCAGGTAAGAAAAGGTTGAGCAAATTTTGGGGTGCAACAGCTATGTACAACCTCATGCTCTTGTATCGACAAGGTGGATAGAGGATTGGAGGATTTCTCAAATAACTTTTGATTTTGTCGAAAGCTTCTTGTTGTTCCTTCCTCCATTCATACCCTTCTTTGGTGACCCGAAGCAACGACGAGAAGGCTTGTGTTTTGCCGCTTAGGTTCGATATGAACCTCCTTAAGAAATTAATCTTGCCCAACAGGGATTATAATTCCTTTTTATTTGACGGCGCCTTTGTCTCCATAATGGCCTTCGTCTTGTTTTGGTTTATTTCGATGCCTTTTTTGTGGACTACGAAACCCAAGAAGTCACCCGCCTGCACAAAGAACGCACATTTTAGAGGGTTCATTTTGAGGCCAAACTTCCTCATCCTTAAGAAGGATTGTCAAAGATGATCTATATGATCTTTGCCTGATACAGATTTAACCACAATGTCATCAATATATATCTGCATAAAAGATTCTATATAGTCATGGAAGATTGAATTCATTGCTCATTGGTATGTTGCCCCAGCGTTTTTTAGGCCAAAAGGCATCACTACCCATTTGTAGGTGCCTATGGCCCCTGGACAACGAAACGTTGTTTTGGGAACATCATCCTCGGCAATGAAGATTTGGTTATAACCAGAATAACCATCTAACATACTAAGGTATTCGTGGTCGGCGGCTGAATCGACTAGCATTTCTGCCACCGGCGTCGAATATTCATCCTTAGGAGTTGCTGAGTTTAAGTCCCTAAAGTCTATGCAGACTCTCAAGGAACCATTTTTCTTAATAACAGGCACAATATTAGCATGCAATTCGACATACCTGGTTGTGCGAATGAATTTGCACCGCAGAAGTCTTTCGATTTCCGCTTTTATTTTTGATAGAACCTCTAGAGCAAAACGCCTTGGCCTCTGTTTGACTGGTTTCTTGCCAGGCTTGATTGGCAGTCTATGTTCCACCAACTCTCTTTTTAATCCTGGCATTTCATCATAATCCCAGGCAAAACAGTCTCTATATTCTCGCAACAGCTGGATGACCTCACCCTTGAATTGAGTGTCGAGGTTGGCACTAATATAAGTTGGCCTTTTGGTAATGCCATCTCCTAAGTCCACTTCCTCTAGCGGGTCCTGCGCAAGCATCTTGGCATCCTCTGCCAAGGGATCTTTCTCGAAACCCAAAGGCTCGTCGTCATAGATAGCGTCCAGCCTTTTGTTTTCATGATGTGTTTCATCAGATAGTTCCATGTCGAAGCCTTCCTTGTAGCCTCTCTGAAGAACTTCTTTATTGGCCTCTGTGGCCATTTTGCTTTTGACAGCCTCCAAGGCCGTTTGTAGTCTAGTTTCGGCCACATAACCCGAAATCCTTCAAAGTGCATTGGCTTCAGTCATTATTACTGAAATCACTTCCCCATCCCGTGGGGTCCACTGGCAAGGTTCCAAGGTATGGAAGCCTTTCCTTTGGCACCTCTCTGTCCCATCGGAAACCGTCTATAAGATGTAAGTATAACGAGCCAAATACTTCGTCATCTGGCTTGAAATCGAAGTCCGCTGGTCCACAAGGACCTATACCAGCCAAGTGTTTGTCGAAGTGCCTTTGATCGACATAGTTGATGGGCGCCCTAAATGTCGCTACTACGAAAATCGGCGCCGGCTATGACAGAAGAGTCGCCACCGTGCGTTATTTATCACACAAGAGGGAAAGGAAATGCTCATAGTAAACCTAACTCAAAGAGGGAAAGGAATGGTCATCGCAACCAAATCCTGGATTCGGGAGTCGGTTACGCAAGGGGAAGGTATTAGCACCCTTCACGTCCGTCGTACTCGACGGGATCCACGCTTGTTTTCTATCTAAGGGTGCGTTTATCTATCTATTCTAAAGGTATGGGTTAAAATGAAAATAAAATGACTCGGCAAAGTGTCGCACTTTCTTCCTACGTATTCCCGTCTGGAACGAGAAATCAGAGTCAACGTAGTTCGCCTAACTACGGGTTAAAGGGGGGAAGGTTGCTCGCCGAGATGTCACATATCGTGCCTACGTACTTTCATACGACATGAAAGATCAGAGCAAACATAGTTCGGGCTATGGAAGACACAAGTTTGTCTGACAGTTTTTTATTTCCTTAAGAAAGGGTTTTCCTGATTAAAGGTCAAACTACAGTTCACTTTTTCTGATCGAAAACCCAAATCGGGTATCTCAAATTGCACTGTTCTCAATCTTCGGGTGGCCACCTCAAATTACATTCATTCTTAATCCAATGTATCATCCTTGATTTTGTTTGAAGTTGGATCAATCCAAAACATTGATGGATCAAACCCTCGAAGTTTTGATTTTGACGGTACGAAACCCTAATTCATCTGCATCTTAACAAAGATAAACTGAAAATGGGTTAAGGTTAATTAATCAAATGAATATGATCTTATAATGATGATGAGGATCTAAGGGGTCAAAATTTGGGGTGCAACACCACCGCCGGAGCAACACTTCAGTCACCCCTACCAAGTACTCCGGCCACCACAAAGTGTTCAACAAAGTGTTCAATTTGAATCGGGTATCTCAAATTGCACTGTTCTCAATCTTCGGGTGACCACCTCAAATTGCATTCATTCTTAATCCAATGTATCATCCTTGATTTTGTTTGAAGTTGGATCAATCCAAAACATTGATGGATCAAACCCTCGAAGTTTCGATTTTGACGGTACGGAACCCTAATTCATCTGCATCTTAACAAAGATAAACTGAAAATGGGTTAAGGTTAATTAATCAAGTGAATATGATCTTATAATGATGACGAGGATCTAAGGGGTCAAAATTTGGGGTGCAACACCACCGCCGGAGCAACACTCCGGTCACCCCTACCAAGTACTCCGGCCACCACAAAGTGTTCAACAACACATAAAAAATGCAAAACTCAACCGTTTTTAGAGTTTTTTATATCAAAATTCATCTACTTCTCGCAAGGATTCCAAATATATCATCAAAAATCATTAATAATGCAAGATCAAAGAGAAACGAATCAAACAAAGTTTGACACCAAAACCTCAAGTTCAACAAAATTTCTCCAAATTAATTCTAAACTCATCCTTATGTCATGGAGGTTATAGATCAAGCAAAAACTTAGCAAAATCATGTCAAAATAGTCCATACAAAATCTCACAAGTTTGGAGCTCCAAATTTCGAACGTCATAAACATCAACAATTATAATCCAGAAACGATCTACATGCTTCAAGGAGTGCAAAGAAACAAAAATGGCAAAGAATCATCAAGTATTAAGAGAGATATGTTGAAATTCAAGTACCTAGTGGAGAACTTCCACTGAGCCTTTAATCCTTGATGAAGCTTCACGAAACTCTCCAGAATCACTCCATGATCATCATAGAAGATTTCTCAATTCACAATTTGGCTTGAAACGATCTAGATCTTAGAATTCACTTTTTGAATTTTCTTCACTTTTTCAAACTTGTTCTTGATCAATTCTACTCCAATTTCGAAAACTAATGATTTGTGAAGGTTAGAAATCTTATATACAATGGATGTTGATCAAGAGAAAGCCCAATCCTTGCCTCTAGGCCCAAAATGAATTTTCAAAATTTCACCACTTTTTGCTCTTGAAGGTACACGAAAATGGCAATGTTTTGGCTCCAAGATGATTCAATTCAACTAATAACAACATGTGGAGTGTGAATGGATGGGATTTGATCCTTGTATTTGATCCAATGGTTATTTTTGATTATGTAACTTCATGGTGAAGTAATCTAAATGACAACTCCCAAAACTTGGCCTATGCTCAAAATTATGCCAATGCCAATGTTCTTAGAATGTGATTTCCATTCAAAAAAATATACTCATATGCCATGTTTTGGTCCTCTAACTCAAAAGTCAATTTTCCCTCCTTAATCCATTTGAAAAATTCCCTTTTTTAGGCCATTTTAAGTGACTTTTTGCTATGAGCCAAAACAATTCCACATGACCACTTGGTTGCACTTAAAACTCCATTTTAAGCAACTTTCATGTTGAACAAAAATCCATTTGACAAGTGCAAGTTGGAGATTTTGACCAATGATTGAAAATGACCTATAATCTCACTTTCCTAAAATACCCCTGACTTGTAAACCTCATAACTTGAGTTCTACAAATCAGATGGAATACTTCTAGTACAATTTAGAAAGCTAAGATCATGAGGAACAACTTCCATGTTGGCCAAAACTTCAGGTGAAACATCTTTCTAGGTCAAAAATAGCTTTGAAGTCAGATGATTTTCACAGACAAATTTCAATGGCATCTGAGGACTTGTAACTTGTCTGGACCATAACTTGAGTTATATAAATCCAATGGAGGAGTTCTAGTACTAAAATTAAAGGTATTGAGATGCTATACAAGTTTCATATTGGCCAAATATCCATTTGAAACTTGTATCTTTACTTATGTGGTCTTGAAGTTAGGCACTAAATAGGGAATTTTGCACTAAAACCCTAACTTAGCAACTTCCCACACTCTTGATTCTTCTTGATTTGATCTTGGGACAACACCACAAATGTATTATCACATCATTTCATGAACTCCATAACCTAAAAGTAGGCCTTGATACTCTTCAATTGCACAATTGATTTAGGATTAATCCAGATGAAACCCTAATTGCTTGCACCTCAACTGTGGCTCTTGCACTTGAATCAATGACTTGATTGAGCTCTCTCATGGCCCTCTAGGCATTCTATGAGCTCCATAACCATCCTCTTATCACATTCAACACTTCACAACCCTCTGATGGTCTTCAGTTGATCCTCAAGTTAGGAGAAGATTCACACTCAAACATCTAAACCCTTAGGCACTCAAACCACCTTCTGATGACTTTGACCACTCCTCAATATTGAATGAGACCTCTTGCTAGGCTTCTCTTGAGAAAGAATAACACTTGATCCACTGCTATATGAATGATATCATGATATGTAAATGATATAAATATGCAAATGTTAATGCAATGAAACATAAACCAGGTAAGAAAAGGTTGAGCAAATTTTGGGGTGCAACAGCTATGTACAACCTCATGCTCTTGTATCGACAAGGTGGAGAGAGGATTGGAGGATTGATCAAATAACTTTTGATTTTGTCGAAAGCTTCTTGTTGTTCCTTCCTCCATTCATACCCTTCTTTGGTGACCCGAAGCAACGGCGAGAAGGCTTGTGTTTTGCCGCTTAGGTTCGATATGAACCTCCTTAAGAAATTAATCTTGCCCAACAGGGATTGTAATTCCTTTTTATTTGTCGGCGCCTTGGTCTCCATAATGGCCTTCGTCTTGTTTTGGTTTATTTCGATGCCCTTTTTGTGGACTACGAAACCCAAGAAGTCACCCGCCTGCACAAAGAACGCACATTTTAGAGGGTTCATTTTGAGGCCAAACTTCCTCATCCTTAAGAAGGATTGTCGAAGATGATCTATATGATCTTTGCCTGATACAGATTTAACCACAATGTCATCAATATATATCTGCATAAAAGATTCTATATAGTCATGGAAGATTGAATTCATTGCTCGTTGGTATGTTGCCCCAGCGTTTTTTAGGCCAAAAGGCATCACTACCCATTCGTAGGTGCCTATGGCCCCTGGACAACGAAACGTTGTTTTGGGAACATCGTCCTCGGAAATGAAGATTTGGTTATAACCAGAATAACCATCTAACATACTAAGGTAGTCGTGGTCGGCGGCTGAATCGACTAGCATTTCTGCCACCGGCATCGAATATTCATCCTTAGGAGTTGCTGAGTTTAAGTCCCTAAAGTCTATGCATACTCTCAAGGAACCATTTTTCTTAATAACAGGCACAATATTAGCACGCCATTCGACATACCTGGTTGTGCGGATGAATTTGCACCGCAGAAGTCTTTCGATTTCCGCTTTTATTTTTGATAGAACCTCTGGAGCAAAATGCCTTGGCCTCTGTTTGACTGGTTTCTTGCCAGGCTTGATTGGCAGTCTATGTTCCACCAACTCTCTTTTTAATCCTAGCATTTCATCATAATCCCAGGCAAAACAGTCTCTATATTCTCGCAACAGCTGGATGACCTCACCCTTGAATTGAGTGTCGAGGTTGGCACTAATATAAGTTGGCCTTTTGGTAATGCCATCTCCTAAGTCCACTTCCTCTAGCGGGTCCTGCGCAAGCATCTTGGCATCCTCTGCCAAGGGATCTTTCTCGAAACCCAAAGGCTCGTCGTCATAGATAGCGTCCAGCCTTTTGTTTTCTTGATGGGTTTCATCAAATAGTTCCATGTCGAAGCCTTCCTTGTAGCCTCTCTGAAGAACTTCTTTATTGGCCTCTGTGGCCATTTCGCTTTTGACAGCCTCCAAGGCCGTTTGTAGTCTAGTTTCGGCCACATAAGCCGAAATCCTTCAAAGTGCATTGGCTTCAGTCATTATTACTGAAATCACTTCCCCATCCCGTGGGGTCCACTGGCAAGGTTCCAAGGTATGGAAGCCTTTCTCCTGGCACCTCTATGTCCCAATGGAAACTGTCTACAAGATGTAAGTATAACGAGCTAAATACTTCGTCATCTGGCTTGAAATCGAAGTCCTCTGGTCCACAAGGACCTATACCAGCCAAGTGTTTGTCAAAGTGCCTTTGATCGACATAGTTGATGGGCGCCCTAAATGTCACTACTACGAAAATCGGCGTCGGCAATGACAGAAGAGTCGCCACCGTGCGTTATTTATCCCACAAGAGGGAAAGGAAACGCTCAGAGTAAACCTAACGCAAAGAGGGAAAGGAATGGTCATTGCAACCAAATCCTGGATTCGGGAGTCGGTTACACAAGGGGAAGGTATTAGCACCCCTCACGTCCATCATACTCGATGGGATCCACGCTTGTTTTCTATCTAAGGGTGCGTTTATCTATCTATTCTAAAGGTCTGGGTTAAAATGAAAAGAAAATGACTCAGCAAAGTGTCGCACTTTCTTCCTACGTATTCCCGTCTGGAACGAGAAATCAGAGTCAACGTAGTTCGCCTAACTACGGGTTAAAGGGGGGAAGGTTGCTCGCCGAGATGTCGCATCTCGTGCCTACGTACTTTCATACGACATGAAAGATCAGAGCAAACATAGTTCGGGCTATGGAAGACACAATTTTGTCTGACATTTTTTTATTTCCTTAAGAAAGGGTTTTCTTGATTAAAGGTCAAACTACAGTTGACTTTTTCTGATCGAAAACCCAAATCGGGTATCTCAAATTGCACTGTTCTCAATCTTCAGGTGACCACCTCAAATTGCATTCATTCTGAATCCAATGTATCATCCTTGATTTTGTTTGAAGTTGGATCAATCCAAAACATTAATGGATCAAACCCTCGAAGTTTCGATTTTGACGGTACGGAACCCTAATTCATCTGCATCTTAACAAAGATAAACTGAAAATGGGTTAAGGTTAATTAATCAAGTGAATATGATCTTATAATGATGACGAGGATCTAAGGGGTCAAAATTTGGGGTGCAACACCACCGCCGGAGCAACACTTTGGTCACCCCTACCAAGTACTCCGGCCACCACAAAGTGTTCAACAAAGTGTTCAATTTGAATCGGGTATCTCAAATTGCACTGTTCTCAATCTTCGGGTAACCACCTCAAATTGCATTCATTCTTAATCCAATGTATCATCCTTGATTTTGTCTGAAGTTGGTTCAATCCAAAACATTGATGGATCAAACCCTCGAAGTTTCGATTTTGACGGTACGGAACCCTAATTCATCTGCATCTTAACAAAGATAAACTGAAAATGGGTTAAGGTTAATTAATCAAGTGAATATGATCTTATAATGATGATGAGGGTCTAAGGGGTCAAAATTTGGGGTGCAACACCACCGCCGGAGCAACACTCCGGTCACCCCTACCAAGTACTCCGGCCACCACAAAGTGTTCAACAACACATAAAAAATGCAAAACTCAATCGTTTTTAGAGTTTTTTATATCAAAATTCATCTACTTCTCGCAAGGATTCCAAATATCTCATCAAAAATCATTAATAATGCAAGATCAAAGAGAAATAAATCAAACAAAGTTTGACACCAAAACCTCAAGTTCAACAAAATTTCTCCAAATTAATTCTAAACTCATCCTTATGTCATGGAGGTTATAGATCAAGTAAAAACTAAGCAAAATCATGCCAAAACAGTCCATATAAAATCTCACATGTTTGGAGCTCCAAATTTCGAACGTCATAAACATCAACAATTATAATCCAAAAACGATCTACATGCTTCAAGGAGTGCAAAGAAACAAAAATGGCAAAGAATCATCAAGTATTAAGAGAGATATGTTGAAATTCAAGTACCTAGTGGAGAACTTCCATTGAGCCTTTCATCCTTGATGAAGCTTCGCGAAACTCTCCAGAATCACTCCATGATCATCATAGAAGATTTCTCAATTCACAATTTGGCTTGAAACGATCTAGATCTTAGAATTCACTTTTTGAATTTTCTTCACTTTTTAAAACTTGTTCTTGATCAATTTTGCTCCAATTTCGAAAACTAATGATTTGTGAAGGTTAGAAATCTTATATACAATGGATATTGATCAAGAGAAAGCCCAATCCTTGCCTCTAGGCCCAAAATGAATTTTCAAAATTTCACCACTTTTTGCTCTTGAAGGTACACGAAAATGGCAATGTTTTGGCTCCAAGATGATTCAATTCAACTAATAACAGCACGTGGAGTGTGAATGGCTGGGATTTGATCCTTGTATTTGATCCAATGGCTATTTTTGATTATGTAACTTCATGGTGAAGTAATCTAAATGACAACTCCCAAAACTTGGCCTATGCCCAAAATTCTGCCAATGCCAATGTTCTTAGAATGTGATTTCCATTCAAAAAATGTACTCATATGCCATGTTTTGGTCCTCTAAGTCAAAAAGTCAATTTTCCCTCCTTAATCCATTTGAAAAATTCCCTTTTTTAGGCCATTTTAAGTGACTTTTTGCTATGAGCCAAACCAATTCCACATGACCACTTAGTTGCACTTAAAATCCCATTTTAAGCAACTTTCATGTTGAACAAAAATCCATTTGACAAGTGCAAGTTGGAGATTTTGACCAATGATTGAAAATGACCTATAATCTCACTTTCCTAAAATACCCCTGACTTGTAAACCTCATAACTTGAGTTCTACAAATCAGATGGAATACTTATAGTACAATTTAGAAAGCTAAGATCATGAGGAACAACTTCCATGTTGTCCAAAATTTCAGGTGAAACCTCTTTCTAGGTCAAAAATAGCTTTGAAGTCAGATGATTTTCACAGACAAGTTTCAATGGCATCTGAGGACTTGTAACTTGTCTGGACCATAACTTGAGTTCTATAAATCCAATGGAGGACTTCTAGTACTCAAATTAAAGGTATTGAGATGCTATACAAGTTTCATGTTGGCCAAAGATCCATTTGAAACTTGTATCTTGACTTATGTGGTCTTGAAGTTAGGCACTAAATAGGGAATTTTGCACTAAAACCCTAACTTAGCAACTTCCCACACTCTTGATTCTTCTTGATTTGATCTTGGCACAACACCACAAATGTATTATCACATCATTTCATGAACTCCATAACCTAAAAGTAGGCCTTGATACTCTTCAATTGCACAATTGATTTAGGATTAATCCAGATGAAACCCTAATTGCTTGCACCTCAACTGTGGCTCTTGCACTTGAATCAATGACTTGATTGAGCTCTCTCATGGCCCTATAGGCCTTCTATGAGCTCCATACCCATCCTCTTATCACATTCAAAACTTCACAACCCTCTGATGGTCTTCAGTTGATCCTCAAGTTAGGAGAAGATTCACACTCAAACATCTAAGCCCTTAGGCACTCAAACCACCTTCTGATGACTTTGACCACTCCTCAATCTTGAATGAGACCTCTTGCTAGGCTTCTCTTGAGAAAGAATAACACTTGATCCCCTGCTATATGAATGATATCATGATATGCAAATGATATAAATATGCAAATGTTAATGCAATGAAACATAAACCAGGTAAGAAAAGGTTGAGCAAATTTTGGGGTGCAACAGCTATGTACAACCTCATGCTCTTGTATCGACAAGGTGGAGAGAGGATTGGTGGATTGGTCAAATAACTTTTGATTTTGTTGAAAGCTTCTTGTTGTTCCTTCCTCCATTCATACCCTTCTTTGGTGACCCGAAGCAACGGCGAGAAGGCTTGTGTTTTGCCGCTTAGGTTCGATATGAACCTCCTTAAGAAATTAATCTTGCCCAACAGGGATTGTAATTCCTTTTTATTTGACGGTGCATTGGTCTCCATAATGGCCTTCGTCTTGTTTTGGTTTATTTCGATGCCCTTTTTGTGGACTACGAAACCCAAGAAGTCACCCGCCTGCACAAAGAACTCACATTTTAGAGGGTTCATTTTGAGGCCAAACTTCCTCATCCTTAAGAAGGATTGTCGAAGATGATCTATATGATCTTTGCCTGATACAGATTTAACCACAATGTCATCAATATATATCTGCATAAAAGATTCTATATATTCATGGAAGATTGAATTCATTGCTCGTTGGTATGTTGCCCCAGCGTTTTTTAGGCCAAAAGGCATCACTACCCATTCGTAGGTGCCTATGGCCCCTGGACAACAAAACGTTGTTTTGGGAACATCGTCCTCGGCAATGAAGATTTGGTTATAACCAGAATAACCATCTAACATACTAAGGTATTCGTGGTCGGCGGCTGATTCGACTAGCATTTCTGCCACCGGCATCAAATATTCATCCTTAGGAGTTGCTGAGTTTAAGTCCCTAAAGCCTATGCAGACTCTCAAGGAACCATTTTTCTTAATAACAGGCATAATATTAGCACGCCATTCGATATACCTGGTTGTGCGAATGAATTTGCACCGCAGAAGTCTTTTGATTTCCGCTTTTATTTTCGATAGAACCTCTGGAGCAAAACGCCTTGGCCTCTGTTTGACTGGTTTCTTGCCAGGCTTGATTGGCAGTCTATGTTCCACCAACTCTCTTTTTAATCCTGGCATTTCATCATAATCCCAGGCAAAACAGTCTCTATATTCTCGCAACAGTTGGATGACCTCACCCTTGAATTGAGTGTCGAGGTTGGCACTAATATAAGTTGGCCTTTTGATAATGCCATCTCCTAAGTCCACTTCCTCTAGCGGGTCCTGCGCAAGCATCTTGGCATCCTCTACCAAGGGATCTTTCTCGAAACCCAAAGGCTCGTCGTCATAGATAGCGTCCAGCCTTTTGTTTTCTTGATGGGTTTCATCAGATAGTTCCATGTCGAAGCCTTCCTTGTAGCCTCTCTGAAGAACTTCTTTATTGGCCTCTGTGGCCATTTCGCTTTTGACAGCCTCCAAGGCTGTTTGTAGTCTAGTTTCGGCCACATAAGCCGAAATCCTTCGAAGCGCATTGGCTTCAGTCATTATTACTGAAATCACTTCCCCATCTCATGGGGTCCACTTGCAAGGTTCCAAGGTATGGAAGCCTTTCTCCTGGCACCTCTCTATCCCAACGGAAACCATGTACAGGATGTAAGTATAACGAGCCAAATACTTCGTCATCTGGCTTGAAATCGACGTCCGCTGGTCCACAAGGACCTATACCAGCCAAGTGTTTGTCGAAGTGCCTTTTATCGACATAGTTGATGGGCGCCCTAAATGTCGCTACTACGAAAATCGGCGCCGGCTATGACAGAAGAGTCGCCACTGTGCGTTATTTATCCCACAAGAGGGAAAGGAAACGCTCGGAGAAAACCTAACGCAAAGAGGGAAAGGAATGGTCATCGCAACCAAATCCTGGATTCGGGAGTCGGTTATGCAAGGGGAAGGTATTAGCACCCCTCACGTCTGTCGTACTCGACAGGATCCACGCTTGTTTTCTATCTCAGGGTGCGTTTATTTATCTATTCTAAAGGTCTGGGTTAAAATGAAAAGAAAATGACTCGGCAAAGTGTCGCACTTTCTTCCTACGTATTCCCGTCTGGAACGAGAAATCAGAGTCAACGTAGTTCGCCTAACTACGGGTTAAAGGGGGGAAGTTTGCTCGCCGAGATGTCGCATCTCGTGCCTACGTACTTTCATGCGGCATGAAAGATCAGAGCAAACATAGTTCAGGCTATGGAAGACACAAGTTTGTCTGACAGTTTTTTATTTCCTTAAGAAAGGGTTTTCTTGATTAAAGGTCCAAGAGGACAAAAACAGAGTTTGAATGTTTGTTCGAGTCTTTTACAAAAGAAATGTTTTAAAGGATGTTTACAATCTCAGTCTCACTAGAGACTATGACCCATGAGTGAACGCTTCATATGTCACCCAAAGGGTACCACACTAACATCCAGATTACTGGAGAGATACCCTCCACCACCCTTTTCCTAGATAGCTTAAGGCTCGTAACGTACGATTTCAATTAACCTTATTAGTGTGTTTTTGAATTGTTTTGAGAAGAGAAGAGAAAGACACCCTAAGACTATGGTTGAAAGGGAATCTACCTACAGTTATCATGCATGGGTCAAAACCTAATGTCTGTCATAATTCCTTCTTGCACAGAGGAAATCAGAGATCCTAGGGGAAAACAACAAAAGAAAGCAAGCAGTAAACAGTAAACAGTAAAACGCATGCTATGCAACAGTACAAGCGAGGAAAGGGAGTCCGGCTCAACCTCAAACCTAAGAAAACAACAGGCAAGAGGATACAAGCTCCACCTCAAACCTAGAGGTAATCAACACAGGCAAACAGACAATACAACAAAAGAAAAGAAACAGAGAAAGCAGCCCAAGCATCAGCAACAGTCTTCAGCACACAGCAACTTCAACAGCAGCTCTAAACAGCAAATCCTCTTGTACGCAAAGTTGACAGCAAAATGACTTCATCTCCAAGCTAGCTTCTATCTTCAAGCTTCATCAAACCTCATCTTCAAGCTCAAGCAAGCACACTCCAAGCAAAGGATCAATCACTAAGATCAAGGTTGCAATGTTGAGAACCAAATGAAAACCAAAGGAAATCACCAAGTACCAACATTGAAATGGAAAGGCATCCTCAAAGTTCTACTCAACTATGGGCATACCACACATCCCTCCAAAGGAGAGATGGAGTTTCCCTAGGAGGACTTTACATCATTGGATAGAATAGAAGCACACAATGCATTCTATGTTTGATGAAAGAATCAAAACTAGTCCTAATGGCTCTTCCTAAAACCCTAATTTCCTAAGCTCCTAAAAAGCTCCTAAAAGAGAAGAAAGCTTCAACTCCAAGCTCCAGTCTTCAAGCTACAACAGCTACACCAAGTCCAGAAGACCTCCCAAGAAGGAATCCAAGAAAATCCAGCTCCAAAGTCACCAACAAGACCAAACAAGCAAAGGCACACTAGGTAGAACACCACAAGCACAAGCAATTTGCAAAATACAACTAAAATAGCAAACAAAGTTGTAAAATTCTAATACATTTCCTAGGAGAACATACATGTTTAAACAACCTAGGGTTAAAATATTAAAACCTAAGTCAACTTCTAAGTCACCTAAATAATTTCTAGATTGAAGGGTATCAAGGTGATCCAAAAGTTTTGGAAGGCTCTAATCTCAACACCTAAAACAGAACCTAAAGTTATTCTAAAAATCTAACAAAAATCCTAAGGGAACATGAATATCTACCCTAAAACATACTAAAAACTCTCAGCCAGAAACAACACCAATTGAGAGAAAAAAATTTAACAAGACAGATGATCAAATATGCAAATATTAAAGAATTAAACAAAATAGGAAAAATCAAATTAAATTGAAAAATGCATGAAAATGCATTTTATGGATTTCAAAAATCACAAATTCTCTCAAGATCATGGAGATATTTTTAAAATAGTTTTTGGATCAAAATTGAATTTATTGTGATTTTTGAATCAATAAAGTATTTAAAATAATAAAAATCAAATAAAAGAAATATTTAAACTGAAATAAAACATGAGCCAATGGATCTGATGACCAGTCAAGCAATCCAAGCATCCACAAGCTGCCAGCGCATAAGTGAAACGGCGCGTTTTAGCCTGGTCAAACCTTCAGACTTTCAAACAAGTCCCAGCCATCCGATGAGATGAAAAAGTCATGGTCTAAGGTCAATCCAACGGTAATATCATCATCTCCTACCTCTGAACTCAGGCAAGCTAGAAGAAAACTCAGGCAACTCTCACGGTGGAAACCACCATCTTCTCCAGTGAGATGATGGTGCAGGCAACCAAAAAAGATAAACCTCATATCAAACTTGCTCAGTTTTTCATCAGGAATCCAAATCTCCTCTCCCTATGTTCTAACTCTCCATGGATTTTAAAACACGAATCAAAATTCAGAAATAGCATCTAGATCAAACATCATCAATTGCCAAATTAAGACCATAGAAATCATAATCATGCCTCACTGATCATTTTGATCTATCAAAATCATCTTAACTCCTTAAGATCAAACCAACTCGTGTCCAAACAGAAAATTCACTTCAACCTAAATTGTCACTAATTGCTCCAAAATCAATCCAGAAACGATCTACTCCTCTATTAGATCCTAACCACATGCATAATATGAACTACATCTCCCTAGATCAAGAGGAATTTTGAAGTTTACTAACCTGATGTAGATCCACTAACAGAGGTAGTTAGAGCACGATTCAACCTTCAAAACTCTCCAGAATCATTCAAGGATGCAAGAGAAAGATGTTGTAAGCTTCAATTTGCTCTGAATCAGCCTGGAACTCAAAACCCGATCTTCCTTATTCAAACCATTTCAAACCAAGTCTTGCTATGAGCCCAATCAATCCATCATGACCTCTTGGATAGCCTAAAAACCCCATTTTGAACAACTTTAATGTTGAACAAAAATCCATTTGACAAGTGCAAGTTGGAGATTTTGACATATGATTGAAAATGACCTATAATCTCACTTTCCCAAAATACCCCTGACTTGTAAACCTCATAACTTGAGTTCTACAAATCAGGTGGAAGACTTCTAGTACAATTTAGAAAGATAAGATCATTAGGAACAACTTTCATGTTGGCCAAAGGTTTAGTTGAAACCTCCTTCTAGGTCAAAAATAGCTTTAAAGTCAGATGATTTTCACAGACAAATTTCAGAAGCATCTGAGGACTTGTAACTTGTCTGGGTCATAACTTGAGTTCTATAAATCCCCTTGAGGAGTTATAGTACTCAAATTAAAGGTATTGAGATTCTCTACAAGTTTCATGTTGGCCAAATATCCATTTGAAACTTGCATCTTGACTTATGTGGTCTTGAAGTTAGGCACTAAACAGGGAATTTTGCACTGAAACCCTAATTTAGCAACTTCCCACACTCTTGATTCTTCTTGACTTGATCTTGGCAAAACACCACAAATGTATCAACATATCATTTCATGAACTCCATGACCTAGAAGTAGGCTTTGATACTCTTCAATTGCACAGCTGACCTAGGATTGACCCAGATGAAACCCTAATTGCTTGCACCTCAACTGTGGCTCTTGCATTTGACACAATGACTTGATTAAACTCTCCCAGGGCCCTCTAGGAATTCTATGAGCTCCATACACATCCTCTTCTCACATTCAACACTTCACAACCCTATGATGGTCTTCAGTTGATCCTCAAGTTAGGAGAAGATTCACACTCAAACATCTAAACCCTTAGGCACTCAAACCACCTTCTGATGACTTTGACAACTTCTCAATCTTGAATGAGACCTCTTGCTAGGCTTCTCTTGATAAGAATAACATTTGATCCCCTTCTATATGAATTATACCATGATATGCAAATGATATAACTATGCAAATGTTAATGCAATGAAACATAAACCAGGTAAGAAAAGGTTGAGCAAATTTTGGGGTGCAACAGCTGCCCCTATTCAAACGGCTTGGGCCCGACTGGGTGAAGAGCGAACGGCCTTAAACAATCGAGGTAGAAGACGGTTGAATACCAAGAAACACGGAAATTTTCCAACCACAGAAATAAGCTGCAAAAACTGCTCGGGGAGCAACATCCGTTACGCTGAACCCAGTTGTTACGGCAGCAACTGATCACTCATCTGATAAAAACTTTGGATTTCAACATTAACCCCCTGTGTGACGCCACATGCATCAAATCAACTTTTCAAGAAACACCTCCATTCACAACTGAACTAAACTTCGTCAACACGAGGAGAGACTCCATCACCATGGGTACTACTCCGTCCATAACTGGACTAAATGCGTCAACACGAATAACAATCTCTGTCAATCACAGGTAACAACTCCGTCAACACAGATAGTGATCACTGGCGATTTCACTGGGACAACTCCGTCAATCACGGGTAACGACTTCATCAACACGGATAATAATCACTGTTAACACAGGTACAATTCCTTCAACGCGGATAACAATCACCGTCAGCACGGGGAAACGATTCCGTCAACACGGATAACAATCTCTGTCAACACAGGGAAACAATTCCGTCAACACGGATAACAATCTCTGTCAATACAGGGAAACAATTCCGTCAACACGGATAACAATCACCGTTAGCACGAGTACAATTCCGTCAACACGGAGAACAATCACTGTCAACCCAGGTAAACGATCTCTGTCAACACAGACGCAATATCTGTCCATCACAGGTAACAATCTTTGTCAACACAGGCGCAATCTCTGTCCATCACAGGTAACAATCTTTGTCAACACAAGCGCAATCTCTGTCCATCACAGGTAACAATCTCTGTCAAAACAGGTGTAATCTCGGTCCATCACAGGTAACAATCTCTGTCAACACAGGTGACAATCTCTGTCAACACAGGCGACAAACATTCCGTCAATACGGATACGCTTGAAGAATACTTTGCTGGAGAATACGAGAAACTTAACCAAACAACTCTGTGGGGGAAAAATTTCACCGGGGAAATCACTAGTGACAACTCCGAAAGCTTAAGCCATGAAGTCTTTTAATGCTGACGTAATAGCAACCTAAGGATAATCCCGCATGGGGACGAAAAGTTACTTAACCAAGCAACTCTGTTAGGGGACGAACGTTATCATCACCTATCTCACGCCGAGAATTTGAATATCTAGAAATTCTTCTGAGCAAGAATCCCACTCCTCTGCAAGGGATAACACTTGAAAACAAAGGGGTAACCAACCTGGCTTATGTTTCAAAATGCGTATGTTTGACAATGGCGTAATGCTCCATACGGCATGGCAATGCTACGCGTTTGGGTAGATACAAATATGATGATATATGCAAAATGCAAATATGACAAGAGGCGCTTCAGCAAAATAAATGCCGAAGACAAGACCCAGTCCGCTGGGGATAATCAGGTATCACAGACATATTCCAACAAAGTAAATGCTGGAACAGTGCAACCAACTCCGCTAGGGATAACTATCCTGTCGGGGAATGGCTCACAAGCTTGAAATTACGAAATCTGTTGAGGACGATCATCCTGTCGAAGGAAAAACAACCTGCTGGGGAGAAGGAGAAACAATCCTGCGCGGGAATAATCCTTCTAAACCAAAGACGACTTGGTTATACTCTGCGGGAGTTACCCATACTGGGGATTGATTGTGTATATATTCATTGCTGGGAATACACCTTCTGTCGGGGACATCAAGTTCCACTGAGAAAAATCTCTGAGCAGCTTTCCTGGAGATACTCTTCTGGGAAGGACAAACCTACATCCAGTGGGGATAAGTGCCATTGTTGCACCCCAAAACTTGCCCAACATTTCTTTACCTAGCTTATGTTTCACTTCATTCACATTAGCATTATCATTTGCATTTCATTGACATGTATGCAGGAGATCAAGAGGTATGAGTACCAATCAAGATCTACACAAGAGTTTGAAGCTAGCTAAAAAGGTTATTCAAGTGCTCAAGGGTTGATATCCTTGTCAGAGAAGTTAAAAGATCCTCAGAGAGAGTGGTTGAAACCAAGAGGGTGTGTCTCCTAGCTTGAGAGTTATGGGAACATCAGATGATTATGAAGCCATGAAGATGGACTTGAGTTCTTGAGAGAGCTCTCGAGAAGTGTTGAAGATCACTTTGAGGCCTAGATAGGTCATTGTGCAAGATTAAGAAGGCTCAGCCATGAGTGGTGCAATTAGGGTTTGACTGGGTCAACCCTAAGTCACCTGATGATTTGGAGAAGGTTGAGACCTAATCGAAGAGCCATGTGATCATGGATTGAGACATTGAGATGCTATAATAATGATTCCAAGGTCAACTCATCATGATTGAAGAGTTTGAGAAGTTTCAGGCTAGGGTTTCTAAGGCTTGACAATGTAAAATCCCCTAGTTTGACCCATATCTTCAAGGCAATTTAGCTCAAGATGTGATTGTCATATCATCTCACCCCCAACATGAATGTTGTAGAGCTTGATCTTAGCTTTGATTTGAGTGCTAGAAGTCCTTGATAGGATTTGTAGAACTCAAGTTATGACTTTGACAAGTTGCAGGTCATCTGAGGTATGTGAATTTGGGAGCTTGAAAGTTGCCCAACTTGCATGGAACTTTTTCCCTAGAAGGATGATTCCTATGAACTTTTGGCCAACATGAATGTTGTTCCTTATCCTCTTAGCTTTCTAGAGAGTACTAGAAGTCCTTGATAGGATTTGTAGAACTCAATTTATGGCTTTGACAAGTCAAGGGCATTTTGGTTATTTGGAGATTACAGGTCATTTCAACCATAAGGCTATAACTCCTATTTCCAAGCCTCAAATGAGAAAATGTTCAACATCAAACTTGTTCAAAAATATGTTTTAAGGCTATTCAGGAGGTCATGAGATGTTGGAAATGCTTGTATCTCAAAGTTGCAAAAATGACCTAAAATGAGGGTATAAGTTGAATGAATCAAGGATGGAAATTGGTACTTTTGATCTACACATCCAAACCAAGGCATGTAATAGGTCATTTTGACTCTAAAAAGAATTTCAAGAACATTGGTTTAGCCACATTTTTGAATTGAGGTCTAATTTGTGGACTTGCTTTGAAAAGTAGTTACTTACATCATAAGTAACATGTGCAAAACTCAAATTCAAGACATGATCAAGATCCCTTGCAAGCCAAACACTTCCAAAATGTCATGAGGGGAGAAATTGGAAGGGATTGATATTGGTTTCAAGCTGCAAACAGAACTATGCACACCATGGCATATAAGTGAACTTCTCATGTCATGAGAGATTGGATTTCTCATTAGAAAGATCTAGAGGGTTCTAGATCATCCACACATGTTCTATATATTGAGTAGAAGAGGTTCAGATGAAAGGTTGGTGATGATTGAAGGAGAGAGCAGAGATTGAGATTGAGATTTCATTGCTTGCAATTGAATTCGGTTACATCATTTCACTCACTTTCCATCCATTTTCTTGATTGCAATCTCTTTCATGGATGATAGGGAATGATTCCAGATCATAATCAAAGGGAATTCGTGGCTGATTGGTGTTCTTGAACTCAGAATTCTCCACCTGCAACTCACCATCGGGTTTCAAGTTTCAGGAGTTTTCAACCAGTTCTTGTGCATACAGAAGCAAGGGAATGATCCATTGATCGTGTCCGGAAGGTTGGAGAGCTTGATTTGAAGATTTAGTACATTTATTCATCAAGAATTGACAGGTATGTAAACTTCTTCCTCCAGCATAAATTAGGTAGAATCAATACGAATTAGGATGTTAGATGCATCGTAGAACGGTGTAGGAAGGTTTTCAGATAGTTAGTTTGAGGATTAGTGACCAATTGAGGATGTTACCATTTTCGGTTGAGAATTGGCTATGGTGAATCTTGAGGTTTCAGAGAGAATAAAGGGCATGAATGAATTCGTGACAAAATTTGGGACAAGTTTCATGTATAAACCACTTGCAATGGAGGATCCTAGAGAGAGTTAGGGTTGGGGACGATGACCGGAGCACCACCGGCGACGGCCATGGCTGCGCGCATGTTTCAGAGGTTCAAAACGAAGAAGATGACTTTAGAGCCCTTGGATTTAGGTGGACCTTTGACTGGAGAAGTGATCCAACGGCCACGTATTGATTTCAGTTTGTGAAGAGTTCTGATAATTGAAACGATGTGTTTCATTAATGTAGTCTGGGTGGGCTTAGTGCAGATTGATACTCACACCCCCTGGTTGGGCCCAACCCTGAGAATGAACTAATTCCCATTGCTAGCTGCACCGTGCATTTATCTTTTTCTTTTGATTTTCTTTAATTTCTTCATTTTATTCATGGTTCATGATTAAATCATAAAAAAATGAAAAAATAAGTCAATTGATCCCATTCTTTTTGCATTGAATTCATGATAGGGTCTAGTATTTTTTAGATAAAAAATATTTTATTTCATGCATTTTCTGATTTTATGGGAATTTTTACATTTTAATTGATATTAAAATAGTTATGTTTGATACTTGATTTTGTGGAAGTTTGTGTGATCATGTGATGATGATTCTGATCTTGATTTTTTGTGAGTAGTTAGCATAGATATGCATGCTCCCTATAGATTTTTCTCACATTTTTGTAATGAACATAAGTGGTAGTTTAGGTTGAAACCTTTAGATGCTCCATTTTTAGGGTTTATGGTTGATACCTTATGGTTTAGATTTTATTTTTGCAACTAGGTGGATGATTCAACCTCTGATTTTTGTAGGGTATATTCTTAATTGAATTAGGATCCCTTAGGAATTTTTTGTAGAAATTTATAAGATAGTTTGCTATTTTTGATTGTTTTAGTTTAGGTGCTAGTTTTAGATGATTCTAAGGCACTAACTCAACTAGATTAACATTTTTAGTTCCCTTAGATTAGGGTTTTGCTTTGCTTGTTCTTGGATGATGTTTAAGGCAAGTTGAAAATGCATTGTATTGCTTGAAGAGGCTTGGATTTGAAGATCTTCCCTTCTTGTGGTGTAGTTTTGATTAGGTTAAGATTAGGGTTTTGTAGGCAGAGCTTCTAGATAGTTCTCTTCCTTCATAAACATGGAATATGTTGATCAATTCCATTCTTCCCTATGATGTAAGGTCCCTTGTAAAGGCCTCATCCCTCCTTTGGTAGGATGTGTGGCTCTTTTCAAATTGGTAGAACCTTTGAGGGTCCCTTTCTCTGATGACAGGATGCTTAGTGGTGACCTTTGGTCTTCACTCTGCTACCAATCATCCCAACTTTGCTCTGGATAGATGCATCTTTCTTCATTTTTAGATGATGGAGTTCCTTGCTTGAAGAAGATTGAAGGGTGAAGTTGACACTTCCATGTGATTGAAGACTACTCTGAGGAGCTGAAGCTTGTAGATGAAGAGGCACTAGCTGATGCTGGTAAGGAGGTGAGAGCTGAAGCTTGAAGACCAAGTTGATACTTGTGAAGAAGATTCAATTGAGATTGAGTGAAGAGCTGAGGTTTGAGGAATAAAGGATAAGTTGACACTTACATTGATGCATTGAGAGCCTGAGGGAATCAAGTTGATACTTGTAGTTAGGAGTAAAGCCTGAAGGTGGGATTTACTGTAAAACTGAGGCTTGAAGAAGAAAGAATAAGTTGATACTTATGTTTGATGGGTTGAAACCTTGGAGAAGCAAGTTGATATTTTTCATGGAAGATGATAGCCTCGAAGGGTGATTGAAGTCTGAAGACTGAATTGTTGTCAGAAGAGCTGAAGCTTGAAATTGGAAGAGGGGTTGATCTGCTTTCTTTCCTGTCTGTTTTCTTTTCTGTATTGATGTGCCTTGTTTGATTTGCTTGATACATTAGAATCAGTTCATATCTAGACTGATTTAATCTAGGAGCATGATTGCACTAGAGGTTGAGTTGCTCCCTCTGCTTGTATTTTTACTGTATGGCTTTGCTTACGGGTATTCGGTAGAGCCCAACTCCCTTGCCCATGTGGTTTGTGTTTGCTTGATAGCATTTCATTTCCTCTGTATGATTGCAGCTATTCTATATTTTGCTTGATAGCACTTTATTTTATTTCTTCTGTATGATTGCAGTTATTCATATTTGGCTTGAGGTTGAGATGAGCTTGTGGAGGCTGATACCCCACACACCTTTCCTCCCTCACTTGCATTGCATGCATTTTACTGTATATCTGTTTACTGTTTAAGCTGATGCTTTATCTGTTTCTGTTTATCATTGACATGACCCCCTTAGGAATCTTACTTCCTTTGATAAGGAAGTGATGATTAGAACTTTAGGTTGAAACCTGTGCATGATAAATTCTAGGAGTTCCCTGTTTCAAACCTCAACCATAGGATGAATCCTTGGCATGACAACATTAGGACTTGATAGTCTCCCCTTAGTTGTCCCTCTCTCTTCTCATCTCAAAACAGCTTAAGATACAGTAATCATGAATGATTTCTTTCGTACGTTACGAGCCTTAAGCTATCTGAGAAAGGATTGTTGGAGAGTTTCTTTTCAACAGTCTGGATGTTTAGTATGGTACCCTTTGGGTGACATGCGACACATTCAATCTCAGGTCATAGTCTTTAGTGCGATTGAAATTGCAAACACAATAAAAAGCACTTCTTCCGTAAAAGACAGAAAACAAACTGCAAACCTTTTTGCCCCGTAGGCCCGTAATTCAAAGGAAGCTTTTCTGAAGAAAAGAGTGTCGTTAAACTTCAGCGCCACCGCAAACAGGCTTTGTCCTTAACTGCTGGAACTGCTGTTTAACCCTACTCGATAAAACAGATGAATCTGAATCCCCGTAATCCGTATTATCCCGAACTACGTAAGCTCTGATCTCTCATACCTGTTGAGAGTACGTAGGCACAATACTGATGTATTGGTGAGCCACCTTTCCCGTAACCCGTAGTAGGCCGAACTACGTTGACTCTGATTTCTCATTCTCTGATGAGAATACGTAGGCATAAAGTGTGACGCTTTGCCGAGTCATTTTCTTTTCTTTTTAAGCCAGCCTTGATAGGTAGATAGATAAAACCAACCCGTCCAGTAAACACAACAAGCGTGGATCCCATCGAGTACGACGGACGTGAGGGGTGCTAATACCTTCCCCTTGCGTAACCGACTCCCGAACCCAGACAACGGTTGCGATGACCTTGTCTTATACCTTTTTCGTCAGGTTTTTCCGATCGTTTCCTTTCCCGTTCTGAGGGATAAATAACGAAAGGTGGCGACTCTTCTGTTTTGCCGGCACCTTATTTTCGCGGAAGCGACAACCATCTCAAATCTTTCTGGGATAAGATATGACTTCCATCTGCTGAGGAATGATACAACCATTATGTCACGGGACTCTGGCTGGGGAAACACAAATTCCCTGACCGTTTGCTCCAAAGGTGAGAACCCTGCAAAATACAAACGAGACAGAACAAATCTACACAACAAGATCCATCCCGGTTAGTATCCATGACATTCATTCAGTCAATTCGAAGTTTTAGCAATTATTGGCAAGGGCCAGCAAGTTTATGTACATGCAAGTTCATCAAAAACATCGACGTTTTTCACAAACAAAACAGTAAAGAACAAGCATCAAGTACTGAATAACATGCTTTATTGATAACAGGCCTGTAAATAGGCAAAATTTTGTACACTGGATGCAACTCCTGAAAAGAGGAAGTTACGCACAAGCAAAATACAAGTATTATAGACACACAAAGAAAATTTGTATGCATGTCGGCAACGTGGCACAGACGAACACCATGAGCTGGTCCTCCTATGACTCGCCTGACTCTGACGCTTTCCCGATACTCGATCTTCGGAAGAGATTGTTTCAGATATACGACCCTCAGGTACTCCCAAACCACTAAGCAACGCCGTCTCAAACTCAGACCGCAGTCATTTGCCTTTTCAAATCCCTAACTTTTGCGTGAACCGCCCTTTGCGGGTTTTCAATTCACCGGGATACCCTTTTTTCCGAAGTCGCCCTTTTCAGGTTTTCAACTTCGCGGGTGTACATTTTTTCAATTTTATCCCTAACTTTTGCCCGAACCTTTTATTCTTTTTTATGGTTCGCCGGGATGCCCCATTTTTGCCTGGACTCTCTTTTTTCTGTCCAGCGGGTCTCTTTAAGCAAAGTATTTTTTAACTGCGTCCGAGTTCACAGGGGATGTAAAATCCTCGCCATCCATGGTGGATAGCAATAAGGCTCCTCCAGAGAAAACCTTTCTAACGACATATGGACCTTCATAGTTGGGAGTCCATTTGCCCCTGTGATCTGATTGTGGTGGGAGAATCTTTTTCAGCACAAGATCGCCCGTCTGAAAGCTTCGGGGACACACCTTTTTATCATAAGCTTTCTTCATCCGACTTTGATACAGCCGACCATATGCTAGAGAAGCCAATCTCTTCTCATCCATTAAACTGAGCTGATTTAGTCTATCTTTCACCCATTCTGCCTCATCTAGTTGGACATCACGCAAAACCCTCAGAGAAGGAATCTCAACCTCCAATGGTAGGACAACCTCCATACCATATACCAATGAAAAAGGAGTTGCCCTGGTTGATGTGTGTACCGTCGTACGATAACCGTGCAAAGCAAAAGGCAACATCTCATGCCAGTCCTTGTAGGTCACAACCATCTTCTGAACGATCTTCTTTATGTTTTTATTGGCCGCTTCAACAACGCCATTCATCTTGGGCCGATAAGGAGAAGAGTTGTGATGTTCAATCTTGAAATTCTGGCACAATTCCTTCATCATCTTATTATTCATATTTGAACCGTTGTCAGTGATAATCCGCTCCGGGATTCCATATCTGCAGATAATATCCTTCTTGATAAATCTGGCCACCACCTGCTTGGTAACATTAGCATACAATGCCGCTTCAACCCATTTGGTGAAGTAATCAATAGCTACCAAGATAAAACGATGTCCGTTGGATGCCGTGGGATCAATCTTTCCAATCACATCAATTCCCCACATGGAAAACGGCCAAGGTGACGACATAACGTTCAAAGGGCTTGGAGGCACATGAATCTTGTCCGTATAAATCTGGCATTTATGACACTTCTTTGCGAATTTGAAACAATCTGTTTCCATTATCAGCCAATAGTACCCTGCTCTTAATAACTTTCTCATCATTGCATGTCCGCCGACATGCGTGCCAAATGTACCCTCGTGGATTTCTTCCATGAGCAACCTTGCCTCTTTCTCATCCACACACCGCAACAACATCAAGTCGTGGTTTCTCTTGTACAAAACACCATCCGGATTCAGATAAAAATTTCCAGCCAATCTCCTAAGAGTCTTCTGATCACGATTGGATGCCCCATCCAGATACTCTTGGTTCTTCTAGAAATTCTGGATATCAAAATACCACGGTTTGCCATCGGAAGCTTCCTCAATGGCGAATATGAAGGCAGGCCTATCAAGGCGAGAGATAACTATCCCGGGAGCCTCATTCCAGAAGTTAACTTTATACATTGAAGACAACGTCGCGAGAGCGTCTGCCATCTGATTTTCTGCTCATGGTACATGGTGCAATTCGACCTTGTAAAAGAAAGGCAACAACCTTCTTGCATAATTCATATAGGGTATCAGATTGGGCTGACGAATCTCCCACTCTCCCCTCATCTGATTCACAACTAGAGCAGAGTCTCCGTACACATCAAGATTTTTAATTCTTAGATCAATAGTTTCTTCGAGCCCCATAATGCACGCTTCATATTCGGCCTCATTGTTTGTAACTGGAAAGGTTAATCTAGCAGTGAATGGGATGTGCGACCCATGGGGAGTAGTAATGATTGCCCCTATTCCACTTCCATATGAATTGACGACACTGTCAAATATCAATTGCCATTTGGAACCCTGCTCTGGACCTTCATCCGGCAACGGCTCCTCACAGTCCTTCATTTTTAAGTACATGATATCCTCGTCAGGAAAATCAAAACTCATCGACTGGTAATCATCAATTGGCTGCTCAGCTAGGTATTCTGACAGAACACTACCTTTAATAGCCTTTTGAGAAATATACTGAATATCGTATCCTGTCAATACCATCTGCCATAGGGCAATCCGTCCGGAAAGTGCTTGCTTTTCAAACACGTATTTGATTGGATCCATCTTTGAAATTAGCATGGTTGTATGATTTAGCATGTATTGCCTCAAACGTTTGGCAGCCCAGGCTAGTGCACAACATGTCTTTTCGAGCATTGAGTAACGGGACTCACAGTCTGTGAACTTTTTACTCAAGTAGTAAATCGCATGCTCTTTACGTCCAGTCTCGTCATGTTGACCGAGAACACAACCCATGCTTTCCTCAAAAACCGTCAAATGCATAATCAATGGTCTCCCAGCTACTGGGGGTATGCAATATTGGAGGTTCCTGCAAATATTCTTTTATTCTTTCAAACGCCCTTTGACAATCTTCATTCCAGATCACAGTCTGATCTTTTTTCAATAGCTTGAATAATGGCTCACACGTGGCTGTTAGATGAGATATGAACCGGGCAATGTAGTTCAATCTCCCTAAAAAACCACGAACCTCTTTTTCTGTTTTTATCGTTGGCATTTCTTGTATTGTTTTTATCTTAGCAGGATCAACCTCAATTCCTTTTTCGCTCACAATAAACTCCAATAGCTTACCAGATCTCACCCCGAAGGTGCACTTGTTAGGATTCAGCCTCAGCCTGAATTTCCTAAGCCTCTTGAACAATTTTAGAAGATTGACCAGATGCTCTTCCTCCGTCTGAGATTTAGCAATCATATCGTCAACATAGACTTCGATCTCTTTATGCATCATATCATGAAAGAGTGTTGTCATAGCTCGCTGATATGTTGCCCCGGTGTTCTTCAAACCAAAGGGCATCACTTTGTAGCAGAATGTTCCCCACGGGGTAATAAAAGTTGTTTTCTCCATATCCTCCGGCACCATTTTTATCTGATTATAACCTGAAAAGCCGTCCATGAAGGAAAACACGGAGAATTGAGCCGTGTTGTCGACTAGCACATCAATATGAGGAAGCGGAAAGTCGTCTTTTGGGCTCGCCCTATTCAAATCTCGATAGTCCACGCACATCCGCACCATACCATCTTTCTTTGGTACAGGTACTATATTGGCGACCCATGAGGGATAAGTTGTGACAGCTAGGAAACCAGCATCCCACTGTTTCTGAACTTCCTCTTTAAATTTCACAGCCATATCTGGTCGAGTTCTTCTGAGTTTTTGCTTAACCGGCGGACATTCCTCACGCAATGGCAGACGGTGAACCACCATATCAGTATCCAAACCAGGCATGTCTTTGTAAGACCAAGAAAAGATATCAATATACTCTCGAAGCATCTCGATAAGCCTTTGCTTGATATCACTATGCAGTGCAGCCCCTATCCGGATATTCCTGACAACCTCTTCGGACCCCACATTGATAATTTCAATTTCCTCTTGATGAGGCAGAATGATTCTCTCTTCTTGTTTCAAAAGTCGAGTCAGCTCCTCTGATAAGTCATTATCCTCAACAATCTCTTCTTCTGCTTGAAATATCGGGTGCTCGAAGTCGAAGCGAGTCATACGAAGTTCGTGATCGGTATCGTCTGAAATATGAATCCTGCAATGAGAATGGTTAAATGTTTCAAATAATGCAAACAAAGCACATAACCACGTTGCCATTTTATTGTTAAAGCAAAACAGGAAAAACAAGGATCATAAAATTTGCATGAGAAAAACGCCTTTATTAATGATTAAACCAAGTACACACATAAGCAGGTAGCCCTAAAAATAGAATCACCATGCCCCGGGTAGGACACAGGATTATACAATAATTGAGAAAATAAATCATTACTGTTTTGTAGTCACTGAGACAAGTTCCTGGATAGACCAGTTGCACAGATTCTGTCCTGGCACGCCGGGCTTGATCCACGAGTCCATATCGCAGTCACTATCTCCGTCTTCAGCATCGGAAATAGCATTGATCGTTTCATAACAGACCCCACCTGGAGTGATCACCACTGGTCCTTTGAACTTTGGCATGCCTGATGCGGAAGGTGACGATGTCGGGCGATACCCCTACCCGAACTTGTCCATCTTGACAGGAATTTCCAAGACTTGGCCCCATCTTTTGGTTTCTCCAGCTTGAACCACTTCCTGAGCATCTTTGTAAGAAGACATGGCCACCTCTGGCCCTTTGATGGGAACATGAGAATTGTCCTTGATCTACAACCCCTTGAAGGCTTGGCATGGCGTCTCATGGATCTCCCCATCCACTTCGACGTACTTGAATGACGAAAGATGACTAACCAGAATGTCCTCCTCTCCGCAAATAGTAACAACACTGTCCCTGACCATGTATTTAAGCTTCTGATGCAGCGTGGACGTCACAGCCCCTGCAGAATGTATCCATGGTCGCCCGAGTAAACAGCTGTAAGTGGGATGTATATCCATGATGTAGAACACAGTGTCAAACACTTCCGGCCCGACCTGGAGCGGCAATGTTATGGACCCAAACACCGACCTTCTGGTCCCATCAAAAGCCCTCACGACCAAATCACTTGGCGTGCATATGATTCCTCGGACGTCTAGCTTCATCATAGCTTTCTTCGGCAACACATTCAAAGATGATCTGGTGTCTACAAGAGCGTGCGACATAACAGTGCCCGGCATTCCACTGAAATGTGCAAAGTCATATTATGGTCCCGACCTCTAGGCGTCAAATCAAAATCAGTAAATCCCAGGTTGTGTCCGGCATTCACATGCGCCAGTACCCCCTCAAGATGATTAACAGTTACTTCCTGAGGTACAAAAGACGTGTCCAAGATTTTCAACAAGGCATTACGATGAGCCTCGGAACACAGCAACAAGGATAGGATTGAAATTTTGGAGGGCGTCTACTGCAAGTGCTCCACAATCTTATAGTCACTTTTGCGAATCAACCTCATAAACTCTTCTACATCCTTGACCGATGTTTCTTTCTCTTTTGACTGGGAAGGTCCTCCTTCATTCACCTTGGCCTTGCCTCTAGCAATCCTTTCAGCCTCAATTTCAGGTGAAGTGAAGATTCTATCACTGCGGGTCATGCCTTCTGCTTCAACAATACTGCCCACTGCCCCTGCTGGCTGGCTATCCACATTAATCTTCTCCCCGTTGCAAAAAACTTCCAACCCATAATTCCATGGAATGGCTTTCGTACTTTTAAAAGGAACGGGCCCTGCTTTCGTTATCGTGATAGTTGGCCGTTTGGCGGGCGCTGATACTGTAATAGTCTTTCATGGAATTGTAATTGTTGCGACCTCACCCTGCTTTTCACATGTTACCTCACCAGGTTTTTCAACAGCAGTGCGGTCAAACTGCAAAGTTCCCTCATCAATCATAGCCTGAATACCTCTCTTCAAATCAATACAGCCCTCTGATCGGGTCCAACAATCCAAACAGTACTCATCGCATTCGGGAAAGACCCCTCCTTTTAACAGTCTGCTTTTAACATAGCTTAAAGGTGTCTTCAGATCATTTACGTCCATAACCAAATCCAAATCTTCTTCCATCAAAATAGCATTCGCTCCATGATTCGGCATTGGTTTCTGTACAATGTTGGGACCATCATTACTGAAGTTAATGACTTTACTATCAATCAAATCTTGGACTTTGTGTTTAAAAGCATGACAACTCTTGATATCATGTCCGGGTGCCCCGGAATGAAATTCACACTGCTTACTAGTATCATACACGTAAGGAAGCGCTCCTGTGGGTGGGTCCAACGTTCTCTTCTCAACCAGATTCAAACTTAACAGTGTTTGAAGCAGTTCTGCATACGTTGACGGAGGTGTATCAAATACCCTCTTTGGCTTCCCATTCTGAATCCTTCTTTGAGCAGGATTATGCCTTTGTTGTTGCTGCTGCCGTTGTTGTGGTATAGGGATCGTCACACTAGCAACCTGTTGTTGAATATACTGATTCCTACCTCTACCTCGTCCTCGACCACCATACACTGCACTGGCGTCTCCTTGTCTTTTACCACCAAAGACCTTTTTTGCACCTCCAGTTGAGGTCGATTCACCAGCTTGAATCTTACCAATTTTGATGCCATTTTCAATCCGTTCTCCCATTAGTATCATGTCAGAGAAACTACCCATCGAGAAATTAAGCAATTTATCATAATACATCCCAGAGAATATCCCAACAAAAATATCAATCAATTCCCTTTCAACCATAGGTGGTTGGACCCTTGCCGCCAGATCCCGCAAACGCTGAGCATACTCCTTGAAACTTTCCCCATTCTTCTGTGAAAGACTTTGAAGTTGAACCCTATTTGGTGCAAGGTCACTGTTGTATTGGTAGTGCTGGACAAAAGCATCAGCCAATTCTTTCCAACTTCCGATCTGTGCAGGCTCTAGTCCCATGTACCATTCCAGCGATGGTCCTGACAAACTATCTTGTAAAAAATGCATAAGCATCTTCTCATCATCAGAGTAAGCTGACATCCTCCGGTAATACAAACGCACATGAACCCGTGGGCATGTATCCCCTTTATATTTATCGAAAGTGGGAGCTTTAAACTTCAATGGCACCCTCAGCCCAAGCACCAGCCCCATGGTAGCCATGTCCAAACCTGCAGAATTTTGATTGGCTATACCTCTCATCTGTTCTTCCAGCATTTTAATCCTCCGATCACTATCAGTGGGACCCTCAAAACCCATGCCCTGCCCAGAAAAGGCATCTTCCTGACGATCTCTATTCCATTACGGACCCTCATTACCATATCCGTCATAAGCAGCATTACGACCATGATCATGACCACTTTGGAAGAACCTGGGATCATACCTCAGATTGCCAAGCTCTTGATTAGCAGCCGCTGTTCCAAAACCAGTATTAAAAGGACCCATACCAGCACCATTGGTATTCACATTGCCAAACCCAGCATTGCCGTAGCCATTATTACCATAACCTTGATTGTTATCGCCAAACCCTCCGTTGCCGAGGCCCTGATTATTGAAGCCATCATTGCCATCCCGATTGCCAAAGCCAAGACCCTGATTGTTGTCACCGAAACCAGTATTGATACCAACATTCCTGTTGGTTTCCACGTTCCCATTAACATTATCAGCATTTCTGTTACCAGCGTTGCCATTGTTGTTGCCAGTACCATTCTCATCAGCATTTGGTATCACTTCCTCCCTACGAGGGGTCTCAACACGAACAGAGTTGTATTCAGTATTACCAGCCGCTCGCGCCAGCAGCGGTTGCACCAGAGTTTGAAGATGTTCCTGGCCCTTGGCCACAGCCTCCATAATCTGCATGAATTGGGCCAACCTATCCCGGATCTCCTGCATCTCAGACTGTACCTGATCCATAATCTTCTTACTGTTGCTTCTTATAGCGTACCGGTGAATTCTCTGTTCGTCAATCTTGAAACAAACTGTAAGACGCAGGAGATAAGATTCAAGCTCAAAAGGGTACCTGCCATGCAATATGAAGATGCAAATGCATACGTGTAAATATGCAACAGGTTAATTTCCCCCCCGATTCTAGTTTTGGAGAAAGAGCCATAACGACAATGGAGTCCCGAGTAAGCAAACGCAGAATCAGAAACCTCATACATAAACAAATGCCCAGAGGCAAAGTACAAAGATACAACTGAATACCACTGAAAAAACCTCGGCCAACAAACCTGGCGATGGTCAAAATACAAGTACAAATAACAAGAGAAAAGCAAAGATAAATCAGGACGAATGGCGGATGACCTGGTCTGGAGATTAGTTCCTGTATCAGTAATGCGTGTCGCTTAACAGTGGATCTCAGCTTTTTGGCGTCCTCTACACAGGCTCCCCTGCCAAAACACTCCTCAAGCCTGCATCTCTTGAAGCCAGCCTTTAATTCACAACCCCTCGTTTCTTTGACCATGCTTCTCACTCTGGACTCAGCGTCACGTCTAAGAGATGCCTCTTCAGCAATCTTCGCATCCTTAGCGTTGAGTTGCTCCTCTAACTGGGAAATCTGAAGCTGCAACTCATCTTCACGCTCCTTTCGGCTAGTAAGCGTGGCATTCCATAAAAATTCCCATTTGGAAAGTCGAGAATAAGCCTTATTCAGAAGCTCTTTTTTAGTAGCAAGTACACTACTAACACCACTCAGAGCTACTCCTACTTTCTCTCTCCTGCTAGTTTCTTCAGTCAAATCTGAGCCCAACCTATTAATCATCTCAGTCTGCTTCTTCAAAGTGAAGGTTGCCTCATTCTTGTCATGACGAAGCTGGAAAATCTCTTTCTCTAGCTCTTCATTTGCTCTCTGCAGTTCTTCCTTTTCATCCAACAGCTTGTTATACTTCTCAATTTCTACTGAAGTAGGTTCCTCAACCACCGGAAGATACAAAAGCTCTACAGCAGGATATGGCATCAAAGAAGTCCTAACTCTCTCATGGATCCAGAGCCGATAAGGATTATAAGCTCGACTGTCACTCTTGCCAAGCAATGTCTTTCCTCTTTTGTGAATATTACCCCAAGCATGCCTCAATCTGACCAAAACATCTCCATCTAATAAACCCGTGAGATACAGAGATTCATGTATCTCGTCTTCAACCGGAGAGTCCCTCAAAGCATAGCCAAACTGCCTCACAAGCAGAGACGGGTTATAGTTAATACAACCTTTCTGTCCAATCAAAGGAACATTCGGAAAGCCGCTGCAACTATATATAATATTCACTCCGAGCAGGTTCCGATCAAACCAAACAATGTTCTCAGCACACAATCCCATCAATCTGGAAGACCAATCTAAAGTACCAGCAGTATCAACAAAAGGTCCCTTCTTAGGAAGATGTCCCTGAAACCACCTGTATAGAAGAGGTACACAGCAAGAAACATTCTTTCCCAGATGCCTCTCATTCTTATAGTGAATAGAATGATAAACGTCACCCAAGAGAGTAGGCACCGGATTCTTCGAGGCAAGAATAAAGAAAGCATCTGAGTCAACAAAATCAGGAAAGTTAGGGAACAATACAATCCCGTAAATGAAAATAGCCAGAATAGCATTGAAGACAATCCGACATCCATCCTTCCCACACTGCGTAGCCTTCTCAACCAAGCAAGAAAGATGAAAACCATAAGCTCCATTCAGCTTGACCAAACCTCCGGGGAACTCAGAAACATCTAAACTGACAATCTCAGCAAGCTTAGCCAACTCAGGCTCAGCATCCTCGTGAACAAAAGGCATCTGATCTAACACAGGAACTCCCAGTATATCAGAATACTCCTCCAAAGTAGGGGCCAAAATGAAATCAGGGAACAAGAAGCATCTCAACTGAGGCTCGTAAAACTGCATCAAGGTATACAATCCAGTCGTCTCAAACATAGAAGGTCTGCACAATAAACTGAGCAGTATCCCATAAGACTCTCTAAACTCAGCCCTCACTCTCTGATCTGCTAGAGCAACCAACTGCAATAAGGAACGGATATATGGAGAAGGCAACCTGTAAGCAACTGTCCTCTTCATGGACTCCATGCCTGGCAAGAAGAACACTAGAATCTGAGGGGAAAAAACACACCTGCAACATAAATACACGTTAATGAAATGCAAACATGAAAATGCAGATGCATATGCAGCAGGGGATTAAATGCAATGATGAAGAACTGTGATGTGCTGTACTGCCACTTTAGAACCATCAGATCTTCTCCTCAAACCAAACCAACCACAAAAGAACCCTTATAACCAAATCTCACTGACAGAGACAAACCAGGTGTTCTGAGGCCAGAGTTTTCCTGCAAAAAGACCCACCTACCCCTCACATGTATGTACTTAACTCGCAGACGAGGTACGGCATCCTATGCGGTCATCAGCGTCACAGACTTTCAAGAGCGATGATACGATACCCAGAAGGTGTGGTATCATCATCCCTTGAAGAGGCCTCACTTAGCCGAATCCCAAATGATAGGTTCCCAGAGTCAACAACCCTCAAATCCAACAACCTGTCGAGCCCAAAGGGCCAGGCAAGATGCCATCAAAGAGAATCTCGTCTGAGTGTAAATTTTGTAGCTAGCTGGTGCGAGCAAAGCAAGCAGGCTAACCACTACTCTCTACTTCTAAGTCTATGTGCACTCAAGCCTAGGTCTGGCTTATCTCTCAAACTAACCCTCTACCCATAGCATAATAACAATAATATACAGTACTGAAAGTAAAGACAGAAAGATAAATACATACAAAACCCCATACGGGAAAACAAGCGCTAGGACTGACTCGCATAGGGAACCGTTGGAGTCCCCAGCAGAGTCGCCAGCTGTTGCTACTGCGAAAATCGGCGCCGACTATGACAGAAGAGTCGCCACCGTGCGTTATTTATCCCACAAGAGGGAAAGGAAACGCTCAGAGTAAACCTAACGCAAAGAGGGAAAGGAATGGTCATCGCAACCAAATCCTGGATTCGGGAGTCGGTTACGCAAGGGGGAGGTATTAGCACCCCTCACGTCCGTCTTACTCGACGGGATCCACGCTTGTTTTCTATCTAAGGGTGCGTTTATCTATCTATTCTAAAGGTCTGGGTTAAAATGAAAAGAAAATGACTCGGCAAAGTGTCGCACTTTCTGCCTACGTATTCCCGTCTGGAACGAGAAATCAGAGTCAACGTAGTTCGCCTAACTATGGGTTAAAGGGGGGAAGGTTGCTCGCCGAGATGTCGCATCTCGTGCCTACGTACTTTCATACGGCATGAAAGATCAGAGCAAACGTAGTTCGGGCTACGGAAGACACAAGTTTGTCTGACAGTTTTTTATCTCCTTAAGAAAGGGTTTTCCTGATTAAAGGTCCAAGAGGACAAAAACAGAGTTTGAATGTTTGTTCGAGTCTTTTACGAAAGAAATGTTTTTTAGGATGTTTACAATCTCAGTCGCACTAGAGACTATGACCCAGGAGTGAACGCTTCGTATGTCACCCAAAGGGTACCACACTAACATCCAGGTTATTGGAGAGAGACCCTTCACCAACCTTTTCCCAGATAGCTTAAGGCTCGTAACGTACGACTTCAATTAACCTTATTATTGTGTTTTTGAATTGTTTTGAGAAGAGAAGAGAAAGACACCCTAAAACTATGGTTGAAAGGGAATCTACCTACAGTTATCATGCATGCGTAAAAACCTAATGTCTGTCAAAATTCCCTCTTGCACAGAGGAAATCAGAGATCCTAGGGGAAAACAACAAAAGAAAGCAAGCAGTAAACAGTAAACAGTAAAATGCATGCTATGCAACAGTACAAGCGAGGCAAGGGAGTCCGACTCAACCTCAAACCTAAGAAAACAACAGGAAAGAGGAGACAAGTTCCACCTCAAACCTAGAGGTAATCAACACAAGAAAACATACAATACAACAAAAGAAAAGAAACAGAGAAAGCAGCCTAAGCAGCAGCAACAGTCTTCAGCAGACAGCAACTTCAACAGCAGCTCTAAACAGCAAAGTTGACAGCAAAATGACTTCATCTCCAAGCTAGCTTCTATCTTCAAGCTTCATCAAACCTCATCTTCAAGCTCAAGCAAGCACACTCCAAGCAAAGGATCAATCACTAAGATCAAGGTTGCAATGTTGAGAACCAAATGAAAACCAAAGGAAATCACCAAGTACCAACATTGAAATGGAAAGGCATCCTCAACGTTCTACTCAACTATGGGCATACCACACATCCCTCCAAAGGAGAGATGGAGTTTCCCTAGGTGGAATTTACATCATTGGATAAAATAGAAGCACACAATGCATTCTATGTTTGATGAAAGAATCAAATCTAGTCCTAATGGCTCTTCCTAAAACCCTAATTTCCTAAGCTCCTAAAAAGCTCCTAAAAGAGAAGAAAGCTTCAACTCCAAGCTCCAATCTTCAAGCTACAACAGCTACACCAAGTCTAGAAGACCTCCCAAGAAGGAATCCAAGCAAATCCAGCTCCAAAGTCACCAACAAGACCAAACAAGCAAAGGCACACAAGGTAGAACACCACAAGCACAAGCAATTTGAAAAATACAACTAAAATAGCAAACAAAGTTGTAAAATTCTAATACATTTCCTAGGGGAACATACATGTTTAAACAACCTAGGGTTAAAATATTAAAACCTAATTCAACTTCTAAGTCACCTAAATAATTTCTAGATTGAAGGGTATCAAGGTGATCCATAAGTTTGGGAAGGCTCTAATCTCAACACCTAAAACAGAACCTAAAGTTATTCTAAAAATCTAACAAAAATCCTAAGGGAACATGAATATCTACCCTAAAACATACTAAAAATCTCAGCCAGAAACAACACCAATTGAGAGAACAAAATTCAACAAGACAGATGATCAAATATGTAAATATTAAAGAATTAAACAAAATAGGAAAAATCAAATTAAATTGAAAAATGCATGAAAATTCATTTTATTGATTTCAGAAAATCACAAATTCTCTCAAGATCATGGAGATATTTTTAAAATAATTTTTGGATCAAAATTGAATTTATTGTGATTTTTGAATCAATAAAGCATTTAAAATAATAAAAATCAAATAAAAGAAATATTAAAACTGAAATAAAACATGAGCCAATGGATCTGATGACCAGTCAAGCAATCCAAGCATCCACAAGCTGCCAGCGCATAAGTGAAACGACGCGTTTTAGCCTGGTCAAACCTTCAGACTTTCAAACAAGTCCCAGCCATTCGATGAGATGAAAAAGTCATGGTCTAAGGCCAATCCAACGGTAATATCATCATCTACTACCTCTGAACTCAGGCAAGCTGGAAGAAAACTCAGGCAACTCTCACGGTGGAAACCGCCATCTTCTCCGGTGAGATGATGGTGCAGGCAACCAAAAAAGATAAACCTCATATCAAACTTGCTCAGTTTTTCATCAGGAATCCAAATCTCCTATCCATATGTTCTAACTCTCCATGGATTTTAAAACACGAATCAAAATTCAGAAATTGCATCCAGATCAAACATCATCAGTTGCCAAATTAAGACCATAGAAATTATCCTCATGCCTCACTGATCATTCTGATCTATCCAAATCATCTTAACTCCTTAAGATCAAACCAACTCGTGTCCAAATAGAAAATTCACTTCAACCTAAATTGTCACTAATTGCTCCAAAATCAATCCAGAAATGATCTACTCCTCTATTAGATCCTAACCACATGCATAATATGAACTACATCTCCCTAGATCAAGAGGAATTTTGAAGTTTACTAACCTGATGTAGATCCACTAACAGAGGTAGTTAGAGCACGATTCGACCTTCAAAACTCTCCAGAATCATTCAAGGATGCAAGAGAAAGATGTTGTAAGCTTCAATTTGCTCTGAATTAGCCTGGAACTCAAAATCCGATCTGCACTTGCTTGCTTGAAAATAAACTTGCTATCTCTGCTTCAGCCACGAAAAATGCACCAAAATGATTCTGAAATCATCAAAGAACTTAAATAGAACATGTCTATGGGCTTTTGAATTCAATTTGAGGCCCAACCCAGCCAATTGCATTTTCTGTTTTTCCTTCACATGTGCAATGTAGCAGTCATGAATTGGCCATGAAAATTGCTCGAGAAGCTTCCCTTTCAACTGTAAATTGCCTTGTGAGTGTATTCAGACCAAAAGGAAGACCTGAATTACATTGGTAAGGAACTTGGATGTGTAACTTGCACTTGAAGCAACCATGCGATAACTCATGAAAATTGACCTAAGCTCAAAAATCTGGTAATGCCAAAGTGTCTAAAATGAACTTTACAATCAAAATGATCACTTATTTGACATGTTTTGGTCATTCTATTCAAAATGTGAATTTTCCCTCCTTTAATCATTTGAAAATCTTCCTTATTCAAACAATTTCAAACCAAGTCTTGCTGTGAGCCCAATCAATCCATCATGACCTATTAGCTAGCCTAGAAACCCCATTTTGAACAACTTTCATGTTGAACAAAAATCCATTTGACAAGTGCAAGTTGGAGATTTTGACCTATGATTGAAAATGACCTATAATCTCACTTTCCCAAAATACCCCTGACTTGTAAACCTCATAACTTGAGTTCTACAAATCAGATGGAAGACTTCTAGTACAATTTAGAAAGCTAATATCATGAGGAACACCTTTCATGTTGGCCAAAAGTTCAGGTGAAACATAATTCTAGGTCAAAAATAGCTTTAAAGCCAGATGATTTTCACAGACAAATTTTAGAAGCATCTGAGGACTTGTAACTTGTCTGGGTCATAACTTGAGTTCTATAAATCCCCTTGAGGACTTCTAGTACTCAAATTAAAGGTATTGAGATTCTATACAATTTTTATGTTGGAAAAAGATCCATTTGAAACTTGCATCTTGACTTATGTGGTCTTGAAGTTAGGCACTAAACAGGGAATTTTGCACTGAAACCCTAATTTAGCAACTTCCCACACTCTTAATTCTTCTTGACTTGATCTTGGCACAACACCACAACTGTATCAACATATCATTTCATGAACTCCATGACCTAAAAGTAGGCTTTGATACTCTTCAATTGCACAGCTGACCTAGGATTGACCCAGATGAAACTCTAATTGCTTCCACCTCAACTGTGGCTCTTGCATTTGACACAATGACTTGATTAAACTATCCCATGGCCCTCTAGGAATTCTATGAGCTCCATGCACATCCTCTTCTCACATTCAACACTTCACAACCCTCTGATGGTCTTCAGTTGATCCTCAAGTTAGGAGAAGATTCACACTCAAACATCTAAACCCTTAGGCACTCAAACCACCTTCTGATGACTTTGAAAACTTCTCAATATTGAATGAGACCTCTTGCTAGGCTTCTCTTGATAAGAATCACATTTGATCCCCTGCTATATGAATGATACCATGATATGCAAATGATATAACTATGCAAATGTTAATGCAATGAAACATAAACCAGGTAAGAAAAGGTTGAGCAAATTTTGGGGTGCAACACTAAAGTACCCTTGATCAGCTTCAATATTCTCTACGATGTCGTCTGGCCTCCAAATTGCAATCCTTTGATGCATCGAGGATGACACTGCCCCCACGCCATGAATCCATTCGCGTCCAAGTAACAGCTTGTAATTGGCTGTAGTTTCTACAACCATGAATATCGTTGGCCGCGTTACCGTTCCAACGGTGACATCTACCTGGATTACTCCCCTGATCGAGCCTACCTTACCTTCATAGTTGGACAGGACCATTTTGTGTGGCTTGGTGTCGGCATCGCTTTTCCCGATTTTATTTAATAGAAGATGTGGCATCAAATTCACAGTTGCGCCACAGTCCACCAGAATTTTGTTAACTGGGGTATTTTCTACTTTAGCCGTAATATAAAGCGGCTTCAAATGGTTCTTCATCTCCTCAGTGGGACGCTCGAAGAAAGAATTCTGCTCTTCGACACAGCCGTTGTTCATCACATAATAGCAGACGGGTTTGTGTGCTGCCATTTCACAGTCTGCGTCAGTGTCGCAGTTTTCGACCACAGAAAATCTGTAATATTCTTTTGGCATCACTGACACTATGTTCACCAACAAATTTAGCGAATCATCAGAATCTGAGTCGAAGTTGTCCGCCATCTAGTCATCGACCCCAATGATCTCCCTCTGACTTCTAACCTGGTCAGAGAACAACTTCCTGCCCACTGGCGGTTGTGTGGTTTTTCTAATCATCTTCGACAGCTCTCTCTGATTTTTTTGTTGGGAGATTAGTACTAGATTTGGCCTTGTCCTTCGACGCTGTTTCTCTAAGAGCTTTTGTTTTCCGTTGTTCCCGCCTCCACTGCGGCCGAGACATGGGGTTTTTCCCCTTATAATTCTCGGATACATGGGCCATCTTTGAAGACTGGAATTCTTTTTGATAGGTAACTGAGGAACCCCTGTTCACTTCGAAATTCTTCCATTTTTGTTGGCCTTGTCGCCTATCCTCGTTGGGTTTCGTCCACCTTCCATCGGTGTTTCCAACAGCGGGTTTGAAACTAGCAGGCCTCATTTTGGGGCCTTTGATGTGGGGTTCAGATCTTTTCAGCAAAATGCTTCGTTTATCGAATTCAGGCATTTTCCTATTTTGCTTGAGCCTTCGTGTTCCCTCAAGTCTCTGGGCAGCCTTTTTGTCGAAGATTGCACTGCATCATGGGCATAACATCACGCTAGAACCCTTTCCCTGGCATTTGTGAAGAAAATCCACAATTGTTTCCTCTTGCTTCGGGTATGCCTCCTTAGTGATTTCTTCTTGGTTGTTCGACTCACTGTCCCCCTCACCTTCTTGTTGGGTGACTTCCATCATGTTGATCTCACCCTCCTCGACCAAATTCAAACCCTTTAAGCTTAGACCCAAACCTTCAGTAGCCTGGTCCATTTCGACGAAGTTGTCAGCCATCTCCTTGGTCACCATCTCCCATTTTGGATTGTCTGCCACCCTATCGATGTTGCTAGTATCCATCTCCCCTTCACTGCCTTGATCAAAGCCCATTATGACCTTTGTCATTACAGCATTCTTGACGAAGTCATCAGTAACTTCTATCACGCTTTCTGAGAAGTCACGACCTTCAGTGACCTCGATCATGTTGGCTTCTAAGGGCTCTGTGTAGTGAGCGTCTGTCACTTATAGAGGGTCCGTGTCGACCTTCATTTGGCTGGTGGATTTCTCCCCAAACTTCAATCGTCCCTCCTGGATTGCGTTCTGAACAAGATCCCTGAAAAGAAAACATTGAGATGTTTTATGACCCAGAAAATTATGGTACTTACAAAAACCTCTCTTTTCTCTTTGCTCTAGCGATGGAAATTTAGCGCCAAGTGGCACTATCGTTTGCCCATCTTTTACCAACAAATCAAAAATTTCATCACATTTGGTGATGTCGAAGGTATATGTTTTCTTTGGGAATTTATCATTCCTTTCTGATTCGACAAAACTCTTCCCTTGTGGGGGTGCTAATACTTTACAAGAATAAGGGGGGCCTTGTTTAAGTTCGGCGAGGTCTACTTCATTTTCGTCGAGGTTCAAAGAATCCTTGCAGGCCCTTTCGATATTGTCATCAATTTCGACAAAGGCCACTTTCTTACTCTTGTTAAATCTAGTTTTCTCGTCTTTCAAACGTTCGAGTTGTCGAACTCTGTCGGCCAATTGAGCCATATCTCTTAAGTATTGGGTGTCTAACTTCTTTCGAATGGAATAATCAAGGCCTCCAGCGGCCATTTCGACCAGTTCGTGCTCTGGCACTTGCGTGAAACACCTGGCCTTGAGTAACCGAAACCTATTGAGGTACTCTTCGATTGGCTCTGAAAACTTACGTTTTATGCTGGCTAGTTCTTTCAAACTAATTTTGGTCTGGCCCATGTAAAACTGCTCATGAAACAAGTGTTCAAGTTGGGCCCAACTACATATGGTGTTAGGTGCTAGCGTTGTGAACCAAGTGAAAGCATTTTTTGTGAGGTAACTTAGAAAGTATTTTATCCTAAGGCTCTCATCATTCGCTATTTCCCCGGCTTCTATCACATAACGAGTCACATGTTCGACAGTAGATTCCGTCGTATCCCCTGAGAATTTCGTAAATTTTGGTACTTTCGTCCTAGGAGGTAACTCTGTTTGAAGGATGTAATCTACTATCGGGGATGTAAAGTTTGGTCGAGTAAAACCAGTGTTTACTCCATTTCGAGCCATAATCCTTTCGACCATGGCCGCTAGATTGTTATCGATGGCCATGTTATTGCATCGAACTTCCTAGACCACGTGATCCGCATCCTGGTTTCGGTTTATCACGACCACTCCTTGGTTTCCTTCGTCTAGAACATGGACCTGGTTCATTTGATTCTCTCTTATTGGTTCAACTACAGGAGGTTCAACTCTAGCCTGATTTTCTAAGTGTATTTCCCTTGCGTTTCTTACGTCCTGTCGAGGGACGTTCGCTATTGGGTTTTGATTTCTGGGTACAGGGGGCACTCCCATGTGAGCGCTAGTGTCGAATTAGCTGAATATAGGATTGGAGAACATCAAGGAGAATGGGTGGGTTAAAATAAACTTTGAGCCTTTATCCTTTCTTTCTTAAACCGTGAACCTGACCACGTTACAATCTGAAAAAAAGTCCTAATTGAAGCAGGTTTGTTTCGAAAGCATACTTCGGTAAAGATCGCGTCGAAACTGACTCTTAAAAGGATTCCTCTTACATCATTGTATTAATGTTGACATTTTGATAAGTAACTCATACACTTTATGTCACAAATTTTTTTTCCAGTGAACAGATTGGAATTTCAAAACTGTCATATGCATTGCATTTAATATCTTTTATGAAGGACAGTTGGTTTTAGTTGCGAGTAAATGCTTGACAGCAGGAAAGTTTCCACAGTGGAAAGAGTGATCAAGATAGAATACAGAACGCCTGGTACTTCGGGAAACCGAGGCAAGTTTTATCAAATGATTGCAGCATGGGAGTCAGCCACCCAAAAGTCAGTTAATCTGAGACAATCAGGTCGAGATTCGACGAGTCTCTCTCGTAGCCAAGAAACACTTTCCCCACAGATCAACCAATCAGGGGCAAAGTCATCGCAAAAATGGGGCAAGTCACCTTAAGCGAAAAGGGAATGTTCCCTTCCATATCTTCAGAGCTTATCAGAATTATTCAACCAAGGACGAATCTTTTCTCGGGACAGATTCGGGGCAAGCCATCTCGAGATTGTCTCATGGAAAACTACCTTTTTCTCAAGGTGAACTCTTTCCCAAAGATCAGACTGGGGCAGTTTGTTCAAGCATGCTTGTTCTTGTCAGCAAGAGTTGAGTGTCGTGGAATCGTGTCATCACCTCATCAAACAACCTGAAACCTGTTACATGTCCAGCTTTGTAACCAAAAATCATTTCCGAAGCCTAGTTCTCGCTTGATAAACTAGTTCTTGTCTGGTCAACCTTCAGTAAATACCAGTTCATGTCTGATACATGTCAGATTTTCGACTAGTTCCCGTCCGATCACCCTTTTTGTAGCTCACTGTTTAATCAGTCCTCATCTGGAAAACACAGTTTCAAAGTCCAGTTCATGTCTGGCCAACCAAAAAGCAACTCTCGATATCCAAAACCATAAATCAGTTCTTGTTTGATACCTGAAGTTAGAAGCTCAGTTCCTGCCTGACAGCCTAACCTCTTGATTCTAGTTCCTGCCTGGTAATCCGTTCTCGTCCAACCTTTTGGTAAATTCCAGTTCCTGCCTGGTAATCCGTTCTTGTCCAACCTTTTGGTAGATTCCAATTCCTGCCTGGTAATCTGTTCTCGTCCAACCTTTTGGTAGATTCCAGTACCCGCCTGGTAGTCAGTGCCCGCCTGACCTTGTTTTTTGAACCCAGTCCCCGCCTGGTAGTCAGTCCTTGTCTGACCCGTTTTGATAAACCTAGTTCCTGCTTGGCGGTCAGTTCTTGCCTGATAGCCTAACCTTGTTGACACCAGCTCTCATCTGGTGGTCTATCCTCGGATACTAGTTCTTGTATAGTCATTCCCCTTTTAAATCCATTCTTGTTGGTAACCAGAGATAAATCCAGTAACAATAAACCTGGTCATATTCTCAAACCAAAAGCCCAACCGTGCTTGGCACATTCCAATCCTCATCTAGATAATGTAACGCCCCGATTCTGAATTCCCATTAATTGTTGAGTCTTTTAATTTATTTAATTGATGTTTGTTTTAAATTGAGAAATTATATATTGCTATGTGGTGTTTTGCTTATTTTATCTATTTTACCGATTCGGAGAGTTTTCGGGGAATTAGAGTAAAAAGGGCATTTTAGACATTTAGCACTTTAGTGTGAGAATTGATTGATAAGTGTTGGAAAGAATTTGAGAGGAAAGAAATAGAGATAGAGATAGAATAAGAGAGGAAAAAGGAAGAAGATAGTAACATAAGAAGAAAAACAAGAGAAAGAAAAGAGGAGAAGAGAAAGAGAAGAGAAAGTGGAGAGGAAAACCTAGAATCATCAAGGAATCATCACCAAAGCTTGCGATCGATCGGTAAGGGTGTGAAACTCCATCATCTCTTTAATGTGTATGATTGTATGTGTATGTGTGTGGATTTTGTAGAGTTTCTACTCTTTTTCCACTTAGGTTAGAAGTTGGTTTTGTGAGTAGAACGAAGTTTTAATCGGTTAGAAATCGGATTAGACGATGTAGTTTATTCGGGTGATGGTTGGGTTGTGCTACTGTGACTGGTTTGGATTTAATCGGTTGGTTGTGTGGAGTTTGGGCTTTGAGACAGCCATGGAAGTTCTGTCTTCGCAAGTTCGCCAGGCGAATGGCAGCGAAGCTTCGCCAGGCGAAGCCCAGCGAGCTGTAGCGAAGCAAGTCAGAAGCTAATACCCTGTATTCGCTGGCAAGTTCGCCAGGCGAGGTGAGTTGGCGAAGGTTCGCCAGGCGAGTGGGTAGCGAGCCTCAGCGAGTAATTCCAGAATTACTCCCAGTGGACTTCGCTGGGGAGTTCGCCAGGTGAAGGCCAGCGAGCATTCGCTGCGTGGCTTCGCCAGGCGAAGATTGGCGAACCTGGCAGTGTTATTTTGTTTTGCTGTTTGTTCATAGCATGATGTTTGGTTGATTCAATTATGATTAATGCCTATATGAATGATTGATGTGTGAACTGTTCCAACATGTCGTGCTGTGGGTAGCCGAAAGGCGTGAATCCTAGATTGTAGAGTAAATGGTGAATCTTGAATATTTGATAATCTTGTGTATTTGCTCGAATTGAATAGAAACGCATTGATGGGCTGATATATGTGGAAACCATGTGTGGAATGGTGCATAATGTGAATGCATGATAGATATATGCGATGTATGTGATAAATGCAATGAATATGTTTGTGAGCATAGTATGCATTTTTGTATCGATTGATCCCTCGGAGGATTTGCAGGACCTCGTATGATACGATGGTTATATTTGATTCCTTGGAGAATCGGTTGCATTGTGTGATTCCTCGGAGAATCGGTCATAACATGTAATCCCGTGGAGGATTGGTTAGAGTATTTGATTCCGTGGAGAATCTGCTGAGTACTTGATCCCGTGGAGGATCTGCTGAATATTCGATTCCGTGGAGAATCTGATGAATATTTGATTCCGTGGAGAATCTGCTGAGTACTTGATCCCGTGGAGGATCTGCTGAATACTCGATTCCTTAGGGAATTTGTTGAATGAGTCGGTACCGCATTTGCATCTGCATAGAGTCGTGTGTCGGTCTCTATGAGTTGCATGAGTCATCTGTGTATGATGCATTGGTCGTGTGAATATAACTGTGTATGTTATATGTGATTTGTTTGGAGGAAATATAGTGATTGTTCATGTGTATGTGTAGAGACATGATTATTTGTATATGCTTAATGTGGTGAGAACATAATTTGAGTATAACTTATATAATTATGGAGTTATGTATATATATATATATATATATATATATATATAATTTTATGCATTAACTGTTATGATGTTGTTTCTCACCCTTCTGCTGTTTTATAATGCTCTATGAGGCATTGCAGAGTAGGAAGCTGGAGGTTCTTTTGTGAAGCGATGTCTTCATTCTTTTTGGTCAATGGCTCTGATATGTAACATCTGGGTAGTTAGGAAGTCTTTGACTCTTTTGGAGTTACATTTGTTTTGATTCTTTTGTGATACATATGTGTATGTATCTGCTGTGGATATGTTGTAAAGCATGAATTATCTGATGGTTGTATATACCTTTATGAATGTGATTGATTCAATATTTGGATGTTTCCGCTTTTATTCTAAATATTGAGATGTGGGTTACCCGTTGTTGCATATCTATTTTGAGCAGGTATCGTATGTGTGTAATTTCATGATAATGTGATGCGCCTCTTTTATACCATGTTTTAATCAAACTCTGATGAAATAAATTTTCTATGTGCCTAATTGATTTATCTAATTTATTTGGGGTATAGAAAGGGGGTGTTACATTAAGTGGTATCAGAGCCAGTGTTGAGTCAGTCGTGTCTGTCTTGTTGTTGTGTTGGTTGAACGGTTGTTTAACCTTGTTGTTATTTTTGGGAATCCTCAGAATATGGCAGGTCGTAATGACAATGCTATGGCAGCGGCGTTAGAGGCTATGGCCAGAGCTGTGCAGGGTGCACCTAACGTGAATGCGAATGATGAGTTCAGGAAGAACCAACCACCGGTGTTTAAAGGGAGATTTGATCCGGATGGTGCTCAGATATGGTTAAAGGAAATTGAGAGAATTTTTAGGGTGATGGATTGTGCTGAAGGGAATAAGGTGAGACTAGGGACTCACATGCTGAGAGAAGAGGCCGATGACTGGTGGGTCAGCATGAGGCAAGTTCTTGAGGTCGACGACGAGGAGATTACGTGGGATTTATTTCGTGCTGAGTTTCTAAGGAAGTATTATCCCGAAAGTGTTAAAGGGAAGAGAGAAATGGAATTTCTGGAGTTGAAACAAGGTAATATGTCGGTGGTGGACTACACCGCTAAGTTTACTGAGTTAGTGAAGTTTCACCCTCACTATGATGCGGTTACGGCGGAATTTTCCAAATGTATCAAGTATGAGAATGGCTTGCGTCCGGAGATAAAGCAAGCGGTGGGGTATCAAAGGATATGAAGATTTTCGGATTTGACTGAGTGTTGTAGAATTTATGAAGAAGATAGTAGAGCTCGTTCTACTCATTATAAGGGTTTGAGCGAGAGGAGAGGGAAGCAGCAAGTACGAAGCGGACCTTATGTGACGCCTGCTGATAAGGGCAAACATAGGGGAAACTTTGATAGGAGACCCGGAGGAGGTTCCGGTGCGATCAAATGTTTTAAGTGTGGCGTGATGGGCCACAAGTCTTATGATTGTGGAAAGTTCAAGGCGAAGTGTTCCAACTGTGGACTCTTTGGTCATGATGCAGCAGAGTGTAGAAAGAATGCTGTGAAGTGTTTTAATTGTGGCGAGGTGGGTCACATTAGCCCGAATTGTACCAAACCGAAGCAAGCTCCGGCGGGCGGAAAAGTATTCGCATTAGCAGGTTCAGACGCCACTAATGCGGCAGATCGTTTGATTAAAGGTACATGCTTTATTAATGATATGCCTTTAGTTGCTATTATTGATACTGGAGCGACTCACTCGTTCATTTCTCTTGCGTGTGCTAAGCGGTTGGATTTGTGTATGGTTTCTTTGAGTAGTGGTATGGTTATTGGGACTCCCGCTTCGGGGTCGGTAACTACTTCTTTGGTGTGTGCAAGTTGTCCTTTGACCATGTATGGTAAGGACTTCGTTATGGATTTAGTGTGTTTGCCGTTGGAAGGTTTGGACGTAATCTTGGGTATGAATTGGTTGCAATTTAATAGGGTTCATTTGGATTGCTATCACAAGTTGGTAAGGTTTCCTTCTTTGGAAGATGGTGAAAACGAGAGTTTTCTTTCCACTAAAGAGTTGAAGAAACTTTTAGCGGACGAAGCTCAGTTGTTTGGTTTGTTTGCATCGTTGTCGGTAGAGAGCAAAGTTGAGCTCGACGTGTTTCCTGTGGTTTGTGAATTTCCTGAAGTGTTTCCGGAAGATGTTGCGGATGTGCCGCCAAAGAGAGAGGTTGAATTTTCTATTGATCTAGTTCCAGGTACTAGACCGATTTCGATGGCCCCGTATCGGATGTCGGCATCGGAGTTGGTGGAATTGAAGAAGCAGTTGAATGATTTGTTGGATAAGAGATTTGTAAGACCAAGTGTTTCTCCTTGGGGTGCGCCGGTATTGTTGGTAAAGAAGAAGGATGGTAGTATGCGATTGTGTATTGATTATCGGCAGTTGAATAAGGTGACAATTAAGAACAAGTATCCGCTTCCAAGAATTGATGATCTGATGGATCAATTGGTTGGAGCCCGTGTTTTTAGTAAGATTGATTTAAGATCCGGTTATCACCAGATTCGGGTTAAGGAGGAAGATATTTCGAAGACGGCTTTTAGAACACGATATGGTCACTACGAGTATACGGTGATGCCATTCGGAGTTTCTAATGCGCCGGGTGTTTTCATGGAATATATGAACCGTATTTTCCACGAGCAGTTGGATCGTTTTGTGGTGGTGTTTATCGATGACATTTTGATTTATTCTAAGTCTCGAGAGGAACACGAAGAACATTTAAGGATTGTGTTGCGAATTTTGAAAGAGAAGAAGTTGTATGCAAAGTTGTCTAAGTGTGAGTTTTGGTTGTCGGAGGTGAGTTTTCTTGGACATATTATTTCCGGCAATGGTATTAGTGTGGATCCATCTAAGATCGATGCGGTAATGCAATGGGAGACTCCAAGATCGGTTACGGAAATTCGAAGCTTTTTGGGCTTGGCCGGTTACTACCGGAGGTTTATCGAAGGATTTTCAAGGTTAGCACTTCCGTTAACGCAGTTGACTTGTAAAGGAAAGGCCTTTATTTGGGATGTTAATTGTGAAGAGGGTTTCATGGAATTAAAGAGAAGGTTAACAACAGCGCCAGTTTTGATTTTGCCGAATCCTACGGAACCTTTTGTGGTTTATTGTGATGCTTCTTTGTCAGGATTGGGTGGTGTATTGATGCAAGATGGGAAGGTCGTGGCGTATGCTTCTAGGCAGTTGAGAGTGCATGAAAAGAATTACCCTACTCATGATTTGGAGTTAGCGGCCGTGGTGTTCGTTTTGAAAATTTGGAGGCACTATCTTTATGGTGCAAGATTTGAAGTTTTTAGCGATCACAAGAGTTTGAAGTATTTGTTTGATCAAAAGGAATTGAATATGAGGCAAAGGAGATGGCTAGAACTTTTGAAGGACTATGATTTTGGTTTAAATTATCATCCGGGTAAGGCAAATGTGGTAGCCGATGCCTTAAGTCGGAAGTCGTTGCACGTGTCTACTTTGATGGTTAGAGAGTGGGAACTCTTGGAGGACTTTAGAGATTTGAGTTTGGTTTGTGAGTTAACGCCGAGTAGTGTGAAGCTTGGTATGTTGCATGTCACGAATGATTTCCTTACTACAGTGTGCGAAAAGCAAAAGTTGGATTTGAAATTTGTGGATTTGATGACGAATGGAAATGAAGATTTCAACGTTGATGAATTAGGAGTTTTGAGGTTTCGAGGTCGTATTTGTATTCCCGATGACGCGGATTTGAAAAAGATGATATTGGAAGAGGGACATCGGAGTAACTTAAGTATTCATCCGGGAGCGAATAAGATGTATCAGGATTTGAAGAAGATCTTTTGGTGGTCTGGATTGAAAAGCGATGTTGCTCGTTTTGTGTACTCGTGTTTGACTTGTCAGAAGTCTAAGGTGGAGCATCAGAAGCCTAGTGGATTGATGCAACCGTTGGATATTCCGGAATGGAAATGGGATAGTATATCGATGGATTTTGTTACGGGATTGCCGAATACGCAAAGAGGACATAATGCTATTTGGGTGATTGTTGATAGGCTTACTAAATCGGCTCATTTTATTCCGATTGATATTACTTATTCTTTGGAAAGGTTGGCCGAGATTTATGTTGGCACTATTGTGAAGCTTCATGGAGTTCCTAAGAGTATTGTGTCGGATAGAGATCCTAGATTTACTTCAAGATTTTGGGAGAGTTTGCAAGGTGCCTTGGGTTCTAAGTTGAGATTGAGTTCAGCATATCATCCGCAAACGGATGGTCAAACCGAGAGGACGATTCAATCGTTAGAAGATCTGTTGCGTGCTTGTGTGCTTGAACAAGGTGGTGCGTGGGACGGTTATTTAGCGTTGATTGAGTTCACCTATAATAACAGTTTCCATTCGAGTATCGGTATGGCGCCATTTGAGGCTTTATATGGTCGGAGATGTCGAACACCTCTGTGTTGGCATGAGACGGGTGAAAAGTCGGTAGTTGGTCCTGAAATGGTACAGCAAACGACGGAAAAGGTGAAATTTATTCGGGAAAAGATGAAAGCTTCTCAGAATAGACAGAAAAGTTATCATGATAAAAGGAGAAAGGATCTCGAGTTTCAAGAGGGCGACCATGTGTTTTTGAGAGTTACACCGGTTACAGGTGTGGGTCGTGCCTTGAAGTCGAGAAAGTTGACTTCTCGTTTTATTGGTCCGTATCAGATTGTCGCACGGATTGGTGCTGTGGCGTATCGTGTGGCGTTGCCTCCGAACCTTTCGAATTTGCATGATGTATTCCATGTCTCGCAACTTCGGAAGTATGTTCCGGATCCGTCACATGTGATCCCAATGGATGAAGTGGAAGTAAGAGATAACCTTACAGTTGAAGTTTTACCGGTTAGTATTTTGGACCGTGAAGTTAAGAAACTAAGAGGCAAGGGTATTGCGCTTGTGAAAGTGTCCTGGGGAGGTGCCGCGGAAGGCAACATGACTTGGGAATTGGAAAGCAAGATGCGAGAATCGCATCCAGAGTTGTTTGAATCAGGTGATATTTTCGAGGACGAAAATTTCTAAAGTGGGGGAGAGTTGTAACGCCCCGATTCTGAATTCCCATTAATTGTTGAGTCTTTTAATTTATTTAATTGATGTTTGTTTTAAATTGAGAAATTATATATTGCTATGTGGTGTTTTGCTTATTTTATCTATTTTACCGATTCGGAGAGTTTTCGGGGAATTAGAGTAAAAAGGGCATTTTAGACATTTAGCACTTTAGTGTGAGAATTGATTGATAAGTGTTGGAAAGAATTTGAGAGGAAAGAAATAGAGATAGAGATAGAATAAGAGAGGAAAAAGGAAGAAGATAGTAACATAAGAAGAAAAACAAGAGAAAGAAAAGAGGAGAAGAGAAAGAGAAGAGAAAGTGGAGAGGAAAACCTAGAATCATCAAGGAATCATCACCAAAGCTTGCGATCGATCGGTAAGGGTGTGAAACTCCATCATCTCTTTAATGTGTACGATTGTATGTGTATGTGTGTGGATTTTGTAGAGTTTCTACTCTTTTTCCACTTAGGTTAGAAGTTGGTTTTGTGAGTAGAACGAAGTTTTAATCGGTTAGAAATCGGATTAGACGATGTAGTTTATTCGGGTGATGGTTGGGTTGTGCTACTGTGACTGGTTTGGATTTAATCGGTTGGTTGTGTGGAGTTTGGGCTTTGAGACAGCCATGGAAGTTCTGTCTTCGCAAGTTCGCCAGGCGAATGGCAGCGAAGCTTCGCCAGGCGAAGCCCAGCGAGCTGTAGCGAAGCAAGTCAGAAGCTAATACCCTGTATTCGCTGGCAAGTTCGCCAGGCGAGGTGAGTTGGCGAAGGTTCGCCAGGCGAGTGGGTAGCGAGCCTCAGCGAGTAATTCCAGAATTACTCCCAGTGGACTTCGCTGGGGAGTTCGCCAGGCGAAGGCCAGCGAGCATTCGCTGCGTGGCTTCGCCAGGCGAAGATTGGCGAACCTGGCAGTGTTATTTTGTTTTGCTGTTTGTTCATAGCATGATGTTTGGTTGATTCAATTATGATTAATGCCTATATGAATGATTGATGTGTGAACTGTTCCAACATGTCGTGCTGTGGGTAGCCGAAAGGCGTGAATCCTAGATTGTAGAGTAAATGGTGAATCTTGAATATTTGATAATCTTGTGTATTTGCTCGAATTGAATAGAAACGCATTGATGGGCTGATATATGTGGAAACCATGTGTGGAATGGTGCATAATGTGAATGCATGATAGATATATGCGATGTATGTGATAAATGCAATGAATATGTTTGTGAGCATAGTATGCATTTTTGTATCGATTGATCCCTCGGAGGATTTGCAGGACCTCGTATGATACGATGGTTATATTTGATTCCTTGGAGAATCGGTTGCATTGTGTGATTCCTCGGAGAATCGGTCATAACATGTAATCCCGTGGAGGATTGGTTAGAGTATTTGATTCCGTGGAGAATCTGCTGAGTACTTGATCCCGTGGAGGATCTGCTGAATATTCGATTCCGTGGAGAATCTGATGAATATTTGATTCCGTGGAGAATCTGCTGAGTACTTGATCCCGTGGAGGATCTGCTGAATACTCGATTCCTTAGGGAATTTGTTGAATGAGTCGGTACCGCATTTGCATCTGCATAGAGTCGTGTGTCGGTCTCTATGAGTTGCATGAGTCATCTGTGTATGATGCATTGGTCGTGTGAATATAACTGTGTATGTTATATGTGATTTGTTTGGAGGAAATATAGTGATTGTTCATGTGTATGTGTAGAGACATGATTATTTGTATATGCTTAATGTGGTGAGAACATAATTTGAGTATAACTTATATAATTATGGAGTTATGTATATATATATATATATATAATTTTATGCATTAACTGTTATGATGTTGTTTCTCACCCTTCTGCTGTTTTATAATGCTCTATGAGGCATTGCAGAGTAGGAAGCTGGAGGTTCTTTTGTGAAGCGATGTCTTCATTCTTTTTGGTCAATGGCTCTGATATGTAACATCTGGGTAGTTAGGAAGTCTTTGACTCTTTTGGAGTTACATTTGTTTTGATTCTTTTGTGATACATATGTGTATGTATCTGCTGTGGATATGTTGTAAAGCATGAATTATCTGATGGTTGTATATACCTTTATGAATGTGATTGATTCAATATTTGGATGTTTCCGCTTTTATTCTAAATATTGAGATGTGGGTTACCCGTTGTTGCATATCTATTTTGAGCAGGTATCGTATGTGTGTAATTTCATGATAATGTGATGCGCCTCTTTTATACCATGTTTTAATCAAACTCTGATGAAATAAATTTTCTATGTGCCTAATTGATTTATCTAATTTATTTGGGGTATAGAAAGGGGGTGTTACAGATAACAGTTTCAGAGTTTGGTCCTTGCCTGGCCTGTCTTCCTTTTGAAGCTCAATTCCCGTATGATAAGTATTCATGGAATACCAGTTCTTGTCTGGTAAGACACATTTGAGTCCAGCTCTCGCCTGGTAAACGCCAGTTGTTCAAACCAATACCCGTCTGGTCAATGTTTCTTTAGCCTACAGTTGAAACTCTAGTCCTCGTCTGGTGGTCAGTTGTCTTTAATACCAGTTCCTGCCTGGTAAAGAGCGTTTCGAAATCCAGTTATCATCTGGAAAACCACAAAAGTAGTTCATGTTCAGCACAAAAAACAGGAAACTAGTTCTCGCCTGACTTGTTTTAAGACCCAATTCTCGCCTGGTTGTCAGTCCTCGCCTGACCTATCTAATTCAAATCCAGGAAGTTTTCTTCAGCAGAGTTTGATTTGATCTCCAACAAAAGTCCAATCGTACTTGGTACATCCGGTCTACCCAACGGAGTTGGTTTTCGTTCCTCCAGCATTTATTTTACTGGAGCGGTTCCTGTGCATTTGCATTTTGCATAGCATCTACCCACACGCGTAGCATTTCCATTTCGTATGGAGCATTACGCCATATTCAAACATGTGCCTTTGAAACATAAGCCAGTTTGTTACCTCTTGTTTCCGTCTCCCCAACGAATGATTGCAGTTTATTTCTAAGGTTGGAAAATTTCTGGGTTCTTTGGTATTCAACCGCCTTTTACCTTGATTGTTTGAAAGTCGTTAGCTTTTCACCCATTTAGGTCTAAGTCGCTTGAATAGGGGCAGTTGTTGTACCCCAAAATTTGCCCAACCTTTTCTTCACTTGGTTTATGTTTCATTTCATTGTTCTAGCATATTGCATTGCATAGCATTTTGCATTTTTAGAGGGGATCAAGAGATGGGATGTGCCAAAGGCTCTAGACCTAATCAAGGGTTTGTATTCAAGTTGTCAAGTGGTTATCATCATCAGAGACAAGTCAAAGCCCTTTGGATAGGCAGAAAAGTGTATGTGGTTCACCTCCTGTTTAGGAGGCCATTTGAAAGTCATCTGAAGACTACAAGTCCATGGTTATGGAGGGAGATTGTCATTTAAGCTCATTGGAGACCTTGAGGGTCATTGTGGAGCTCATCCAAGTGTTTATATCAAGTGCAAGTGGCTGCAGTTGAAAAGGTTGAAATTAAGGTTTCAATTTTAATCAGGATAAAAGTTTGTTTCTTCAAGAACACTTGTTTCCATGGATCTACATATGTCCTAAGGTGTTTGGGGATGAAAGATTGACCATCAATTTTAATCATAGGAGCTTCAATTGATCGGTCAATTGAAAATCAGGAGGTTTGGGGGAAAAAGTCAACTGTAATTTGACTTTTGGTTTAAATGGTGTTCCAATAAGGGGATCATGGTCTATGAAGTTCATATGGCTTAGTGAATTCTACTCAAGAAGTTTCAAGGCCTCAAAAGACTCAGAACATCAACAGTTGACTCGGCAGTCATCGATCGATCGTTCGGTTGACTGAAAAGTCAACTCTTCAACCATAAGGAATTTGACCTTAAAGTGTGAATAGAAAATGTTCCTAATGGCATATTGAACTTACCCATGAAGTTTCATGACCATTGGATCAAGGATGGAGGAGTAATCGAAAAATCGGGAAATTAGGGTTTTGAAAGGGGCAAGACCATAACTCCCTAACCCCACATCCAATTGAGTTGGTTCAAAGCTCATCGGAAAGCTCTTGACAAGTCCTACAAAAGTCCCACAATGGTCCATGAGCAGAAAATGCATAGATTTTGAGTTATGGCCAAATTCATTATAAGAGGGAAAAATAACTTAGAAAAATTCTAAGTTATTGAACTTTTTAGGCATGTTTTTCAGCAACTTTGAGTGGATTTTTGACTTAATTCTATTTGGAATCTGAGGATCATGAAACTTTTTAACTGTAGTTTGTTATTGAACATTTTTTACCTAATTCTATTTGGAATCTGAGGATCATGAAACTTTTTAACTGTAGTTTGTTATTGAACATTTTTGACCTAATTCTATTTGGAATCTGAGGATCATGAAACTTTTTAACTGTAGTTTGTTATTGAACATTTTTGACCTAATTCTATTTGGAATCTATTTGGAATCTGAGGATCATGAACTTTTTACCACTTGAGTTCAACATTTTCACTTTTTCACAAACTCACCTTTTGATCACTTGAGCTATTCTCAGCCATTGGATTTTGTTTCTATCTGTTATTTAGAGTGTATGATGAGAAGAAATGCAGAAAATCAAGAGTAGTGATGAGTCTTGCAAGTTGGAGGCAAGTGGCATTATTTTAATGGAAGAAATGATGAAAGAGAAACTTTATGGAAGAAAAGTCTTGCAGTTGCAGTTCTCCTACTCCTAGCCATACTTCAGACACTTCTTTGTCACTCATGCCACTTGATTTATACATAAAATATAGCCAAAAGCTTGGATTTGGAGCTGTCCACAATATTGAACAAAATTGCACTTTACAAAATCCCTCCAAAATGCAAAAGACAAATTTGTCCCAAGCCTCTCCTTGCCTATAAATAGAGGTTTCCTCTATGTTGAGAGGTATACCAGAGCACTCTACAACCTAAGAGAAAACACTTGCTCTCATCTTGCTTTGCATTTTCTTACAAGTGAAGAAAACCATCCAAAACCCTCAAAAATCTGTCTTGAGCAAAACAGCTTCCAAAACCATTTTCACTCAACCAAAATCACCACAAACCATCCACACAATCCAAAAATGATGTGTGGGAGGTGTCCAAGCCTTTAAACCAATCAAAACCCCCATTTTCCCAAAAGTCAACTTTCAACCAAGGAAAGTTTGACTTCATACTCAAAATTTGCCAAAACACTAACCAGGCCTGTTCGGATCAATGTAAGCCTCCAAACACCCTTTGTTTATGATGTACCAACTGTCCATAACCTAAAAACCCATCATCATCACTTGTTTCAAGTTCTGTCCTAAGGGTTCACTTGTTTACTTCAAGTGCAAGAAAGGCTGTCATCTTCATCAAGGCATTGGATTGGATTTTATTTGAAGGCTTCAAGGTTTTCCATACTGCACAAACTTGCTTGGAGGTCTACAAGAGGTAGGTAGTTACTATACCCCTTTAAACTGTCATGATATTGTTTGATGTGCATTAGTTTGGTTTGAGATTAAAAGCAATGTGTTTTCAATGCAAGGCACATCATGTTTGAATCTGTCCTATTATGCTTGTTTGCTCATCAATGTGTATCACTTTACCATGTTGCATTACTATGTGATAAACCTTGAGTTTCTCTCAAATGCTACCAAGTATCATGTATGAACAAGTGAAAGTTGGTTCACAACTGTTTTGAAGTTTGATGATGTCCAGTTTGTGAATATTGTTGATTGGTTTCTGTTACAGCAACATTTTTGAATCATGAACATGTTTGTTAGCATTTTTACTTGGAAATACCTATATGTTGGATCCATCTGGTGCTGATCTCATTTCAAATTTGTTTGGTTTTGGTTCTGCACTTTTCTGTTCTTACATTTTTTCAAAATCATGTGCCTTTTCAACTCATAGGTCATTTTCATTTCTAGCTTACTTTTGAATCATTTTGGTGCTCAAACCTGGTTTATGACACATTTGGAGTATCCTTGTAAGTTGTTTTGTGTTGTTGGATTTGGGATGACTCATGTGATGTTTAGACCAACACCACTTTTTGCTGTCTTAATGCTTGTGACTGTCATGAGATGCTTTGCTTTGAAATTTGATCTTTACCCTTGTCATGATTAAGCATGTCTCTATGGTTGGTTTGAACTGCTGATAGTGAATGGCCTATATTTGTCAACATGAAAGTGTGATATCCTTTGAACATGATTGTTTTCAACTTGACATTATAGTAGGGCTGTGTGGAAATCATGACTTGTCCATGTCTTGCTTACCTTTGCTAACTGTGCCTGAACTTATATGCATTGTATTAATGTTTTGAAGCATTGTTTGCATTCTGTCTTGAAAATGGCTTGTGAGCATCCTTGGTCCATAAGTTGAATGGTTGCATCAAGATACCATGTTTTCTGTTGTAATTCCAAACTGCTCTAGCTCTAAATGATTTGAATTGCTAATTGCCATGTGCATATAACATTAGGATTATCTGTTGACTATGTTAGCATGCCTCCCTTGTTGCTGTCATAACTGCCTTGTTTCCAACATTGTCATGTTTGCTGTACCAAAACCAATCAACATGTTTAGTTTGATAGACTGTTTTGCTTAAGGCCAAGTTATTCTAATGTGTATGCACATTTGTTTGATATGATGCTAGCTGCTAGAACTGTCTAAAGCCAAATTTCCATTAACTTGCAAATCTGTTATGTGCATTGAACCATATGTGAATACATGATGTTGTGATTACCAAACTTGGCTGCAGCTCATGATGTTTTCTGTTGATATGTTTGATGTGCAAAGTCATTTTACCATGATTAATTTCTTAGGCTCTTTTTTTTAAGTTCAAGTTGCTTTAATTTGAAAACCATGTATGTGTGTATGTTGTTTTGGCCAAGAGGCAAGCTGCTGTCAGTTTCTGTTTTATGCTTTCAATTCATGTGCCATCTGTTTTGATCTTGCAAGATACTTTGAATTCATGTTTTGACAATTGAGAATCCTTTAAAGTGTGGTGATTGAATTGTGTATGTATGTTGAACTGACCTAAAAAACAGTTTAACAAACCTGTGTTCCCCCGTTAAGGGAACTACGTTTGCTCTGATCTTTCATACTAGATGAAAGTACGTAGGCACAAGACGCGATGTCTTGGCGAGCAACCTTCCCCCTTTTTCACCCGTAGTTAGTCGAACTACGTTGACTCTGACTTCTCATTTTAGATGAGATACGTAGGCACAAAGCGCCATTGCTTTCCCGAGTCACTTCTTTTTATATTGTCCTTCATCCAGTAGTTAGATAGTTTCAATCACCCTTTTAGATAGACAACAAGCATGGATCCCATCGAGTACGACGGACGTGAGGGGTGTTAATACCTTCCCCTTGCGTAACCGACTCCCGAACCCGAGATTTGGTTGCGATAACCGATCTTATCCCTGTTTTCGTTAGGTTTTCTCTGAGCGTTTCCTTTCCCCCTCTTGGGATAAATAACGCACGGTGGCGACTCTTCTGTCATTGTCGGCCTCAATTTTCGCAATAACGACACTACGTATCAGAATAACCAACGACACCTTAAACAGAAAGTTACACTCTACTCCGAGTTACCTGTAAATTACCACCAACGGAGGTAACATACAACGTAAAGGGTGAGATATCAAAATTATAACATAAGGCATGATAAAATTCATGTCAGGACCATAACACATCATTATAATTCTCGCAGTTCTCCAAATATTATCACAATGAACTACCAGGAAATTCATCATTCATAAATGCAACAATTAGATAAAAATTCAACAACTCATCATTTCTTGCAAAACACATAAGGACGCGACTCAACTGTGCATATGCATGTGGTACCAATTCGGAGCAGCACTCCACAACCAATTTATTTGCCATTAAAGGCCACCAATACAGGCACAACCAACGCCAATACAGGCCAACCAGGATGATATGCTATGAGATGCATCTATTATGGACTACAACACAAACACAACAACTATGCAACAAGGCCTTAAGCCTACAACCACATTGTCCATAATTGAAACATCGCAATTTCCTACTCATCATATAACCATAATTTCCAATATGATATAATCAAGTAAAAGCATAATAATAACATTATCTCAACAAATGGGAAATTAGGGTGTGTCGGCGCCGTTCCCAATATTATTACCTAGAACTAATGACATAAGGCACTAATTCAGGCACAGACAAACATTAACCCTTAACATTTCTCAACCTACAGGAACCTTACTCAACCTACGGGAACATTAACCCTTAATATTTCTCTACCTACAGGAACTAACCCCATGATTCAATTCCCTTCATGAAATTGATCATACCCATAGTTAAAGAATTGAACCCCACCCTTACCTTTGGATTGAGGACAACTCTAAACTCCCGGTTCCGGTTTGTCCTCCGGTGACTCTTCTGCAGCTACCTTGAATCCTCTCCGGCGATTAATTCCTCTGTTCTCAATTTTCTCCACAGCCACGTCTTTTTCCTTTTTCTTCGACCTTTCCCTCAATTTTGGTTTTCTGAACAGTTTATCGTGTTATTCCTCTTTTTCCACCAACTTCTCTAATAACTCCCCTATTTCACTTATTCCATCCACTACTACTACTACTACTACTACTACTACTACTACTACTACTACTACTACTACTAATAATAATAATAATAATAATAATAATAATAATAATAATAATAATAATAATAATGCTAGTTATTATTAAATTATCATCGCCATTAATTATGTTATATTATTATTAAACTCTATGATTATTAAATGATTTCCTACACTTTGAGGACACCCACCAACGCTTTCAGACACACTCCCCCCATAAAGGCACACCAAATTCATAAATAATTAATTTAAAATGAACGGGCGTTACAACTCCCCCAAACTTAAAATAATTTCGTCCTCGAAATTACCTCAATCAAACAGCTCGGAATAAGACTCCTGCATCCTGCTTTCCAGTTCCCACGTCAAGCTCTCGCCAGCAGCTCCCAACCAGACCACTTTCACCAAAGCAATCTCCTTTCCTCTTAACGTCTTCACCTCTCGGTCATCAATTCTTACAGGCATCGTCTCCACCATAAGATTGTCACGTACTTGCACATCTTCCATAGGAATGACATGCGACGAATCTGAGATATACCTTCGGAGCTGTGACACGTGAAATACATCGTGCAGATTCGACAAATTAGGTGGCAACGCCACCCGATACGCAACCTTTCCAACTTTGTCTGATATCTGGTACGGACCAATGAAACGAGGGGAAAGCTTCTTAGATTTCAAAGCTCTACCAACACCGGTCACAGGCGTGACTCTCAAGAATACATGCTCTCCAGCTTCAAATTCTAAATCTTTTATGCGCTTATCATGATAACTCTTCTGCCTGCTCTGTGAAGCTTTCATATTTTCTCGAATTAACTTCACCTTCTCCATCGTTTGCCGAACAATTTCCGGTCAAAGTACCACACTCTCCCCCGATTCATACCAACACAATGGTGTCCTACATCTCCGACCCTACAAAGCTTCGAACGGTGCCATTCCAATACTAGAGTGGTAACTGTTATTATAAGTAAACTCTATCAACGAAAGATAGGTATCCCACGAACCGCCTTCCTCCAGAACACAGGCCCTCAGCAAATCTTCTAAAGACTGAATAGTGCGTTCGGCCTGACCATCTGTTTGAGGATGGTATGCTGAACTCAACCTAAACTTGGAACCTAATGCCTCTTGCATACTCTTCCAAAATTCAGACGTGAACCTCGGATCTCTATCCGATACAATACACAACGGAATACCATACAACTTAACAACCACTCTGACATAAATATCTGCCAACTTCGATACCGGAAATCTGATGTTAATAGGAATAAAGTGAGCTGACTTTGTAAGCCTATCAACAATCACCCAAATGGAATCACATCCTGTCAAGGTGTTCGGCAAACCCGTTACAAAACCCATCGAAATGTTATCCCATTTCCATTCTGGAATCTCTAACAGTTGCATCAACCCAGCAGGTTTTTGGTGCTCAACTTTCGACTTCTGACAAGTCAAACATGCGTAAACAAATCGGGCTACATCACGCTTTATACCAGGCCATCAAAACAGATTCTTCAAATCACTATACATTTTCGTCGCTCCTGGATGAATACTCAACGTACTTCTGTGGCTCTCTTCCAGGATCGCTTTCTTCATATCTGCACTATCAGGAATACAAATTCGGCCACGAAACCTCAACACGCCTTGCGCATCCACCTGATAATCATTATTTTCTGAATGATCTACTCCATGCATTAAATCTACCAACTTCACATCTAATTTCTGAGCTTCTCTGATGTTGTCCCGAAAGTCATTATTAATCTTTAACATGCCTAATTTTACACTCTTCGGTGTCACTTCGCAAACTAAACTCAAATCTCTGAATTGCTCAATCAATTCTAACTCTTTAGCCATCATTGCGGACATATGCAAAGTCTTGCGGCTTAAGGCATCAGCTACCACATTGGCTTTTCCTGGATGGTAATTTAAACCAAAGTCATAATCTTTTAACAGCTCTAACCATCTTCGTTGTCTCATGTTCAGTTCCTTTTGATCAAACAGCTACTTCAAACTCTTATGGTCACTGAACACTTCGAATATCGAACCATACAGATAATGTCTCCACATCTTCAGCATAAAAACAACAGCAGCAAGTTCTAAATCGTGTGTAGGATAATTCTTCTCATGGATTCTCAACTGTCTTGAAGCATAAGCAACTACTTTGTTACCCTGCATGAGTAAACCTTCCAAACCAAACTTAGAAGCATCACAGTATACCACGAACGGTTCCTTTGGGTTAGGCAAGGTCAGCACCGGAGCCTACGTCAACCTCTTCTTTAACTCTATAAAACCTGCTTCGCATTGAGCATCCCACACAAACGTTTTCCCTTTACCAGTCAACTTAGTTAACGGAAGAGCCAACTTAGAAAAACCTTCAATAAACCTTCTGTAATAACCAGCAAGTCCCAAAAAGCTTCTAATCTCAGTTGCCGACTTTAACGTCTCCCATTGCAACACCGCATCTACCTTAGATGGGTCTACATCAATTCCACTACCTGATATAACATGACCCAGAAAGCTAACCTCTTTCAACCAGAAATCGCACTTCGACAGTTTCGCATACAACTTCCTTTCTTTCAAAACCTGTAGTACTAATCTCAGGTTCTCCACATGCTCCTCCTTCGACTTAGAATAAATTAATATATCATCTATGAATACCACCACAAACCGATCCAAATAATCGTGAAAGATACAGTTCATGTATTCCATAAAAACTCCTGGCGCATTAGTAACACCGAAAGGCATTACCGTATACTCATAGTGTCCATATCGGGTTCTGAATGCAGTCTTCTGAACATTCTCATCTTTTACCTTAATCTGGTGATACCCCAACCTCAAATCAATTTTACTAAACACCCGCGCACCCACCAACTGATCCATCAAGTCATCAATTCTTGGGAGCAGATATTTATTCTTAATTGTTACTTTATTCAGTTGTTGATAATCAATACACAACCTCATACAACCATCCTTCTTCTTTACTAATAATACCAGAGCTCCCCACGATGATACACTCGGTCTAACGAACTTCTTCTCAAGTAAGTCCTCCAACTGTTTCTTCAACTCACCCAATTCAGATGCAGACATCTTGTACGGTGCCATAGACACAGGTCTGGTACCAGGTACAAGGTCAATAGAAAATTCAACTTCTCATTCCGGGGGAACTTCAGGAATTTCATCTGGAAATACCTCCGGAAAATCACGAACAACTTCTAACTCATCAATTATCGCTTGATTCTTAACAGATAATGATGCCACCAACGCAAACACCTGAGCATCTTCTAGCAGTATCTGCCTCATTTGTTTTGTAGTTACTAAACGGGCTCCCTCCTCCTCAGGAGTAGAAAACCTCACCGACTTATCAAAGCAATTAATATGAATGCAGTTATACTCTAACCAGTTCATACCTAAAATTATGTCCATCCCACTTAGTGGCAAACATACTAAGTCAACCAGGAAATCTCTGTCAAACATTGACAGAGGACATTTCAAACATACCCGAGATGTAGTCACTGATCCCTTAGCTGGAGTCTCAACTAACATCTCCCCATTCATGTGAGATAACATAAGACCCAAACGTTCAACACAATCAGCAGCAATAAAACAATGAGAAGCACCAGTGTCAATAATAGCAAGTAAAGGAGTACTATTAATGAAACAAGTACCTTCAATGAGTCTGTCATCGCTGGATGTCTGAGTCCTAGATAGAGCGAACACCCTTCCACCAGTCTTTTCTTTCTTAGGCTTCTGACACTTGTCACACAGGTTTCCCTCTTCACCACAGTTGAAACAAACCATCCCCTTGCGTTTGCACTCAGCAATAGCGTGTCCCAACTCACCGCAATGGTAACATCTCACTGGTCCAGAGTTACACACATTACTCTTGTGACCATGTTTCCCACACTTATAGCAAACAATACCAGCAGGAGCATCTCCCCTACTAGTTTTCTTGTCATCAGTTTCTCTCTGTTTCCCTTTGCCAACTGGAGGATCATAAGGATTACCGCGATTTTGCTGCGACTTGCCTCTCCTCTCACTCAACAGCTTGTAATGAGCATTGCTATCTTCTTCATAAATTCTACAGCTTTCAACCAACGCATAAAAAACACGGATCTTCTGGTACCCAATTGCCTTCTTGATTTCAGACTTTAATCGATTCTCAAACTTGATACACTTAGAAAACTCAGCGGTTTCTGCGTTGTAGTGCGGATAAAACTTAGCCAACTCTTTGAATTTTGCAGCATACTCGGTAATAGATTTGTCTCCTTGCTTCAGTTCAAGCAACTCAATCTCTTTCTTACCGCGGACATCTTCCGGATAATACTTCTTTAGAAATTCCCTACGGAATACAGTCCAAGTGACCTCCTCACCTGCAGCTTCCAATACCGGACGAGTCTCTAGCCACCAGTCATCAGCTTCAACTGCTAGCATACGAGTCCCATAACGAACCTTCTATGCTGGAGTACAATCCATCACACGAAAGATTCGCTCCATTTCCTTCAACCAGTCCAGTGCACCATCAGGATCGTGCCTACCCTTGAAGGTAGGTGGGTTCTCCCGCTGAAACATTGCCAAACTGCGAGACCCAGCATCTCCAGTAGGATTTGGCTGATTTTCCATGGCATTAGCTAAAGCTTGCAGAGCAGCAGCAATTGCAGCATCATTCCTTCCAGCCATTTCACTTAAACTGCAACAACCAACAGTCAGATCTCACAAACAACGATACTTTATTGCTAGACACGACAACTGACTCGATAACTTGGTCGAATGGAACGACCTGCTCTGATACCACTAATGTAACATACATAACAAATAATTGGATGAACAGACAACAATAGCTTGCTTAGCATCTCAATTACAAGGCAACCTGTTATTTTACAGCGAAACTTAATACACTTCCAACATTTATAATAAACCAAAGCAAGACCAGAAAAGTCTGCAACTAAATTCCATTAAAATACAGCAAGTAATTATCTTGCATCAAATCATAAAACAACTAGTTTCAACCATAAAAATCAGCATTACCGCTTCATTGGTCTAGTGCGTACAACCAATATTTGGCACTATCAGAAGCAACCAATTTTTAAAGAAAGTGCTTAATAAAATTCAACAACGAACAAAATCAACTAAAACAATAAAATTAATCGTTCATCCCCGCAAGAGTGCTATGTATCAGAGCGACCAACGACACCTTAAATGGAAAGCTACACTCTACTCCGAGTTACCTGCAAATTACCACCAACGGAGGTAACATACAATGTAAAGGGTGAGATATCAAAATTATAACATAAGGCATGATAAAATTCATGTCAGGACCATAACACATCATTATAATTCTCGTAGTTCTCCAAATATTATCACAACGAACTACCAGGAAATTCATCATTCATAAATGCAACAATTAGCAGAAAAATTCAGCAACTCATCATTTCTTAGAAAACACATAAGGACGTGACTCAACTATGCGACTCAACTGTGCATATGCATGTGGTACCAATTCGGAGAAGCACTCCACAACCAATTTATTTGCCATTAAAGGCCACCAATACAGGCACAACCAACGCCAATACAGGCCAACCAGGATGATATGCTATGAGATGCATCTATTATGGACTACAACACAACCACAAAAACTATGCAACAAGGCCTTAAGCCAACAACCACATTGTCCATAATTGAAACATCGCAATTTCATACTCATCATATAACTACAATTTCCAATATGATATAATCAAGTAAAAGCATAATAACAACATTCTCTCAACAAATGGGTAATTAGCGCGTGTCGGCGTCGTTCCCAATACTATTACCTAGAACTAATGACATAAGGCACTAATTCAGGCACAGACAAACATTAACCCTTAACATTTCTCAACCTACGGGAACCTTAGTCAACCTACGGGAACATTAACCCTTAATTTTTCTCTGCCTACAGGAACTAACCCCATGATTCAATTCCCTTCATGAAATTAATCATACGCACAGTGATAGAATTGAACCCCACCCTTACCTTTGGATTGAGGGCAACTCTAAACTCTCGATTCCGGTTTGTCCTCCGGTGACTCTTCTGCAGCTACCTTGAATCCTCTCCGACAGTTGATTCCTCTATTCTCAATTTTCTCCACAGCCACGTCTTTTTCCTTTTTCTTCGACCTTTCCCTCAATTTTGGTTTTCTGAACAGTTTATCATGTTATTCCTCTTTTTCCCCCAACTTCTCTAATAACTCCCCTATTTCACTTATTCCATCCACTACTATTACTACTACTACTACTACTACTACTACTACTACTACTACTAATAATAATAATAATAATAATAATAATAATAATAATAATAATAATAATAATAATAATGCTAGTTATTATTAAATTATCATCGCCATTAATTATGTTATATTATTATTAAACTCTATGATTATTAAATGATTTCCTACACTTTGAGGACACCCACCAACGCTTTCAGACACACACACCCCATAAAGGCACACTAACAATTCATAAATAATTAATTTAAAATGAACGGGCGTTACAAGTAACTACTGGACTTACAACATATATGGTGACGACCAAATCAACGATACCAATAACGATTGGATTTTAAAAAAACTCCAGTAACTATTGGACTTCAGCAGAGTCGGTTAACAAATGGGACATCGACTGGGGGATAGATTCAGGTAAATACCAGATCTTAAGGATAAGCTACAACATTAGTAACAACTAAAATTTGGTAACCACCAATTAGCAGTATCAGATAGGGGTCAGCGACCGGCCTATTGCTAGTCACAACTAGACCTCCCGGGGATATAAGTATTTATTACAATAATACCTAAGCCGGATAGCTTGACAAAGTTAAGGTAACAACCAAAGGGTAAGCCCGTGACAATAGGTCCGAAGAAAAGGAGTTTAGTAACGACCAAAGGATTTCAAGATGGTATCCAGTAAATACTGGGGAAGGAACACTTGACAGATTCTTGACAAAGAAAACTGTTCAACTGTATCATAATGGCCACTACCAGAACAAACCAAAAGAAGAGGTATGCTGAAAAATGAAAATGCTAAAGGTATGATGCAAATACAATGCCTAACGACTCCGCAAGAGAAGAAAACAAAAGATAGATAATGATCTATCACACCGGAGGCAAAAATAATCGCACTGAATTCCAACGCTGGAGAATAGTCTTAATCCTCTAGAGAGGAAACGATTCGTGTTTTTGCAAATTTGCCGGAGATAGGTCACAACTTTAATACAGTGGTCAAGATAACTAATCAGAGATATCGAAACTTCGTAGTGCAGCGGCATGGGAAAGAAATCTCTATAGACCTCATATTGCTGAAATGATGGTATCAAGGTTTCAACCATTATGTCCTTATGAGAGGGCTCTAATTTTACGCCGTCATGCCACAATCAAAGTTACGACTTGCTTGTTAATTAACTTTCTCCAAAATAATTTTTGTTTCAAAAACCTTTGCCTTTAAAAATCATTATTAACAAATAAGTGATGTTTTTGTATAACAAAAAGGTAGGGAAATCAATAGAGCATAAATAAAGATTGGTCCATATCTGATTTCATTCAAAGATGGAGACTTGCAAAAGGCAAAGTCCCATGGAACATTTACAATTTGGAAAAATGGCAATATGGGAGAATTTACAAAATCCAACGATAATCCAGTCCTAACTAGCTAAGAGTCCGTCTGAATCGCTTACTCTGATGAGAGTAGAAGAAGGTGATCCTCTTTGACGACCTTCTACAGTAGTGACAACTCCTGATGCAATGAAATGCCTTTGTCCCTAAATTTTGTCTGAATCGCCCTTTTGGGTTTTCAACTCACCGGGATGCTCATTTTTGTCTAAGCCTCCTTTTCAGGTTTTCGACTTAGCGAGCTTTTCCTTCTTTTTTCCTTAATTTTTTCCCAGATCTCCTTCATAGGTTATGATCCCCTAGGATGCCCCTTTTTTTCCTAAGTTTCCTTTCCATGTTTTCAACTTAGCAGGTTTTTTAGGCATAATATTTTCTTACTGCATCTAAGTTCACGGGATGTTGGAGTTGTTCACTGTCCATCGTCGCAAGGATAAGAGAGCCTCCAGAAAAAACCGTCTTCACAAAAAATGGGTCATCGTAGTTTGGCATCCAATTTCCACGCATGTCTCGCTGCACCGGTAGAATCTTCCTGAGTACTAACTCACCCTCTTTATATTCTTTGACCTGGACTCTTTGTCGAAGGCTCTTTTAACTCTCTTTTAATATAGCTGATTGTGGCACATTGTTGTCATCCTTTTCTCATCAAGGAGATTCAGTGTATTAAATATTTCTTTCACCCACTCAGCTTCTTCAATCTCGGCTTCCATTAAGACCCTAAACGAAGGTATCTAAACCTTAATAGGTAGTACTGCATCCATTCCATAAACCAGGGAGAAAGGGTTGCCTCTGTTGAAGTGCGAACAGATGTTTTGCAACCCTGTAAAGAAAATGGTAGCATTGCATGCCAATCTTTGTAAGTTACTGCCATTTTCTGCACAATCTTTTTAATGTTTTATTTGCAACTTCAACAACTCCATTCATCTTGGGCCGGTAAGGAGAAAAGTTGTGATGTCCAATCTTGAAACTGTCACATAGCTCCTTCATTGTTTTATTATTCAGATTCGTCCCATTATCTGTAATGATCTGGTTAGGTATTCTGCAATGATAGATAATCTCCTTTTTAATGAACCGGACAACCACCTGCTTCGTTACATTCACAAAGGAGACAACTTCCACCCATTTAGTGAAATAGTTGATGGCGACTAGGATAAACTGATGACCGTTAGACGCTTTAGGCTCAATTTCCCCAATCATATCAATGCCCCACATTGAGAATGGCCAAGGTGACGATAATACATTCAGAGGATGTGGTGGCACGTGAACCTTGTCCGCATAAACTTGGCATTTATGACATCTTCGGGAAAGTAGGATATAGTCGGTCTCCAAAGTCAACCAGTAATAACCAGCCCTCAAGATCTTTTTTTCCATGGCATGGCTGCTTGCATGAGTACCGAAGGCACCTTCATGAATGTATGTCATCATCATGTTTGCTCTTCTATTGTCAATACATCTGAGTAAGATCATGTCGTGACTTCTCTGTATAGAACATTATTTCTAATGAAGAACTTGGATGACAGTCTTCGCAAAGCTCTCTTATCAAGTTTAGAGGCGTCGGTAGGATATTCTTGACTCTAAAGGTAATTTTTTATGTCATAAAACAATGTTTTTCCGTCTAACTCTTCTTCATCCATCATGACGTACGTTGGCGCAGTCTTTCTTTCAATGCTAATTAGGGGAGCTTCGTTGACAAACTGAACCTTCCACATAGAAGCCATCATAGCCAGAGCATATGCTATGTGGTTTTCGTATCTTGGGACATGTTTGAAAGTGATTTCACTACAATACTCGATCATATCCAAAATATAGTCTTTGTAAGGAATCAGTTTTTCATCTCGGGTCTCCCATTCACCATTGAGCTGATAAATTACCAATGCAGAGTCACCAATACTTCCAGTATCTTAATACAAAGGTCAATGGCAGCTTCAAGACCCAGGGTGCAGGCTTCATACTCAGTTATCTCGTTCGTACATTTGAAGCACAATCTTCTAGTAACAGCAGTGTAGCCACCAATTGGATTTTCTAGAACAGCACCAACACCATGGCCTCTTTTGTTGGATGCACCGTCAAACACCATTTTCCAACGGGAACCGGGTTCAGGACCCTCCTCAGGGCCAGAATCTTTTTTGGCTTTGTAAAGAAGCATGATATCTTCATTGGGGAATTCAAATTTGAGCAGCTGATAATCTTCAACAGGTTGATCAGTAAGGTAGTATGACAAGAAGCTTCCTTTTATTGACTTCTGAGCAATATATTAAATGTCATGCTCTGATAAGAGCAAGTGCCATCTTGCAAGTCTTCCCGTCTGAGCAGGTTTTTCAAATATGTACTTTATCGCATCCATTTTGGATATCAACAGAGTAGTGTGACAAATCATGTACTGCCTTAGACGTTTGGTTGCCCAAGCCAGAGCGCAGCAAGCTTTTTCTAATGGAGAGTAACGACTTTCATAATCGGTGAATTTCTTGCTCAAGTAGTAAATTGTATGTTCCTTCTTCCCCGACTCATCCGTTTGGCCTAAGAGACAACCCATCGATTCCTCGAGCACAGTCATGTACATGAAGAGAGGCCTTCCAGGCACATGAGGGATCAATATTGGAGGCTCTTGGAGGTTTCCTTTGATATTTTCAAATGCCGACTAAAAATCCTCATTCCACATAACTTCTTGATCTTTCTGTAGCAACTTAAAATTCGGCACGCAAGTAGGAGTCAAGTTGGAGATAAACCTGGAGATATAATTCAATCTACCAAGGAAACCTCTGATCTGCTTCTTAGTTTATGGGGCAGGCATTTCCTGGATGGCTCGTACCTTGTCAGGATCTACCTCAATTCTGTGTTGACTAACAATGAAGTCGAGTAGTTTGCCAGATCTGACTCCGAAGGTACACTTGGCAGGATTTAGTCTCAATTGATACTTACTGAGTCTTTCAAATAGCTTCAACAAATGATCAAGGTGATCTTCTTTTCCCTAAGACTTGGAAATCATACCATCGACGTAAACCTCAATTTCTTGATGCATCATGTCATGAAATAATGCCATCATGGCTCGTTAGTATGTGGCTCCAACATTTTTAAAACCAAAAGGCATAACTTTATAACAATAAGTGCCCCAGGGCGTAATGAAGGTTGTCTTTTCCATATTAGTTGGGTCCATTCTTATATTATTATAGTCGGAGAAGCCATCCATGAATGAAAATACTGTAAAGTTGGTTGTATTGTCCACCAAAGTGTCGATATGCGGCAGAGGGAAATCGTCCTTCAGACTAGCTTTTTTAAGATCCCTGTAATCTACACACAGTCTGACTTTGCCATCCTTCTTAGGTACTGGTACAATATTAGCCTACATGTATCCACGGTCTTCCCAGTAAACAAATGTATGTCGGATTTATATCCATTACTTAAAAAGTGACCTTAAAGACTTGTGGTCCCACCATAATTGGAAAATCAACTTCTCCAATTACTGTTTTTCTTGATCCATCAAAGGCTTTCACGATCAGAGATATGGCTCTCATCGTAGCTCCTTTGTATGCCAACTTGGCCAATGTTCTCTTGCGCATCACATTGAGAGATGACCCAGTATCAAAAAGTACTCTAGCGAGGGTATCATCTTCACATTTGATAGATATGTGCAAGGCACGATTGTTCTTGAGACCTTTAGTGGTTAGCAACAACGGAATCTAACTGCCCCAGAATGATATCTTTTGTCACATGGGCCTATGTTAGTATTTTCAACAATGCTTGTCGGTGAGCAGGAGAACTTAGCAGCAGAGACATGACTGAAATTTTTGACGGCGTCTGAATGAGCTGGTCTATTACCATGTAGTCGCTCTGACGGATTATTCTCAAGAACTCTTCTTCATCTTCCTTCACGACTTCTTTTCCTTTTGACTTCTCAATAATAACAAGCTCTTTTGAGATGGTTTCCTTAGGAATAGTTTCCTTGGGAATGGTAACAATTGCTTTGGGTTGATATATACGACCGCTGCGGGTCATTTTGCTTTCCCCAACAATATTTGTTACATCCTCATGCTTCCTCCCAGCTTTCATATTGTGCCAGGAATAGTCATATTTCCAAGATGCAGTCTTTGGATTGGGATCTGGTCCTCTTATTAGATCAGAACTTGGCTTAGGCTGGCCAATCATCGGTACTGGGTTATTATGGAATACAGGCCTAACAGCAGCAGGAGAAGCGGACTTGCTATTTGCAATGTTGAATACCGACATTTTTCTAGACTTCTTTGGTGAATTGAATATAGGTTCAATCGTAGAGAAATTTCTTTTCTCTTTTTCCCACATATCTGTAGGAGACCCTCGTTAATCATTGACTGAATATCCCTCCGCACTAAGTCACAACCTTGCGAATTATGATAACAATTATTGCAGTCTTCGTGGGAGTCTTTGATCAGACCTACCTTTATCAATTTCTTGTGTAACTCGATCAATGGTGTTTTAACTTCAGAAACCCTGGAAATCACTCTCATGTCAGAATCTTCATTGAAAATTCTGGCAAGCACACGATGGATGTTATTCCCAAGGTTATAACATCCACTGTGACATCTGCTGCTTAACTGCTAATAATCAGGAATAATAAAAGCAGTAAATAACATAGCAATTGTTTACCCAGTTTAATGTCAACAACACTTACATCTAGGGGCTACCAAGCCATGGAGGAACTTCACTATTAGCAAAATTAATTCAGAGTCAAACACCACAGTTTTGAGTGAGACACAGCCTAGAACCTACCTATCCAATCCAATTCATCCACCAGACAATTGCTTGGAGTACAAGTATTCCTAGACAGAATTCACACGTGAAGACTAGCCTTTTTCACTCATAAGGACTCTGCAATCTACACTCTATATTTTTCTTCTGTCAAGAGCTTCTCTTCAGGATTGCATCTTCTGATCTTTATAGCAGTTGTTAGTCCTTTTGGGCCTTGGTGCATAAATTAGGTTTTATTCATAACAACCCTATTTTCCATGATCTGCACGCTTGCCATTTAATTCAGGGATCTTTTAGATCGCCTAGGGCTTCTAGAAAATCTCCTGATATCCAGCTTGAGCTCCTATTCTGTTTCCTGGTTTATAGCTACCAGAAAAATAAACTTGTCCGCTGGATGTCATACGGACAGTGTTATGACATTCTGTATGACATTCAGCTTAACTAAGTTAACTTATAGTTAACTTACCCTGCACACACATCATTAAGTATGTCCTAACATTCAGTATGACATACATGCACACTCTAAAGTTTTGCCACAAAATTCAGCCAATCAAGAGCACTTATAAACTCCCCCATTGGCAAATTTTTGGCTAAAACAACCTGTTAGCATATCAGAGTTTACACACAGCAGAAGACTTATGATGTGTCCTGTCATGCAAGATAGTTGCTAGCTCAAGCCTCTCTGAGTCCTCACAGTTAGCTCTTACTGTTAGCTCACTCTGTTAACCATCTGGTAGTTACCACTACAGATGTCACATCTATTTGAGTAACACTCTGGTGTTCTCCCCCTCAATTGATAAGATATTATCAGTTTAACACTTCACCTACACACCCTGCAGTCATAGATACAAGCATCCATCCTGTGGATGTCCAGACATTCAGAATGACCTTCTGAAGTCACACACACCTATGCTACTCCCCCTGAAGAGTTGTTCAAGACTCTCTGCTACTATCATGTAGACACACACAGGTCTAGCTTCTAGCTCCTTCAGCACATAGCTCCTAGTTCTATAGCATCACATCACTAACAGCTCTAGCTGTTATCACACATATTATCAGCAGCACCTGTAGTTACACCTGCAAATTTGCAAGTCTAATATCATATGCACACTGGCACATATGCTCAAGCTCGTTCTCCTTGTTCTTCCACCTGTTGTACCTGCCCTGCTCATGTTGTTCTCACATATGCTCATGCTCAATCACAGCTCATAGCAGTCTTCCACCTGCTGTCCTCTATTTCCTGTTGTTCTCTATTACTCTCTCTCCCCCTTTTTAGCCCCAAATTAGGATCCTACTAAATACTTAGCATAGATCACACATTGTAACATTACAACTGTTTGGGGTTACATTACATCAAAATTGCTCTCTGAAGAGCATCACAAATTAGAAACAAAACATAAAAACATTAAACCTACAGCACACCTCAGCAGCAGATTGAGTCACATACTTAATTCTCAATCTTCTTCATCAGAGGAGGAACTGGAGTCACTGTCATTGACATTGGTTGGGACATTCTCACAGCTGTCATCAGCCTCTTCTTCTGGCACAACTCCACTATTGTCTGCATCTCTTTCAAGCCTTTGGATAAGAGCTTCTAGCTTGGTTTTTCTGGTAGTAGCTATACTGATGTTTTCTCCTAATTCCTTACAGGTGTCCTTTAATTCTGCAATCATCATTCTTTTGGAGATCTTAACTTTCTCAGCAGATGTAAACATCATGTCTGGGACATGTCTTCTTTCAAACAGTTTGAAGTGAATTGACAGTTCTGGCTCCCTCTTGCTGACAGCAACACTTGAGTTCAGGATTCCAGGATGTTGATTTAGGATGATGTCACAAATGAGGGAGGGGAATACAATAGGTAACCTGACAACACTGGTTGTGGAGTGCTTAACAGTCTGATCAAAGATGTATAGACAAAAATCATAATTGACTTTGGTACCTATGGCATGAATGATCATGCCTAGTCCAACAACAATGGAGGATGTATGGTTAGTAGGAACCCAATTTGTAGCTCCAATTCTATGAAAAATGGCATATTTTACACTGAGCAGTGCTGCAGACAACTTCCCTTTGGATGGACATGTTGAGACTTGATTTGCAGTGATGATCTTGCAAACCTGGTTGTCTGAAGTCTTCAATTCTGTTGTTCCATAATTTGCTCGCCCTAGATACCTATTGACCACAGCAGGAGAGAATTGCACACACTTTCCTCTAACAAATACCTTCATGAATTCCTTGCTATTCCTACTTGATATTTAGTCAAGTATGTTTACAATGAACTCCTTTACCAGTCCCTCATAGCATCTGGAAAATCCAGTGACTGTCTTAATCAGTCCAGCCTTGTTGATGAGTTCCATTACCTCCTTGATCTCCAGGGCGTCCTTCCTAAATTCTCTCTCAAGGGCTATTCTCCTTTGATAGACATATCTCCCTTTGGTTACATTGTGAATGGAGTGGAAAGAGATGTTGTCCAGAGGTGCAGCTGGCATGGATTTAAGTGGTCTCTTACCTAATGATTGTTTGACATTTAAGATGTTAGGAACATATCTTATGACATCACCTTCAGACTCAAGGCAGCTCTCAGTTGTGAAATCAAGATCCTCAGAGATCAACATTTGTTTTGATGAAGACAAATCACTCAAGACGGCAAAGATGATCAACCATCAAGCATCAGGACAAAGATGCAACTTTGAAGATGTTCTCATCTGAAGGTACAATGAGAATATCCATTAAGCATTTAAGTCCTAATTGCTCAAAGCTTTAAAAACAATTTTCATGACTTGTTGCACTCTCACTAACTTTTGAAAACATATTTTTTTCTAAGTTTTTCAAAGTGCAATCGATTGCACTCTTGGAGCAATTGATTGCATGATCAAATTTTTAACTATTTTTGATTCTGTTTTGAAGAGCAATCGATTGCTGCCTTAGTGCAATCGATTGCATGCTTAAAAAATTCTCAGTTTTCAATTCTGTTTTGGAGTGCAATCGATTGCTGCCTTGGTGCAATCGATTGCTCACTGAACGATTTTGAAAATTCATTCTGAAAAATTGCATCTCTTCATTCAAATGTCTGTTAAATGTTTCCTTTGAAACATAACAACTGCTCATCAATTTTTCTGAAGATTTGCATGATTTCATCAAGTGATATTTATGTAATATAAATACCTAGCTTTTCGAAATTCAAACAACCAACTTTTACATCAATTCTTTACAATCTCTTTCAATCAAGATTCTTGAACTTTTTCTTTAAACAATTTTCACAAAGAATTTTCTGCATCAAATTTCATATCTTTTGAAAAGAAAATTCTTGAGCAATAAGTCTTAGATACTTGTGGAAATTCCATTGAAAGAGAAGATTCAATCTCAGCATTAATTACCAGAATTAGACATTGTTACAAATCTTACAAACTCAGAATTGTATTTTAGTTTCCCCTTCTTGTTCAGGATTGTTGAAAGCAAGTGTGTGCATTAGAGAGAATTGTTCTCATTGCACTTAGTGTTTAGATATTAAAGGTTTTTTAAGAACCTTTGATATCCTATAGGTTAGAGCAAATTGTACATTGATCCTAACTATAGTGAAATCTCTTTCGTGTTGAAAGGGGAGTGGACTACCCTCGTGGTGTGAGGGGAACCACTATAACTTTCTGTGTCTCTTTTACTTTTTGCCTTTACAAGCTTTCATATCTTCACTTCATTAAAAATAAAGTAACATAGTCCTCTTAAAACCAGAAAATTTCAAAGAGCCTAATTCACACCACCCCCCCCCCCCCCCCGCCTCTTAGGCGCATTACTACTCACATCAGTGACTTTCCTTTTCTTGGAGGTAGTTTTGCTCCTAGGTTTGGAGGACCCAACATGAGCTCCTTTTCCCTGACTTTTGCGAGAGTTGTCTTTCAGACTAGTTTTTCCTTTCTTGGTCATTAGTTTCTGAGCTATTCCAGGAGTAACAATCTTGAGGAATTCATCATCTGAAGATACATCAACATCATTGGCAGGAGCTTCATTCAGATCATCATCCTGTCCTTCCTCCTGTACTACACAGTTAGCTAAATTTGCTAGTTTTACTGTGGTAGGGTTAGTCTCATCAGGGGAGAACTCAGAATTGTCCTTATGATTCATATTCGATATTGGAGAAGGATCAACCTTAGGCAGTGGAATAGTGATTCCATGTCCATTATGACCCTCTTGGTATGCATGTGAAGTAGCTGACGGTTGGCCTTCACTCCTTCTTCCAAGAATCATACTAGGAGGACTGACATTCATCACAGAGATGCTCTTGTGCTGAGCAGGGTCGGGCTTGGTAGGGATAGAGGTATGGTGTTGAGACATTGTAGATGACTTAGGTTGCACCGAAAGGGGCTCTCTGAAGGGGTTATGTGAGATATGGAAGGAGGTGGATTGGCAGAAGATAGGGGGTTTAGAAGGGTTTGCTTGTAAAAGAGGATGGAATTCAATATTTTGACCAATCAAAATATGATTATTTTTCAAAATATAATTCCCTATTAATTCCTAAAATTCATCATTAATAGAGGACCTCAACTTTCTTAGAGAACTTTTAAATTGAGCATCCTTGAGGCCTCTTGTAACCACTTCAGCATCATTTAGGTCAGAATCACCAAATTTTACACCAGCCTTTTGATGTCAACACCAGTTATCCCTGAGTATGGATTTCTTGCACATCACAGAGTTCATACTCTTAATGTCACAAAACAGGGTCATGACATCCTAAGTGACATTGCTTCCTTTATGCAGGCCATCTCTCATGGACTCCATCAAATTCCAATACAGCAGGTCCAGATTTCTGTGATGTACCTTCTTTGGATATGCTATCTTGACTTGCCTATAGTCCTCACATTCATCATATCCTATTCTCCCATTAGGAGGGGAAGTTGGAGTACCTCTTCTTGACTCCTTGATTGTGGTCTTCTTCACCCTTTGCGAATGTCTACCTTTATCCAAGCATATTTGATTCTTCTTTTCTTTATTGATCAGTCCTGGTAGGTTATTTTTTGACTCCCATAGGTAATAATTATTCTTGGATCTAGTACCCCTCATTTCCTTCTTACCTTCTTCATTGATAACCACACACTTGCCTTTGGAAAAGTGGACTTTTAAACCTTGATCACATAGCTGACTTATGCTTATTAGATTGACAGTCAGTCTTTTAACCAGCAATACATCCTTCAATTTTGGAACTTTAGGACTGTCAAGTTGTCCAACACCTGTGATTTCTCCTCTAGCTCCATCACCAAAGGTTACATGACTAGATGAATGAGGTTTGAGTTTAATCAAGTGATCCTTAATTCCAGTCATATGTCTGGAGTAGCCACTGTCAAAGTACCAATCTTCATTGGTAGGCATCCTTGGAGAAGTGTGAGTTATTAATGCCATAGCCTTTGCAACCCATTGTCTTTTCTTGTAGGGAGCATCATTCTTGGGTTTAGCATGATACTGTTTCTTGACTTGATGCTGCCATTTTCCATGATGCTGCCTTTTTCCATGCGTACCTTGTTTGGTTTTTCTTTGGCTAGGGAATCCATGCAGCCAGAAGCACACAGCTTTAATATGCCCACGTTTTCCACAGTGGTGGCATCTATGCCCTTGGAATTGTCTCTTGACTTGATTCCAATTTTTGTGTGGAGGATGTTGTGACTTTGATCGTGACATCCTTTTTAACTTTTGAATCACAGTCTGCAACCTCTTGAGTTTTAAGGCAGGATTTTGTTTCTCAACAAATCCCAGACCAGACCTATTTCATGAAGTATGACCACTCTGAAGAATTTCTTCTAGGGTGTCAGCCCATGAATTTAGCATCCTTATGGATTTAACCATTTTATCTTTATTACCTTTCAAATAATTTACCTCACCTTTGAGTGTGTCTATTGTGGCTAGATGCTCTCTCTTTTCAGCTTCTAACTCCTTGATGATTTTCTTCTGAAGCTCTCCTTGTTGATACAGTTCTGTACACCTGATGTGAAGCTTTTGATATGAGGCTGCAAGCTCCTCATAGGTAAACTCTTCTTCACTTGAGTCACCATTAGAGATACACACACTGTTAAGAGCAGTGACATGTTTAGCTGACTCTCCTTCTGATTCATTTCCTGAGTCTTCATCAGACCAAGTGTTAGTTAGGCCTTTTCCCTTCTTTTTGAGGTATGTGGGACATTCTCTCCTAACATGTCCATATCCCTCACACTCATGACATTGGACTCCTTTGCTTTGGCTAGCTTTGTCTTCAGAATTCTCTTTATCTGAAGGCATTCTTTTGGTATAAGGTTTAGACCTAGCATTTATCCTTTTGACCAGTTTGTTGAACTGTCTTCCAAGCAAGGCAAGTGCTTCAGACATATTCTCCTCCTTTTCACCATCTGTATCAGTTGTGTTTAAGACAAGAGCTATGCTTTTGTTCTTTATCTCCACATCCTGATCACTCATTCCCATTTCAAAGGTTTGAAGGGAACCAATGAGTTCATCCATTTTCATGTGGCATATGTCTTGGGCTTCTTCAATGGCTGTTACTTTCATGGCAAACCTTTTAGGTAGTGACCTTAGAATCTTTCTTACAAGCTTCTCTTCAGTCATCTCTTCTCCCAGAGCTCCTGAGGTGTTTGCAAGTTCAAGAATATTCATGTAAAACTCATGAATGGTCTCATCCTCCTTCATTCTTAGACCTTCAAATTTGGTGGTCAGCATTTGAAGTCTTGACATTTTGACCTTGGAAGTTCCTTCATGAGTAGTTCTGAGAGTGTCCCAAACATCCTTTGCTAGTTCACAGTCGTGTACCAGCATGAAGATGTTTTTATCTATGCCATTGAACAAAGCATTCAATGCTTTAGAGCTTCCAAGAGCTAAGGCCTCTTGCTCTTTGTTCCATTCCTTTTCAGGATTCAACATATCTACTCCATCCTTGTCAGTCTTCACAGGATGTTTCCAGCTTGAATTCACAGCTCTCCAAGCCTTGTTGTCTATAGATTTCAAGAATCCAATCATCCTTGGTTTCCAATAATCATAATTAGATCCATCCAGAATTAGAGGTCTATTAGTGAAACCTATATCTTTATCCATAGTACCAGAATTTTTTTTCCCTAGATCTCACCCAGAACTAAACAGGCAGGGTGCCTGCTCTGATACCAATTGAAAATTCTGTCTAGCACACGATGGATGTTATTCCCAAAGTTATAACATCCACTGTGACATCTGCTACTTAACTGCTAATAATAAGGAATAATAAAAGCAGTAAATAACACAACAATTGTTTACCCAATTCGGTGTCAACAACACTTACATCTAGGGGCTACCAAGCCAGGGAAGAACTTCATTATTAGCATAATTAATTCAGAGTTAAACACCACAGTTTGCACTCCTCATTTAAAACCTACCCAATGACAATTCATCCTAGAGACACTCTAGACCTGAGTATACCCATTCACTCCCCCTCAATCACACAACAGTGATATCAAACAATTACAGAAGACACTATGAAGAGACACTTCATACACACCTTGATCTTGCTTCACAGCTTTGATCAAGGAACTTATACACTCTTACTTCACAGCTTTGAGTGAGACACAGCCTAGAACCTACCTATCCAATCCAATTCATCCACCAGACAATTGCTTGGAGTACAAGTATTCCTAGACAGAATTCACACGTGAAGACTAGCCTTTTTCACTCATAAGGACTCTGCAATTTGCACTCTATATTTTTCTTCTGTCAAGAGCTGCTCTTCAGGATTGCATCTTCTGATCTTTATAGCAGTTGTTAATCCTTTTGGGCCTTGGTGCATAAATTAGGTTTTATTCATAACAACCCTATTTTCCATGATCTGCATGCTTGCCACTTAATTCAGGGATCTTTTAGATCGCCCAGGGCTTCTAGAAAATCTCCTGATATCCATCTTGAGCTCTTATTCTGTTTCCTGGTTTATAGCTACCAGAAAAACAAACTTGCCCGCTGGATGTCATATGGTCAGTGTTATGACATTTTGTATGACATTCAGCTTAACTAAGTTAACTTATAGTTAACTTACCCTGCACACACATCATTAAGTATGTCCTAACATTCAGTATGACATACATGCACACTCTAATGTTTTGCCACAAAATGCAGCCAATCAAGAGCACTTACATTCATCAACGGCACGGACACGACCGTGGTTTGTTAAAGGACAATTTTCCATATTGAGATGATAATCCTCGAAGGAGAGAATCTTCTTTTCAATCAACTCGCGCACAATATAGCAAAGTGTTATACATCCTTCAAGGTCGTGCCCCGCAGCATTTTCATGAAAGGCAAAACGTGCGTTTGGATTGTAGAAATGTGGCAACGGATTTGGAGGAGGACCCAATTTCCTTGTCTAAATCAGGCCTTGTCACACCATTAAGGGGTACAACTCAGTGAAACTCATATGAATGGGCTGAATCATTGGCCTTCTATTCTAGAAAGTAGGCCTCGGAGCCAGAGCTCTTTGTTGTTGTTGTGCTTGTTGATTATGATTTTGCTGGTAGGCATTGGGCGCCTGTTGTTGAAAGTTTTATTGATTTGGCCGAGGTTGAAAAAATGGCGTGACCGCGGCCACATACTGCTATTGTTGGTACTGCTGATAGTTTTGTTGTGGTTGTAGACAAGATAGTTGTTGATTTTGTAAACTATTTCGTCTGCTCTGAACCCTCCTGTCACACATTACAACATTAGTTTCCCCTTCTTTTTTCTTATGAAAATTTCTCGGTGGCTTCTTTGTTGTGCTAGTGCTGGTACTACTAGCTGAGCTTGTTACTTTGTCGTTCTTCAAACCTGCCTCCACTTTCACACCTACGGCCACAACATCAGAAAAGTTTGTTGTGACGCTATTAATCATCCTCTCGTAGAATTCGAGCCTGATTGTATCTACGAACCAATCGGCCAGTTCTTTCTCTGTCAGAGGAGGTTCCACCTAAGCAGCAGTTTCTCGCCATCTCTATGTGTACTCCTTGAAAGATTCTGAGCTCTTCTATGTCATGCTGAGGAGCTGACGACGGTCTGGTGCCAAGTCTATGTTGTGCTTATATTGTTGAATGAATGTGTTAGACAAGTCTTGGAAGCAATGGATTTTTGACTGGTCTAGACTTAGGTACCATTTGGCAGAGGCACCCTTAAGACTGTCCTGGAAGTAATGGATTAATAATTTGTCATTTTCAATGTGCACGGCCATACGCCGACAATACATGATCAAGTGAATCTTTGGGCAGGTCGCTCCTTCATATTTTTCAAATGTGGGCATCATGAACTTAGGAGGAAATACCAAACCCAAAACCAGGCACATGTCCTTAGCATCGGAACCAAAGACGTTGTTTCCTTCTATAGCCCTCATCCGTCTTGCCATTATATCCATCTCAACCCTTAATTTTCCGCGTTTCTCATCTTCGACCTCAGACCCGTCGAGTATATCAAATATCTGCTGATGATTGTTAAAGATCAGTCGGCCTGTGCCTGAGTACCTGCCTGGGTGTAGATAGGATTTTGGAATTCTTTCATTAACAGAACAGTTTGCGGATTAGAGCACTGCTGAAGGACTTCCATAATCTGGGTAAAGTCACCGTGTAACCCCTCGAGGTCATTGTCAATTTGATCAATTCTTTGATCTTGATCATCCATTCTTCTCTGAGCGCTGACTCTGGTATTGTATCGATGGGTATTCAGCATGATTTCTGACAGCAGCAGAGCACAGGATGAGGTGGAGAGTCGATGCAATGCAATGCAAATGAAATGCAGGATGCGGATGCAAATGCAAGCCACAGATTTAAGGAAAACCAAAAGCTTTGTTTACGAACAAAATTAATTGATCAACACGTAACAACGCGATACTTATCATTAACAAATGAAAGCTTAGCCAAATTCTCATTAACAAATGGAGTCTCACAAGCATAAAGTTTTCATCAATGAATGAAACTTTTATAGCATTTTACAAAATAAATGTTAGATATTCCCAAAAGCTAGGGGTACAAACTAAACAAAAGGAAATTAAAAGGCCAATATCTTCTAACAAGATGATCCTTCTTCTTCTTGCAGCCTTGTCCTCCTCTGGTTTTGACGAAGCAGCTCCCAGAGTTCTTCATTTTCTTGTTCGGCTTTGACTAAAGTGAACCTCAACTCTCCTCTAGACAAAAGTTCCTCCAAGATTGGCGAAATTTCATAAGAGCGGGTGTAGAACATCTTCAGTGCTATCTTCTTTGACCAAAGAAGATATGCCTTTGAAGCGAGACAACTCGGGTTTTCCACAGTAGTCATTCCTTATAAGTTGGGATGACGCCAAGACAATATGACTCGTGCTTCGAAATCCAGGTCACTACCTTTTTCATAGAAGCAAGTCTTTAACAAGGCTAGATCTGGTTCTTCCTTAGTTGGATATCCTAACTGGCGGCGGGCCAGGATAGAGCTGTAGCTGATACATCCTTTGGTGTCGATCAGAGGTACATTTTGGAAATCCCCATAGCTATGTATCGTTACTATTCCTCCGTGAGCAAGACCATACCAGTTGATGTCATAGTGAAAGAGTGAAGCCAACTTTCTAACCCATGCATCACTGTCTTCTAGGTTCCATAGAGAGAACGTCCTAGGAAAATGCGAAATGAACCACTTGCTTAAGACTGTCGTGTAGCAAGAAAATTGTCTGAGATCATACACCCTTCACCGATGAATGGTGTAATAGGTATCAACCAATAAAGTAGGAGTGAGGTTTCCGAAAATGAATAACTTGATGGCCTCTAAGCTGATGAACTTAGGGCTACTTGGAAACAGATATAAACCATAAATTAAGAAATCTAGTATAGCTTCAAAGGTTCCCATATCTCCATGATCATAATGAAACTCAGCCTTTTCCATAAATGGTCTTGCTTCCATTCCAATAAATCCACCTCTAACATCTAAATGGGTTGGAAGGTCAGTGGGTTCTAGGTGTAGAGCCTTAGCAACATCTCTCCTATTTGATCTTCTCTCTCTTCCATAGTGAGGTGTAAAAGTCATGGGATGCGCAGAGTATTCTTCCAAAGTCGGCATCAACTGAAAGTTCGGAAATGTGAAGCAATGGTAAAGAGGATCATAAAACTTTATAAGAGCTAGCAGCATTTCCTCATTTACTTGCATGTCCAGTAAAGATAACAGGTCTTCATACTTGGCACGAAAGCAGCAGAGTTCCTTACTAGGCCCCTTAAGATCCTCAAGTCGTCTAACCTCAGGCTTGGGAATGTGAACCTGTTTCTTTGATCCATTAATATGTTTTGCAAAAAAATATTTTGAATTCCTTGAATGGTTAGCAAGATGCAAAATGCAATGCAAAGATGCTAGATGCAACTGGTTTTACAAAACTTAGAAGAAAAATTGAAGTAAAACCCTCGTTTCATTTATATTGGGAAAAGTTACAACTTTTGAAATGCAATACAAGAAACGTGAGGTTACATCAAAGGAAAAGACTAGGCCTTATGGTCAAGAAATCTGACAAGAGTCTTATCCGCGCGTCCTCTTCAGTCTTTTTAGCACAGTGTTCTCCATCACCAATTTATCTATTATTCCTTTCCAGGCGCCAGAAGTTGGTGGGATATTTAAATACTTATGAGTACTTTGAATAAGTTTTACGCTAGAGAAAAATAAATTCTTTTTCGTTACATCTTCACCAATCAAGTGAATTTCGAGCCACTCGATCAACGCATCCTTGTCTTTTAGCTCTATCTTCAATTCTGTCATCTTAGAATGAAGAGTATGGTACTTGCCCTCCCAAGTGTCCCTTTCAAGCTTGGCTCTCTCAAGGATCTCTTGGTATTCCTCCATCGTTTTAATAGGGATGGCGAAAGATGATGCCATGACAATCTGCCTATTCTTTTCAGAAAGTTAAGGCATCTTGAGATCACGGGTGCTAGATTGAACCCACTGAGTAAATGGCTCAAAGGCTACACAATTCCTTTTCCCAAGGTCAGCTTTAGTTTTCTTCTGGATGTTCTCCCAAGCATCAATCATATTGTTCCTTAAACTCTCCTCTACTTTGGCGTTAAGGTAGAAGAAATCAAACAATAGGATGTTGCTAGGTTTATCCTTCATTGGGAATCCAAATTGACGTCTGGCCAAAGCGGGATTGTATTTGATTCCCCCTTGTACTCCCAGGAGTTATACATTTGGAAAAGAATCACAACCGTCAATGTAGACCCCTCGATCATAGGCAGGGTCATACCAGTGAATATTTGCTTAAGTTAGAGACATAATCCTTTGAGCCCATCTCCAACCATTAGGATTTTCCTTGAAAGCGTCTATCCTTGGTAAATGATTGATAAACCATTTGTACAACAAGGGTGCACAACAGAGAATAGTTCCTCTTCTATGAAGAGTCCTATGATAAATGCAGTGATAAACATCACCTAGCAAAATGGGTACCGGATTACCATTCAAGAATACGGTGATAGTAGTTGAATTGACAAATTCTTCTATCTCAGGGAACAACATCAAACCATATATCAATAGAGCCAAAATCGCTTCAAATGCGTTCATACTACCCTCCTTGGCAAGGTAAGTAGCCTTCTCCAATAAGTAATCAGAATGAAAACCTTTAACTCCATTCTTTGAAGCATAATTGGCTTTGATCTCGGTTACTTCTAGATGAAGTGCACCAGCAATCTCTTTCGGCGAGGGTAACTTCTGCAAACCACTAAACAGTTTCTTATCTGTCACAGGGATTCCAATGAAGTAAGAGTATTCTTCCAGTGTCAGTATCAATTGGTAATCCGGGAAGGTGAAGCAGTGGTATAGTGGATCGTAGAACTGAACCAAAGTGCTAAGAACCCCTTCTTCCATTCTAGTCTTCACAATACTCATGAGTTTCCCGTATGTTTTCCCAAAATCCTCGGATACCAACATTCCTAGCTCTCTCAACTTCGTTGTATCACATTTCTTGAAGTTGTATTTCTTAGTGTTTTTTCCCCAAAATCCATGATATCTAGGGTTTCGAAAAAAGAAGACAACTGAGCACATAGCACACATAGCACATATACAAGTATACATAATGCACAAATGTATATGCTAACAAGAAAGGGTCCTAGGTTTGGGGTTATGAGCATGAAGTTAGGGTATACCCTTCCAAAGGACATGTACTAAGGTGTTCATTGTACCTGCAGAACGGGTTCTATCAAGAGTTCCCAGAGTAATAGATAAATCCTTCATATATTATCAACCAACATGACTACTCACGTGGGTCAAAAATATTCTCGGGATAAACTCGTCTGAGTGTAGTATCATGTAACAACTATTTCGGGACTACTCCCTCATAGTCACCGCACTACGTTCTAAAAAGGCCAAGTGGGATAAGTGGGTAACTAAAGGTCCTCAATTTCACAGACTCTCAGGTTGAAACAACTAATGAAATGCATGAGTACTCATACACTATTAATTATCTCAAGGAGGTCTCAATTGAGCATGATTACATCATATGTCAAACATGTTAGGACTACTCCCAACAGTCAACTATTGATCATACCACATCCTATCATATGTGTACGCTCAAGTCCGGGTTAGGACTTATCTCACCACTCGAGATATCACCCAAATGATCCAATGCAAACATACAGTTATATATTCACAAATATACATGTATATGCAAACATACAGAGATATAGCATACAAGCACACAAAATGGATTAAACCCTCAATCAATCCCCAATGAAGTCGCCATTTATGTTGCGGTGAGAATCGAATATCAAGCTATTAATTAACTTGAATCATAATTCGTTGAAATTCACCACCGAGCTTTGATTTATCTAAAGGAAAGTTTAAAGAAATAAAAACCTTTTGTGTGATGTAAAAACAACGCTAGAGTTTCGGGGATTCGGGGGTTGGTTATGCCTAGGGTAGTTATTCATATCCTAAACATCTGTAGTACTCTACAGGAACCTTTTGTTTATATGTATGCTAAGTTATTTAAGTTATTGTTTGCTAGGTTCATGGGATCAAGGTTAAGGTAAAGTTTGAGGTAAATACCTAAGGATAGTTCTTGACCAATTGATTCTAACCAGACCAAAAAGAGGGGGATAAGTGTTAGTTGTTAGTGGTTAGAGGGCTCGACAAGATATTGCATCATATGCCTACGTATCCTGACTAGGATGGAATCAGAGCCTCCGTAGTTCACCTCACTAAGGTTGAGGAATACTTGACTATGGTCAAGACTCCAAGAGGAACAAGCAAAAAAATGTTTGTATAGAGTTTGACAAAACTCTCTAGATCTAAGTTTAACTCTCAAGGAAGTTGACTTCGACAAAAGCCAAGAGTAGAGTAAGTAATTATGACAATGATCCTTACATAGAGTTAACAAACTCTATCTTAAAGTTCTAATTGAAGGATACTCATAACAAGGGGGTAGGTCTTTAGACTTAAAGAAAAGTCTAATGGGTATAGGTTCTAACTTAACCAAGTTAAAGGACCTAATGACTTAACCAAGTCAAGGGGAGGGGTAATGAGCTATCTATGACAGTAAAGTCAATAGAGAGAACTTCCTTTGGAATACGGGATAACAAGGAAACTGGATGAGAGCTAACAAGCTACATCACTTGGGGAAACTTAACAAAGCCTAAACACACATATGCATTCATTCAAACATGATGAAAATATATATTCATGGTAACAACCAAGAAAGATAAGGGCAAGCTTGTGACAACATTAAGCTAAGATGATAACAAGGCAACTTGGTGAGAACTGACAAGTTCCATCATTGGGGAAACAAACTTGATAAATATAAAGATACACAAGTAGGATCAATTGACAAATTAAACACAAAAATCATGGTAACAACCAATTTTTTATGATTTAACATTACAATTTTCAAAATCATGAAGGTAACAACCAACAAGGGCAAGCATGAAACATGTGTAACAACAACATTTCCATCAATAGTATTCAAACAAAACTCATGCAAACAAGTTACAAATTGAATCAAACATGGTATATGAATCAATTAAATACAAATATAACACATTTAATCATATTCAAGACATATTGATGACAATCAATCATGGATAGGCAAGAAAAGTAAAAATAGTTCAAGCATGGATTCAAACTTCACAAAGGGAAAAATAAACAAGATTCATGGTAACTTTCAAAGAAAGAAACAACCCTAAACATGTTAATGTTCTAACAAGACACATAAACAAGTAAAATGGGGGTGAAGGATCGTGTTCATGAGGTTACAACATCAAGAAACATATCATGGTTCACAAAGAAGTTTCAAGGCATACTTTTCACATTGATGCATTCAAAAAGGAAAGAAACAACCCTAAACATGTTATGGTTCTAACAATACACATAAAAAAGTAAGATGGGGGTGAAGGATCATGCTCATGAGGTTACAACATCAAGAAACATATCATGGTTCACAAAGAAGTTTTAAGGCATATTTTTCACATTTATGCATTCACAAAGGCAAGAATAATCATGGTAAAGTAAAGATCCAAGTATTTTCAAACATATAAACATGTTAGACATTTAACAATGATTAATACAAGATCAATCTTACAAGAAAAATCAAGTACTATGTCAAGAAAGTTCATGAAAACTAAAGAAAACACTAAAAAGGACCATGCCTATCAAGTGGACCAAAGTCTTTAAAAAATAATAATTTTTGAATTATTTATTCACACATTGAAACTAGACATATTAATGAGAATAGTTCAAAAAGAGTGGCATCAAAATGATAAAAATTAAAGAAGTTATGCACATTTGAAAACTAGGTGCAAAACTAGGCAACTAGGGCAAAAAGCAAGGCAAGGCAGATTTTGTAAGAAGGGGCATAACTCACTCAAAACTTAACCAAACTGGATGAAACAAAAAAGAAAATTATGTATTTATTTTACAAGGAATCCAATGGTGATGTTGGTTTTCTCATATCATGCACCATGTGAAAAACTCGATAGCATCACTAAAAAAGACGTGTTATGTGCAAAAGCAATGTGACAGTCCAATGTACATGTTTTAAGCAGCAAGTAATGATTCAAACACAACATATAAGCATATATAGAGTTTTTACAAAAAACATACATCAATAGACAAGCTAACTCAATAGATGGAATGTGTAGTGGCAAAAATAGCAAGTTTGTGCAAGAGCAAAACAACAGACAGAAATGCACCAATTTAGCATCAACTAAATGATCAAACATATCACATATAACCTATAAATGATGTTTACAAACACCAATCATCTATGCCTAACCAGAATCAACAAGTTGCATATTGAAATGACACTTAAAGTAAGCTAAAAGGCCAAACCAAAGGGACAGTCATGAATACCCAAGTTTATGAGCAAGAAATGGTTCAAACATGACCTATAAAGTGTATCTAGCATGTTCATAATTAGTGTACATCAATATTTAGCATGATATTAAAAATAGCAAGTTGGAACACTTACCTCTTGTAGCTATTTCAAGTTAATTCACCAAATAAGAAAACCAGTTGATGGATGATGATCTAAGTGGCTCCAATATACTCCAAATAAGGTGTTCAAATGATGAGAACTCCTCCAAGATCACTGCCTTGACATAATGCCTTCTTATGCAAGAAAACACCAAAAGCTTCAAAGTGATATTATAGGAAATGGTGTTACAGAACTTTTTTGATGCCATGTACAGTTCAAACAACTTATATGGAGAGTTATCGAAGTTTTATAATGATTGGAAAATGGATGGTTTTGCTCTTGTCTATGAAGATGCAGAAAAGTCAAATTTCCAAGGTATGAGAGTTGAATTTTGGAATGTGAGTTTTTCTGGTGAATGTGAGGGTTTGGACAGCTTCAATGCATCACATGTGATGTGTTTGAGGTGTTGGTTCAAGTGTTTGGTGTCTATATTGAGTTATGGCAGAGTTTTTGCAAAGGCAGATTTTTCTTCACAAGGAAGCAACTTCTACCGCTTGCAAGAAGATGGTGATCAGAGGATTGAGAGAGATTCAACTTGATTTCTAGTTGATTTTGTTGTTTTTTGGATGTTAGGAGTGTGTTCTATTCATAGGCAAGCTTGGAGAATGAGAGGTATGGGAAGATTGTGCCATTTTTCCATGTTTGCCCTTTTTGGAGGCAAAATGAGCAAATCCAACTTGGGATTTCTTTTCTAAGCATGAACAACCTTCCTATGTGTTTCAACATCACCAATAGCCTGCGAGTAGTTGACATGAAGTGAAGGAAAGAGAGCATCTGATGTAGTAGCTGAGTTATAGCAGAAAATGCAAAAAGTTTCTCTCTCCTTGCCACTTGCATCCACTTGCTTGAATTAACAAATAAAAAAAGACAATCTCTGGTTTTTGCTCGTGATAATCCAATGTAATCTCATCAATTAAGTCTCTAAACATCAGAGAATGAGTTAAATAAGTGATTAGAAGAGGTTTGAGTGGTTTATGCATCAAAATGCAAGTGCTGAACTTGGTTTTGTGACATGAAAAATCCCTAACTTGCTCTCTTTGATTCTCCCTAACCACAATGGCTTTGAAAATGCTCTTGTACTTTTTAAAAAGCCCCAAATATGGTATACAATGTTCATATTTTCCCAAATTTTATATTCCAAAGGGAACTGTGTCAAAAATCTTCATGAAGTTGGATGCAAAACTTGACTTATAAGTCAAAAAACAAGAAAATTTTCTAAGTGTGGAATTCCTTCACAACTTGATGAGTTCATAACTCAAAATCTATGCATATTTAGACATCAACCCTCGAGTACACTTTTGTAGTACTTCTCAAGAGATTTCCAACCAGCTTTGGACCACTCTATTTGGATGTGTGGTTTAAGAGTTATAACCATTCCAAATACGCTTATAATTAGGGTTTTTCATAAACCTTAATTTCTTGATTCACAAGTTATCCATCAAGTCTTGATTAAATCTTCACCAAACTTACTATTTAGGCATAACATGATGTTGGAAACCTTGATTTCTTCAATTTGGGGTCAAAACCCTAAAAGTCAAAGACTTGACTTTCCAGATAGACGAACCGAACAGTTGAAATCTTCAGGATCGATCCTTAGTGTTCTGGGGTTTTTTGAACTTTCATACTTCTTGAGGGGACTTAAATAAGTCATAGAAACATCATGGACCATGATTCAAGCTTTGAAAACCTATTTAGACTAAAATTCAAACTATAGTTGACTTTTTCAACTAGAAACCCTAATCAGGGTTTTGCACAGCACTGCTTCAATTCTTTTGGTAACAACCTCGGATAGAACTTGTTTTGGTAAGATATGAACCTCTTGATGATGTGAAGACTTGATATGTAGAAGATAAATCCAAAACCTTGACTGATCAATCCATAATATTCTTGATTTTATTAGTGTGAAACCCTAATTCATCTGCATCTTGACAAAGACTAACTTGAAAGAGGTTAGGGTTAGATGACATATGCTTGATGCACCTAGAATGATAATGGAACCTAGGGGTCAAAATTTAGGGTATGACACCAATCTTCACCGTTTCACAAAAGACCTTGATCATTCTCTCATTTTTCACTCTTGAGCTTTAATTCTTCACTCTTCACTCTCTCATTTCTCTCAATTATCTTTTCATTTTCTGCAACTTCTTCACATTCATCTTCATCTTCTTCCCAAACCACACTAGAGTTCAAATTCACCATTACAGAGTAGCAACTTTCACATTGAAAGTGCTTTTCTCTTGAGCTTAACCTCCATTATCTTGCACTTATACTTGATTTTCAGGAGTTTCAATAGTTTTTGCTTCAAATCAAGTGGTTATCTCAAGTTTCTTCTATGCAAATTCGTATTTTTAGATTTCATCGCATTTTGCTCGGTTTCACTATGATTCAGTTGCAAATTCAGATTTCTCTGGTTTTCTTTTATTATTTCATCACATATCAATAGCAGCAATCACCAAGGCAATCCTCTGCCTTGTAGGTTGGAATTTCTCACTCAGTTTACTATTGTTGATCACTTTCGTATTGTTCGCGATATAGTCTCGATAATTTTTATGTGTGCAAATTAATTATGCAATTGTTTAATTCTAGTTCTCGATGAGTTAATTGATTCAAATGATGCCTAATTGTTGATTTTGAACTTTATTTCATGCACAAATGCATGCTATAATATGAGAATGTTTGATAAGTGATTAAGTGGGTATAAGTGTTTTTGAAAACTTATTTTTTGCCACTACTTCAGTGTTAATCGATTAACACTTTGCTAGTGCAAAAGTGTTAATCGATTAACACTGTCTTTTTCAGTTTTTCTGCTATTTTTCAAGGGTTAATCAATTAACCACTTTGCACTGGAAAATGGTTAATCTATTAACACTAGACCAAAATGCCATTTTTGCATATTTTCAAGTTTATTTGATTTTCTTTCCTCATTTAACTTCCATGGCTTGATATGATTGATATTTGTGGATGTTTTATGAGCTGTTTAACCTCTGTTTGAAGCATGTATGCAAAATTTCAATGCACAATTTGTCGATTCTTGATTATTTGCATTTTTTGACACTTTTATGATCATGATCATTTTTGCACTCTTTTGTCTACATGATAACATGATTGGGAATTCATGATAATTGATGTTTGCTGCTGCCATTACAATTTCTTCTTGATTGCATTAAGTTTATTCTTCATTTGAATGAACTTAATTTTGTATAATCATTACCTCACACGCTCGATTTAATGATCTTTCGAATCGCTTGAAAGATTATTGGCTTGTTCATTCCCTTTTGATCAATTGATCGAAACCTTGTTTCGATTGGTTGATTTTCCCTCTTTCGTCTCCTTAGGATCCTTTAGAGCCTTGTTCTCTTGATCCCTTGCTGAGTTGGAAGTTTGCACAACTCATTGAAGCTCTGTAAAAGTTTGCACCATTACTCCATCGGTTTCGATTTCTGCATTATACTTTGGTATTAGGGAAGAAATGAGAGTGGAGAATTCCTACACTCATTCTGATTATTTTGGGTAGGGGAAGAATGACCGTGTGCTTGGAATAATCATCTATATCTCCTTACTGTAGCGTCTTCTGCTCCCCGGTCGAGTCGATCCTTGATCACTTATACCATAATCTCCTGTCCTTGGATTTAACTTCCTTCTTTCAATTCAACACTCCTTTCTCTTTTGGCCAATCTCTAGTCTTTGATTTCCCAGAAGATTTGTAATCACCCCTTTCTTTGGCTAGTCTACTGTTCCTTGGATAAAGCCAAATTCTCTTCTTCTCTAGCAAAGTCAATCCTTTCTTTGGCTAAACATGGTCTGGCTGTTAAATATTGAGTTCCTAGCGGAGTTCGTAACCATTTCTTGGTTCTCTCTCCCTGTTTCTTTAGTTAACCACTACCTGTCAATTAAAACACCAATTTCTCCTTTTCTCAGTTAACCACAGTTCGTCTGTTAACATACTGAGTTTTCTTTAGGTTAATCACCTTCTCCAGGTTAATCACCCGTTCTTTGGTTAATCACAGTCTGTTTGTTAAAACCAACCTTTCTTTGGGTTAATCACCTTCTCTTATTTAATCACCATTTTCGTAGTTAAACACAATCCATTTGTTAACATACTGAGTTTCTCTTGAGTTAATCACCTTCTCTTGGTTAATCACTCATTCTATTTTATTAATCACAGTCTTTCTGTTAACACTGAATTCCCTTCAGTTAGCAATCTTTCTTTGGTTCAAACACTCGCACATTTAGGTTAATAACCTTGTTTGGTTCAAATACCATTTTATTTAGATTACAACCTTCGCTTGGTTCCACACCCTTCCTTTTGGGTCACAACCTTATCTTGGTTCAACACCCGTCCTTTGGGTCACAACCTTTGCTTAGTTTCACACCTATCCTTTGGGTCACAACCTTTGTCTGGTTCCACACCCGTCCTTTAGGTTACAACCTTCGCTTGGTTTCACACCCGCTCTTCTGGTTGATCACCATCCTATGGTTAAAACCAACCCCTTTCTCTCTCTAGTTAACTACTATTTATCAGTTAACACACCGAGTTCTCCAAAGAGTCAAACACATTCCCTTGGTTCAATACTCTCATCCTATTTTATCATAGTTTGTCTGACACCAACCTTTTGCTTTCCCCACAGATTTTTGCTCTTATCTTTCTTCGATAAATCACGGTCTATTAGTTAATGCACCGAGTCCCTTGTGGATCTTAACTTTACCTCAATTCTTATCCTTTTTATTCTTCTGGTTTCGACACCACTCTTTTATTTTATCCCCATTGGAGTTATCGCATTTCTTTCGTATTCCTCAGCACATTTTTACTTTGACTTTATTTCTTGGTTTTGACACCATTTCTTTTGCATCCCCCGTAGGGTCTTGCTTTCTCTTTTCGCTCTTGATTTTGACACCATCTATGTTTCCTTTTCTTTCTCTGTCTTAGTTCCCCAAACTACATATGCTCTGAATTCCTCACTGCACTATAAGGATACGCAGGCACGAGATTATGAAATCTTGGTGAGCCACCTTCTCTCTCTTTTCCTGGTTCCTTGAACTACAGAGCTCTGAATTCGTCATTGCAATATGAGGATACGTAAGCACAAGGGCCCCAATCCTCAACGAGCACTTTCTTTCTCTCTCTCTCTTTTCTTTCCCATTCTAGCTAAAAGCCTTTGGATAGATAACTCATCCAAGCCTAGAAGCAAGTGAAATGGTTCTCGTCGAGTACGGTGGATGTGTAAGGTGCTAGTACCATCCTTTCGCATAACCGACCCCCTTACCCATTTCTCTTCCCTTTAGGTTTTATCGATATTTTCCCTGTCCTTTGAGACTAAATAAAATTCGGCGACGACTCTGTTGTATCTTTGAGTGTGTGATTCACTCAGGTATAATCTCGCTAGCCTCACCTTAGAGGAAAGGTATATGGTTATAAGGGACTGATAATGACCAAACCACTAAGGATGTTAGATAGAGAAATTGAAAATAATGCTAGTTGGACAACAACTTATACTGGTATGTTAACTTTTCAAGTTATACATGTCCTATTTACTGATAGCTTTATAGTGGATTTGGAAAAACATACATGCTCATGCAACTATTAGGAATTGGCTGGGATACCATGTAGACATGGTGTGGATGCAATACATAAGAAAGTAGACGACCACATTAAATATATGCATAAATGTTATCACAAAAGCACATATGAAAAAGGTTACAATGAAGTAATCACCCTCATTAAATGGCCAGAACAAATGGCCTAGAACATCTAATCCTATTATGTTGCCCTCTTTGTTCAAACTTGGCCCAGGAAGGCCTAAGAAACTACACAGAGAGAACCTGGTGAGGTAAACCAAACAAAATGGAAAAGAACAAATATCAGCCATAGGTGGAAACACATGTTTTAAACTAGGACACAACAAAAGGACTTGCAAGAAAAATAAGCAAATTATGCTTATTCCATCTAGAAATACTACATAGCCTAGTCAGGAACTGCCTAGACAGGAGCTGCCTACATAGGCCAATCGAGATCTGCCTAGACAAGAGCTGCCTACACGGGCTAGTCAGAATCTGCCTAGATAAGAGCTTCCTACACAGGCCAATCAAAATAGCCAAGTCCATTTGGCACAAAAAAAAGGGTAATGTACTACCTTAGCCTTGTGCTTGTGTTTATGTGTAGTTAATATTGAGATTGTGTATAACAATGTTAATGTTTCTTTCAAGGGAGGCCTAAGGGGTTTGTCAACAATGGTACAAGTAAGACTGAAACAAAGCCAAAAAAGGCCCAACCAAAGAAAACAAAAATAGAAACTATTAATGATGAAGGTACTTAGGAAACTATCAAGGATGTACCAACAGTCAATGAGGAAACTTTCAATGAGGGGCCTAGTGTTAATGAGCCAACTATCAATAAGGAACAACCTACACAATCTTCAAGTTTGGACAAGTTTTGTGCTTGGGATGCTGAGACTTCCGCTGCATTGCTGGGGAATGATGATGTTTTGGACATTCAACCTTTGAGTGTTGACAAATCATCTATCAAGCCAAGTGAATCAAAGCCAAGTGGTGTCAGGGTTTTCTTGGTAAATGACCAAAAGTCTGCAAAGACAAACCTTTCAAACCCCAAGATTATCTTCACAAAGCCAAGTTGTAGTGAACCAGTGAGTATTAAACTTGTCATTAGCATATTCATCCTTCTTAAGTCATCTTTCTTATGTCTGTTAAAAAACTTGATGATCCTTTGGTGATAACTGAAGAGGAAACCACAGAAGAATAGGTTGGTCGTGGTAGGGGATCAAAAATTTATACATACATTTGCAAGGGGTTAACTCAGTAAAGATGCAATTGAAGATAACTCTTTATATTATGTTTATGTTTTTGTTTTGAATAAGATATTACTATTTTGATAAGACGTATGTATTATAATGTAATGAATGCATCGATCAATATTTTGATATGGATCAATTACTATTTTGACATGTAATGAATGTAATGTACTACATATGTAATGAGATATCTGCAATTAATTAATCTTTTGTGATATTTTTTTGCATTTATAGGTCACATCCTTTCAAAATTATAGGTCACATTTTGTCAAAATTATAGGTCACATTCTGTCCAAATTATAGTACAATATATAACTGAGCCAAATTATATGTCATACCAAATTACCAAGTGAAACTTAAAAAATCAATTAAACCAAATTATAGGTAATACAAAGTGAAACTAACAAAATCAATTACACCAAATTATAGTTCATTCTAATATTAGTACATTGCATAACTGAACTACATTACATAAGTGATGGTTACATAATTGATCAAGATATGAAGTGCATCAATTAAACGATATTACAAACTTAGAAGAACAATATTAGATCATTTCAACATTTACACTTCAATAACAAGTACATGTTGACCAAAAATGAACTTAGAAGAACAATAGTAGATCATTTCAACATTTACACTTCAATAACAAGTACATGTTGACCAAAAAAGAAAATACAAGACAAATTGACTTCAACTGTCCAAAATGCCTCTACCTTATTCTTGATTTGCAATCTCTTATTCTTCTTCATTGAAGATTCATACAACTCCTTCAAAGTGTCAACAGCTTGCATCTTCCTCACCTTGCTCTCATATTTGATCCATTCTTCATTTACACTTTCATAATCATCCTTTCCTTGTGCAATATCATCATTCAAAATAAATAAATTGCTTGCAAGTTTTTTAAATTTGCCAAAACATACATCTCTAGAAAATTCTCCCTTTAGTATATCTATTATTGCTATGGTATGATATCATATGAGCGTTACGCCCACACTTTCTCACTAGACGGTTGCTCACACTTTTGGAATGATACGATACTGATCTGCAGTAAACGAAGTGCAATAATAATAATAATAATAATAATAATAATAATAATAATAATAATAATAATAATAATAATAATAATAATAATAATAATAATAAAAGAGTGAAATTGTAGAATTTTTTTTTAGAATAACTAAAGTATTCAAATAAAATACAAAATAAATCAAGTGTTGAAATTATTTCCCAAAAATGGTTATCATTCAACCTTGGGTCGCCAAATGGATTGACGAATCAGCCTATTGCCCAAAGCATTCGCCATATGGGCTGGCGAAATTGTTTTCGGTTTTAAAGGATTCGCCAATTGGATTGGTGAATCAGCCCATTTTTGTTTTTTTTTACTTTTTACTTTTTGGTTTTAATTTTGTTTTATTTAATGTTTTAGTTTTATAAAATAATAAAAATTCATTTAAAATATATTTTTTAAATTTTTTTATATAGTTTTATAAAATAATAAATATATTTGTATATAATTTTTAAACATAATAAATATAAATAGGTTTAAATTTTAAAACATAATAAATATATGATTAACATATAATTTTAAAACATAATTCGTATATAATTAAATATATAATTTTAAAATATATAATTGTAGATCACCTTTGAATTTTGATATTTTTAAATCTTACGTTGTAAAATTTTGGTATTTGTTGAAAAAAATTATATAAATTGTGTAAGGGTATTTAAGGCATATCATATGGCGTTCGTACTATTTTATTTTTCTATAAATACGACTGCACACGCATATATTTTTTCACAACAATTTATACCAAAAGACTAAAGTCTTAATAATTTTGAGTGGAGTGGAGTCTAGAATGTCTACATTTCTAAATCAACGTTCTTCGTCGTCGTCATCATCGGAGGAACCATTTCCAACATTTCCTCTAATGGAAAGAAATGCCCTAGTTTATTTTTCAACACCAAAGCCTCCGATGAAGGTGCTACTAGGGAATGCGCAGACGTTGGAGCATTTCCATAAGGAACTGAACCGCTGGCTAGAAGGAGATATTGTTGCAGGTGAAAAGATTAGGAAAATTGAGAGGTTGGTCGAGGAGTCAAGGAGAAACGGAGTTACTCATGAATGGAGAAAAGTGGGAAATGATGTTGGTGTCCTTGTGATGATGTTAGCACCAAAGAAGATAACGTTGATGATTGCGATATCGTAGACACCTTGATGCATTGTTCTGTTTTATGTCAGTTTGTTGTTGTTATTTTCAGAATGTTGTTGTGATATTAAGTTATGTTTGTTTAATTTATGTTGCTTGCTAATTGTAATCGGTTAAGTATGCTTTAAGTGGAATGAAATTTGTTGTTGATTTAAAGGGGCACGGTTATATTAGACACTATGATCTTGTGCTTGACCCTACGTTAGGACATTTTATACGATTGTGTCCTGGTTGCCGACACGAACTACATAATCTTACCATCTTGTTTGCGGTATCCATCTCCGTTTGAATGCAGGTGCCGTTAAGGTGACCCTTTTTCTTTCTTCGCATCAAATCATTATGCTAGATAATTTCTCCTTCGTATTGAGGCCAATAGTCCTCCTTTGCCACCACTTGAAAGCTACATGTGTAGACATTGCATAGACTTATCACTTGGTGAACTGCATAAAGAAGGTTGGTTGGGTCCTAGTGCGCCTTCTGCTGCGTAGTTCGGGTTGTAAAAAACATCTGTTGAGGGTTCATCGTCACCTAGGTCGAGAGTTGTCATGTGTTGAGGTGGGCAATAAACATGGCCGAGTGGAACCCCCTCTTCCTCATTGTTCACCATGTTGTCAACCGTGACTTCAGCTGCTTCTTCTTCTTCATTTATGACATTGACTTCAGCATGTTCCTCATTAGATTCACAAAAAACTTGAGAAGAATTAAGTTGTTGAGACAGTTGTTGTTGTTGTAACGTAACATATAACACGATATCTGAGAAACCAGAATACTCGTGACTGCGGAACATGTTACACACATCTTCATCGTCCCGAATATTTAATGGGAAAATTTGCATTCACTATGCCCACCAAAAAATACTGGATTTTTGTATATTATTCGGCCAACTGGACCACATTGCAGTTTTTTTTTTCTAATCTTGACTTCAAGTGTAAAAAATTTGACCTTCTGTCAATCAAAAATCTCGTAACATCAGTGTTTCTGAAATTGTAACCAACTATGTCACATTCAAAAACCTCGCCGTTAAGATCTGCACTAATCGTGTATTGTGGTGTTTGAGACATAGCTAATGTTTTAGTAAAGTTGTGTTTGGATGGATTGTTTTACTAATTGATATGATAATAATTCAGATCTCTCTACTGTATTAAAAGCAATAAAGTGAGTTGCATGACAAGACAACACTCTACGTGCCTACACAGTGAGCTGCATGATAAGACAACACTCTGCGTGCCTACACAGTAAGCTGCATGACAAGACAACACTCTGCGCGCCTACACGGTGAGTTGCATGACAAGACAACACTCTGGCTACCATCTGCACTCTGACTACAGTAACTGATTCCCTACATGCCTACCATCTACAGTAACGAATTCTATGCAGGCCTACGATATTCTTACTAATAAATGTATACACATGGCTACAGTAACTGTATGTACTTTGCATGCATGACAAGACTAAACACCACAACATGCATTTCCAAGACAAGACTAAACCGAGTTCAAAATGTTTTCTAATTTGTTATATTTTATCTAATGTACCTCTAGTTCATCATATTGAGAAAAAAAATTATGTTGTAACAAAATTTTATTTTCTTAATTTATTAAATAATTAATGTACTTAATTTATATATAAATTAGATGTATTTAATTGTTCAATAAATAAATAAAAAATAAAATTTGTTTATAATGTAAAATGGAAGGATTATATGTGCAGAGGATTCTCTTTTGTATATAAATTAGCCCAGATATATGACAACACTTTACATGCATGACAACACCACAACATGCACTTCCAAGACAAGACTAAACCTACACGCCTCCATTCATCCATGTCACATGCATGCCTGACAACACTCTGCATGCATGACAACACCACATCGTGCACTTCCAAGACAAGACTAAACTTGCACGCCTCACATGCATGCTTGACACTTGCTTTGCATGCATTTCCAGGTCACATGCATGCTTGACACTTGCTCTGCATGTATTTCCAGGTCACATGCATTCGTGGATTATAAATAGAGGTTCTTCAACTCTCAAACTCTTCTCATCCCAACAAACTCTTCTCATCCCAGCAAACTCTTCTCATCCTCATACCAGCAAACTCTTTTCATCCTCATACTCTTAAACTCTTCTCATCCCAGCAAACTCTTCTCATCTCGACTCTCAAATTCTTCACCCAACAAACTCTTCTTATCCCAACTCTCAAACTCTTCTTCACCCAGTAAATTCTTAACCTACAATGTCTCTACTCACAATAGGCAACTCTCACAGAGGCACAATTGAGAACATCGCGGAGTTTGTAAGTATTTTTCTTTTTGTTGTCTATGTTTACGGAGTTTAATTCTCCTTTAAAACTAACGACATTTAAATTCTTTTGCAGGATGCATCAAGGTTTCGCTGTCGTGTGCATGACTACATACCACGCGACCCTTTAATAGAGGGATACCTTGAAGCATGTGGGTTCGGTGATTTAATTAAAATAAAATCGTACTCACTTGATGCCAAGTTCATTCTAGCGTTGTTAGGACGTTGGAGACCAGAGACACACACATTTCACCTACCTTTCGGTGAGTGTACTGTAACTCTTCAGGATGTTTATATGTTGTTTGGCCTACACATCAACGGTAAGGCCGTCAACGACAAAGTTGGTATTAACGACCAACTTTGCAAAGATTTACTGGGCGCTCCTCTTTGTGTGGACACAACTCAACCAGAACGCGAGGGTCGACCAAGGAGTCAAGGTATTAATCATAAATACCTCAGACAACACTACAACAATATTGTCTTAAGTGAGGAGTCCACCGAGTATGAGAAAATACTCAAAACTCAGTGCTATATTATGATTTTTTTTGGTCATTTTTTATTTCCAGACAGTACTGGAAATACTATAAATATTGTGTATTTACCGTTGTTGCATAACATAAATGATGCGTTCGCAAGTGCACGAAAATATCAAAGTAATATAAAAGATTTGTCGAACCCACAGAGACCAATGTCAACCTACCGTTATCTATTGTTGCGGCGTAAAGCTAAGGCTAACGGAATTAGGAAAGTTAAATGCGAACGAAATTAAATTTAAAGAAAAAAAAGTTATTGGTTTAAGGAAAAGCGGTAAAGGGATATCGGTATGTAATGCCTCAATTATCAGGAATTCGACAGGTCGTCGGTGCTTTTTAGTTTTTGCAAATACTTTTCAGGAGAAAATACTCGTTTAAAGACCTTTGCCTCACGCTGGTTGTTGACTCGGGTCATAATCTTAAGGCGGAATGTACGCCCTCGCAGTCCCATTCGGGGTTTAAATTACTTTTTGAAAATAAATAAATTCTGATTTCTTTTAAAGCATTTTCGATGTGTTTAAAATTAATGCCTAGTTTTTACTATCTGGTTCAAACCCCACGCTCTTACGTGTCGGGTCGAACCTTAATAAGTTTCCCACTCTCATGGAAAAATCGTTGTAAATAATTTCTCACTCTCGTGACGAAGGTTTATTTAGAAAATTAAATTAAAAACTACGGCCAGAATATTGTTTGTAAAAAGGTAAGTTGCGTCGGGTATTATTGAATCCCGTCCTACTAATTTGCTTACATACCGATAAAACTAATTTAGCTAGACATGATAATTAAAGCAAACATAAATAAACAATGGCAGCAAAATAATAAAACATGCATTCTGACAGAAACAAAATAATAATTCAATTAATAAAAACCTGCAAATCGTACTGGTCTCGAATCCTTGAGTAGTCCTCCACAGTGCCGGCAGGATTCTACTTGGGTGAGAAGTAAAAGGTACAGGAAGAATACGACAATACAATTGAATAAAAAGGGAAAGAAAAGGGAAATAATGCAATAACGTAAATTTTGGCTTCAGTAGAAATTTTGGCAGCACTTCGATACGTCAAAGGCCTCCCCGCAAAGCTGTGAATCTCAGGCCTATTTATAGGAGATATTTCATTTCTCAACTTCCAGAGATCATGCATGAGTTATGGAGGAAGTGAGAGTAACTTCCTGTAGTGGGCAGTTAGTGGAGAAAATGCAGGAAGAAATTAAGTTGAGGGTGTTCGTGGCCACTTCTGTTTTGGACGTTATTCTGATATTTAGTTCATGACGACTGTAATGGGGTTGTGACGAACGTGTTACTCATGACGAGCGTAATGGAGTGTGACGACCGTGATGGCCGTGACGGGCATCATGGAGCTGTGACGAGCGTCAGACTCACAAAATCTGTCTTCTCTGCTACTTTCTGCTCTATTTCTTCCTTTCTTCTTTCTTTTCCCTCCATTTCTTCTTCTTTTCTTTCTTTAATCCAAATTTTCCACAATCTGGAAAACATAGTAAATTAACCGTATAATAGAACATAAATCAATGTAAATTAATAATAATCGCAAATAAATTCATGTAAGTCAAGTCAAATAAACAATATAATTTCGCGCTATCAATAAATAATGTGTGTACATATAATTGGGGATCAGCTGTCCTCGCCCATCTATATAGTGCACTATGTAAAAATGTAAAAAACAATTCTTGTACCTTTTATGACTGCGTCTATCTCCTTCAAGCGTGGGGTTGGTCTAGGATGCCAACACTTGCTCTAGTCAACCGCAATCCATTTACATTCTCATATGCTAACAAGTAAGTTTATTTTCAAGACTAATTTACAACCAAAGTTTCTTTGTAACTTAATAATTTGTACGATGTGTCTTAGAGTCTAACTTATTTGTGTTTCTTTTTTTTAGGTGGTCTGTTCCGGGGATGAATTATCAAAGATGTCCTAGGAACTCCATAGTCGTGTACTGCAACCTTATCGAACACATTGGGCCAAATGATGTAATTTATCTACCTTTACTTTGTCTAACTGATATGCACAAACTTGTATTTCTCATTGCGTATATTGTTATTGTAGTTTGTCTGGATGTCGTACGAGGGTCTCGACCACCAGCCCAACGCCGATGATTCTGTCGTGTGGACATCCAAAACACCCATCATTAGGTTCACTACAGTGGAGATGCACCAAAGTGACCGAGTGAAACTACAGTTTAGGATACATCAGGATATTCCAGATGCTCCGAAGTCATTGGGACAATGGCATCAGCTACGGGTGGATTCACAATAGAGTGTTGGTCATTGGAAGGACTCTGCGAAGGAGATGTGTCAGCATTGGAAGAACCGACGTCAACACATCTTAACCGACCCTATTGTGGAAGGGGTTATGCCAAGTTATCAATATATGACTTGGTTTAGGTCGGTTACAACATCACAACCATTTTTGTATGAGCCGACATATTTGATTGACCCAAGGCAACGTGTTTCTTCCTCAAACATACAGCAACAAACTGATGCCCAACATCAACAACAACAACCTTACCATAACCCATACATTCCACCAAATGCCCAACATCAACCTTACCATGACCCGTACATGCCACCAACCCAATCACAACAACAACAGCCTTACCCATATAGCCCTGATACGTCTTTTGACTCTACCCCCTCCACCTATAGCCCAAATAACTCTTTTGACCCTACCCCTTCCACCTATCCACTTTTGACTACCAAACCCCACAATAACCAATACATCATTTCCAAACTGATTCGATGTACCAATTCGGACAACCATACCGTCCATACTCCACCCAACCTCCCCAACAATCCTAGGAACACATGGGCATTGGGCTTAATTACGGAAGCGCCGTTGATAGTGGACCTCCCGGCTATTGGGGTCAAATGCTTCAAAATTTATCTGATACGTCGGGGCCGTCCGAACAAATACCTTCCCCACAAGTCAACACCCAAAGATCGGACACACCTCAACAACCTCGTGGTAGACCTCGTCGCCGCGCGCATCCTCCATAATGTGGTACCGGTGGTCGTTTAGATAGAGTCGACCATTAATTTTTTTATTTATCAATTGTAATTTATATTCTATTATAAATTAATATATTTTAATATTTCTTCCATTTTTTTTTAGATTATTTAAATTTCAATTAATTATGAAAAATAAAAAATAAAACCTATAAAAATAAGAAACAAAAATAGAAAAGAAAGATGGCAAATCCAAACGAAAAAAAAAACAAAATGGGCTGATTCGCCAATCCAATTAACGAATCTTTTAAAACGAAAATCAATTTCTTCAGCTCATATGGCGAATGCTTTGGACAATAGACTGATTCGTCAATCCATTTGACGATTCAAGTTGAATGGTAGCCACTTTAAAAAATAATTTCAACATTTAATTTATTTAGTATTTTATTTGAATACTTTAGTTATTCTAAAAAGAAATTCAAAATTGTACATATCCATGTCACACAAAAGGCTAGAACGGGACTTGTAGTAGGGTTAGGCAATGAAAAAGCGAACGAAAGGTCCTACGTGCCAACCCGTTCTCCACGCGTGACATTAAAAGTGACTATAAAACAAAATCCCATTTTTATTTGAAATTTTCTTCATCCTAAAACTAATTTAGAAAAATCCAACTAATTATTTACGATAAAATTTGGACATTTGTTAAAAAAAAAAAAAAAAGTGGGTCCCAGCATCCACTGTACTCGCGTCAAGCAAAGAGGTCCCTGCACCCTAAGCAGGATTCGCTACTTTTATATTTTCTCCGACGTGGGACCCACCATCCAATCAAAAGTGAGGAGAGTAATCACGCGACAAAAATGTGGGTCCCGTTTTGGAAGCAAATGTCAAGAAAGTAACCAATGAAAAAGAGAGTTGAGTCTACGGGTAACCTCTTTTTTAATTTCTTTTTAATTTTTTAATTTTTTAAGAATATAAAATGCTTGGTATATCCATGAATTTGTCGTTGTTGGTTACTATTATGCTAATAGACGTGGCTGGTGTATGTTGGTCGTGACTAATTGCCCCCCTCTCTGTTTTTTCTTATGTAGGTGTTGATGAGGTTCGATACTTGTAGGGCTCTACCGTTTTTATTTTTTGTTGTATATAATTTGTACACCTCTAAATGAGGATTGATCAATCCAATGAGCATAGTCATAAAGGAAATTTTGAACTTTTGCTTTAATCTACATTCAAGATAAGAGATTGGTGAAATTCAAGATTGATATTTTTGCTAAGCTCTTCTTCAAAAATGAAAAGATGTTGTATGAACATATATTATAAATAAGGGCAATTTTTACTTTAAATATATATTATAAATAAGGGCAATTTCTACTTTAAAATTGATTTTGTAAGGTTATATTAATTTCAACCCCATATTCTAAGATAGTATTACAGCAAAATTTAAAATCCACTTTATATGTTTGTTATTAAATTTTCTCTATCAAATCATCTAACATTTATATTCACACATTAAATCAATATTGTTGAACATTAAAATATAAGTTAAGAGTATTTCATTGGATCCCTTTGTTTTGTTTTTTTTTTTATAAATATTTTTTATATTGTTATAAATTTTGTATAAAAAAAATTATAATTTTTTTAAATAAAAATATGATTTGAATAATTATTCGTAAAATGTTATTTTATATATTTAATCATTTTATTAAAATTTTTATTTTGGATATCAAATTTTCAACCAAAAAATACTTAATTTTAAAACTATTTCAAATAACTTTTCATAAAAATCATTTTTTAAATAATTTTTTTTGAAAAAATATTAGGCTTCCAACTATATTTTGATTTTTAATAATGTAGACTTATGTTATAGAATGTTAAAAGTAATCTTTTAATATAGAAAAAATCTAATATAAAACTCTATAAATAGATTTAAAATAAAATATTAAAAAGTTAAAAAATCAAATATAAATTAAATATAAAACCCTATAAATAGAAAATCAATCAAAGAAAAAAAGTTAATTTTTTAAAGTTAAAACAAACATATTCTATATATTGTTTAAAAAAATATTAATAAATACGGTAATTTTAACCACGCATTTTAAGAGCAGAATTAAATGTTATTGATTTTTTTTATCAATTGTTGATTTATAAATATCAACTATTTATTTACAGTTAATTGTATATTATGAAATATATAGAAAAAAAAATCTACTACTAATGATTGAATTTTGAATGAACAGTTCACACTTATTCAACACAACTAGCTTCAAATAAAATGTTGTTGATATTTAAATAAAACTAAAATTATTTGAAAAATTTAAAGATATTTATAATACTTTATATCAATAAAACTCTATAAATAGATTTAAAATAATTACAAAAAATATCATTTTAATAATCATTTTATAAATAAAAAACCCTTGACAGCACTTTCTAAAAAAGTTATCCTTTTTATAAAAACAATAAACAAAATAATTATCAATTTTAATAATGTTTTTGAAAAGAATTCTTTTAAAAGATCACGTTTTTATATATAAAAAATGCTCCTTTTTTACACTTTGATTTTTCTTAGAAAAGTACTTGAGATTCAATAGCGTTTTTTATTTTAAAGAAAATGTTGTCTATAATTTTTATTTTCTATACAAATCATTAAGTTCTCTCAAATCCTAATTACATGAATATGAATTGATAAAAGACATTATAGCGGCGGAGAATACTAGTTAAAAGTGATTGAACACACAACAAAGGTTCTACAATCATGTTATTTATGACCCTCATTACTCAAGGATGCCCATGAATTTGTGAAAGCATGTGATAGATGCCAAGGAGTAAGAAACATTTCCATGAAATAAGAAATGTCGCTTATAAATAGTTTATAAATTGAATTGCTTAATGTATGAGATATAGCTTTTATGGGACCATTCCCTTGATCTTTTGGTAATCTAGATATTCTTATGACTGTTGACTATGTGTCAAACTGGATAGAGGCAGTGGAAACTCCAATCAATGATGCCAATGTGGTAATCAAATTCTTAATCAAAAATATTTTCACTAGATTCGGGACACCTAGGACTATCAATAATGACGAAAGAGCCCATTCCTGCAATAATTTGTTTGAAGATTTAATGGCTAAATATGGGGTCAAACACAAAGTTATCACAAACTACCACCCATAAAGTAGTGGTCAAGCTAAATTATCCAATAGAGAGATTAAGAGGGTTATTGAAAAGATAGTGAAACCTTCTAGGAAGGACTATAGAGCTGGAATAATAGAAAATTCTAAAAAATATAGCTAGTGGAACGAGAAGAAGTTCTCTTATACAACTCAAAAGAAGTTCTCCTATACAACTCAAGACTTAAATTGTTTCCTAGTAAATTAAAGTTTAGATAGTATGGCCCTTTCAAACATATTAAGGTATATCATCATGGGACTGTAGACCTTCTCAATGAACAAACATGAAATGAGTTTAAGGTTAATGGCCAAAAAGTGAATACCTACCTTGGTGATCATTTGAATGATTCAAGAACTACCATGAAACTAGAAAACTAATGTTTGTGCTTGAAGTTAGGATAAAAGACTTTAAAATAGTGTAATGGGAGGGATTCCATAATAATTTATTGTTGTTTTTGTAGCTTTCATGGTGGCAGGTTAATAAAAAATTAAAAACATGAAAACTTATGTTGTGACAAAAGTTTTCAGCTTATGAGACAGATGTTGTTGGGATTTCTAAGAAAGGATTAAAGTGGAAAAGAATTTAATTTAGGAGTTTTGGTACTGAAAATTAAAAGAAAAAGAAAAATGAATGAAAAAGAGAAAATGGAGAAGAAGAAATAGAAAGTAGCATTTGAGACAATACATTAGCCTTGGGAGTGAAGCTGCAATTAAGTCTAATTTATAGGAAAACAATTGTAGTAATTGCGGATCTATGTTCCTGCATGTATGAAGTTGATGATCCATCAGAGAACCGTCCAAGTGTTTTGGTGACGACAATCCTGATTAATCCGTTACAAATCCCTAATGATGGTGATTAACTTGAACTATCTTAAGTCTCATATACTAGAAGATTAAAAGTTCTAGTGAAATGCTTATATATATGGAAAAGGAACTTGAAATCTCAAAAGTTGTGAAAGAGAATAAGTGTGAAAGCATGCCTCATCGTGTCTTTCTGAGTGACCATAGTCTTTTGAAAGTAGGAGAGTAATTTTTAAGATACTAAGGCAACTCACACAAATACACACTTAAAACATTTTTTGAAGCCTCTCTTTACTTAACAAAACATCTAAAAATATTTTTAAGGTCTAGCTAGTCAATTAGGAGACTGCCAACTTCATTAGGATAATTTTTTGAAACGCCTAATTGATTAAATTTATAGTCGAATTAATTAGATGAAGCTTAATCGATTATATAATAAATTATAACAATATCTTAATGTTAAGTAAGTGATCTATATCAAAACCTTCAATTTTGAGCCACAATAATTGATTATTTGTGGTGCCTAATTGATTAGGCGAGTTAATTGACCTGTGAATTGTTTCCTTTCTAAGTCAAAATTTTCCTATATAAAGGAGGCACATCCTCACTTTATTTCAAACCATAATTCGATTTTTTCCTAAGTCTTTACAATTTATCACTCTTCTTCTCTCTCTCTCTCTCTCTCTCTCTCTCTCTCTCTCTCTCTCTCTCTCTCTCTCTCTCTCTCTCTCTCTCTCTCTCTCTCTCTCTCTCTCTCTCTCTCTCTCTCTCTCTCTCTCTCTCTCTCTCTCTCTCTCTCTCTCTCTCTCTCTCCATCTAAATATTTTTTCCACCAAAGCTGCTTTAATGCCTTCTGAGTGAAAACTACTTTTGAGGAAATAATTGTACTTATGTTGTGCCATAGTTGTTATTTTCAAGAGTGTGAACTATTAGAGAATTTAGTTTTGTTCTTGAGTTCGACCATTTGCAAAATCTTTGTTTGGTTATAGAACTCAGCTTAGAAAATTTCTGTTTGATTATTGAATAACTGAAGTGTAAAGTGGAAATGGTCATGAGTTCGATCCCTAGTTGTCGCATCTCGAAAAAAGCAAACCTCATGGGCATTCGCGCACTCGTAGAATTGATTGAAGAGATTTGCCACCGAACTTTATTAAGTCCAAAAAAAGGAAAGTGAAATATCGATAAAACCCTTAAAAGAAAAAGAAGATGGTCGTCACAATCGAATTTGGGTTCGAGAGTCAATTACACAAGGGGAACACATTAGCACCCTTCACATTCATTTTACTCAACATGAACCTTTTAGTTAAATGTGCAATTGAATGATAACTTATGTTAATTGTTTTCTTCGGATGATAAACAGTCTAAAAGGAAAAGAAAAGGGGTCACAAATTTTTTTTTACTAGGGTGCTTGACATGATTGGGGATTTTGCTCCTACGTATACTCAGGTACAATGAAAAATTCAAAGATACGTAGTTCTTTGTAGAAAACTACATGTTACTTGGGTGGTTTTATTGAACAAATGTTTAGATTATGCTCTAGCTGTTAAACGTTGCTTGTGCTCACGATAGAAGGCTTAAAGCGTCTGTTTGTAATTGAGTTAGAACGAACTAAACAATGTTCTTTTTGAAAAGCTTTTCGATCGCGTGGGGGCAAGAAAAATAGGTTTGTTTTGTTGAGTGTTTTAGGGCGAATGATGAATGCTCGGTAAGAACGAGACGTGTGCCTCGAGGTCAATTATTTGGGGTTTTCATGTAATCGGAGAATTCAATGTTCCTTTTTCATTCAAAGAGTTCATGAATTTTTTTTGATGAACAACAAACGTTCGACAACCCCCTTGTATTTGTCAAATTTGGGCACCTTGAAATTTTGAGAGATGACTAACCTTAGTACCAAGCACATCTCTACAACGTCAAGACCTAGAGTGGAGTGCACTTCCATAGCCTTAAACTTTTCTTCTAGAGTACGAATCCTCTCCACAGTAAGATCCAGTAACATTTCAGCATCATGCCTCTTTTGTGGAGGCATATAGAAAGCATCATATGGAACTTCTTTGTCATACAAAGATATATTCCTGGAAAACGCATTGAAGTATTTTTGATCCCCCAAGTTAACCATGGGTACATCAACAGGAGAAGGGGCAGTAACCCCCTATGGGTGAATATACCCTAGAGGAAATCCAAACTCGGGATTGGTTACTCCCAAGATGTTGAGTCATGATGAGCCTATCAAGGCAACAATATTCCTGGCATCAGCAGGGATTTTAGGGCTACTCTCCTTTCTGGCTATGCTCACCAAGGTTTATAGCATGCAATCCTTCTTCTCTTGCATGGAGTCGATGTCACTCCTCATGGCTATGTGATTAGCTTTTACTTATTCTAGCGTCATCTTGTAATTGCTACGTGTCTTGTAGCGATATCGGGAAGTCAGTTTGCTTGCTGGACAAGAGGGTAGATGCATGTAAGTTTTTGTTTTTTTTTAAAATGGGATGTTTAATGATGTGTACTTTATGCATGCATGGAAATGAGTTTTTTTTTTAATTTTATTCGTAGGGAATCATTGAATTTGTTAGTTGTTAGACATTTGAAAGCGTAAGAGCGAGAAAAAATACAACAACAATAAAGCAAACTCATTCATTCATTGCATAGTCAAGTACAATAGACGAGTACAAAATAAGGAAATACAAATATAAAGCCATCCTAGCCCTCAACAACTCTTCGTACTTCCTTCAAATTGGCTAGCGACTCTCGAAGATGTGGGATCATGTCTCTACAAAAGATGAAGAAGTTGAAAATGATGTGCGGGATATTCTCGTAGGCCATCTCTTCATAAGCATCCCTTGTTCTTGGAGGAAAATTGTGTAGTAAGCTATTGGAAAGTTTAACCACTTCCTCGCATTTCAGGAACCATTTTACGACCTCTATTTGTGCATGGAGGGTGTTTACTTCATCTTGTAGCAATTCCCTATCCTTTTCTTCAACCTTCTCATCCCAATGCTTCTTTACATCCTATATGGACCTTCTTAAGAGTCGGGTGGTAAACCTGAGGTCATCTATCTCTGCTATGGCTTCTTGAAGTCCATGAGGGTTTCTATGGGTCTTTTCAACTTCCTGGTGTTGGGTCTCCCAGATAGCATGAGCTTGGGCTCTTTGGAGTAGTCTTGAGAGATTTTCAATTCTAGCTTCAAGAGCTTCTCTCATTTATTTATTTTCCCCTAAGGCTCTATCCCACCAAACTCTCCATTCTTTATTTGCTTGTATGGAATTTTGGAGCTCTTTATTTATTTCATTAAGCAATACTTAACCCTTTGCCAGTTCCCCTTTTCACTTGAGGTAGCTCCTTGACTTTCACCAAGCTCTTTGTCTCTCTGGCTAAGATCAAATCTGAAATCATTCCTTTATGAGGTAACCTTACAGAGCTTTTGATGTAGCTCTTCATTTTCCTTTGTAAGCCTAGCTATGGTGGCTCTGAGCTCATCTACTTCCTCAAGAGAAACATGGGTGGGCTCTGGGAAAGCATGTCTGGGAGGAATCTCTATGGAGAAGGGAAGCTTGACAACTTTGGCCCTTTCAAGAATCCACTACTGATAAGATTTCCTAGTTACACAATTCCTTTCCCTTAATGCAATGCCCTTGGTGTGGAACTTCTCCCAAACCCGGATGATCTAATGGAGCAAGGCTGGATTACCAGCACCAATGTCATGAAGGAGCATTTCTTCCAACTATCAATCCTTAGTATTTCGTAATATTGGATACTCAAGTTGTCGTAAAGCTGAAGCAGGATTGTAGCTTATATAACCCTTGGACCTGATTAGTGGTATGTTAGGAAAACTTCTATAAATGAATATGGTTTCCTCCATGTTAAGCTTTAGTAATGCCAATTGATACCCTTTCCAGTCGAGGAAACCAAAGTTCGAGGCCACTCTTCATTGTCATCTTTCTAATTGAGGCATTGGGCTTGAACACATGTGAAGTAAGCTAAGTGTATAACAATGGAAAAAAATAGAGTATAGTTCCATACTTCTTTTCATAATGAAGATGAAGAGTATGGAAAATATCAACTAGGAGTATAAAAATTGGGCTTTCCTTCCCCTTCAAACAACCCAAAGGATGCTTACAGCAGCAAAATCTATAAAGCCCTCAAAGGTTGGGAATATCACTAGCCCATATATAAGGAGAGCTAATACATTCCCAAATACATCTTACTATTAGGCCAAAACTAACTTCTCAGTTTCTCCCTGTAAGTAAGCTCTCTAAAAAATCAGAGAAGTCTCCCGTATTCTTCCAATTAGCCATTATATTTAGCACTAGGATCTGAAGGGAAATGGATACCTCTTCTACTTTTGGAACTTGGCCAATCCTGGTATATGGAATCCTTCCTTTCATAGGGAACCCTAAGAGTACCTCAAATTCCTCCAAGGTATGAGTCAACTGAAAGTATTTAAATAGAAAACTGTGTAGTGGAGGATCATATAATTGCACTAAGGCAATGATGGTCGATGGCTAGACTTTGAATGTAAGGAGGTATTTTACCATGTCTTCATTCCAAAGTAACTCAGAAACCAGGAGGAAGCGTGTCTAAGAGCTTCAGTATATTTCCTAGGTCAAATAGTTTGGCTTTGAGTTGCAATTTCTTTCCTTTATTTGAACCCATTATGAATTAGGATGCTAACAACAATATATACAAAGATTCCTTGGAAAAAATATTTGGTATGAGTTTCATGATGTTTATGCAAATTCTTATAAATGTGTGGTGTTTGGATCTGGAATCATGAGTAACTCAAAACACCCTATTAGGTAGGTTTCCCTATAATATATGGTTCTAGCATTTCTACCAACCACTAACAATATAGATTCTAGGTTGATGGATAAGGTTCCCAGCATCATGGACCTTAATCGTATCAACACCCTACAATGAGCTAGCCATTTTATGACGAGAATACCTAAAAGGTCTATTCTGGGAGGGGTCTTTGTGTCAGGCATTCAAAGTGTGGACCTTTGGGACTAAGACTATGCAACCACCAAAGTAGAAACTAGTTCTAAAAGAGGTCCCTGGAGTCATGAACCCTTCATGAATCAACGTTATATGATATGTTAGCCATCTTATAACGAGATATACGAAAAGCTCTACTCTAGGAGGAGTCTTCATGTTAGGCATATAAGGTGTAGACCTTAGGGACTAACACTACACAACTTCATTCTAACCTAAGTGTTTTTTCTCTTCTTTCTTTTCCAGATCTCAGGTGTAAAGCTTTACTCAAGATGCCATCCCAGGATCCACCGATAAGCATGAAAATAAGCATATATAGTGAATAAGAGAAATCATACAGAAAAAAAAATAAGTAAAGCATATAAAATGAAAAGAGAACACATGAAGTAAATAAACAATTAAAGCCAACATTCATTGCATATTTAACTAAGCTTGACTCTCTCTTGCAGGAACAAAATGCCCAGCAGAGTCGCCACCTGTCGCATCTCGAAAAATGAGAACCTCGCAAGTGTTCACGTACTCGCGGAATTGATTGAATAGAGTCGCCACCAAAATTTATTTATTCCAAATAAGGAAAGGGAAAATATCAATAAAACTCTTAAATGAAAAAGAAGATGTTCGTCGCAACCAAAAAGGGAAAGGTATTAGCACCCCTCACGTCCATTGTACTAAAATGGAACCTTTTAGTTAAACTTGCGATTGAATATTAGCTTATATTAATTTTTTTTCTTTGAATGATCAACGATGTAAAAGGAAAAGAAAAAAGGGTCACAGTTTTTTTTTATTAGGGTGTTTGACAAGATTGAGGGTCTTGCTCCTATGTATACTTAGGTACAATAAAGAATGTAAAGCTACATAGTTCTTCATAGAAAACTACATATTGGTTGGTTGGTTTTATTGAATAAATTTTTAGATTGTGTAACACCCTTTTCTACCCCACAAATGTAATGGCAAATCAATCACATTTATCAGAGTAAAATATTAAACACAATAAAAATCACCTCAAAGGGCGTACATTTCTCAATAACTCAAATAAAAGTCAATGCTCCATAAACAACAGGTTTTCCCAAAATTACTCAAAAATTGCTCAAAAGCAGCGGAACTCAAAAAGGCAAAATCCAAAGTTTTCCTTGCGCAGCAACATAATCAAAATAATAATAATCAATAAAATATGGTTTAACTCAAAGACCTCAACCCGATGTTACACTATTAGAGCAAGACCCTCTAAGTCAACCAAAAGTCAAAAATGCATCCACGACTAAACCTAGTCATCTGCACCAAATCATCAAAATTCATCAAGGAAACATCAAAAAGCATCAAGAAAACATCAAAAAGCCATAATATCATAAATTACACCAAATTGTCACATAAATGCAAATGCAACAAGACTCATGCATGTGGTACCAATTCATCAAAATTCAATGGACACTGGGCCATAAACCCTCCATAGATCCCCATCAATAGGAACGATTCTACACAAGAAGCGGAGCACAACAAAATACCTCACATCCGCATAATGGGACTGAAGCCACAAGAATCAAACACTAGACCAAAATTCGGAATGCATATGAATGCATGATGCACACGTCAACATCATCCTCATAATAAACTCATTAGGTGCATCATCATTCATCAAAATCATCATAATAATCATGTCATCATATAATCATCAAAACTCATGGAATCAACATCATAACTCATCATCATTACTCATAGGAATCATCATATAATCATGTATTAATCACATAGGAATCACATTCATACTCCTGGTAATTCATCAAGAAAATCACAACATCAAAATAGCACTGCACAAGAACATAATTCGCAAACTCTGCTACGTTTACTAGACAGTTTGCCGTACGAGTCTGGGGGGAGTGTTCGCTGTGTAAAGGATCATTCGTTGTGCAAACTCGCGATTACAGCAAAACGCTATTACACACCAGCACCAAAACCAGCCCAAAAGTCTCTACGATTTCCTTCCCCAATGCCTCAAAAACATCCCCAAATCATTCCTAAGGTATTATGATGATAAAAGGCATAAAATCTACGACTTATTAGGCCAATCCCGTATCATATTTACGCCTCTAATTCCCATAAAATCCTTACAATTTTTCCATATTCATTAGAATTCTCATAATCAATTACCTTATACGGTTAAAACCTCAACAACAGATTTTGGCCACGAAGGCCTAATTTCGCTTACTCCCAAATCAACCTTAAACCTATCAGACCATCAGTTCAAATCCCTCAAACTCATTAAACTCACCAGAAAGGCAACAACAATTCAATACTCAAAATCCCTAAACCCTTAAATCGACTTTAAACACATTGAATCACATATTGAAAACCATGAAGGCAATACTCCCCATACTTAAACAACCTCAAAAATAGAATTGGCCACGAAGGCCTAATTTCCTCAAACTCAAAAACCTCCTAAATCCTTAAACTGGCTTTAAATACATTGAATCATATATTGAAAACAATGAAGGTAATACTCCCCATACTTAAACCACCTCAAAAACAGATTTGGCCACGAAGGCCTAATTTCCTCAAACTCAAAAGCCTCCTAAATCCTTAAATCGACTTTAAATACATTGAATCATATATTAAAAACAATGAAGGTAATACTCCCCATACATAAACAACCTCAAAAACAGATTTAACCACGAAGACCTAATTTCCTCAAACTCAAAAACCTCCTAAATCCTTAAATCAGTTTTAAATACATTGAATCATATATTGAAAACAATGAAGGTAATACTCCCCATATCTTAATTGCCGACTCTAAGCCTTTCTCCTTGATTCTTGGAAACCTCGCGAAACTTTGCCTCAATCCTCTCTCTCTCTCTCTCTCTCTCTCTCTCTCTCTCTCTCTCTCTCTCTCTCTCTCTCTCTCTCTCTCTCTCTCTCTCTCTCTCTCTCTCTCTCTCTCTCTCTCTCTCTCTCTCTCTCTCTCTCTCTCTCTCTCTCTCTCTCTCTCTCTCTCTCTCTCTCTCTCTCTCTCTCTCTCTCTCTCTCTCTCTCAGGCCTCTATTTCTTCTCGTTTCACGGTCTAACAAGAATGAATCCTAATTCCCTCAAAATTCCTTTTTGTTAAACCTAACTTTGGGCCTTAAATTGGGCTTTCCAATTTCACCCTCACTAACTCCTCCTCAAAAGTCCACTTTGCCCTCAATTCACTTATATTTATTTAAATTAATAATAATACCAATATATTTATATTATATACTATTATTTAAATAAGTAACTCAAAATCCATAATTCTCAATATTCACACCAACCACAAAAAATCACCAAAAATACGAATATTCATATTTAAATAAATTAAATAAATATTCCAATAAATTTGGGGTGTTACAACTCTCCCCCACTTAAAATAATTTTTGCCCTCGAAAATTACCTCAAGGAAACAGAGTCGGATACGACTCCCTCATCTGATCCTCACGCTCCCAAGTCATGCTACCTTTAGTTAGTCCTCCTCAAACAACCTTTACCAAGGAAATCTCTTGACCTCACAGTTGCTTCACTTCTCGTTCATCAATTTGTTATGGCAATGCCTCAATAATCAAGTTATGTCTCACTTGTATATCATCCATCTGAATCACATATGACGGATCTGGAATATACTTCCTCAGCTGAGACACATGAAACACATCATGCAAATTCGTAAGCGAAGACGGTAAAGCAATCTGATATGCTACTTCTCCCACCCTCTGCGAAATTTGATACGGACTAACAAAACACGGTGTGAGCTTTCGAGACTTCAAAGCTTGGCCAACACCAATTATCGACGTAACTCTTAAAAACACGTAATCTCCCTCTTGGAACTCAAGTGATTTCCTCCTCTTGTCATGATAACTTTTATGACGACTCTGCGACGCTTTCATCTTTTCTCGAATCATCTTGATCTTTTTAGTCACCTCTTGCACAATCTCAAGTCCGAGCATAACACTCTCGCCTAACTCATACCAACACAAAGGAGTCCTACATCTCCTACCATACAATGCCTCATACGGTGCCATTCCGATACTAGAATGGTAACTGTTGTTGTAGGTAAACTCAATCAACGACAAATGACTATCCCACGATACACCTTGATCCAACACACAAGCTCTCAAAAAATCCTCTAAAGACTGGATAGTTCTCTCTGTCTGTCCATCCGTCTGCAGATGATAGGCAGAACTCAATCTCAACATGGTACCTGAAGCCTCTTGCAAACTTTTCTAAAATCTCGATGTAAATCTTGGATCTCCATCTGATATAATACTCGACGGTATCCCATGCAACTTCACAATTTCCTCAATATACATCTCAGCTAGCTTCAGCATAGAACGATTAATCCTCATTGGTAAGAAATGAGCTGATTTAGTCAATCTATCCACAATCACCCAATTAGAATCATTCCCCCTCACAGTCTTCGGCAAAACCGACACAAAATCAATGGAAATACTATCCCATTTCCACTCTGAAATATCCAACGGTTGCATTAGACCCAACGGTCTTTGATGTTCAATCTTCGAATTCTGACAAGTCTAACCAGCATACACAAACCCAACCACTTCTTTCTTCATCCCTGGTGTCGCTACTGCGAAAAAAGGTGTCGGTAATGACATAAGAGTCGCCACCATTTGTTATTTATCCTAACGAGGAAAGGAAACGAACAGAGAAAACCTGGCAAAAACGGGAGAAGACAGGTCATCGCAACCATGTCTCGGGTTTGAGAGTCGGTTACACAAGGGGAAGGTATTAGCACCCCTCACGTTCGTCGTACTCGACGGGATCCACGCTTGGTTATCTATCTAAAAGAGTGATTGAAACTATCTACGCTAAAGGTCTCAGGGACAAAAGAAAAGAAAAGTGACTCGACAGAGCATCACCGCTCTGGGCTTACGTATTCCCTCGTGCAAGGAGAAAGTCAGAGTCAACGTAGTTCGACTCACTACGGATGAAAGGTGGGGGAAGCTTGCTCGCCAAGACATCGCGTCTCGTGCCTACGTATTCTCATCTGGTATGAGAAATCAGAGAAAACATAGTTTGGGCAAATAAGAACACCGGTTGGTTCAAGTGTTTTTACCCGAGTAGGGTTAACAAACAGTTATGGCAGTTAGGCGTACGCAGCTCGACCATTGGAGACTTAGGCGTTACCTGTTTGCGGTAGAACTAAGAGTTAACGAAACTATTTTTATGAAAATGTTTTCCATTATTAAGGGTCCCAAAGAAAAAAAAGAAGTTTGATAATTTGTTTTTGACTTCTTTTAAGAGAAGTGTTTTTTTTGAATTGTTTGTAATTCATGTTGCACTGAAGACTATGACTTAGGAGCGAATGCGTCGCATATCGTCCAAAGGACATACGCTAAACACTCTAGGTAATTGAGAGGAAGCCCCCCAATCACCACTTCCCAGGTACTTAAGGCTCGTAACACATAACATTCATCAGCCTTTATTAAGTATTTTAGAAATGATTTGATATGAGAAAGAGAGAGGACAAACTAAAGGGAAACTAGTTCAAACCTAATAGTTGTCATGCAAAGTATACCTATAGTTGAGGTTAGGGATGCTACCTAATGTTGTCATGCATGATTTAAATCCTAAGGTCTATCATAATCCCTTAACCAAGGAGATTAGAGATCCTAAGGGAGCATGGCAAAGAAGGAAAGCAAAAGAAGGAGTAAGCAAAGCATAAGATAATATGAAAGATGCAAAGATGCATATGCAATGAAAAAATACAAGCAAAGGGAGGAAAAAGTGTGGGGTAAACACCTCCACAAGCACATCTCAACCTTTATTAATGCAATAAAGAAATGCAAAAAGAGAAAATAACACAAGCAAAGGGAGGAAAAAGTGTGGGGTAAACACCACCACAAGCACATCTCAACTTTTATTAATACATAAAATGAAAGAGAAAGCAATCACACAAATAAAAAGGAAAGAGGACATAATTGAATGAGAATATGGGAGGCAATGCATGAACCAAAGGAACCCACATGGGCACTCAACCAAACATACCACATTCAACATGCAAGCAAATAAAGCAAAGTGTTCTCAAAGGCTCACTATTTATGACATGCTTCAAATTCCTCCAAAGAAGGGACTAAGCTTCCATAAATAGGATCCTAAAGTCCTAGGACAGAAGCATAAATGAGGATAGAATATACTCAAAGTATATGAAAAGAAATACACAAAAGAATACAAGCAAATCATGTCAAAAGATGGCAAATATTCACATACATCACAAGTGAATCCCTAAATGAAAGGCCTAAAAGATACACAAACTCAAACAAGTTAAAAACCAAATTAGGACCTATAATCCAACATACAAACACCTTAATATGCCTATAGCTTTAATCCACAAGAATTAGAGGCTCAATTAATGCACAAAAACTATTTAGAACACAAAGTAGCTCATGTATTAGGGTAAACATCACACAAAGATGACCTAAAATGGAAATTACACTAAAAAATAGAAAATATATCCAAAAATTGCTAAATAAAATCCTATATGACCCCTAAGGTGTTAGGAACTAGGGGTCACAAGTAGGGGAATAAAGTCCAAACAACACTGTGCAAACAGAGATGAATTGAGGGTCACAAAAACTAGCCTAAAACCCTACCCAAAATGCCTCAAAGCAGGGGTAAAGTTGTCCAAGAAATTCACCTAACATGTTATCAATATGAGGAACAAGAATCAGCCAAACAATGAAAATTCATCAAGAAATAAAATCAAATACATGAGATATGCAATTTCAATCCAATTAAAATACCTCAAAAGTAAAAATCAAGATTTAATTGGAAAATGACTTAAAAAATTAATTGAAAAATATGTAAAATCAATTAACATTCTAAAATGTCTAGAAAATATTTTTGCAAGATTTTTAGGTCATTTGAGGTATTTTTAATTGAACTAAACTCAAACAGAAAATAAAATGCAAAAAGAAATAAGAGAAAAGAAAATAGAAAAAGATGTGTATGAAATAACAACTTGATTCAGTTATTTCCAATGGGCCACGTGAAAGGGAGGTGTGGTTAGCAGAGGAGGCCCAGGTCCATAACTAATTCAGAGTGAGCCAAAACTCACCGTTTCATTAATGACATGGCATGGTCAACTCAGGTCAAAGCGCGCCTAGGATGAATCACAGCCGTTCATCAACGCTGGTCAAAGAGTCCAAAGGCTTAAGTGGCCTGACACGTTGGCAGGTGGGAGGAAAAGACCAGACGGTGGTCAAGGCTTCTCCGGTCATCTTCTCCGATGACTCGCCGGAGAAGAAAGGTCAAAACCTTATTAAAACGCCTGATTTTTTATACCATTCTAATCCTTATGTCACGTAGGTCACTAACCTATGGTTCTTTTTAATTTTTGGTTCATAAATAAGGCAACATGAAGGATCCAAGATTCAAGGTCGTATCACAAACTAACATGAACAAGAACCAAACCAATCCATAAATGATCTATGATGATAGGGCTTCAAGAATACATGAAAATGGCGCACGATTGATGCATGATCGGAGAGAAATTTGGAAAGATAACTTACCTAATGGAGTGCCTCTGTTGGGCCTTGATTTGTGGATGAAACTTATGGAAAAACAACCAGAAAGCTTCAAGGAACTTCAATGGAGCCTACTATCACCTTCAATTGGATTGAATTGCCTTGGATTTTGACTTCACTCTCCCACTTTTTCCTTCACTCGTATAACTGAGTTCTCCTCCAATTCTGATCTAAATTACCTTCTGAGCCTTTGTTCTTCATCAGAGACTTTTATGTGATGGATCTGAGCTCAATAGGAGGCCCAATTATGGCCTGTTAAGGGGAATTGAGAAAATCCAATTTTGAGTTTTTTGCCTTTAAATTTCATGTGGGAACTTGGCTCCAATGGCCCTGAACTTGGTTCAAGCAACTTGCTTAACATGTAGAGTGATCCAATGGACATGATTCACTCCTTGAAATGATCTTGTGGTTGATTTTGGATGTTTAGCTTCATGGTGAAGTAACTTGAAAAATTGCATGTCAAAACTCATCAAAACTCCATTCTGATATTGGCATTGTGTTTGTTATGTTTAAGGGACTCAAAAAATGCATAGACTTGTCATGAAATGGTTCAAAATGAATTTAATCAAAGTCATGGCTTTTAAGTACTTTTTTCATGGAACTTCCTTCACTAATCCTCAAATTCAAACCAAACCCATGATAAGTTGATGTTTGATGATGGAAAGGATGTCATTTGAAACACGTTTGATGTTGGAGAAAGTTCCATTTGAAGTGTGCAAAGTCATGAAAATGACCTACAACCAAAATGGCCTATAATCAAAGTTTCCCAAAATACCCCTGCCTTGCAAGCCTCATATCTTGAGCTCTACAAATCAGATGAAGGACTTATAGTACTTTTTGGGAAGCTAATATCATAAGGAACAACTTTCATGTTTGGGTCAAATTGAGGAGAAACATCCTTCTAGGTAAAAAATGTCTTGGAAGTGGGTTAACTTTAGATGACCAAAATCACATTCATCTGAGGACCCATAACTTGTCAGCATCATAACTTGAGTTCTATAAACCTAATGGATGAGTTCTAGTACTCAAAAGAAAGCTAGAAACATGCTCTACAAGTTTCATGTTGGAGTCAAGATGAGATGAGACTTCCCGGGTATTTAAGGCTCGTAACGCACAACATTCATCAGCCTTTATTAAGTATTTTAGAAATGATTTGAGATGAGAAAGAGAGAGGACAAACTAAAGGGAAACTAGTTCAAACCTAGTAGTTGTCATGAAAAGTATACCTATAGTTGAGGTTAGGGATGCTACCTAATGTTGTCATGCATGGTTTAAATCCTAAGGTCTATCATAATCCCTTAACCAAGGAGATTAGAGATCCTAAGGGAGCATGGCAAAGAAGGAAAGCAAAAGAAGGAGTAAGCAAAACATAAGATAATATGAAAGATGCAAAGATGCATATGCAATGCAATAATACACGCAAAGGGAGGAAAAAGTGTGGGGTAAACACCTCCACAAGCACATCTCAACCTTTATTAATGCAAGAGAGAAATACAAAAAGAGAAACTAACACACAAACAAAGGGAGGAAAAAGTGTGGGGTAAACACCTCCACAAGCACATCTCAACCTTTATTAATGCATAAAATGAAAGAGAAAGCAATCACACAAATAAAAAAGAAAGAGGACATAATTGAATGAGAAGATGGGAGGCAATGTGTGAACCAAAGGAACCCAGATGGGCACTCAACCAAACATACCATATTCAACATGCAAGCAAATAAATCAAAGTGTCCTCAAAGGCTCACTATTTATGACATGCTTCAAATTCCTCCAAAGGAGGGACTAACTTCCATAAATAGGATCCTAAAGTCCTAGGACAGAGGCATAGATAAGGATAGAATATACTCAAAGTATATGAAAAGAAATGCACAAAAGAATACAAGCAAATCATGTCAAAAGATGGGAAACATTCACATATATCACAAGTGAAACCCTAAATGAAAGGCCTAAAAGATGCACAAACTCAAACAAGTTACAAACCAAATTAGGACCTATAATCCAACATACAAATACCTCAATATGTATATAGCATAAATCCACAAGAATTAGTGGCTCAATTAATGCACAAAAACCATTTAGAACACAAACTAGCTCATGTATTAGGGTAAACATCACACAAAGATGACCTAAATTGGAAATTACACTAAAAAATAGCTAACATCTCCAAAAATTTCAAATAAAATCCTATATGAACCCTAGGTGTTAGGAACCAGGTGTCACAAGTAGGGGAATAAAGTCCAAACAACCCTATGCAAACAGAGATGAATTCCATAGGGATACCCTAGATGTAAGGGTTAATCGAGGGTCACAAAAACTAACCTAAAACCCTACCCAAAATGCCTCAAAGTAGGGGCAAAATTTTCCAAGAAAATCATCTAACATGTTATCAATATGAGGAACAAGAATCATCCATTAACAATGAAAATTCATCAAGAAATAAAATCAAATACATGAGATATGCAATTTCAATCCAATTAAAATACCTCAAAAGTAAAAATCAAGATTTAATTGGAAAATGACTTAAAAATTAATTGAAAAATTTGTATAATCAATTAACATTCTAAAATGTCTAGAAAATATTTTTTCAAGATTTTTAGGTCATTTGAGGTATTTTTAATTGAACTAAACTCAAACAGAAAATAAAATGCAAAAAGAAATAGGAGAAAAGAAAATAGAAAAAGATGTGTATCAAATAACAACTTGATTCAGTTATTTTCAATGGGCCACGTGAAAAGGAGGTGTGGTTAGCAGAGGAGGCCCAGGTCCATAACTAATTCAGAGTGAGCCAAAACTCACTGTTTCATTAATGACATGGCATGCTCAACTCAGGTCAAAGCGCGCCCAGGATGAATCACATCCCTTCATTAGCGCTGGTCAAAGAGTCCAAAGGCTTAAGTGGCATGACACGTTGGCAGGTGGGAGGAAAAGACCAGAAGGTGGTCAAGGCTTCTCCGGTTATCTTCTTCGATGACTCGCCGGAGAAGAAAGGTCCAAACCTTATCAAAACGCCTGATTTTTGATACCATTCTAATCCTTATGTCACGTAGGCCACTTACCTATGGTTCTTTTTAATTTTTGGTTCATAAATAAGGCAACACGAAGGATCCAAGATTCAAGGTCGTATCACAAACCAACATGAACAAGAACCAAACTAATCCATAAATGATCTATGATGATAGGGTTTCAAGAATACATGAAAATGGCGCACGATTGATGCATGATCAAAGAGAAATTTGGAAAGATAACTTACCTAACGGAGTGCCTCCGTTGGGCCTTGATTTGTGGATGAAACTTGTGGAAAAACAACCAGAAAGCTTCAAGGAACTTCAATGGAGCCTACTATCACCTTCAATTGGATTGAATTGCCTTGGATTTTGACTTCACTCTCCCACTTTTTCCTTCACTCGTGTAACTGAATTCTCCTTTAATTCTGATCCAAATCACCTTCTGAGCCTTTGTTCTTCATCAGAGACTTTTATGTGATGGATCTGAGCTCAATAGGAGGCCCAATTATGGCCTGTTAAGGGGAATTGAGAAAATCCAATTTTGAGATTTTTGCCTTGACATTTCACGTGGGAACTTGGCTCCATTGGCCCTAAACTTGGTTCAAACAGTTTGCTTAACATGTAGAGTGATCCGATGGACATGATTCACTCCTTGAAATGATCTTGTGGTTGATTTTGGATGTTTAGCTTGATGGTGAAGTAACTTGAAAAATGGCATGTCAAAACTCATCAAAACTCCATTCTGATATTGGCATTGTGTTTGTTATGTTTAAGGGACTCAAAAAATGCATAAACTTGTCATGAAATAGTTCAAAATGAATTTAATCAAAGTCATGGCTTTTAAGTACTTTTTTCATGGAACTTCCTTCACCAATCCTCAAATTCAAACCAAACCCATGATAAGTTGATGATTGATGATGGAAAGGATGTCATTTGAAATACGTTTGATGTTGGAGAAAGTTCCATTTGAAGTGTGCAAAGTCATGAAAATGACCTATAACCAAAATGGCCTATAATCAAAGTTTCCCAAAATACCCATGCCTTGCAAGCCTCATATCTTGAGCTCTACAAATCAGATGAAGGACTTCTAGTACTTTTTAGGAAGGTAAGATCATAAGGAACAACTTTCATGTTTGGGTCAAAGTGAGGAGAAACATCCTTCTAGGTCAAAAATATCTTGGAAGTGGGTTGACTTTTGATGACCAAAATCACATTCATTTGAGGACCCATAACTTGTCAGCATCATAACTTGAGTTCTAGAAACCCAATGGATGATTTCTAGTACTCAAAAGAAATCTAGAAACATGCTCTACAAGTTTCATGTTGAGTCAATATGTGATGAGACTTCCCAGGTACTTAAGACTCGTAATGCACAACAATCATCAGCCTTTATTAAGTATTTTAGAAATGATTTGAGATGAGAAAGAGAGAGGAAAAACTAAAGGGAAACTAGTTTAAACCTAGTAGTTGTCATGAAAAGTATACCTATAGTTGAGGTTAGGGATGTTACCTAATGTTGTCATGCATGGTTTAAATTCTAAGGTCTATCATAATCCCTTAACCAAGGAGATTAGATCCTAAGGGAGCATGGCAAAGAAGGAAAGCAAAAGAAGGAGTAAGCAAAGCATAAGATAATATGAAAGATGCAAAGATGCATATGCAATGCAACAATACAAGCAAAGGGAGGAAAAAGTGTGGGGTAAACACCTCCACAAGCACATCTCAACCTTTTTTAATGCAAGAGAGAAATGCAAAAAGAGAAAATAACACACAAGCAAAGGGAGGAAAAAGTGTGGGGTAAACACCTCCACAAGCACATCTCAACCTTTATTAATGCATAAAATGAAAGAGAAAGCAATCACACAAATAAAAAGGAAAGAGGACATAATTGAATGAGAAGATGGGAGGCAATGTATGAAACAAAGTAACTTACATGGGCACTCAACCAAACATACCACATTCAACATGCAAGCAAATCAAGCAAAGTGTCCTCAAAGGCTCACTATTTATGACATCCTTCAAATTCCTCTAAAGGAGGGACTAAGCTTCCATAAATAGGATCCTAAAGTCCTATGACATAAGCATATATGAGGATAGAATATACTCAAAGTATATGAAAAGAAATGCACAAAATAATACAAGCAAATCATGTCAAAAGATGGGAAACATTCACATACATCACAAGTGAAACCCTAAATGAAAGGCCTAAAAGATGCACAAACTCAAACAAGTTACAAACCAAATTAGGACCTATAATCCAACATACAAATACCTCAATATGTCTATAGCATAAATCAACAAGAATTAGTGGCTCAATTAATGCACAAAAACCATTTAGAACACAAACTAGCTCATGTATTAGGGTAAATATCACACAAAATGACCTAAAATGGAAATTACACTAAAAAATAGCAAACATATCCAAAAATTCCAAATAAAATCCTATATGAACCCTAGGTGTTAGGAACCAGGTTTCACAAGTAGGGGAATAAAGTCCAAACAACCCTATGCAAACAGAGATGAATTCCATAGGGATACCCTAGATGTAAGGGTGAATCGAGGGTCACAAAAACTAGCCTAAAACCCTACCCAAAATGCCTCAAAGCAGGGGAAAAATTGTCCAAGAAAATCATCTAACATGTTATCAATATGAGGAACAAGAATCATCCATTAACAAAGAAAATTCATCAAGAAATAAAATCAAATACATGAGATATGCAATTTCAATCCAATTAAAATACCTCAAAAGTAAAAATCAAGATTTAATTGGAAAATGACTTAAAAATTAATTGAAAAACTTGTAAAATCAATTAACATTCTAAAATGTCTAGAAAATATTTTTGCAAGATTTTTAGGTCATTTGAGGTATTTTTAATTGAACTAAACTCAAACAGAAAATAAAATGCAAAAAGAAGTAAGAGAAAAGAAAATAGAAAAAGATGTGTATCAAATAGCAACTTGATTCAGTTATTTCCAATAGGCCACGTGAAAGGGAGGTGTGGTTAGCAGAGGAGGCCCAGGTCCATAACTAATTCAGAGTGAGCAAAAACTCACTGTTTCATTAATGACATGGCATGGTCAACTCAGGTCAAAGCGCGCCCAGGATGAATCACGGCCATTCATCAGCGCTGGTCAAAGAGTCCAAAGGCTTAAGTGGCATGCCACGTTGGCAGGTGGGAGGAAAAGACCAGACGGTGGTCAAGGCTTCTCCGATCATCTTCTCCGATGACTCGCCGGAGAAAAAAGGTCCAAACCATATCAAAACGCCTGATTTTTGATACCATTCTAATCCTTATGTCACGTAGGTCACTAACCTATTGTTCTTTTTAATTTTTGGTTCATAAATAAGGCAACATGAAGGATCCTAGATTCAAGGTCGTATCACAAACTAACATGAACAAGAACCAAACCAATCCATAAATGATCTATGATGATAGGGCTTCAAGAATACATGAAAATGGCGCACGGTTGATGCATGATCAGAGAGAAATTTGGAAAGATAACTTACCTAACGGAGTGCCTCCGTTGGGCCTTGATTTGTGGATGAAACTTGTTGAAAAACAACCAGAAAGCTTCAAGGAACTTCAATGGAGCCTACTATCACCTTCAATTGGATTGAATTGCCTTGGATTTTGACTTCACTCTCCCACTTTTTCCTTCACTCGTGTAACTGAATTTTCCTTCAATTCTGATCCAAATCACCTTCTGAGCCTTTGTTCTTCATCAGAGACTTTTATGTGATGGATCTGAGCTAAATAGAAGGCCCAATTATGGCCTGTTAAGGGGAATTGAGAGAATCCAATTTTGAGTTTTTTGCCTTGAAATTTCATGTGGGAACTTGGCTCCAATGGCCCTGAACTTGGTTCAAGCAGCTTGCTTAACATGTAGAGTGATCCGATGGACATGATTCACTCCTTGAAATGATCTTGTGGTTGATTTTGGATGTTTAGCTTCATGGTGAAGTAACTTGAAAATGGCATGTCAAAACTCATCAAAACTCCATTCTGATATTGGCATTGTGTTTGTTATGTTTAAGGGACTCAAAAAATGCATAAACTTGTCATGAAATGGTTCAAAATGAATTTAATCAAAGTAATGGCTTTTAAGTACTTTTTTCATGGAACTTCCTTCACGAATCCTCAAATTCAAACCAAACCCATGATGAGTTGATGTTTGATGATGGAAAGGATGTCATTTGAAACAAGTTTGATGTTGGAGAAAGTTCCATTTGAAGTGTGCAAAGTCATGAAAATGATCTATAACCAAAATGGCCTATAATAAAAAATGGCCTATAATAAAAAATGACCTATAATAAAAAATGACCTATAATCAAAGTTTCCCAAAATACCCCTACCTTGCAAGCCTCATATCTTGAGCTCTACAAATCAGATGAAGGACTTATAGTACTTTTTGGGAAGCTAAGATCATAAGGAACAACTTTTATGTTTGGGTCAAAGTGAGGATAAACATCCTTCTAGGTCAAAAATGTCTCGGAAGTGGGCTGACTTTTGATGACCAAAATCACATTCATTTGAGGACCCATAACTTATCAGCATCATAACTTGAGTTCTAGAAACCCAATGGATGATTTCTAGTACTCAAAAGAAAGCTAGAAAGCTAGCAACATGCTCTACAAGTTTCATGTTGGAGTCAAGATGAGATGAGACTTGTATCTTGAGATATGTGGTCTTGAAGTTAGACAGTAAACAAAGGATTTTACACTGACAAGCTTAGAAACCCTAGCTTAGCAACTTCTCACACTCTTGAATATTCTTGATTTGATCTTGGAATAACTTCTTAGATGCCTCAACACAAAATTCCATGATCATAAGGACTTGGAAATGAGTATTAATCTCCTTCAATTTCCTAGTTGACTTAGGGTTGACCAGATGAAAATCCTAGATGCACCACCTTTGACTGTGGCTTCTTGCACTTGATATAATGACTTGAACAAGCTCCTCAATGACCCTCAATACATCCACTAAGCTTCTATAATGTTCTCCATCCATAACCATGGGCTCAATATCATCTGATGATCTTCACACGACCTCAAAGATAAGAGGTGACCCATATTCATTCATCTGCTTTTTCAAAGGACTTTGACTTTCTTCTGATGGTGATAAGCACTTGATCACTTGAACAAGACCTCTTGATTAGGCTTGGAGACTTTGGTGATCTCCTCTTGCTAGGCTTGGAATCTCTGGTGATCTCCTCTTTCTAGGCACACCTCTCTTAATCCCCTGTAAATGAACAATGATATACAAATGCTAATGCTATGAAAATGCAATGAATCATAAACCAGGTAAAGAAAATGTTGGGCAAATTTTGGGGTGCAACAGTTGGCCACCAAACAATTTCCTCAAATCCTGGTACCTCTTCGTAGCGCCGGGACGGATACTCAATCTACTTCAATGTCCTTCCTCAAGAATACTCTTTTTCAACTCAACAATATTTGGAACACAAACTATATCATGACATCTCATGATACCATTTTCATTAACCCAAAAATCAGCTCTTCGACTTTGATTCATCAAATTCAACCGATCTACCAACTCGAATCTGATTGCTCACCTTCTCGAATCTCATCAAGAATACCACTAGTAAGCTTCAACATACCAAGCTTAACCCCATAAGAAGTCTCTTCACAAACCAAACTCATATCACGAAATTGCTCAATCAGTTCTAACTCTTTTACCATCATCATCGGTATATGCAAAGGTTTCCTACTCAATGCATCAGCTACCACGCTTGCTTTATCCGAACGATAATTCAAACCAAAACCATAATCCGTCAGAACTCCCAATCATCTCCTTTGCCTCGCATTTAATTCTTTCATATCAAGGAAACACTTCAAACTCTTATGATCACTAAACATCTGAAATCTCGAACCAAACAAATAATGCCTCCAAAGCTTCGACACAAACATAACAATAACCAACTCTAAATCCTGCATTAGAAAATTCCTCTCATGCACTTTAATTTGCCTTGAAGCATAAGCTAAAACTTGCTAATGTTGCATTAAAACACCTCCCCATCCCATCAAGGAAGCATCATAATATACAATAATGGTTCTATCGAATTCGGCAAAAACAAAACATGAGCTGCTGTCAGCCTTCTCAAAAGCTCTTGAAACTTTCTTCATACTTTGCATCCAAAAAAAAGCTTGAACCTTCCTAGTCTACTGCGTCAATGGCAAAGATAACTTGGAAAAGTCCTTCAATGAATTTTCGATAATAATATGCCAACCCAAGAAAACTTCTAATCACAAAAATAGGTTTTGGAGCTTCCCATTGCGATACAACTTCAACCTTCAACATATCAACCATAATAACTCTACTCGAGATCACATGACCAAGGAAACTCACTTCCTTTAACCAAAACTCACACTTTGACAGTTTTGCATACAACTGCTTCTCTTTCAACGCTGATAACACAATTTTCAGATGCTCAACATGATCCTCTTTACTCTTCGAATATATCAAAATATCATCAATGAACACAACCACAAACTTGTCCAAATACAGATGGAAAAATCCTGTTTGTGTACTCCACAAATACACCTAGCGTATTAGTCACACCAAATGGCATCACAGAGTACTCATAATATCCATACCTCATTCAAAAAGTAGTCTTCTGAATATCTTCAGCCTTCACACGAATCTGATGATACCCAGATCTCAAATCTATCTTACTGAACACACTTGCAACAACCAACTGATCCATCAAATAATCAATCCTTGGATGTGGACACTTATTCTTGATAGTCACCTTGTTCAATTGTCTATAATCCATACAGAGCCTCACAAAACCTTCTTTCTTCTTAACTAACAAAATTGGTGCACCCCACAGTGACACACTCAGACAAAAGAACCTCTCCTCATGTAAATCTTCAAGTTGATTCTTCAACTTCTTAGATTCCGGTGTGGACATAGGATATGGAGCCATCGCTACCAAACTAGTTCCAGGAACTAGGTCGATCGTAAACTCCACTTCACGTTCCGACGATAAATCACTTATCTCATCTGGAAAAACTTCCGAATAATCACAAATAATTGGCACACCACCAACTTCCCCATTTTATTAACACTCAAAGTTTCCATCAAAATAAACATGTCAGTACCATCCTGCACCAACTCACCGAAACAATCTGTAAGCACTTAGCTTAACTCAAAACAATTCACTGCACACACCATCTAAGCTTGCAAGACACATCTATCCCATCCAACATGACTCTGTCTACTATCAATAAGAGATTAAGGGTGATCAGTTCCTCAATTTGTCAATAGACAGTCAAAAATCATGATGGGGCATAAACCATATTTACCAAACTATAAGAGCGTTCATCGACACACTGAGCCACCACTCCACACTTGAAGCATCCTGGAGAAGCACAAGCTTCTCCCCCACTTGTTTCATTCCCACTTCTGTAGACAAAGGTTAGAAAAAAAACATGTACCGATAGTGTTTTCACACGCATGTCGCATACTAGGGAACAAATAACATTAGACAACTTGACCGGACTGACCGACCTGCTCTGATACCACTACTGTAACACCTTTTTCTACCCCATAAATATAATGGAAAACCAATCACATTTATCAGAGTAAAATATTAAACACAATAAAAATCACCTCAAAGGGCGTATGTTTCTCAATAACTTAAATAAAAGTCAATGCTCCGTAAACAACGGGTTTTCCTAAAATTACTCAAATATTGCTTAAAAGGCAGCGAAACTCAAAAAGGCAAAATTCAAAGTTTTCCTTGCTCAACAAAATAATTAAAATAACAATAATCAATAAAACATGGTTTAACTCAAAGACCCCAACCTGATATTACACTATTAGAGCAAGACCCTCTAAGTAAACCAAAAGTCAAAAACTCCAAAAAGTCATCGACGACATCCACAGCTAAACCTGGTCATCTGCACGTTACCCACGTGGAGACAACATTCAAACATGCAGGGTAAATGAAACGATTCATAGTAATCAATATAGGAATCAATATATAAAATAACATCATTTTCATATTCAACATCATCATAATCATCAAAGAAACATCAAAAAGCCATAATTTCATAATTTACACCAAATTGTCACATAAATGCAAATGCAACAAGACTCATGCATGTGGTACCAATTGTTGCAACTGCGAAAAACACCCGGTGGAAAATAGAAGAGTCACCACCTTTCATTATTTATCCCAAAGAGAGGGAAAGGAAACGATTGGAAAAACCTGACGAAAAAGGGAAAGACAAGGTCATCGCAACCAAGTCTGAATTCGGGAGTCGGTTACGCAAGAGGAAGGTATTAGCACCCCTCATGTCCGTCGTACTCGACGGGATCCATGCTTGTTGTCTATCTAAGGGTGTGTTTAAACTATCTAGCTACAGGCTTGCAGGATAAAGAGAAAAGAAAATAGACTCGGCAGAGCATCGCCGCTCTGTGCTTACGTATTCCCTCGTGCAATGGGAAAGTCAGAGTCAACGTAGTTCGGCTAACTACGGGAGAAAAGGGGGGAAGGTTGCTCGCCAAGACATCGCGTCTTGTGCCTACGTACTTTCATCTAGTATGAAAGATCAGAGCAAACGTAGTTCGGGCTGACACGAAACCACAGGTTGATTAAGTTTTTTAACCGAGTAAAGTTAAACCTCCGTTCCAGCAGTTAAGGACAAAGCCTATTTGCGGTAGAACCGAAGCTTAACAACACTCTTTTGTGAAAAAAAGATTTCCGATTAATCCCGAAGGAAAAAGGTTTGAACTTTGTTTTGTATTTTTTAGTGAAGTGAATTAATTCGGTTTGTGATTCACGTTTCACTAAAGACTATGACATGGAGGCGAATGCGTCGTATATCGCCCCCAAACAGGACGTATACTAAACACTCTAGATAAGCGAGAGGATACCCCTCACTCATCATTCCCCATGTAGCTTAAGGCTCGTAGTGCCCAATGTTTATCACATTTATTAGATGGATTAGAATTGTTTTGAGATTAGAAGAGAGACGCACGGAAGGTCTAAGGGAAACTCGACCCTAACATTGTCATGCAAAGTGGTCCTAAAGTTTGGATTGAAAGGGGAAACATCTACCCTAATGTTAACATGCTTGGATTGAACACCTAATGTCTCTCCTACTCCCATCCTAAACGGAGGGACTAGGAATCCTATGGGGATCATGGCAAAAAGCACAAGAAGAACAAAGGAAGGATCAATCACAAGTAAAGAATGCAAACATGAAAATGCAACACTTAGAATGGTGGGAGGGAGGAAAAAATTTGTGGGGCAACAGCCGCCACAAGGGCGTCTCGTCCTCAAAAGCGATGCAAAATGATGCAAACATATGGAGAAAAACAAGAGATGAAAGCAAATAAACATGCAAACAAATGCTCACTTCAAACCATACACACAAGGATGCAACCAAGTGGAGAATGAACACACATGTCAACAAAATCATGATTAACCAACCACAAACAGTTACAAATATCCGAAACATTTCAATCCTAATGCATCACATTGATCTATGTTGATTCGAATCGAAACTGTATGCAAACAAGCAAGCAAAACAGCAAACATGACATTCTGGCATAGTGTTAATCGGTTAACCTGTGTAAAACATGTGAAAATATGGAAATTCGTAGGTGTTAATCGATTAACACCATGCGTTAACCGGTTAACACCCTGAAAACTTTGAAAATTTTGAATATTTGAATTGGTTAACCGGTTAACCATATAAGTTAACCGATTAACACTATACCAGAAGCCAAAAACAGCAGCAAAAAATCACTTCTAGCACCAAAATAGCTTAACCAAGGTTCCAACAGATCAACTTATCAATTAAGCACGCAATTAACAACAGAAAGCAGAGATCCAACAGCATGGGTACACAATTACACAACAATATCACAATTCGAACGGATCGAAATCAACCAAAATTCAATCAAATATGAAGATTAACATGATAAGCTCAAAAATTATATCGGATCGAGAATTCCAACCTTCGAAGCGGAGATTTGCTTCGGTAAATGTTGATCAACTGAATTTGAGCAGATCCAAACAAGATTATCTGGAAAACATCAAGATCCACAATAATTCTTGCAAGAGGAATGAAGATCAAACACTTTAAAGCCAAATTACTCCAAATAAGCACTTCCAACTCAAGTTCAAAAATCAGATCTCAATTTGCACAAAAATTGATTATGAAAATTGATCCAATGATGATGGTAAATGGAGGTTTATGCTCAAGAATCCATTGATTTCAATGAAAAATCAATGAATCCAAATGATGAAGAGCTTTGAGTGAGGTTTTGGGAATGGAGAAATTTGAAAGAAAATTGAGAGCTCAAGAGTGAATTCTGAAAAATGAATGGAATTATGAGAGATTTTATGGTTTGGTTTGGAGTAAATCACTTAAGTATGACTTAGGTTTGGATCCAAAGCAAGGTTTAGAAATAGGATTGGAAAACTTGACTTGGAAAGTGGCATGGGATTTTGGAGGGAAATCTGAAATTTAAAGATGTTCTAGATCCTTCCCAAATGAAAATTTGAATTCCAAGGTATCGCTACTGCGAAAAAAGGGAGGCCGACAATGACTAACAGAGTCTCCACCTATCGTTATTTATCCCAAATAAGGGAAAGGAAACGATCAGAAAAAACCTGACGAAAATGGGAAAAGACGAGGTCATCGCAACCAAGTTCTAGGTTCAGGAGTCGGTTACGCAAGGGGAAGGTATGAGCACCCCTCACGTCTGTCGTACTCGACGGTATCCACGCATGTGTTTTCTAGCTAAAAGGGTGTGTAAACTATCTACGCTAAAAGCTTATGGACAAAAGAGAAAGAAAAAAGAACTGACTCGGCAGAGCATCGCCGCTCTGTGCCTACATACTCCCTCGTGCAATGGGAAAGTCAGAGTCAACGTAGTTCTCCTAACTACGGCTAAAGAAGGGGGGAAGGTCGCTCGCCAAGACATCGCGTCTTGTGCCTACGTACTTTCGTCTGGTATGAAAGATCAAAGCAAACGTAGTTCGGGCTTACGAGAACACAGGCTGTTCAAAAGTTTTACCCGAGTAGGGTTAACAGACTATTCTAGCAGTTGGTGTATGCAACTCGACCATTGGTGACTTAGGCGTTACCGTTTGTGATAGGACTAAAAGTTAACAACACTCTTGTTTATGAAAATAGTTTTCCTGATTAAGACCCCAAGGGGTGAAAAAGAGTTTGAGTTGTTTTTGTGTTTTTTAAGGAAGAAGTGTTTTGAACTTGGTTTGTGACTCATGTTGCACTAAAGACTATGATCTAGGAGCGAATGCTTCGTATATCGTCCGAAGGACATACACTAACATTCTAGATAATTGAGAGGCAACCACCCAATAATCATTTCACATATGGCTTAAGGCTCGTAGCGTGCAACAATTGTCAAGCTTTATTAAGTGGATTGAAGTTGTTTGAAGATGAAAAGAGAAAGGGACCAACTAAGGGGGACTAGACCAAACCCTAAAAGTTGTCATGCAAGATGCACCTAAAGTTGAGCTTGAAAGGGGACTACCTAATTTTGTCATGCATGGTTATAAACCCTAATGTATATCATAACCTCTCTTGAACAATAGAGGTTAGAAATCCTAAGGGAAGGAAGACAAAAAGAAGAAGAAACAATGCAAATGAAGAATGCAAACACAAATGCAACAAGGAAGACAAAGATGCAATGCAAGTGAGGGAGGAAATATGTGTGGGGATGGAACCTCCACAAGCTCATCTCAACCTCAATCCATAGTATGAATAGATGCAAGAGAAGAGGAGAAGAAGATGCATAAAAAACAAGTAACAAAAACAATGAGAAAAAGTCCTCATGGATTCATTACTTTTGGCAAGCTTCAGGTTCCTCCTCAGGAGGAACCAAGTATTCCAAATTCATAGGAAATAATTGGGGTGAGGAGAAAAGATCTCAAAAGCTAAAGCAAAACATCATAAGCAAATGCAAACAACAACATCAAAAAATGCAAGCAAACACCACTTATGGAAACACAATGTGCAAACATGAAAGTATAAGATCAAATGAATAACTTATGCACAAGGTAAAGACATATGAATTGACACACAAGGCCTATAACAAGCCCCTGACATGAAAAAATTAAAATAAGGTTCATCAATAATGCACAACCAATCTTTTGGAAGCAAAACAAAACAAGTACACAAGTAGAGATGCATAAACATGAAGCAACTTGCAAAATACATGAAAAATAATAAAATGCATCTAAAAATGCCAAATAAAATCTCAAGGGACCCCCAAGGTACTAGGAACCAGGGGTCAAAAGGGGAGATTGAAAATAAAAAGGAAAGTGCCTCAACAGAGGGCCAGCACCAAGAGTGTCCCAAACTAAGGCAAAGATGGAGAGGGAACAAAAAGCAATTCAAACTACATGGAAACAACACCTAAAAATCATGAAAAAAATATCCAAAGATCAATAAACATGTTAATGCAATGCTCAAAAAATTTCATGCAAAAAAGAGAAGTTTACACTTAGAAATAAAATCAAGAACGAACAAAACTACAATTTAAATCAAATAAAACAGCCCCAATACTTAATTCATTTTTTAATTGAAAATAAAGTGAAAAAAATAAAATAAAATATCCTGAAAAAACTAGACATCTTAAAGTTTGTGAAAATTATTTTTGGTAAATTTTTAAACTATTGGAACTATTTTTTATTTGGATTAAATTTGAAACAGCACAAAACAGAAAAATAAAAGAAATAAAAAGATTAAATGAAAAGAATAAGGTGTGGATAGCAACAACTGCTAGTGTGAAATGCGCTTGGGCCCAGCCTGGGGGGTGCCAATAGCGTGTGACTTTTAAGCCCAAACCAAATAGAAAATAAAATAGAATTCTGAGCAATTGTGTGGTGCAAGGTTGACTAAGGACCATCGTGGGATGCAGTGAGAGGCGCATGATTAAATCCTAAGTATGCTCATCATGTGGCCTATAAAAGGCCACCTCAATTAATGAATTTGAGTTGTATTATTGTGTACACAAGCCCAGAAATGAACACGATGGGTCTTAATTCAACGCGCGTGATCAAAAGAACACAATCGGATGCACGAAAACGCGCCACGTCACCCTTCTTCTCCCATGGGACACGCCGGCGCCGAAAATAAATTCCGGTCGTCTTCTTCCTTGCCTCTGGCCGCCGCAGGCTCACACAATAACATGGCTCCATCAATTCTCAACCGTTTTGCATAATCTTTAGATGAAAACTCATCTACTCGTCGCGAGGATCATGAATCCAACATTTATTTCTACTAATTCTCCATAACAACTTCAGAAATCAAACAACAAGCAAAACGTACAAAAATGAAAGTTCACCAAAACTCAAATTAAATGGTCTAAACCTCATCTACATGTTGCAAGGAGCAAGAATCCACAAAAATTAAAGCAAAATACCACAGAAAATCTTCAAACCGAATCAACATAATTTTGAGCTCACAAAATCAAACACCACAAACTCAAACGAAAATGATCCAGAAATGATCCATACAACTCAAGGATTCAAATGCAACAAAAATGGTGAAAAACCATGGCATATTAAGAGTGTAAGGTTGAAAATTAGTTTACCTAGTGGAGAGCCTCCACTGGGCCTTGAAACTGTGATGAAGCTTAACGAAAAATGCCCAGAATCACTCCATGAACTTCAATTGAGGTGTTTGGAGGCTTGATTTGGTCTGAAAGTGGTTGAATCCGAGAATTCGTTTTTGAGTTTTTCTTCACTTTTTCAAAATGTGTTATGGCTGTTCATGCACGAAAATGACCTAGCTTCCATCCAATTTTCATCTGGGACACTTATATGTTGGGTCTATGATCAAATGGGGCTTCAATTCAAGCTAAACACCCCATTTCAAAATTTCACTTTTCACACTTTTTCCAAGTTGCCACACACGTTTTTACCACTACACCAGCTTGGTTTTCAATCCAAATCCACTACAAATCAGTTGTGTTGATCAAAGGGATGAGATTCGAGGCTTAATTTTGATCCTATGATTGATTTCCATTTTGTTACTTCAAGAGGAATAAACCATGAAAATGGCCCATTTTGAGACCCCAAATTTCCAATGTGAAGATGGAAATGTCTTTGAATTATTATTTGCAATCAAAAAATGCACAAACTTGCCTTGAAAAAGTTCAAAATCCATTAATTCTCAATTTCTCAATTTAAACCTCCTTTATGAAAAATTCAAACCCCAAATTCTCAATCCGAGCCTCCACCATGACAAAGGATGAATTTTAAGTGCAAATGGACCCATTTGGAGAAAGTTTCATGTTGAAAAGATTTCCATTTAAAGTGTGCAAGTTGGTGAAATGGACCTATAATTTTATGACCTGTAATCTTACTTTCCCAAAATACCCCTGACTTGTAAACCTCATAAATTGAGTTCTACAAATCATATGAAAAACTTCTAGTACAATTTGGAAAGCTAAGATCAAGACCTACAACTTTCATGTTGGCCAAAAGTTGAGGAGAAACATCCTTCTAGGTCAAAACTGGCTTGGAAGTTGGTTGACTTTTGTTGACCAAAATCACATACCTCTAATGAGTTCTATAAATCCAATCAAGGACTTCTAGTACTCAAATTAAAGCTAAGAACATGCTCTAAAAGTTCCATGTTAGCCAAAAATTGAGATGAGACTTGTATATTAAGGTAGGTGGTCTTGAAGTCAGGCACTAAATAGGGGATTTTACCCTGAGAACCCTAATTTAGTAACTTCTCACACACTTAACCCTTGATGAATTGAACTTGAAATGATGTCTCATATGTCTTAACACAACATCCCATGACCATAGAGACTTTGAATTGAGTTTCTATCTTCTTTAATTGCACAGTTGACTGAGAATTTACCAGATGAAAACCCTAACTGCAATACTTTCAACAGTGGCTTGTTCCACTTCACACAACAACTTGAATAAGCTCCCCAATGACCCTTAAGACCCTCAATGAGCTTTATTTACATCTCATACCCAAAATGATGCATTCAAAATCTCCTGGTGCTCTTCAGTTGGCCTCCCAGTTAGGAGCTGACCCACACACATCCATCTATCCTTTCACAAAGCCTTGACCACTCTGATGACCAATCAAGCTTGAGTAACCACTCTTGCTTAGGCTCAATGCCCTGAGAAGACCTCTTTTGCTATGCACATCCTTTTTGATCCCCTGTTCCCTGAAAAACGCTATGCAATGCAAATGCTAGAACAAAATGAAATGAAATGAAACATAAACCAAGTTAAGAAAAGGTTGAGCAAATTTGGGGTGCAACAGCTGCCCCTATTCAAACGACTTGGACCTAAATGAGTGAAAAGCAAAAAACTTTCACGCAATCAAGGTAAAAGACAGTTGAATACCAAAGTACCTAGAAATTTGCCAACCGCAGAAAATCCGAATATAGCAGAATTGATCTCAAAGCCACCCTGTTGGGGAAAGAGAATACAAACGTCAAAAACGGCACCATGGTCTCGATACCATATTGGCAAAAAGTAACAATCCAAGTTACCGGAGTCTGGATACTCCACAGAAATCAAAGCCTGAATGTTCAAAACATAACTCTGAGCCTGAATACTCAATAAACGGAGCCTGAATGCTCAAATAAACAAATATGAGTCTGGATACTCAAAGATTGGAGCCTGGATACTCGATAAATACAAAACTAGAGCCTGGATGCTCAATAAACGGAGAACTAGAGCCTGGATGCTCGGTAATAAATCTGAGTCTGGATACTCAATATCTGGAGCCTGGATGCTCGATGAATCGGAGCCTGGATGCTCAAAAACATAAATTGGAGCCTGGACGCTCAAAGAACACATCTGAGTCTGGATACTCAATAGCCCGAGCCTAGATGCTCAATGCAATCTGAGCCTGGATGCTCTATGCAAATAACCTGAGTCTGGATACTCGATTAACCTGAGCCTGGCTGCTCAATAATAATTCTGAGCCTGAATGCTCTATGCAAATAACCTGAGTCTGGATACTCGGCTAATAAATATGAGTCTGGATACTCAATGAATAAATTTGAGTCTAAATACTCAAAAATTGGAGCCTGGATGCTCACCGCAATCTGAGCCTGGATGCTCTATGCAAGCTGAAATATATTCATCAGGATCTGGACATCCTATGAATTCAAGTCAAACGACGTTGCTGGGAAGCAAAAGTAGCCGTGGTCTGGATACCACATAGGCTGAGAAAACATTACGTGCCAAGGTCTGTATACCACACGACGATAAGGGATAACCACAATTACTGCGATCTGGATATCACAGAGCATCAAAGAAACTACCATGGTCTGGATACCATAACTGCCTTTACCGGAGTCTGGATACTCAACGGAGAAAGCAATACATTACAAATTGAAAATTCACCGGAGTCTGAATACTCAACGGAGAAGAAGCACTCGCTGGAGTTCTAAGAATACAATTTCAAGTTGATGGAGTCTGAATACTCAACGTAAAAGCCGGAGTCTGAATACTCAACGTCATTGACCGGAGTCTGGATACTCAACGGACGAAAAGAAAATATCACAAATATACCCATCAAAACTTGAACGCCACACTGTCTTCACCGGAGTCTGGATACTTGACGGAAAAGCACAATAATATCAATCACCATGGTCTGGATACCACAACCACCTTTACCAGAGTCTGGATACTCAACGGAACAGGGAAAACCTCATCAACCAGGAATGGACCGGAGTCTGGATACTCAACTGACAAAGGCCTTCATCGCCATACTTATCATGATCTACCAAGATCCAAAGACACCGCTGGGAAGTAACATGAGCCAGGGTCTGAATACCACACAGGTTTAAAATAAAACACATGGTCTGATCACCAAAAGAGAAGATCAAACCTCCGGAGAAACACCTGAAACAAAGAGATAACAACCTGGTCTATGTTTCACATGCAAATGTTTGAAAATGGCGTAATGCTCCATACGAAATGGAAATGCTACGCGTTTGGGTAGATGCTATGCACACATGCAGATGCATCGGAACTGAAACAACAAAGTAAATGCCATAGAAATAGAAACCGTCCTATCAGGAACGACAAACAACCCTGCAGGGAAAAGCTTACCCATGCCAATAACAATTGGACTTATACCAAAAAGGCCTCGAAAGGCTCACCTATCGGGGATAAAGTTCATACAAGAACAGAAAATCCTAAATCAACCGGGGATGCAGATCAACACTCGTTGAGGTAAATGTTCGGGCTGACTATCCGGAATACAAAACCCTCTGAAGAACAGATAACTCACCAAGTACTTAAAACAAATAGGCTAAACAACCTCACTTACCTGATAGAGAACAAAACTTCTATCGGATGTCTCAGTCTGTACTGCTGAAAGCTGAGTTCCTTCAATCAGACTGAGTGAGAGGGAGAAATACTAGGTCACTGCTGAGGAAAACCTGACACCTACTCTGTGGGGATATGCCCGAATCTCGACTCGCTGGGGAGTAAACGCATACTCGTACTCTGTGAAGGATTAAAAACGCACTGGCCGACTGCCAGGGACATGCTAAACACGACATGTAACTCTACTAGGATAGAGATGCAACCTCGATTGCTGGAGAACAACACTGTCTGGGGGAAAAGATGAATCCATCCATATTCGTAAACCTTGCCCCAAGGGTAACAACCCTGCAAAAGACAAACAGACGAGACATCCTACACAACAAGACTATCTTGGTCATCATCTGTGACATTGTTCAAAGTTTTAGCAATTATTGGCCAAGGCCTGCAAGTTTATGTATGCAAGTTCATTAAAAACATCGGGCATCTTTCTCAAACAAAACAGTAAAAGAATAAAAACAAAGCGCACAAACAGAGTACTGAATAGTATATGTTTATTGATAAACGACTTGTGAATAGGCAAAGTTTTTATAACAGATGCAACTCCTGAAAAGAGGAAGCTGCGCAAAAACTACAAGTGTGCATAAAAGCAAATACAAAAGTGTACATTTTAAACAAAAAGTACAGCAGTGTCGGCAATGTGGCACAGACAAACACCATGAGCTGATTCCTCTATGACTCGCTTGACCCTGAAGCTTTCACGACGCTTCACCTTCAGAAGAGATTGATTCGGATAAACGGCCCTCAGGTTCTCCCAATCCACTAAGCAATGAAGTTCATACGCAGACCGCAGTCATTTGCTTTTCAATCCCTAACTTTTTCTTGAACCGCCCTTTCGGGTTTTCGATTCACCGGGATACCCATTTTTGCCAAAGTCGCCTTTTCAGGTTTTCAACTTTGCGGGTTTACATCTTTTCTTTAATTTTATCCCTAATTTTTGCCCGAACCTTTTTCTTTTTCATGGTTCGCCAGGATGCCCCATTTTTTCCTGGACTTTTCTTTTTGTATCCAGCGGGTCTCTTTTAAGCAAAGTATTTTTTAACTGCGTCTGCGTTCACAGGGGATGCAAAGTCCTCACCGTCCGTGGTGGATAATACTAAGGCTCCCCCAGAGAAAACCTTTCGTACAACAAACAGACCTTCGTAATTGGGAGTCCACTTGCCCCTTGTGATCTGACTGTGGCGGGAGAATCTTTTTCAGCACAAGATCGCCCGTCTGAAAGCTTCAAGGGCGCACCTTCTTATCATAAGCTTTCTTCATCCGACTCTGGTACAAACGACCATACGCAATCGATGCTATCCTCTTTTCGTCCATCAGACTAAGTTGATTCAATCTATTCTTGATCCATTTTGCCTCATCAAGTTTTACGTCAACCAAAACCCTTAAAGAAGGAATCTCAACCTCTAGCGGCAGGACAACTTCCATACCATACACTAGTGAGAAAGGAGTTGCCCCGGTTGATGTGTGTACCATCATATAATAACCGTGCAAGGCGAAAGGTAACATTTCATGCCAATCTTTGTATGTAACAACCATCTTTTGCACTATCTTTTTAATGTTCTTGTTGGCCGCTTCAACAACGCCATTCATCTTCGGCCGATAGGGTTATGAGTTGTGATGTTCGATCTTGAAGCTCTGGCATAACTCCTTTATCATCTTATTGTTCAGATTTGAACCATTGTCAGTAATGATTCGCTCGGGGATTCCATATCTGCAGATGATGTCCTTCTTTATGAATCTTGCCACGACTTGTTTGGTCACATTAGCATACGATGTTGCCTCTACCCACTTGGTAAAGTAATCGATGGCTACCAGGATAAAACGGTGTCCGTTGGAAGCAGTGGGCTCGATTTTTCCAATCATATTGATGCCCCACATGGAGAACGGCCAAGGGGATGACATTACATTCAACGGGCACGACGGCACATGAATCTTATCAGCATAAATCTGGCATTTATGGCAACTCTTCGTGAATTTGAAACAATCCGACTCCATTGTTAGCCAAAAATAACCAGCTCGTAGGATCTTTCGAGTCATGGCATGTCCGCCGGCATGCGTGCCAAAAGTACCCTCGTGGACTTCTTCCATAAGCAAACTTGCTTCTTTTTCATCCACACACCTGAGTAGTACCAAATCATGATTCCTTCTATACAGCACACCATCTGGGTTGAGGTAGAAGTTTCCAGACAATCTCCTAAGAGTTTTCTTATCCTGGGTCGATGCCCCTGGCGGATACTCTTGGTTCTTAAGGAAATTCTGGATATCATGGAACCACGGTTTACCATCGGAAGCTCCTTCAATAGCAAATATGAAAGCGAGCCTGTCGAGGCGTGAGATAACAATCCTTGGAGCTTCATTCAAAAAATTGACCTTGTACATCAAAGATAGTGTAGCCAAAGCGTCTGCCATTTGATTCTCCGCTCTTGGCACATGGTGGAAGTCTATACGGTCAAAAAATGGTAACAATCTTCTTGCATAATCCTTGTAAGGGATCAGATTGGGCTGTCGAGTTTCCCATTCTCCTTCGATCTGATTAACAACTAGCGCTGAATTGCCATATACATCAAGTTTCTTAATCCTCAGATCAATAGCTTCTTCCAAACCCATTGTTGCACCCCAAAATTTGCCCAACCTTTCTTTACCTAGCTTATGTTTCATTTCATTCACATTAGCATTATCATTTGCATTTCATTGACATGTGTGCAGGAGATCAAGAGGTATGATTACCAATCAAGAGCTATACAAGATTATGGAGGTAGCTAAGAAGGTTATTCAAGTGTTCAAGGGTTGATATCCTCACCAGAGAAGTCTAAGATCCTCAGAGAGAGTGGTTGAAACCAAGTATGTAGGCCTCCTAACTTGAGAGTTGTGGGAAGATCATCAGATGATTCTGAGGCCATGAAGTTGGACTTGAGGTCTTGATAGGGCTCATGAGAAATTTTGAAGTTCATTTGGAAGCCTAGACAGGTCATTGTTCAAAGGATATGAAGAACTACCATGATTGGTACAATTAGGGTTTCATTTGGTCCACCCTAAGTTAACTGATGATTTGAAGGAGGTTGAGACCTAATTCAAGAGCCATGTAATCATGGATTGATACATTGAGATGTTCTAAGGATGATTCCAATGTTAAATCATCATGATTGAAGAGTTTGAGAAGTTTTAGGCTAGGGTTTCTAAGGCTTGATAGTGTAAAATCCCCTAGCTTGACCCCTGACTTCAAGACCACTTAACTCAAGATGTGTTTTTCATCTCATCTTGACCCCAACATGATTGTTGTATAGCATGATCTTAGCTTTAATTTGAGTACTAGAAGTCCTTTATAGGGTTTATAGAACTCAAGTTATGAGCCAGACAAGTTATAGGTCATCTGAGGCATGTGAATTTGGAGCTTGAAAGTTACCCAACTTGCATGACACTTTTGCCCTAGAAGGATGATTCCTATGAACTTTTGGTCAACATGAATGTTGTTCCTTATTCTCTTAGATTTCTATAGAATACTAGAAGTCCATGATTAGATTTATAGAACTCAAGTTATGGCTTTGACAAGTCAAGGGTATTTTGGGTATTTGGAATTACAGATCATTTTGCATTATAGGTCATTTTCACTATCTTGCAAGCTTCAAATGGAGTTTTGTTCAACTTGAAAGTTTCTCAAAACGATGTTTTTAGTCCAACCAAGTATCAAGAGTCCATTGATATGGATTAGAGCAAGCGTTGGTTGAAGGAATTTCTCAAAAAGGCCATTTTAATGAATTAAAATGGAAAAATTCAAAATAATTGGTAATTGAATGATTTCAAACCAAATTGGTACTCATTTTGATTGGAAATGAAGTTCTAAACACTTTGGCATTATTACATTTTTAAGTTGATATTCATTTCATAGTCATTTGGTGGATTACTTCATGATGAAGTAACATTTCAAACTTGCACCTTAGATTGAAATCAAGGTTACAAACCAATTCAATTACATTCCACACATCCAATGCAAGTGATCTGAAGCAAGATTGGAGTGAAATCAGAGCATATGCATGGCCTCCATAGTTGGAAATTTGGAAAAAAATTGAAAGTTGAAAGTTTGGATTTGGGCCATGATTGGGCCTCCAAAGCTTCCAAATAGATTATAAATAGATTGTTGATCATTTTTGGAACCTTCTAGTGCCATTTTCAGTTGAGAAACAGTTGGAGTTAGTTGAGAAGAAGCTTGAAGAATTGATTTTCGAGTTTGGAGATTGAGGGGGTTTCAGAAGAAATTGAGCATCAAGCATCATTCAGCATCATCCATTGAGTGAATCTGCACACTTTGGAAGAGAATTGTGGCCTGAAAGTCACCTTACGTGAAGCTCCGAATCAGGTTTCTTTCTTGCAAAATTCCTCTTTAACTATGCACTTTCCAAGCCTTAGATGCATGTGGTTAAGACCTATTTGAAACATAGATTGATTTTATATAAGTTTCGTAGTGAATCGTGCCAATTTTTGACATGGCATCCCAAGTTGTAGTTCACATATCTCTCTAGATAATGGATAAAAATGAGAAAGAACATGATAATTGGAACCTAGGGAGTGAGACGAACAAAACCGTGTAAGAAAAGTGAAGTTTCGTTGAGTTGGAAATTTCCGTCACCGTCCATCCCGCCGGAGAAGATGACCGGATCTTCTCCGGCCGCCCCTGCAACCACCGCGCAGGAATAGCTCCGTTTTAGTATTTAAATCACCAACTTCGTTCACAACCGTTAGATTGCGTTGAATAGGTGGACCGGGTAAGCCAATCGTGTGGCCGTGATCGCATCCCGCGTGGTGCCTTTCATTAGCATAAGTGAAACGCAGAGTTTCACTAAAGGAAACTCTGGGCCTTGTAGTCAGCGTGCTATTCCCACCCCACCAATGTAAAGCCCATTCCAGTTGCATGCGAAAACGCTACTTAATGCACCCCTGGTCTGTTTCCAATTAACTAATAAATAAATCTGAGTGTAGCCCTCAGCTGGGCTTAGTCCAGCTCGCTATTTACACGCCTCGTGCATGGCCCAGTGTAGATAACACATAGGTAGTTACTCGTTGCACCTCCCTCCTAGTTTCTTTTAATCTCTTTTTTTTTCTATTTTGTTTCTTATTAATACTTGTTAGTTTTAATTCATATAAAAATAGAAATGATTCTCAATAAATATTGAAATAAATCATGTGAACACTTTGATATGTTTAGAACTTTTTCACATTTTTTAATTTCAGTTTGATTGTATTTTCCAATTAATGGCATATTTTCTATTTTAGTGTGTTTTTAATAATTGGATAATTACATGCTGAGCTTTATGATTTTATTTCTCTTTCAATAATTCATATTAGCCTCTGATTTTTTGTATGGTGAGTGTTGACACATGAAATAATATTGTACTATTTTTGTTGTGATTTTTAGATGATTCTAAATAGGATTTTGGGATAGATGTTTAGGAGTATTCATTGATGGATCCCTTTAGTGTACCCTTTAGATTTTGGATTTTGTTTGAGCCTTTTGATTTAGGTTTAGCCCCTGGTTTTTGTACCATAGCTTGTTAACACATGTAGGATAATGTAGTATTTTCCTTGGAATTTTTAGGAATGATTTTCTATTAGTTCCCCATTTTACAAATTGGCCTTAGTTTAGGTGATCCTAACTAGGTTAAGTGCATAAATTACTCTTGTAAATGACCATTAGATGATTCTAAGTCCCATTTCCTTTCTTGATAGATTGGTAATTAGATAAATACCTCTTTAGAGCCCTTGAATCTTTAGTATAGGTGATCCTTAGAAGGAAATATTTGAGGATCTTTAGAAGATCAAGTAGGTGGATGATTCTTCCTATAGGGTTAGTTTCCCTTTCAATTTTCCTTGCTTGATTGGAATCCTCCTTGTGAGCATGTTTCCTCCTGTGGAGGAATACATTGCATTATCATAAGGGATTTGAGTCTATGAAAGCTCTCTCTCTCTCTCTCTCTCTCTCTCTCTCTCTCTCTCTCTCTCTCTCTCTCTCTCTCTCTCTCTCTAAGGAAGTGGAGTTGGTTGAGTGCCTGTGGTAAGTTCCTGTGGAACTTACCTTGCTTCTCAACTCCATTCTCCTAATATTTTCTTATTCCTTTTCTTTTAGGAACCTTCTTGGGGTAGCATAGTCCCTCCTGTGGGGGGAATGTTGCACATCTCTTGAAGGAGCAAAGCCTCTAGGATTCTCCCAAGTCCCTTTTAGTTGGTTGAGTGCCTGGGATAAGTTCCTGTGGACCTTACCCTGGTCTCCCAACTTTCAATTCCTTTCCCTAGGATAGAAGCCTTGTTTGTTTACTTGTGGATTGAATCCATTATTTTTCATAGAATCTTATCCTCATTCATGATTGAGTGGTGTGTTGCATTAGGATAGTGCATGTTTAGGATAGTCTAGTGTAGGTGCATGACTACATTAAGAGGTCGAGTGAGTCTCCCTCTGCTTGTTTGCCTTAAGGGTTGAGGTGATCCTCCCCTTGCTTGTGTGTTGTTTTTCTTTTTCTACTTGACGTATTTGCATAATAGAGGTTGAGTGAGCTCCCTCTGCTTGTTTGTTTTGTCTATTTTTCTTTGCTTGATTGCTAAGAGGTTGAGTGAGTTTCCCTCTGCTTGTATTGCTGCATTGCATGTGCATCTTTACTGTTCACTGTTTATCTGTTTAAGCTGATGCTTTATCTATTTTCGTATACCATTGACATGATCCCCTAGGAATCTCACTTCCTTTGATAAGGAAGTGATGATTAGAACTTTAGGTTGAAACCTATGCATGATAACTTCTAGGAGTTCCCTGTTTCAAAACCTCAACCATAGGATGAATCCTTGGCATGACAACATTAGGACTTGACAGTCTCCCCGTAGAGTTCGTTCTCTTCTCATCTCAAAACAACAGTAAAAACGTAATAAAGGCAAGTTAGTATAAGCGCGTTACGAGCCTTAAGCTACTTGGGAAATGATAATTGAGCGGTCTCCTCTCAATCGTCTAGAGTGTTTAGTATATGTCCTTTGGACGCTATACGACACATTCGCTCCTAAGTCATAGTGTCTAGTGCTATACAAACTACAGACAACCATAAAACACAGTTCTTCCGTAAAAGACAGAAAACAAACTTCAAATCTTTTTGCCCCGTGGGCCCATAATTCAAAGGAAGCTTTTCTGAAGAAAAGAGTGTCGTTAACTCTCAGTTCTACCGCAAACGGTAACGCACGAGTCTCTGACGAGCAGGCTGCATACACCAAACTGCTGGAACTGTTTGTTACTCCTACTCGAAAAAACAGATGAATCTGAACCCCCGTAATCCGTATTATCCCGAACTACGTAAGCTCTGATCTCTCATATCTGTTGAGAGTACGTAGGCACAATACTGACGTATTGGCGAGCCACCTTCCCCCATCCGTTTACCCTTAGTTAGTCGAACTACATTGACTCTGATTTCTCATTCTCTGATGAGAATACGTAGGCATAAAGTGCGACGCTTTGCTGAGTCATTTTTCTTTCCCTTTTCAGACCAGTCTTGATAGGTAGATAGATAAACCAACCCTTCAGATAAACACATCAAGCATGGATCCCATCGAGTACGATGGACGTGAGGGGTGCTAATACCTTCCCCTTGCGTAACCGACTCCTGAATCCAGACATGGTTGCGATGACCTTGTCTTATACCTTTTCGTCAGGTTTTTCCGATCGTTTCCTTTCCCTTTCTGTGGGATAAATAACGAAAGGTGGCGACTCTTCTGTTTTGCCGGCACCTCATTTTCGCGGTAGCGACAGCTGGGGATCCAACATCCCCTGTGCGAGTCAATCCTAGCGCTTGCGTGTTTACCTGCTGGGTTGTGTTTATTTATCACATTTTACTTCTCACATTTTATTTTTAGTATGATATAATTATCTGTGTTGTTGTGGGAGGGGCTATGATGAGTGTTAAGCCAGACCCAGGCTTGAGTATGTACATAGTTTTAGAAGCAGATTAGTGGTGAACCTACATGTTAGGCATGCACTAGTTCCCATGCAATCTGCACTCAGACGAGATTCTCTGAGATGATTTTTATTTCCAGCCCAGTGGGCCGTCGAAAGGATTTCAGATCTAAGGATTGTCGACTCTGGGAACCGATCATTTGTGATTCAGCTGAGTGAGGCCACTTCAAGAGATGATGATGCCACACCTTCTGGGTATCGTATCATTGTTTCTTGAAAGTTGATGAACGCATAGGATGCCGTACCTTGTCAGTGATTAGGTCCATACCTGTAAGCGGGGTCGGGTTGTTGCAGGAAACCGTAACCTTTAGACAACCTGGTTTTCTTGACAGTCAATAAGTATTGTGGGTTTCAGTAGGCCTTTATTGTGGTATATTCTTGCTGAAGCAAAATTATGACCTGCCACTTCACAGCACAGCACAACACATCACTCTTGATCTCCTGCTGCATTTTGCATTTGCATTTACATTTTCATACTGCATGACATTTAACACGTGTCTGTGTTGCAGGTGTATAGTTCTCTCTCGATTCTAGCAATCTTATCCTTTCTGTGTCCATCATGGAGCCCAATGTGAGAAGAACTTTGGCCTACAAGTTCCCTACTCCAGACATTACTACTCTGAGGGGTTTGATTTCTTTGCCTGGTAAGAAAGCGATGAGAGACTTCAGAGGAACCTATGGGAAGCTGCTCAACGTTGTGTGCAAGCCATCTCTGTATGAATTGAACGGACTCCAGACCCTACTTCAGTTTTATGATCCTCCGTTGCGTTGCTTCACATTTCCAAGCTATATGCTGGCCCTACTTTAGAAGAGTTTTCTGCCATATTGGAGGTGCCCATTCTTGCTCAGGTACCCTTTTGTCCTATTAATCAGGAGCCAGATCTGGCCAGTATTGCTATAACTCTGCATATTGAGGTTTCTGAATTGAAAGGAAAGACAGTCAGGAGAAATGGGGCCTAGGGATTCCCATTACCTTTTCTAGCTGAGAAAGCCCGACACTTCGCCAAGAAGGAATGCTGGGTGGCATTCAAAGCTATTTTGGCATTGTGCATATATGGTATCATGTTATTCCCCAATATTCCAGATTTTGTGGATGTGGACGCTCTTCGTATTTTCGTTTCAAGGAACCCCATCCCTACCTTGCTCGGAGATGTGTATCATTCGGTGCACTATAAGAACGAGAATAGAAGAGGCAAAAGTGTATCCTGCTGTGCTTCACTGTTTTACATATGGTTTGTCACTCATTTACCTAAGGATGGCCCTTTTATAAAGACTGCAGAGATGAAGGAGTGGTCTGAGCGACTGATGAGTTTGTCTGCCAAAGACATTGATTGGTTTGATAGAGATTGCCTGGGGAGTGAAATCATTTACAGCTGTGGGAACTTTCCTAATGTCCCTCTGGTGGGTAGGAAAGGCTGCATTAACTACAATCTGTCTATCGCTATCAGACAGTTCGGGTATGCCTTGAGGGGCCCTCCTAAGGACGAAGAGGTACAGGAATCTCTGTACCTCACTAGTGCATTAGAAGGGGATGATCTGGTCAGATTTGAACATGCCTGGAATAACGTTCACCGAAAAGGAAATACCTCGTTGGGGAAGAGCAATAATCAGGCTTATCCTCCTTATGTGGACTGGATTCATAGCAGAACAGAAAAAGTGCTGATGCCTTTTCCACCTGTCAAGCAGGACTGCCCTGCAGAGCCTACCATGATTGAAATCTAGAAGTATAAGCATCTTCAAGCTAAGAATGAAGAGCTAATCAAAGCCAATGAAGAGCTGGAAAACGAGATCGCTCAACTCCGAAGAGAAAAGAACGAAGCCGTACACACCTGCAAGAAGCAGACAGAGTTGATCAACCACCTGGGCGCTAATTTGACCAAGGAGACTGATTCTAGGGAACGTCTCGGGTTGGACCTGAAGGCCGTACAAGGAGTATTAACCACCAAGAAGCAGGAGCTGGATAAGGCATACCGGAAGTTGACCCAGTATGAGAAATTGTGGAACAACACTTTGACTAGTCACAAAGAGCGGGAAGAAAAACTGAAGCAGCAGATAGCCCAGTTGGAAGCTCAGATTAAGGCCAAAGACAAGAGGATAGAGGCTGAAGCCTCACTACGACGAGATGTCCAGTATAAGTTGGTTGAGACCAAAGCGAACCTGCAGGATTGTCAACTCCGGGTTGATGCTAAAAGGAGTAGGGTGGAGAACCGTTCTGAAGAAGGTGTTTCTAGGAGTGTTACTGAGAACCTCCCAGAGTCCATCAGGCAGAGGGATTTGCTAATCCAGGGCCTGCTCACCCAACCTGATCATCCCGCTACAAAGAAGTTACTAGAGGATTTCCGTGCCCGTAGCCGCACCTGATTTCTTTGTATTTCTTTTGTACATTTTATGCATTGATATGCTGATCACCACCAGGCCTGTTGGTTGGGGTCAAGATTGTCGCTTCAGTTGTATTCAGTTACTGTTGTATGCCACCCTCGTGGGTTTTCTCTGATATATATATGAGGGTTTTCTTTCCATGATTGGACGGTAGACTTTATTTGTCTCGGAAGCTAGAATCGAGAGGGACTTCCTCCTAATGCATGGATACGTGTTTACATTTGCATGAATCATTCGCATGACAGGTACCTTTCCGTTTTTCTAACCCTTTGTGTATGCAGGTTATTTCAGGATTGAACAAAGACCGATCCACCGATACTCGACCAGAGCGAATAAAGCTAGAGCAATGGAACAAGTGCAGACTGACATCCAAGAACTCAGAGAGAGGATGGACCGTTTCATGGAGCTCACGCAAGTGGTCGCTAACGGCCAAGACCATCTCAGAACTCTGGTGCAGCCACTGATCTCAAGGGTTGACAGCAACGGTGTGCTTCATGGTGGGAATACTCCTAACCCTCCACTTGTTGAGACCCTTCAGGGTGGCATCCCTGTGACTGGAGGGAATGGAAGTGGTAACGACAATGTGGTCACTAACATCGGGCTTAATGGAAATACGACTGGCGTCAGTAACGGTAACTTTGAAGCCAATGGCAATGCTGGGATAGGCCATGGCAACACTGGAGGAACTGGCAATGCAAGGAACGCCGGGGCTGGTAATCTGTATGGTATTGATAACGCTGGGTTTGCTACTAGCAATGGCAATCAGCCATGGCTAGAGGATTTCCAAGAGGACTTGTTCTCGCAGAAGGGAGCTGAGGGCGAGTTGAATTCTGAAGCCCGTCTGAGGTTTAAAGCCCTCGAGGACAAAATGAAGAGTTTTGAGAACTTGAATACTATGGGTGTCGACATGACTAAGTTGGGACTGATCTCAGACTTTAAAGTGCCTCCCAAGTTTAAGGTACCCGACTTTGAGAAGTACAAGGGCACCACTTGCCCTCGTGTCCATCTGAGGTCGTACTACCGAAAGATGTCCGCTCACTCTAAAGATGAGAAGCTGCTGATGCACTTCTTCCAGGACAGCCTATCCGGCCCATCCTTGGAGTGGTATATGGGCTTGGAACCCACCAGTGTGCGTACATGGAAAGAACTTGCTAAAGCCTTTGTACGCCATTATCAGTATAACAGTGATTTGGCTCCTAACCGGGTTCAACTGCAGAACTTGTCTCAGAAGAACAACGAGGGATTCAAAGAGTACGCCCAGAGGTGGCGTGAACTGGCAGCTAGGGTTTAGCCACCGATGGTTGAACGAGAGCTTGTTGAGATGTTTGTAGCCACTCTTCCGGGGGTTTATTATGAGAAATTGGTCAGTGGTATGTCAGGAAGTTTCTCCGATCTCATCATCACTAGAGAGCATGTTGAAAATGGAATCAAACTGGGAAAGATTCAGGGTGTTGATCTATCCTCAGCTGGAGGAGGAAAGAAACCTTACAGTGGTAAGAGGCGTGAAGGTGAGACGAGCGCAGTGTCTAACGCTCAGAGAAAGGGTAAAGGCCAGCAGGTCGCTAGCATAACCATCCTTGCTATCCAGTAACCTCAGTAGCAGCAGCAAAGTCAGCAAGGGTACAGGAGGTACCAGAACAAAACACCTCTGGCAAATCGTCAACTTGAGACACCGCCTATGTCATATGCTCAGCTATTACAAACTTTGCTTCAGTTACAGCTAGTTCAGAAAAGAACCCTGGCTCCTTTGACAGAGACACCTCCACAGGGCTACAACGCGAATGCGAGATGTGATTTTCACTCGGGGGCATCTGGCCACTCAATTGAAAACTGTAAGGCATTCAAGCACAAGGTGCAAGATATGGTTGACGCCAAAATCATCAATTTTTCTGATAATGTGCCGAACGTCACAAAGAACCCTATGTCGAACCATGGGAGAGATGGGGTGAATGCCATTATTGAAGAAGAGAACTCGGATTCATTGACTAATGTCAAGGACCTGAAAACACCGCTTGGTTTCGTTAAAGCCAAGCTGATGAAGAAAGGCATCTTTCCGGGCTGTGGGGAGTTGTGTATGGATTGTACGACTCGTTCAGACGGCTGTGAACAGCTGATAGCGGGGATTCAGAGTCTGATGACCGAAGGAATCTTGCAGCTTAGTCGGAGGGCTGAGAATAAATTTGGAGAAGTAATGCTAAAGCAGGATGATGAAGTTGCCACTATCACCATCCCTCGTAAGACAATAACCATTTCTGCATCCAGGCCACCTACGATCACCATCACAAAGGCTGGTCCTATACCATTTGAAAGTACTAACGCGGTTCCATGGCACTATGGGGCAGACGTCTGCTGTAACAGACAGAAATTGGAGTTGGATCCATCTGGGCAGTCTGTGGACAACCTAGTGGGAACTGGAGGAATAACACATAGCGGAAGAGTATTCACTCCACCTGAAGTTGTGGCTGACAAAACTGACAAAGCTGAGAAAGCTGATAAAGGAAAGAATAAGATCGTTGAGGAAACCTCTCGTGGGGTAGAGAAAGACCTACTTGTAAAAGACGCCGAGGAATTCATGAGATTGATCAAGAAAAGTGATTATAAGATCGTTGATCAGCTTCATCAAACACCATCTAAGATGTTCATTCTGAATTTGTTGTTGTGTTCTGAGGCACATCGCAACGCGCTGCTGAAGGTTCTGAATGCAGCGTATATGCCGTAAGAGATCTCTGTCAACCAGCTGGAGGGGGTAGTGGCTCACGTGAATGCTGGGAACAGATTAGGGTTTACTGACCTAGAGCTGACGCCGAAGGGAAGAAACCATAATAGCGCCCTGCATATCTCGATAGAGTGCCGAGGAACGGTTATGTCCCATGTGTTGGTGGACACAGGATCATCTCTCAACGTTCTCCCAAAGAAAGCTCTGATGAAGCTGGATACGAGAGGATTGATTTGTACACCCAGTGACCTGGTTGTAAAAGCTTTCGATGGAACTAAGCGTCATGTCTTTGGAGAGGTAACCCTACCCATCCAAGTTGGGCCGCAAACTTTTGACACAGTCTTCTACATCATGGATATCATGCCATCCTATAGTTTCCTGTTGAGCCGGCCATGGATCCATTCTGCTGGCGCAGTGACCTCCACATTGCACCAGAAGCTGAAGTATGCTGTGAGGGGCAGTATCGTAACCGTCTGTGGCGAAGAAGACATAATGGTGAGCCATTTGTCGTCTTTCAAATATGTTGAGGTGGATGGCGAGATCCATGAAACTTTGTGCCAAGCGTTCGAAGCTGTTAAGATCAAAGATGTGACTCCAGTGATGATTGAGAAACCTGAGATGACTCTCTCTTCCTTCAAGGAAGCTCGAGTTGTTGTTCAAGCAGGCTCTGCCCCATGCTGGGGGCAAGTTCTGGAAATCCCTAACAAGCAGGATAAGTTTGGGTTAAGGTATTCTCCTTCTGCGGATGCTTCCTCCTCTCGCGGTACGCTGTGCGTCAAAGGACCGATCCAGTTCACAAGAGGTGGCGTGATATTTGAGAATGTCAACGCCGTGTCTGAAGACGGTGAAGATAGTGATTGTGACTTGGACTCCTAGATTCAGCCGAGCAAACCAAGCCAGAGCCTCAACAATTGGTCTGTCCAGGATATTATCCAAGTGACAGGCAAAGAGTAATGATTTACTTTCTCCAATTATTGTACAACTCTATGTCCTACCTGGGGCATAGTGGTTTTATTTCAGGGCCTTCTTTGGTTATGTACATACAATTTATCAATAAATCAAAGGGCGTTTTTCTTTGCATTCAAATTTTGTGATCACTGTTATTCCTGTTTTTATCTTTTGTTTTGAAAAACAATAAAATGGCAATACGGTTTGTGCTAACCTGCATATCCTTGTTTTAAGCTTAACCCTTGTTATTGCAGGATTCACATCACAGATGACATCGACTATGAACCTTCTATGACTCACTTCGACTTCGATTACCCGATATATCAAGCTGAAGAAGAGATTGATGAAGATGAAGACCTTCCCGAAGAGTTGGCCCATTTGTTGAAACAAGAAGAGAAAGTCATTCTGCCTTACGAGGAAGAGATTGAGATTGTGAATCTGGGTTCTGAGGAACTTATCAGGAATGTTGATAACGCGAAATCATATCGTTTATTTTGCTTGATTTACATGCATTTATTTGTGACTATTATTAATTTATCTTGATTTATGTTCTGTTATATGATTAATTTACTTTGTTTAGCAGATTAGGGAGAATTTGGACTAAAGAATGAAAAGAAGAAGAAATGGAAGGAAAACAGATGAAAAACAAATGAAAAACAACAGATACGGATTTTGCTGATATGACGGTCGTTACATGACCCTTACGACCGTCATGCGTATTAAGACCGTCACATTTCATGACGAGCGTCACACAGACAAAATATCAGTACATTAAAATCAGAAGTATCCACGATCACTCTCAACTTAATTTATTCCTACACTTTCTCCACTCACTGCCCACTACTGGAAGTTACTCCCACTCCCTCCATAACTCAGCCATGATCTCTGGAAGTTGAAGAATGAATTATCCCCTATAAATAGGCCTTAGATTCAGAGTTTCTGGGGGAGCCTTCGACGTATCGAAGTGCTGCCGAAATTACCAATTGAAGCTGAATTTATGTTCTTGCATTATTTTCCCGTTTCCTTTTCCTTTTATTCCCATTTGTATGGTTTTATTTGTTCCTGTACCTTTTACTTCTTGCCAAAGTAGAATCCTACCGACATTGTGAGGGACTACCCAAAGATTTGAGATCAGTACAATTTACAGGTTTTTATTAATTGAATTACTACTTTATTTCTGTCATAATGCATGCTTTATTATTCAGTTGTTTATGTCTATTTCCGTTTGCATTAATTATCATGTCTAGCTAAATTAGTTTTATCAGTATGTAACCGAATTAGTAGGACAAGATTCGATAGTAACCGGTACCTTCCCTTTTTACAAACAACCTTTCTGGCTGTAGTTTTTAATCTTAATTTCTAAATAAACGTTCGTAGCGACAGCGAGAACTTATTTAAAAGTAGTTTTGCCACGACAGTGGGAAATTCATAAAGGTACGAACCAACAAGCGACAACTGCGGCTAAGACCAGATAGTAAAAACTAGGCATTCGTTTTAAAAACAGCGACAACGCTTTAAAAGGGATTAGAACTTAATGGTTTTCAAAAAGTAATTTAAACCCCGAACGGGATAGCGACAGCATACATTCCGCCTTAGAGTTGCGACTAGCGTTAACAACCATCATGAGACAAAGGTATTTAAACCGTTATTTTCTTCTTAAAAGTGTTTGCAAAGAGTAGAAAGCACCGGTGAGCTATCGAATCCCCGATAACTAAGTCCTTGCATACTGATATCCCTTTACCGCTTTTTCTTTAAACCAATTATCTTTATTTCCTTTGCATTTAATTGCATTCGCATTCAACTTTCCTAATTCCATTAGCCTTAGCTTTACACCGTAATAATAGATAACGGTAGATTGACATTGGTCTCTGTGGGTTCGACAATCTTTTATATTACTTCGATATTTCCGTGCACTTGCGGATGCATCAAATGTCAGGATAGGGGCTGCATTGCAGAGCGATGTCAAGTAGAGATTGGTCGAGATGCTTCGAGAGTATAGTGACATCTTTTCTTGGTCATACGAAGATATGCTCGGACTCGACACTGACATAGTGGTCCATCATCTACCACTGTGAGAAGATTGTCCTCCCGTTAAGCAGAAGCTTAGAAGGACACGACCAGATATGGCCGTTAAGATCAAAGAAGAAGTGCAGAAGCAGCTGGATGTTGGCTTCTTAGCGGTCACTACTTACCCTCCGTGGGTCGCCAACATAGTACCTGTACCAAAGAAGGACGGTAAGGTGTGGATGTGCGTTGATTATCGGGATCTGAATAGGGCGAGCCCTAAGGATAATTTCTCGCTCCCTCATATTGATGTGTTGTTCGACAATACAACTCAATTTTCTGTGTTTTCGTTCTTCGATGGCTTCTCCGGCTATAATCAGATCAAGATGGCGCCGGAGGACATGGAGAAAACTACGTTTATTACACCTTGGGAAACATTTTGCTACAAGGTAATGCCTTTCCCTCTGAAGAACGCAGGGGCCACTTACCAACGAGCAATGGTCACTTTGTTTCATGACATGATTCACCATGAGATTGAAGTCTATGTTGATGACATGATTGCGAAGTCCCAAATGGAGGAGGGACAACTGGTCAATTTGCTGAATCTTTTCGAGAGGCTTAGGAAGTCCAGGTTAAGGTTGAATCCTAACAAGTGTACTTTCGGAGTACGTTATGGAAAATTACTGGGGTTTATTGTGAGTGAAAAAGGCATTGAGGTTGATCCTGCTAAGATAAAAGCAATACAAGATATGCCAGCGCCAAAGACTGAAAAAGAAGTTCGTGGTTTCCTGGGCAGAATAAACTACATTGCAAGGTTTATATCTCAGCTCACGGCAACGTGTGAAACGATGTTCAAATTACTGAAAAAAGATCAGGTCATTATCTGGAACGAGGATTGCCAGAAGGCATTCGATAAGATAAAACAGTATCTGCAGGAACCTCCGATTTTGATACCCCTAGTGGCCGGAAGACCCCTAATCATGTACTTGACAGTTCTTGAGAATAGAATGGGTTGCGTTCTCGATTAGCACGACGAGACTTGCAGAAAGGAGCATGCCATTTATTACTTGAGTAAAAAATTCACAGATTGTGAGTCTCGTTACTCAATGCTCGAAAAAACGTGTTGTGCGCTCGCGTGGGCTGCCAAACGTTTACGACAGTATATGCTCAATCACACGACCATGCTAATTTCGAAGATGGATCCGATCAAGTACGTCTTCGAGAAGTAAGCGCTTTCAGGCAGGATTGCCAGATGGCAAATGGTGTTGATGGAGTATGACATTCAGTATGTTTCCAAGAAGGCCATCAACGGAAGTGTATTGTCTGAATACCTTGCCGAACTGCCCATCAAAGATTATCAGCCGATGAAATTTGAATTCCCTTATGAGGATATCATGTTTCTCAAAGTGAAAGATTATGATGAACCGTTGCCGACGAGGGGCCAGATAGGAAGTCCTAGTGGAAATTGATATTTGATGGGGCAGTTAATTCGTACGGAAGTGGTATCGGGGAAATCATCACGACTCCCTAGGGATCCCACATCCCGTTCACTGCTAGATTGACATTTCCGGTCACCAACAATGAAGCAGAATACGAAGCATGCATCATGGGTTTAGAAGAAGCTATTGATTTGAGAATCAAAAACCTGGATGTGTATGGTGACTCGGCACTTGTTGTTAACCAAATTAAAGGGGAGTGGGAGACTCGTCAGTCGAATTTGGTGCCGTACATGAATTATGCCAGAAGGCTACTTCTGTTTTTTGATCGAGTGGAACTCCATCATGTGCCCAGAGCTGAAAATCAGATGGCTGATGCCTTAGCCACGTTGGCTTCGATGTATAAAGTCAATTTTTGGAATGAAGCCCCAAGAATTGTCATTTCCTGTCTTGATAGACCTGCATTCGTCTTTGCGATTGAGGAAGCCTCCGATGGCAAGCCATGGTTCAATGATATCCAGACTTTCCTTATGACTAAGGAATATCCTGCGGGAGCGTCAACCCAGGATAAGAAGACTCTGAGGAGGCTGTTTGGAAATTTCTATCTCAATCCTGATGGAGTTTTGTATAAAAGAAACCACGATCTCGTGCTACTCAGATGTGTAGATGAGAAAGAAGCTAGTCTGCTTGTGGAAGAAGTCCATGAAGGCACATTTGGTACGCACGCCGGCGGGCATGCTATGACGAGAAAGATCCTGCGAGCAGGATATTACTAGCTGACGATGGAGTCGGATTGTTTCAAATTCGCGAAGAGATGTCATAAATGCCAGATTTATGCTGATAAAATTCATGTGCCGCCGTGCCCGTTGAATGTCATGTCATCCCCGTGGCCGTTCTCCATGTGGGGGCATTGATATGATAGGCAAGATCGAGCCCACTGCATCTAACGGTCATCGCTTCATTTTGGTAGCCATCGAATACTTCACCAAGTGGGTGGAGGCAGCCTCGTATGCTAACGTGACCAAGCAGGTGGTGGCTAAATTCATAAAGAAGGACATCATCTGTCGATACGGAATTTCCGAGCGGATCATTACTGATAATGGTTTGAATCTGAATAACAAGATGATGAAGGAGTTATGCCAGAGCTTCAAGATTGAACATCACAACTCATCACCTTACCGGCCGAAAATGAATGGTGCGGTTGAAGCGGCCAACAAAAACATTAAAAAGATAGTACAAAAGATGGTTGTGACTTACAAAGATTGGCATGAGATGTTGCCATTTGCATTGCACGGTTATCGTACGAAAGTACGCACATCAACCGGGGCAACTCCTTTCTCACTAGTATACGGTATGGAGGCTGTCCTACCGTTGGAAGTTGAGATTCCTTCTTTGCGAGTTTTGGTTGACGTGAAACTCGACGAGGCAGAATGGATTAAGAACCGATTGAACCAACTCAGCCTGATAGATGAGAAGAGATTAGCATCGATTGCATATGGTCGTCTGTACCAGAGCCGAATGAAGAAAGTTTATGATAAGAAGGTGCGTCCTAGAAGCTTTCAGACAGGTGATCTCGTCCTGAAGAAGATTCTTCCGCCACACTCCGATCACAGGGGCAAGTGGACTCCCAATTACGAAGGTCCGTACATCGTCAGCAAGGTCTTCTCGGGAGGAGCCTTGTTGTTATCCACGATGGATGGCGAAGATTTTGCATCCCCTGTGAACGCGGACGCAGTTAAAAAATACTTTGCTTAAAAAATGACCCGCTGGAAAGAAAAAAGAATATCCAGGCAAAAATGGGGCATCCCGGCGAACCAGAAAAAAGGAAAAGGTTCGGGCAAAAATTAGGGATATAAATGAAAAATGTACACCCGCAAAGTCGAAAACCTGAAAGGGCGGCTTTGGCAAAAAAGGGTATCCCGGTGAATCGAAAACCCGAAAGGGCGGTTCAGGCAAAAGTTAGGGATTTGAAAAGCAAATGACTGCGTTCCGCGTGTTGACTTTCATTGTTTAGTGGTTTGGGAAGACCTGAGGGCCATTTATCCAAATCAATCTCTTCTGAAGCTGAAGCGTTGAAGAAGTATCGAAGTCGAGTGGGTCATAGAGGGATCAACTCATGGTGTTCGTCTATGCCATATTGCCGACATGTATATACTGATGTATATTTATGTTATTATGCTTGCGCAGCTTCCTCATTTCAAGAGCTTGCATCTGTTGTAAAACATTTTGCCCATTCAGGGGCTCGTTATCTATAAAACATATACTATTCAACAATTCTGTTTGTTTGTTTAGCCTTTATCTGTTTTGTTTGCGAAAAAGAACGCCCGATGTTTTTGATAAAATGCGCATACATAAACTTGCAGGCCTAGGCCGATAATTGTTGAAACATTGAATTACCTGAACATTGTCACAGGATGATAACCTTGATTGGTCCCCTTGAGAAGGGTATCTTGTCTGTTTGTTCGTGTTGTTGCAGGTACAACACATTCCAGGCAGTACGCCGGATGTTTTCCAAGTAGGATGGTTCCTTCTTCCCCAGCGAGTTCAACGGCGTCTCCCCACGGAGTCTGAACATGGGACCGCGGGCATTGATATGTCTCCCTGAGCAGAGATGGGTTTTCCCCAACCAGATGTGTCCTAAGGAAGAATCATCATTTCTCCAGCTGAGTCATACGCCGAAGTATATACTCGTTCCCAGCACCGGGTCAGTGTTCAGTTTTCTCGTAGAAGACTATTCACAAGTGTTCAGCTTCCGATAGTTCAGACCGAAGTCTCCAGCGGAATTGAAAGTCCCCACAGAGTTGTACTCTCCTCGGCAGGTAGGAGTAATTCCAGCGTCTGGTTGTCTATCCTCAGCCAAGTTTGCAGTTCCCCAAGAGAGCCGAGTCCTTGGAAGCCGTCCAGGGCATTATTGGTTTTCCCCAGTAGAGTGCTGAATAACTGATGTTGTACTTCCCTATCGGAGTCCGTATCTCCAGGAAAAGGCTATCTGGGAAGGCCGCGCAGTTTATTTCTGCGGTTGACATCGTTTTCCTCAGCAGTTGGTGGTTCGTACACCTAGTTGAGCGAGTTCAGGTTTTCCTAGAACTTTGTTCCCCTGCGGCAGTCACCTGGAGTTCGTTTCCCCAGGCTAAGTCCAATTGAGATTGGTGTGGTTTCTCCTCGGCAGAATAATTCCTTCCTCCACCAGAGTGGTCCTTTCTCCTTGACAGGAGGATTCTCCCCTCAGCATTTATTTTGCTGATGGGGTCGTAGCATTTTGCATGATTGCATAGCATTTACCCTAAACGCGTAGCATTTCCACCGTGTAGAGCATTACGCCATTGTGAAACATATGCATATGTGTTGCGGTGAGAATCATGATACCAAGCTATTGATTAACTTGAATCTTTAATTCTTAAAATTCACAACCGGACTTTAATTTATCCAAAGGAAAGGTCTAAAGAGAGAAAGAACCTTTTGCGCGATGTAACAACAACGCTAAGAGATTCGGGGATCGGGGGTTGGTTATGCATAGGGTAGGTGTTTCACATCCTAAACATCTATAGTACTCTACAGGAACCTTTTGTTTGATTGCATGCTAAGTTTGGTAAATGTTTGCTAAGGTTTGGGATTGGGTAAAGGATGTAGGTTAAAACCTAAAGATAGTTTCTCAGTTTGCTTACAAAGACATCGCATCCTCTGCCTACGTATCCTAACTAGGATAGAATCAGAGCAATCGTAGTTCACCTTACAAGGGATGAAGAACACTTGATTATGATCAAGGTCCAAAGGGGAACAAACATATCCATGCTTGTGTAGAGTTTCACAAAACTCTTTAAATCTATGTTAAACACTCAAGAAAGGGGAGTAAGTAATCATTTCCATGATTCTTACATAGAGTTAACCAAACTCTATCCTAAAGTTCTACGTTGTAAGACCAATTGGTTCTATCCAGACCAAAAGGTGGGAGAAGGGGGGAAGGTTGCTCGTCAAGATATCACATCTTGTGCCTACGTATTCTCATTGTCCAATGAGAAATCAGAGCGGTCGTAGTTTAGGCACGGACTACAGAATAAGGATCTATTGGTTCTTTCCAGACCAAAAAGAGGGAGAAGGCTCTATCCAAGCCTAATGATTTAAATCCCATTGGTTCTATCCAGACCAAAAGGGGGAGAAGGTTCTATCCAGACCTATGAGTTATCCTATTGGTTCTATCCAGACCAAAAGGGGAGGAAGGTTCTATCTAGACCTATGAGGTTATCCTGTTGGTTCTATCCAAACCAAAAGGGGAGGAAGGTTCTATCCAGACCTATGATTTAAATTCTATTGGTTCTATCCATACCAAAAAGGGAAAAGGTTCTATTCAGACCTATGATATAAATACTATTGGTTCTATCCAGATCAAAAGGGGAGAAGGTTCTATCCACACCTATGAGTTTATTGAGCTATCTATGACCCAAACGTCAATAGAGAGACTTTCCTTTGGAAGGAAAAAGATGAGGCAACTTGGATGAGAACTAAAGAGTTTCATCACTTTGGGAAAATAAACTTAACAAAGCATAAACATTCAAACATGATGAATATAAAGAGATATGGTTACAACCAAGAATAAACAAGCACATTACAATAAGCAAGGATTTCAATCAGGATGAATGGTTACAACCAAAAGCAAGCATTTAAGATATTACAATATCAAGCAATGATTTCAGTCAAGATAAATGGTTACAACCAAAGCAGACATCAAGATATTACAATATCAATGATTTCAATCAAAGTAAATGGTTACGACCAAAGCAAGCATCAAGATATTATAATATCTAGAAGGGTAAAGTTCTTTCAAGACTTAATGAAAGGTGAAAACCAAAGCATATCTTAACGGAGAATGGGGTACATCTTAATAAAGATGGAAGGGGATCTTAACAAAGATGCATCTTAACAAAGATGAGGTTTCATTAGGGCTTAAAAGATGACATGTATACTTACAGGCATCATGCCTAATCAAATAATGTCACAACAAATGTAAGTGAGAAGTTCAAAACTTCATGGGAGAAAACTTTCAAGTTTTAATGATGATTACACACAAATGCTTACAAGCAAGAGTTTTAGTCAAACTCAAGTACACAAGGATGCTAACAAGCCAAAATCATAACTTTAAAATAAAACTCAAAAGAGAATGAAATTAAAGTTTTGAAATGAATAAATGAGAGATAGGAAGGTGAAAACCCTAAAAACATTCATGGTAGCATGTGAAATGCAAGTAGAAAGTTCACATTTATGAGTTTTAGGTTTACCTCTTGAAGCAAGCTTAAGCAATAAGAAAACCAGAGATATTGAGAGCTCTTACAAGGTCTTCAAATGTTCCTAGGTTGATGAATATATGCTCCAAACAACCTCCAAGCAAGCTAGTGGACGAAATGCCTTGTAAATGAAGGAAAAACTCTAAAATCCAAAGATTTCAAAGACCAACTCACTCATACCTTGTTAAATAAGTGTGGAAGTGATTTGGATAGCTTCAATACATCATATTTGATGTGTTTGAAGTGTTTCTTGAGTTGGAAAAAGTTTGGAAATGGTTTTGGAAGGTGTTTTGCAAAAATAGATTTTGAGGGATTTTGGAGACTTAGTGAGATTTTGCAAGAATTTGGTGATTGTGTAAGGGAGAGAGTTCTAGATGGTTTATAGAATGGACCTGGTGTGTTTGTGATGTAGGAAGTGAGTTCTATTTATAGCCAAAGGCCTTGGATCAAGGTATGGGCAAAAGTGAAGCAAATTGCAAGTTTTAACCTTCCATCATGAAAATCTTTTGAGTTTTCCAATGCAATCTTCATACTTGTCTTTAAGCCACTCTACTAAGATATTCTCCATGCCCTATATATTGTTTTCATCATGATTGATAGGTTAAGAGGTGACTTCTTGAAGTAAAGTTGATGATTTGACAAGGGTAGCCACCTTTTTTCTCTTTCTTTACTATTCACTTTTGCAACTTGCATTAAATAATGATTTCCTTTGATCTTTGTGCCATTTTCGTGGGAATTGATATTAAAAATGTTCATTATCAATGCAAACATCATAAATGAGGTTAGTCTTTGATTAGCATCGATTTGGAGAGGTTTTGGAATAAAAAAACTCATGCTGACCTAGTTTTGCGAATGTGAGTTTTTGCCAACTTGTGGATCTTGGTTCTCTCTAACCAGGAAGAGTTATGGAACCCACTTGTACTTTTTAAAAATCCTCAATTAGGTACTACAATATTTATGCTTGTGTTAGGAACTCATTCCCTTTGAAACTAGGTCAAAAACCCTTGTGTGGTTAAGGAGTTATGACTTTGCCCTTTTGAAAACCTTAATTTCCCAACTTTTTGATTACTTATCAATTCTTGATCCAATGGTCACAAAACTTCATGGGTAGGTGTAATATGTCATCAGGACCATTTTTGATTCCCATCTTGAGGTCAAATTCCTCATGAGTGAAGAGTTGACTTTTCAGTCAACGGAACGATCGAACGGTGGCTACCGAGTCGACTGTTGATGTTCCGGGTATTTTGAGGCCTTGAAACTTCTTGAGTAGACTTTACTAAGCCATAGGAACTTCATGGACCATGATCCCACCATTGGAACACCTTTTAAATCAAAAGTCAAACTATAGTTGACTTTTCCTAATCGAAAACCCTATTCGGGTATCCTGAACTGCACTGTTCTTAATTCCTGGGTGACAAACTCAAATTGGATTCATACTTGATCCAATGGAATACATTTGATGATGTGGAGACTCAATTCAAGGAGAACCAATCCAAAACGTTGATTGATTAACCCTCGAAGCCTCGATTTCGGCTGTACAAAACCCTGATTCCTGTATCTTGATAAAGACAAACTTGAAATAGGTTATGGTTAGATAATCAAATGAATATGATCCTAAAATGAGGATGAGGATCTAAGGGGTCAAAATTTGGGGTGCAACAGTTGCCCCTATTTAAATATCTTCACTAGATGATAATGAGAGATGACAATCCTCTTGGAATCATAGTGGAAGGTATTTAAATATAGCAAACCAGAAATTTTATCCCTTAGATCCGATGGTATGCAAAAGGACTAATGCAAATATGCCATGACTCTAAATGATGTTTTATGATGTTTGAATGCAAGACAGATGCATACGCACGAGCAAAGATAAAAGAACGGCAACAGGACGAGTAACCACTCACGAGGACCCAACACACTGGGGAAAGATTCCAAGCGAAGTAAGCAAGATAGTTCAATCATGAATAAAGATGTTGTTCAAGGAAATCTTTTACGCAGGGGACACAAATTCCACCAGGGAAGACACATCTTCATTGGGGAAGGAGATACGAATCTCACCGGGGATAACCAGATGAGGAAGTCCATCGGGGAAGTGTCGCTACTGCGAAAATCGGCACCAGCTATGACAGAAGAGTCGCCACTGTGCATTATTTATCCCACAAGAGGGAAAGGAAACGCTCAGAGTAAACCTAACGCAAAGAGGGAAAGAAATGGTCATCGCAACCAAATCCTGGATTCGGGAGTCGGTTACGCAAGGGGAAGGTATTAGCACCCCTCACGTCCATCGTACTCGATGGGATCCACGCTTGTTTTCTATCTATGGGTGTGTTTATCTATCTACTCTAAAGGTTTGGGTTAAAAAAGAAAAGAAAATGACTCGGCAAAGTATCGCACTTTATGCCTACGTATTCCCGTCTAGAACGAGAAATCAGAGTCAACGTAGTTCGGGCTACGGAAGACACAAGTTTGTCTAATAGTTTTTTATCTCCTTATGAAAGGGTTTTCCTGATTAAAGGTCCAAGAGGAAAAAAACAGAGTTTGATTGTTTGTTTGAGTCTTTTACGAAAGAACTGTTTTTTAGGATGTTTGCAATCTCAGTCACACTAGAGACTATGACCCAGGAGTGAAAGCTTCGTATGTCACCCAAAGGGTACCACACTAACAACCAGATTACTGGAGAGAGACCCTCCACCAACCTTTTCCCAGATAGCTTAAGGCTCGTAACGCACGACTTCAATTAAACTTATTACTGTGTTTTTGAATTGTTTTGAGATGAGAAGAGAAAGACACCCTAAAACTATGGTTGAAAGGGAATCTACCTACAGTTATCATGCATGGGTCAAAACCTAATGTCTGTCATAATTCCCTCTTGCACAGAGGAAATCAGAGATCCTAGGGGAAACAGCAAAAGAAAGCAAGCAGTAAACAGTAAAATGCATGCTATGCAACAGTACAAGCGAGACAAGGGAGTCCGACTCAACCTCAAACCTAAGAAAAAACAATCAAGGGGAGACAAGATCCACCTCAAACCTAAAGGTAGGCAACACAAGCAAACATACAATACAACAAAAGAAAAGAAACAAAGAAAGCAGCCCAAGCACAGCAACAGTCTTCAGTAAACAGCAACTTCAATACTCAACAGCAGCAGCTCTAAACAGCAAATCCTCTTGACAACAAAGTTGACAGCAAAATGGTTTCATCCTCAAGCTAGCTTCTATCTTCAAGCTTCATCCAATTTCATCTTCAAGCTCTAGCAAGCACACTCCAAGCAAAGGATTAATCACTAAGATCAAGGTTGCAATGTTGAGAACCAAATGAAAACCAAAGGAAATCATCAAGTACCAACATTGAAATGAAAAGGCATCCTCAAAGTTCTACTCAACTATGGGCATACCACAGATCCCTCCAAAGGAGAGATGGAGTTCCCCTAGGAGGACTTTACATCATTAGATAGAATAGAAGCACACAATGCATTCTATGTTTGATGAAAGAATCAAAACTAGTCCTAACGACTCTTCCTAAAACCCTAATTTCCTAAGCTCCTAAAAAGCTCCTAAAAGAGAAGAAAGCTTCAACTCCAAGCTCCAATCTTCAAGCCACAACAGTTACACCAAATCTAGAAGACCTCCCAAGAAGGAATCCAAGCAAATCCAACTCCAAAGTCACCAACAAAACCAAACAAACAAGAGCACTAAAAATAGAATACCACAAGCACAAGCAACTTGCAAAATATAACTAAAATAGAAAAAAAAAGTTATAAAATTCTAATAAATTTTCTAGGGGAACATACATGTTCGAAAAACCTAGGGTTAAAATATTAAAGCCTAATTCAACTTCTAAGTCACCTAAATAATTTCTAGATTGAAGGGTATCAAGGTGATCCACAAGTTTGGGAAGGCTCTAATCTAAACACCTAACACAGAATCTAAATTTGTTCTAAAATTCTAACAAAAATTCTAAGGGAACATGGATATCTACCCTAAGACATACTAAAAAATCAAAGCCAGATTCAACACCAATTGGAAGATCAAAATTCAATAAGACAGATGATCAAATATGCAAATATTAAAGAATTAAACAAAATAAGAAAAATCAAATTAAATTGAAAAATGCATGAAAATGCATTTTATTGATTTCAGAAAATCACAAGTTCTCTCAAGATCATGGAGATATTTTTAAAATAATTTTTGGATCAAGAATGAATTTATTGTGATTTTTAGAATCAATAATGCATTTAAAATAAAACAAAAATGAATAAAAGAAAATAAAACTGAAGAAAATAACATGAGCGTTGGATGTGGTGACCAGTTAGCTGATCCAAGAGCCAGGAGCGTGTCCACGTCAATTAATGAAACTACATCATTTCATCACTCATAAGTCAACCAAAAAAAAAAATAAAACATGGCCGTTGGATACGTGGAAGAGTCTTCAGTCAAGGCTTGATCTGATGGTTCCAAGCTCGTCTTCTCCAAATCAAAGACCAAACAGAGTGAGACTCAGTGTGGTGGCCAGAGAAGACTCTGGTTGTCTTCTCCGGCGAGGAAATGGTTACAGGTGTCCAAAAACAGCAATTCTCATATCAATCTTACTCAAAATTTCATCAGGATCTCAAATCTCCTACTCAAATTATCCAACTCTCAATGGAGCTTAAAACACGAAGCAATGTTCAGAAATAGCATCCAGATCAAACATCACCAATTGCAAATCTAATGATACATAAATCATCCTCATGCTACATACATCACTCTGATCTATCTAGATTGCTCTAGCTTTCCATGAATCAAGAGATTCGAATCCAAACAGAATTACTATGTCATGATCAACCATCATCAAATGTCTCCAAATTGATCCTAAAACGATCTACACCTTGCCTAGATCCTAACCACAAGTTCAAATCTAACTACATTATGCTAATTCATGTGGAATTTTGAAAGTTATTAACATGTTGTAGATCTAGTAACAGATGCACTTGGAGCTTGATTCTCTCTCCAAAACTCTCCAGATACGTTCAATGATGCACTAGGAAGAGTTTGCAACCTTCAATTTGCACTGAATTGGCCTGGAACTCAAAACACGATTTCACTTGCTCCTCTTGAAAACTCAACTGCAACTTCAGCTTTCTGGCACGAAAATGGTTCCAAAATTGATCTGAAATCAATCCAATGAATATATAGAATGTTTCGATGGGCTTTTGAATTCAATTTGAGGCCCAATCCAACCAATTACATTTTCTGGTTTTCCTTCACATGTGCAATGTAACAATCGTGCATTCTCACTTGTAACTTGTTCTAGAAGCTTCATTTGGCTTGCAAATTCCCTTGTGAACAAAATTAGACCAAGAGGAAGGCCTGAATTGCATTGGTAAGGAACTTGGATGTGTAACTTGCATTTGAAGCAACCATATGATAACTCATGAAAATTGACCTATGCCCCAAAATCTACCAATGTCAATGTGTCTAAAATGAACTTTACAATCAAAATGATCACTTATTTGACATGTTTTGGTCATTCTATTCAAAATGTGAATATTCCCTCCTTTAATCATTTGAAAATCTTCCTTATTCAAACCATTTCAAACCAAGTCTTGCTATGAGCCCAATCAGTCCATCATGACCTCTTGCCTAGCCTAAAAACCACATTTTTGAACAACTTTCATGTTGAACAAAAATCCATTTGACAAGTGCAAGTTGGAGATTTTGACCTATGATTGAAAATGACCTATAATCTCACTTTCCCAAAATACCCCTGACTTGTAAACCTCATAACTTGAGTTATACAAATCAGATGGAAGACTTCTAGTACAATTTAGAAAGCTAAGATCATGAGGAACAACTTTAATGTTGGACAAAAGGCCAAGTGAAACTTCCTTCTAGGTCAAAAATAGCTTTGAAGTCAGATGATTTTCATAGACAAATTTCAGAGGCATCTGAGGACTTGTAACTTGTCTGGGTCATAACTTGAGTTCTATAAATCCCCTTGAGGACTTCTAGTACTAAAATTAAAGGTATTGAGATGCTCTACAAGTTTCATGTTGGCCAAAGATCCATTTGAAAATTGTATCTTGACTGATGTGTGTTAGACTAAGGCACGGATCTAGAAGGGGGGGTTGAATAGATCCCTTTTAAAAATTTGAGTGGCGCTACCAATAAAATTGGTTTTCAAAATTGTTTTCAAATGCGGAAGCGGCCTTGGAAAATATAGTCTAAAACGAACAACTATTGGAGAGCCGGATATGCGTCAAGCAGATGAATTTAAGACGATAACGGATAGTAAATCACTACACACTTTTATGCAAAACTCAGATGTGATTCACTCGTACTATTTCCTTATTCCAATGATCAAAAATTACACCAAAACTAGCAGCAAAATAAAGGCAATTTTAGTTCAGCACTTTTGTCGAACAGTTGGTGTGCACAAATACCTTAAATGATATTTGTGTTGAATGAGTGATTGAAAAGGCCTTAGTACAGTATTTCTATTGTACTTAGTAGTTAAAAAACAGTGTTTCACCAACTCACTCAATCAATACTACAATTTGACAAAATCACTTATTCTAGAATCACTTAATTTTTAAGCTGTAATTGAAAATGCAGAAAATAAAGGAACACAAGATTTGATGAGGCAGTTCCCCCAGTCGTCCTCGCGTTGGGGTACGTCTGCCCTCAATTCTACAATGAGAATTGAGATATGTATTGAATAGATATCACCTGTTTGGTAGAACAGTTATACACAAGAATCGATAGACAATTGATACAAACAATCTTAATGTTGCTGATAATTTCTACCACTTCTTGCCCCTTGATTCAAAATGAATCAAGTCCTCCAATTTGATGTGAATGACCTCCGATTGCAGCCACCTTATTGACAACTCTTCCGTTGATCAAACCTTCGGCACGGCTGATCTTAGACACACCCAAATTGAACCCGGAATGTCTTCAACCTTTCAACGCCCTAGCTACTAGATTGATCAACCTTCCGCTAATCAATCACCTTCGCACTCGCTTGATTGTTGAACCGACGATTCCGTAACAAAAGCCTTCAAAACCTGTAGTCTTGATAGGTAAAACCTCAAAGGTTTTCTCCCAAGAAACACCTGCACCAGCTTCCACTCGAACCGGATCTTCAATCACGCGTTCGAACCTTATCACCGTCGAGCAAACCACAAACCGCAGCAAAAAATTGATTATCTGTAATTTGAGGATTTGTGAGTTGATTGAACGATGAAGATGAAGAACACTGATGCACCTCTTTCACGTTTCTTGACCTGAACACTTTCTCACAATGCTTTCAAAAATGTTCTATTAAAATGTTTGTTGTTAAAATTGAAAAGACAGCTATTTATAGTAATATACAAAACAGACAGTTGACAGATCAATGAAACATAGCAGAATTTCTGTTTCTGCGCGCGAACGGTCGACCATAGGGTCGGCGTGCGCTGAGCCGTGTGACACTCAAACTGTCATGCGCCGAGTCAGCGGTCGACGCATGATCTTCATGCGCTGAGCCGTCTGATTCTTAAACCTGCATGCGCCAAGTTAACGGTCGACGCATGGTTCCATGCGCTGACCCGTGGGGAATACACAGCTTCATGCGCTGAGTGGTATGGTTGACTCATAGCTACAAAACCTGCAAAAATTGATATGTTTGTTGTTTCGTGCATCTTGTCACGACCAAACATTAGTCACATATATTGCCAATGAAATATGATGATTTAAAAGGATATAGGAAGGATGTAATATGTTAAGTATTGCATGACGATTCTGATTCATCCGAGGTTGTACTTTGTCATCATCGTAAGTATGCATGACGACTCCGATTCATCCGAGGTTGTACTTTGTCATCATCGAAACTTGAGAACGTATGTTGTGAGACAGTTTTCCCTCACATTCTCCCCCTTTTTGATGATGACAAACCTGTGCGAAGCTTGGTGAACACAACATGCGATATCTTTAACATAGTAGTAAGCTCCCCCTTTCTTTTACAGTCATAGCTGTTGTGGTCTACAATCTACTTGTCTTTTCTCCCCCTTTGACAACATCAAAAAGAGATGGAGAAAGGTAAAGTTTTGGCATATTAACAATTAACAAAATACTCAACAGGTTATAAGTAATCATATACCAATATCCACACAAAATATTGACAATGAGCAAAATATTGAAAATAGATTAAACCAGATTAAGGACACATAAGTCATAACATTTTATAGGAATCAAGACTGTAAAACAAACATTAGTGTGCACTTAGGAGAGATAAAACAGAACATGATAACAAAAACAACATGGAGAATGAGCAAATGCAAAAACAAATGACTAATATCCTTGTCCCTTGCCCATATCAAAGGAAGACGGATAACGATATGGATCAGCCATATCAGTGAGGTAATCCACTGCTTGATTCAGGCGATTGATGCTGCGAGAGACGACTGTTTCTTGGTATCCATGGGCAGTTGTGAAAGCTGCAAATCTTTCATTCATTCTTGTTGAAAAAGAGTTGAACTGTTCAGATTTGGTGTGTAGCTCAGTTCGGATGCACAAATGTAGATTTGCACTTAATGTCACATATCAAGCCATATTTGATGCCTACCTAAAATGCCACAAAACAATTTGCATCCAAACAGTTTATCATACAAAAAAAAGTTTCATACATATGCAACATAGGTCAAACGATACAATTGTTGATCATGAGAGTTATTAGAGAGAGATAGAGAGAGAAATGGAACAATATCACCTTGATGCCTGATTTGCTTGATACACAACATACTTATACTTACACGAATATCAAATTGTTAGAAGTACAACAGCATGATTATTTGAATGAAATAAGATAACATCAGCAAATATTATTCCCGTTCCGAAATGTCGAGGATGCCAAGTTCTCGGCGGATATGAAAGAAAGGTTCCGTTGCTAGCGGCTTTGTGAAAATGTCCGCTAGTTGGTTTTTAGTGTCAACGTGTTCAAATACAACATCACCTTTCTCAACATGGTCCCTAAGAAAATGGTGTCGAATTTCTATATGTTTAGTGCGAGAGTGTAATACGGGATTTTTGGTAAGGTTAATAGCGCTAGTGTTGTCACATAGGATAGGAATACGTTCAAGTTTAAGATTAAAATCTAGTAGTTGTTGCTTAATCCACAGAATTTGAGCACAACAACTACCAGCGGCAACGTATTCCGCCTCGGCCGTTGATAAAGCAACTGAAACTTGTTTCTTGCTATGCCAACTAACCAAGGAGTTTGAAAACAAATGACATGTACCACTAGTGCTTTTCCTATCCGATTTGCACCCGGCAAAGTCGGAATCGGAGTAACCTACCAACGAGCAATCACTACCCTTAGAATACCACAATCCATACTTCGGGGTACCTGACAGGTATCGAAGAATTCGTTTAACAGCTTTTAGGTGGGATTCTTTGGGACATGATTGGTATCGTGCACACATGCACACACTAAACATAATATCAGGACGTGACGCAGTAAGATAGAGAAGTGAACCAATCATACCTCTATATCGTTTTACCTCTACGTCCTTGCCATTTTCATCTTTATCCAAATTTACGCATGTAGGCATTGGGGTGTCTATGGCCTTGGATTTTGCCATGTCAAATCTCTTGATCAAGTCCAAACAATATTTTGTTTGGCTCACGAATGTCCCTTCTTGGAGTTGTTTAATTTGCAGGCCGAGGAAGTATGTGAGCTCCCCCATCATACTCATCTCGAATTCGCCCTGCATGAGGTCAGAAAACTCTCTCACGAGATTCATGTTAGTGGATCCAAATATAATATCGTCAACATAGATTTGCACCAAAATCAAGTGCTTTACTTGACGTTTAATGAAGAGTGTAGTGTCAACCTTTCCTCGTGAGTACCCCTGATTAAGTAAAAACTTACTTAGTCGCTCATACCAAGCTCTAGGAGCTTGTTTGAGACCATATAAAGCTCTTTTTAACTTGTAAACATGTTCAGGGTATTCATGAGATTCAAAACCGGGAGGTTGAGACACATATACTTCTTCATTTATGTGACCGTTAAGGAACGCACTTTTAACATCCATTTGAAATAACTTAAAATCCTTTGCACATGCAAAGGCGAGTAAAAGGCGTATAGCCTCGAGTCGGGCAACCGGCGCATAAGTTTCCTCATAGTCGATGCCTTCCTCTTGGTTATACCCTTGAGCGACCAATCTCGCTTTATTACGGGTTATTACCCCGTTTTCGTCCAACTTGTTCCTAAACACCCATCGGGTGCCGATTACTCGATGGCCTCGCGGAGGAGGGACAAGGTCCCATACCTCGTTTCTTTTAAACTGATTTAGTTCCTCTTGCATCGATAAAAACCAGTGCTCATCGAGTAGGGCCTCTTTGGGGTTTTTAGGCTCTATTTGTGAAACGAAAGCGAAGTGATAACAAAAGTTACTTAGCTTAGATCGAGTGGTGACTCCCTTTGTGATGTCTCCGAGAATATTGTCAATTGGATGATCTTTACACGACTTCCAAGCTTGAGGGAGATCATCGTTTGTAGGCGGATGAGCTTCCTCAGTTACCTCATGGTGTGCATCCTTATCCTCCTCAATTTTGACTCTATCGGGTTGATCAATCCCCGTTTCGCCACCTTTGAGTATGTCTTCTGTGGATGTACCTGCACCATGAACAACACTATCCTTTCCGACATTTCTCGGATAGGACTCATCAAACGTAACGTGCACAGACTCTTCAACAGCTAGTAATCTTTTATTATAAATCCTATATGCTTTACTTGATTGCGAGTACCCTAGAAAAATGCCTTCATCGGCTTTTGAATCAAACTTGCCCAAGTTTTCCTTTCCATTGTTTAATACAAAGCACTTGCATCCAAAAACATGAAGGTGAGAAACATTAGGCTTTCGCCCTTTTAAAAGTTCATACGGAGTTTTGTTTAGAATGGGGCGGATGAGTACCCTATTCAAAACATAACATGCCGTACTAATGGCGTCGGCCCAAAAGTATTTTGGTAAACCACTATCATTAATCATTGTTCTTCCCAATTCTTCTAAAATTCTGTTTTTACGCTCCACAACCCCATTTTGTTGAGGAGTTCGTGGAGCCGAGAAGTTATGATCGATGCCATGGTTACCGCAATATTCTTCAAATAAATGATTTTCAAATTCACCTCCGTGGTCACTTCTTATTGACACAATGTTTGTATTTAACTTATTTTGGGAGAGCTTGGCAAATCTCTCAAAAGCGGCAAACGTGTCACTTTTACTCACTAAGAAGATGGTCCAACAGAACCTAGAAAAGTCGTCCACTATTACGAATCCGTAATAGTTTCCTCCTAGACTTTTGATCCTAGACGGCCCAAACAAGTCCATATGAAGTAGTTCAAGAGGTCTCGTTGTTGAAATAATCTTTTTGGATTTAAAGGAGATCCTCGTTTGTTTTCCTTTTTGACAAGCATCACAAAGGTGATCCTTGGTGAACTTAATTTTGGGAAGTCCTAGTACTAGATCTTTTGAGACAATCTTATTGAGTAAGTCAAAGTTGACATGCGCTAAGCGCCTATGCCATAGCCATGAGTCTTCACTCATAGATATGAGACATTGATCGCTTGTTGGGGATACCACATTCAAGTCAAGCATATACACATTGTTTACTCTAAAACCAATAAACACATTCTTCTTATCACTTTCATGCACAATTTTGCAGCAATCTTTTGAAAAGGAAACATTGTAACCTTTGTCGCATAATTGGCTAATGCTAAGGAGATTATGTTTAAGGTTTTCGACAAGCAACACATCGGAAATTGTAGTAGAGGAGGGATTACCTATACTACCTTTACCTAGTATCGCTCCGCGGTTGTTATCACCGTATGTTACATACCCTTTCTTCTTAGCCACGAAGTCTATGAATAAGGATATGTCTCCAGACATGTGCCTTGAGCACCCACTATCAAGAACCCATCTTCTCTCGGTGGACTCGACACATTTCACCTGTCAAAATATAACTCAGAAAAGGGAGGTACCCAATGGCATATTGGGTCCTAATAGGTTAGCGACAAGACGGTTGCGTTTGGGCAACCATTGGTAGATGCCTTTAGGAACAAGAAATCTCCTAAATCGACATTTACCAATGGAGTGGACTTTCTTGCAACAGTAAAAGCATACAAAGTCGACATTAGAATCACTTTCACTTGCTTGATCCCTAATTACATATGCATATTTTTGATATGGGTTTATCATACTTTTTCTAAAATCCTTTTTATCGATTGCAAATGTAATTTTAGGTTCAAGTGCCTTGTCTAATTTGGCCTTAAGGTTTCTAACCTCACCTTGCCAAATATGACAAGTATCACAACCAAAGTTGAAAGGATTACTATTGTCCTTACAATCCGATTCATTATCTTTCACAATGGAAGCCTTAAGGTCCTCTAATTTCTTTTCGGACTCTAAGACTTTGTGCTCTAAATATGTAAAAATTCTTCTATTAGAAGCAAGTTTCTTAAAGGCTTCAGTTGCTTCCTTGTGTAAAACATCGAATGCGGTTTGTAATTCGGAATGAGACATATTAGATGACATATTATATCTAGAGTGACGTACCTGTTTCTTTTTCTTTTTCTGATTTGCGGAGAGACATAGATTCACGGACTCTTCTTCATCACTAGAGCTTTCATTAGAGGAGGAAGAATCACTGTCGCTTTCCCACGCGATGTACGCCCTCCTAGGCTTTGATGCTCTCTTATGTGACTTCGATTGTTCCTTTTCTTTTCCCTTGTTGTTCATTGGACAGTCCGGTTTGTAGTGACCGGGCTTTCCACATTTATAGCACGTTCCTCTAGTCTTTTTGCCTTTTTGATTGTCATCTTTGGAGAACCTTGATTGCCTTCGGAAATTTACCAGGTTCTTCTCCGAATGTTGGATGCCGTTCTTTCTCACGTACCGGTTATACCGTTTAACGAACAGCCCCATGTCCTCATTTATGTCTTCTTCTTCGTCGTCGCTTGAAGAATAATCACTTTGCTCTTTTGCTTTAGACTTCGAGGAAGAAGCCTTAAGAGCTATGGACTTTTTTTCACTCATCTTTACTTTGTCCTTCTTTTCTTTCCTTTCATGTTGGTCAAGACTCAAGAGTACCTGTTCATGCTCTTGTAGTTTGCCAAACAATGTAGTCAGGTCTAATACCGTAAGATCATTTGCCTCTTTGATGGCGGTCACTTTCGGCTGCCATTCCCTGCTAAGACATCTCAAAACTTTATTAGTAGCAAGATCATTGGAAATAGGTCTTCCTAGTGAATGTAATCTGTTTATGAGATGAGTAAATCTCTTTTGCATGTCAGCAATGGTTTCCCCTTGCTCCATGAAAAAAAGATCAAACTCTTGTATAAGAGTGTTGATTCGAGCCAACTTAACATCGTTTGTCCCCTCATGGGCAATTTGTAGTGCATCCCACATAGTCTTAGCCGTAGGGCAATGGGATACACGGTAGTATTCATCTACACCTAATGAGGAGATTAGAATGTTCTTAGCTTTCCAATCGTAATTATACTTTCGCTCATCGTCGTCGGTCCATTGTGCTTCGGGCTTTGGCACAACTTCGTTATTCTCATTTGTCATGGTTATTTCAATCGGACCATTGAGAATAACGTTCCATATCTTTCTATCTATGGAATTAATGTGCACCCGCATACAGTCTTTCCAATAGCTATAATTTTCACCGTTAAAAACGGGAGCTCTATTGTACGCCCCTTTTGGTTCGTTAGCCATTATTCTATCAATGTTGTATTTGAAGCACCGGAGAACCGGAGCTCGTGATACCACTTGTTAGACTAAGGCACGGATCTAGAAGGGGGGGTTGAATAGATCCCTTTTAAAAATTTGAGTGGCGCTACCAATAAAATTGGTTTTCAAAATTGTTTTCAAATGCGGAAGCGGCCTTGGAAAATATAGTCTAAAACGAACAACTATTGGAGAGCCGGATATGCGTCAAGCAGATGAATTTAAGACGATAACGGATAGTAAATCACTACACACTTTTATGCAAAACTCAGATGTGATTCACTCGTACTATTTCCTTATTCCAATGATCAAAAATTACACCAAAACTAGCAGCAAAATAAAGGCAATTTTAGTTCAGCACTTTTGTCGAACAGTTGGTGTGCACAAATACCTTAAATGATATTTGTGTTGAATGAGTGATTGAAAAGGCCTTAGTACAGTATTTCTATTGTACTTAGTAGTTAAAAAACAGTGTTTCACCAACTCACTCAATCAATACTACAATTTGACAAAATCACTTATTCTAGAATCACTTAATTTTTAAGCTGTAATTGAAAATGCAGAAAATAAAGGAACACAAGATTTGATGAGGCAGTTCCCCCAGTCGTCCTCGCGTTGGGGTACGTCTGCCCTCAATTCTACAATGAGAATTGAGATATGTATTGAATAGATATCACCTGTTTGGTAGAACAGTTATACACAAGAATCGATAGACAATTGATACAAACAATCTTAATGTTGCTGATAATTTCTACCACTTCTTGCCCCTTGATTCAAAATGAATCAAGTCCTCCAATTTGATGTGAATGACCTCCGATTGCAGCCACCTTATTGACAACTCTTCCGTTGATCAAACCTTCGGCACGGCTGATCTTAGACACACCCAAATTGAACCCGGAATGTCTTCAACCTTTCAACGCCCTAGCTACTAGATTGATCAACCTTCCGCTAATCAATCACCTTCGCACTCGCTTGATTGTTGAACCGACGATTCCGTAACAAAAGCCTTCAAAACCTGTAGTCTTGATAGGTAAAACCTCAAAGGTTTTCTCCCAAGAAACACCTGCACCAGCTTCCACTCGAACCGGATCTTCAATCACGCGTTCGAACCTTATCACCGTCGAGCAAACCACAAACCGCAGCAAAAAATTGATTATCTGTAATTTGAGGATTTGTGAGTTGATTGAACGATGAAGATGAAGAACACTGATGCACCTCTTTCACGTTTCTTGACCTGAACACTTTCTCACAATGCTTTCAAAAATGTTCTATTAAAATGTTTGTTGTTAAAATTGAAAAGACAGCTATTTATAGTAATATACAAAACAGACAGTTGACAGATCAATGAAACATAGCAGAATTTCTGTTTCTGCGCGCGAACGGTCGACCATAGGGTCGGCGTGCGCTGAGCCGTGTGACACTCAAACTGTCATGCGCCGAGTCAGCGGTCGACGCATGATCTTCATGCGCTGAGCCGTCTGATTCTTAAACCTGCATGCGCCAAGTTAACGGTCGACGCATGGTTCCATGCGCTGACCCGTGGGGAATACACAGCTTCATGCGCTGAGTGGTATGGTTGACTCATAGCTACAAAACCTGCAAAAATTGATATGTTTGTTGTTTCGTGCATCTTGTCACGACCAAACATTAGTCACATATATTGCCAATGAAATATGATGATTTAAAAGGATATAGGAAGGATGTAATATGTTAAGTATTGCATGACGATTCTGATTCATCCGAGGTTGTACTTTGTCATCATCGTAAGTATGCATGACGACTCCGATTCATCCGAGGTTGTACTTTGTCATCATCGAAACTTGAGAACGTATGTTGTGAGACAGTTTTCCCTCACAATGTGGTCATGAAGTTAGGCACTAAACAGGGGATTCTACACTGAAACCCTAATTTAGCAACTTCCCACACTCTTGACTTTTCTAGATTTAATCTTGGCACAACACCACAAATGTCTCATCATATCATTTCATGAATTCCATGACCTAAAAGTAGGCTTTGATACTCTTCAATTGCATAGTTGACCTAGAATTGATCCAGATAAAACCCTAATTGCTTGCACCTCAACTGTGGCTCTTGCATTTGACACAATGACTTGATTGAGCTCTCCCATGGCCCTCTAGGCATTCTATGAGCTCCATACACATCCTCTTCTCACATTCAACACTTCACAACCCTCTGATGATCTTCAGTTGATCCTCAAGTTAGGAGAAGATTCACACTCAAACATCTAAACCTTTAGGCACTCAAACCATCTTCTGATGACTTTGACAACTTCTCAATCTTGAATGAGACCTCTTGATAGGCTTCTCTTGAGAAGAATCACACTTGATCCCCTACTATATGAATGATATCATGATATGCAAATGATATAACTATGCAGATGTTAATGCAATGAAACATAAACCAGGTAAGCAAAGGTTGAGCAAATTTTGGGGTGCAATAGCTGCCCCTATTCAAACGGCTTGGATCCGACTGGGTGAAGAGCGAACGGCCTTCAAACAATCGAGGTAGAAGACGGTTGAATACCAAGAAACCCGGAAATTTTCCAACCGCAGAAATAAGCTGCGAAAACTGCTTGTAGGAACAACATCCAATACACTGAGCCCAATTGTTACGGCAACAACTGACCAATCATCTGATAAAACTTTGAATCTCAACATTAACCCCCTGTGTGACGCCACAGGCATCAAATCAACTTTGCAAGAAACACCTCCGTCCACAACTGAACTAAACTTCATCAACACGAGGAGAGACTCCATCACCATGGGTATAATTCCGTCCATAATTGGAATAACGATCTCTGTCAACACAAGTAACGATCCCTTCAACACAGATGCCAATCACCGTCAGCACGGGGAAACAATTCCGTCAACATGGATAACAATCAATGTCAACACAGGTACGATTCCGTCAACACAGATAACAATCTCTGTCAATCACAGGTAACAAGTCCGTCAACACGGATAGCAATAACCGTCAGCTTCACTGGGGACAACTTCGCCGATCACGGGTAACGATTCTGTCAACACGGATAACAATCATTGTCAACACAGGTAACAATCACTGTCAACACAGGTACAATTCCGTCAACACGGATAACAATCACTGCCAACACAGGTACAATTCCGTTAGCACGGATAACAAATCACTGTCAACACAGGCACAATCTCTATCCATCACAGGTAACAATCTCTGTCAATCACAGGTAACAATTCCGTCAACACGGATAACAATCTCTACCAAACACAGGTAACAAATCCGTCAACACGGAGAAACAATTCCGTTAACACAGATAACAATCACCGTCAGCACGAGGAAACAACCACTGTCAACACAGGTACAATTCCGTCAACACGGATCCGTTTGAAGAATACTTTGTTGGGGAATACAAGAAACTTAACCAAACCACTCTGAGGGGAAAAAATTCACCGGGGAAATCACTAATAACAACTCCGAAAGTTTGAGCCAGGAAATCTTTTAATGCTGACGTAACAGCAACCTGAGAAGAATCCCGCTGGGGACAAAGAGAAACTTAACCAAGCAACTCTGTTAGGGGACGAAGGTTATCATCACCTATCTCACGCTGAGAATTTGAATATCAAGAAATTCTTCTAAGCAAGAATCCCACTCCTCTACAGGGAACAACATCTGAAAACAAAGAGGTAACCAACCTGGCTTATGTTTCAAAATGCATATGTTTGACAATGGCGTAATGCTCCACACGGCATGGAAATGCTACGCGTTTAGGTAGATGTAAATATGATGATATATGCAAAATGCAAAGATGCCAAGAGGTGCTTCAGCAAAATAAATGTTGAAGACAAGACCAAATCCGTTGGGGATAACCGGGTATCATAGACATATTCCAACAAAATCAATGCTGGAACGGTGCAACCAACTCCGCTGGGGATAACCATACTGTCGGAGGATGACTCACAAGCTTGAAATTACGAACTCTGTTGGGGATGTTCATCCTGTCGGAGGAAAAACAACCTGCTGGGGAGAAGGAAAAATAGTCCTGCACGGGGATAATCCTTCTGAACCAAAGACGACTTGGTTATATTCTACGAGAATTACCCATACTGGGGATTGATTGTGTACATACCCACCGCTGGGAATACACCTTCTGTCGAGGACATCAAAATCCATTGAAGATACTCTCTTGGCAACTTTCCTGGGGAATACCCTTCTGGGGAGGACCACCCACATCCAGTAGGGATAAGTGCCATCTCAAATGTTTCTGGGATAAGATGTGACTTCCATCTGCTGAGGAGTGATACCATCACTATGTCACAGGACTCCGACTGGGGAACACAACTTCCCTGCTTGTTTGCTCCAAAGGTGAGAACCCTGCAAAACACAAACGAGACAAAACAAATCTATACAACAAGATCTATCCTGGTTAGCATTCGTGACATTCATTCAGTCAACTCGAAGTTTTAGCAATTATTGGCAAGGGCCAGAAAGTTTATGTACGTGCAAGTTCATCAAAAACATCGTCGTTTTTCACAAACAAAACAGTAAAGAACAAGCATCAAGTACTGAATAACATGCTTTATTATCAAGGGCCTGTAAATAGGCAAAATTTCGTACACTGGATGCAACTCCTGAAAAGAGGAAGTTACGCACAAACAAAATACAAATATACAGAAGCACAAAGAAAATTTGTATACATGTCGGCAACGTGGTACAGACGAACACCATGAGCTGATCCTCCTATGACTTTCCTGACTCTGACACTTTCCCAATATTCGATCTTCAGAAGAGATTGTTTTGGATATATGACCCTCAGGTACTCCCAAACCACTAAGCAACACTGTATCAAACTCGGACCGCAGTCATTTGCTTTTTCAAATCCCTAACTTTTGCGTGAACCGCCCTTTGCGGGTTTTCAATTCACTGGGATACCCTTTTTTGCCGAAGTCTCCCTTTTCAGGTTTTCAACTTCACGGGTGTACATCTTTTTTCAATTTTATCCCTAACTTTTGCCCGAACCTTTTATTCTTTTTTATGGTTCGCCGAGATGCCCCATTTTTGCTTGCACTTTCTTTTTTCTGTCCAGCGGGTCTCTTTAAGCAAAGTATTTTTTAACTGCGTCCGAGTTCACAGGGGATGTAAAATCCTCACCATCCATGGTGGACAACAGTAAGGCTCCTCCAGAGAAAACCTTTCTAACGACATATGGACCTTCATAGTTGGGAGTCCATTTGCCCCTGTGATCTGATTATGGTGGGAGAATCTTTTTCAGCACAAGATCGCCCGTCTGAAAGCTTTGAGGACACACCTTCTTATCATAAGCTTTCTTCATCCGGCTCTGATACAGCCGACCATATGCTAGAGAAGCCAGTCTCTTCTCATCCATTAAACTGAGTCGATTCAATCTATCTTTCACCCATTCTGCCTCATCTAGTTGGACATCACGCAAAACCCTCAAAGAAGGAATCTCAACCTCCAATGGTAGGACATCCTCCATACCATATACCAATGAAAAAGGAGTTGCCCCGGTTGATGTGCGTACCGTCGTACGATAACCGTGCAAAGCAAAAGGCAACATCTCATGCCAGTCCTTGTAGGTCACAACCATCTTCTGAACGATCTTCTTTATGTTTTTATTGGCCGCTTCAACAGCGCCATTCATCTTGGGCCGATAAGGAGAAGAGTTGTGATGTTCAATTTTGAAACTCTGGCACAATTCCTTCATCATCTTGTTATTCAAATTTGAACCGTTGTCAGTGATAATCCGCTCCAGGATTCCATTTCTGCAGATAATAATCCTTCTTGATAAATCTGGCCACCACCTGCTTGGTAACATTAGCATATGATGCCGCTTCAACCCATTTGGTGAAGTAATCAATAGCTACCAAGATAAAACGATGTCCGTTGGATGCCGTGGGCTCGATTTTTCCAATCACATCAATTCCCCACATGGAAAACAGCCAAGGTGACGACATAACGTTTAGAGGGCTCGGAGGCACATGAATCTTGTTCGCATAAATCTGGCATTTATGACACTTCTTTGCAAATTTGAAACAATCTGTTTCCATTGTCAGCCAGTAGTACCCTGCTCGTAATAACTTTCTCGTCATTGCATGTCCGCCGGCATGCGTGCCAAATTTGCCTTCGTGGATTTCTTCCATGAGAAACTTAGCCTCTTTATCATCCACACACCTTAACAACACCAAGTCATGGTTTCTCTTGTACAAAACACCATCCGGATTCAGATAGAAATTGCCAGCCAATCTCCTAAGAGTCTTCTGGTCACGACTGGATGCCCCAGCCGGATACTCTTGGTTCTTTAGGAAACTCTGGATATCATAATACCACGGTTTACCATCGGAAGCTTCCTCAATGGCGAATATGAAAGCGGGCCTATCAAGGCGAGAGATAACTATCCTGGGAGCCTCATTCCAGAAGTTAACCTTATACATCGAAGACAAAGTCGCGAGAGCGTCTGCCATCTAATTTTCTGCTCGTGGTACATGGTGCAGTTCCACCTTGTCAAAGAAAGGTAACAACCTCCTTGCATAATTCATATAAGGTATCAGATTGGGATGACGAGTCTCCCACTCTCCCTTGATCTGATTCACAACTAGGGCAGAGTCTCCGTATACATCGAGATTTTTAATTCTCAAATCAATAGCTTCTTCAAGCCCCATAATGCACGCTTCATATTCGGCCTCATTGTTGGTAACTGGAAAGGTCAATCTAACAGTGAATGGGATGTGCGACCCATGGGGAGTAGTAATGATTGCCCCTATTCCACTTCCGTATGAATTAACGGCACCGTCAAATATCAATTGCCATTTGGAACCCAGCTCTGGACCTTCATCAGGCAACGGCTCCTCACAGTCCTTCATTTTTAAGTACATGATGTCCTCGTCAGGAAAATTAAACCTCATCGGCTAGAAATCATCAATTGGCTGCTCAGCTAGGTACTCCGACTGAACACTACCTTTAATAGCTTTTTGAGAAACATACTGAATATCGTATTCTGTCAATACCATCTGCCATTGGGCAATCCTTCCGGAAAGTGCTTGCTTTTCAAACACGTATTTGATCGGATCCATCTTTGAAATTAGCATGGTTGTATGGTTTAACATGTATTGTCTCAAACGTTTGGCAGCCCAGGCTAGCGCATAACACGTTTTTTCGAGCATTGAGTAACGGGACTCACAGTCTGTGAACTTTTTACTCAAGTAGTAAATTGCATGCTCTTTACGTCCAGTCTCGTCATGCTGACCGAGAACACAACCCATACTTTTCTCATGAACCGTCAAATACATAATCAATGGTCTCCTGGCTACTAGGGGTGTCAATATTGAAGATTCCTGCAAATATTCTTTTATTTTCTCAAACGCCCTTTGACAATCTTCATTCCAGGTCACAGCCTGATCTTTTTTCAACAACTTGAATAATGGCTCGCACGTGGCCGTTAGATGAGATATGAACCGGGCAATGTAGTTCAATCTCCCTAAAAAACCACGAACCTCTTTTTCTGTTTTCGGCGTTGGCATTTCTTGTATTGCTTTTATCTTAGCAGGATCAACCTCAATTCCTTTTTCGCTCACAATAAACCCCAATAGCTTACCAGATCTCACCCCAAAGGTGCACTTGTTAGGATTCATCCTCAGCTTGAATTTCCTAAGCCTCTTGAACAATTTCAGAAGATTGACCAAATGCTCTTCCTCCGTCTGGGATTTAGCAATCATATCGTCAACATAGACTTCGATCTCTTTATGCATCATGTCATGAAAGAGTGTTGTCATAGCTCGCTAATATGTTGCCTCGACGTTCTTCAAACCAAAGGGCATCACTTTGTAGCAGAACGTTCCCCACGGGGTAATAAAAGTTGTTTTCTCCATATCATCCGGAGCCATCTTTATCTGATTATAGCCTGAAAAGCCGTCCATGAAGGAAAACACGGAGAATTGAGCGGTGTTGTCGACCAGCACATCAATATGAGGAAGCGGAAAGTCATCTTTTGGGCTCACCTTATTCAAATCTCGATATTCCACGCACATCCGCACCTTACCATATTTCTTTGGTACAGGTACTATATTGGTGACCCATGAGGGATAAGTTGTGACAGCTAGGAAACCAGCGTCCCACTGTTTCTGAACCTCCTCCTTAATTTTCACAGCCATATCTGGTCGAGTTCTTCTAAGTTTATGCTTAACCGGCGGACATTCCTCACGCAATGGAAAACGGTGAACCACCATATCAGTATCCAACCCAGGCATGTCTTTGTAAGACCAAGCAAAGATATCACTGTACTCTCGAAGCATCTCGATCAAACTTTGCTTGATATCACTTTGCAGTGCAGCCCCTATTCGGATATTCCTGACAACCTCTTCGGACCCCACGTTGATAATTTCAATTTCCTCCTGATGAGACAGAATGATTCTTTCTTCTTGTTTCAAAAGCCGAGTCAGCTCCTCTGATAAGTCATTATCCTCAACAATCTCTTCCTCTGCTTGAAATATCGGGTGCTCGAAGTCGAAGCGAGTCATAGGAAGTTCGTGATCGGTGTCGTCTGAAATATGAATCCTGCAATGAGAATGGTTAAATGTTTCAAATAATGCAAACAAAGCACATAACCACGTTGCCATTTTATTGTTAAACAAAAACAGGAAAAACAAGGATCACAAAATTTGTATGAGAAAAACGCCTTTATTAATGATTAAACAAAGTACACACATAAGTAGGTAGCCCTAAAAACAAAATCACTATGCCCCGGGTAGGACACAGGATTATACAATAATTGAGAAAACAAATCATTACTGTTTTGTAGTCACTGAGACAAGTTCCTGGATAGACCAGTTGCACAGATTCTGTCCTGGCACGCCGGGCTTGATCCACGAGTCCATATCGCAGTCACTATCTCCGTCTTCAGCATCGGAAACAGCATTGATCGTTTCATAACAGACCCCACCTGGAGTGATCACCACTGGTCCTTTGAACTTTGGCACGCCTGATGCGGAAGGTGATGCTGTCGGGCGATACCCCAACCCAAACTTGTCCATCTTGACAGGAATTTCCAAGACCTGGCCCCATCTTTTGGTTTCTCCAGCCTGAACCACTCCCTGAGCGTCTTTGTACGAAGACATGGCCACCTCTGGCCCTTTGCTAGGAACATGAAACTTGTCCTTGATCTGCAACCCCTCAAAGGCTTGGCATGGCGTCTCATGAATCTCCCCATCCACTTCGACGTAATTGAATGACAAAATATGACTAACCAGAATGTCCTCCTCTCCGCAAATAGTAACAACACTGTCACCGACCATGTATTTAAGTTTCTGATGCAGCGTGGACGTCACGGCCCCTGCAGAATGTATCCATGGTCGCCCAAGTAAATAGCTATAAGCTGGATGTATATCCATGATGTCGAACACAATGTCAAACACTTCTGGCCCGACCTGGAGTGGCAACGTTATGGACCCAAACACCGACCTCCTGGTCCCATCAAAAGCTCTCACGACCAAGTCACTTGGCGTGCATATGATTCCTCGGACATCTAGCTTCATCATAGCCTTCTTCGGCAATACATTCAAAGATGATCCGGTATCTACAAGAACGTGCGACATAACAGTGCCCTGACACTCCACTGAAATGTGCAAAGCCATATTATGGTCCCGACCTCTAGGCGTCAAATCAAAATCACTAATCCCCAGGTTGTGGCCGGCATTCACATCCGCCAGTACCCCCTCAAGCTGATTAACAGTTACTTCCTGAGGTACAAAAGACGTGTCCAAGATTTTCAACAAGGCATTCCGATGAGCCTCGAAACAAAGCAACAAAGATAATATTGAAATTTTGGAGGGCGTCTGCTGCAAGTGCTCCACAATCTTATAGTCACTTTTGCGAATCAACCTCATAAACTCTTCTACATCCTTGACCGATGTTTCCTTCTCTTTTGACTGGGAAGGTCCTCCTTCATTCACTTTGGCTTTGCCTCTAGCGATCCTTTCAGCCTCAATTTCAGGTGAAGTGAAGATTCTACCACTTCGGGTCATACCTCCTGCTCCAACAATATTGCCCACTGCCCTTGCCAGCTGGCTATTCACATTAATCTTTTCCCCGTTGTAAAAAGCTTCCAACCCATAATTCCATGGAATGGCTTTCATACTCTCATAAGGAACGGGTCCTGCTTTCGTTATCGTGATAGTTGGCCGCTTGGTGGGCGTTGATATCGTAATAGTCTTTCGTGGAATTGTAATTTTTGCGACCTCACCCTGCTTTTCACATGTTACCTCACAAGGTTTCTCAACAACAGTGCGGTCAAACTGCAAAGTTCCCTCATCAATCATAGCCTGAATACCTCTCTTCAAATCCATATAGCCCTCTGGTCGGGTCCAACAATCCAAACAGTACTCATCACATCCGGGGAAGACCCCTCCTTTCAACAATCTGCTTTTAAGATAGCTTAAAGGCGTCTTCAGATCATTTACGTCCATAACCAAATCCAAATCCTCCTCTGTCAGAACAACATTCACTCCATGATTCAGCATTGGTTTCTGTACAATATTGGGACCATCATTATTGAAGTTAATGACTTTACTATCAATCAAATCTTGGACTTTGTGTTTAAACGCATGACAACTCTCGATATCATGTCCGGGTGCTCAGGAATGAAATTCGCACTGCTTACTAGTATCATACCCATAAGGAAGCGCTCCTGTGGGTCGGTCCAACGTTCTCTTCTCAATCAGATTCAAACTCAACAGCGTCTGAAGCAGTTCTGCATATGTTGACGGAGGTGTATCAAATACCCTCTTCGGCTTCCCATTCTGGATCCTTCTCTGAGCAGGATTATACCTTTGTTGTTACTGTTGCGGCTGTTGTGGTTGTTGTCGTTGTTGTGGTATATGTATTGTCACACTAGCAACATGTTGTTGAATATACTGATTCCTACCCCTACCTCGTCCTCGACCACCATACATTGCACTGGCATCTCCTTGTCTTTTACCACCAAAAACCTTTTTTGCACCTCCAGCTGAGCTCGATTCACCGGCTTAAATCTTACCAATTTTTATGCCATTTTCAATCCGTTCTCCCATGAGTATCATGTCAGAGAAACTACCCATCGAGAAATTGAGCAATTTATCATAATACATCTGAGAGAATGTTCCAACAAAAATATCAATCAATTCTCTTTCAACCATAGGTGGGTGGACTCTTGCCGCCAGATCCCGCCAACGCTGAGCATACTCCTTGAAACTGTCCCCGTTCTTCTGTGAAAGACTTTGAAGCTGGACCCTATTTGGTGCAAAGTTACTATTGTATTGATAGTGTCTGACGAAAGCATAAGCCAATTCTTTCCAACTTCCGATCTGTGCAGGCTCTAGTCCCATGTACCATTTCAGCGATGGTCCTGACAAACTATCTTGGGAAAAATGCATAAGCATCTTCTCATCATCAGAGTAAGCAGACATCCTCTGGTAATATGAACGCACATGAACCCGTGGGCATGTATCCCCTTTATATTTATCGAAAGTGGGAGCTTTGAACTTCAATGGCACCCTCAGCCCAGGAACCAGCCCCATGGTAGCCATGCCCAAACCTGCAGAATTTTGATTGGCTATACCTCTTATCTGCTCTTCCAGCATTTTAATCCTTCGATCATTATCAGTGGGACCCTCAAAACCCATGCCTTTCCCAGAAAAGGCATCTTCCTGACGATCTCTATTCTAGTACGGACCCTCATTACCATATCCGTCATAAGCAGCATTACGACCATGACCATGACCACTTTGGAAGAACCTGGGATCATATCTCAGATTGCCAAGCTCTTGATTAGCAGCCACTGTCCCAAAGCCAGTATTGAAAGGACCTATCCCAACACCATTGGTATTTACATTGCCAAACCCAGCATTGCCGTAGCCATTATTACCAAAACCTTGATTGTTATCACCAAACCCTCTGTTCCCAAAGCCCTGATTATTGAAGCCATCATTGCCATCCCGATTGCCAAAGCCAAGACCCCGATTGTTGTCACCGAAACCAGTATTGATACCAACATTCTTGTTGGTTTCCACGTTCCCATTAACGTTATCAACATTTCTGTTACCAGCGTTGCCATTGCCATTGCCAGTACCAGTCTCACCAGCATTTGGTATCACTTCCTCCCTGCGAGGAATCTCAACATGAACAGAGTTGTATTCAGTATTACCAGCCGCTCGCGCCAGCAGCGGTTGCACCAGAGTTTGAAGATGTTCCTGGCCTTTAGCTACAGCCTCCATAGTCTGCATGAATTGGGTCAGCCTATCCCGGATCTCCTGCATCTCAGACTGTACCTGATCCATGATCTTCTTACTGTTGCTTCTTGTAGCGTACCGGTGAGTTCTCTATTCATCAATCTTGAAACAACCTGTAAGACACAGGAGATAAGATTCGAGCTCAAAAAAGAGTACCTACCATGCAATATGAATATGAAAATGCACACATGTAAATATGCAACAGGTTAATTTTCCCCCCGATTCTAGTTCCGGAGAAGAAGCCATAACGACAATGGAGTCCCAAGCAGGAAAACACAGAATCAGAAACCTCATACATAAACAAATGCCAAGAGGCAAAGTACAAAGATACAACTGAGTACAACTGAAAAAAACCTCGGCCAACAAGCCTGACGATGGTCAAAATACAAGTACGAATAACAAGAGAAAAGCAAAGATAAATTAGGACGGATGGCGCGCCCGGACATCTTCCAATAGTCTTAACGTCTCCGGATGACCTGGTCTGGAGATTAGTTCCTGTATCAGTAATGCGTGTCGCTCAACAGTGGATCTCAGCTTTTTGGCGTCCTCTACACAGGCTCCCCTGCCAAAACACTCATCAAGCCTGCATCTCTTGAAGCCAGCCTTCAATTCACAACCCCTAGTTTCTTTGACCATGCTGCTCACTCTAGATTCAGCGTCACGTCTAAGAGATGCCTCCTCAGCAATCTTCGCATTCTTAATGCTGAGCTGCTCCTCTAACTGGGAAATCTAAAGCTTCAACTCATCTTCACGCTCCTTCCGGCTAGTAAGCGTGGCATTCCACAAAAATTCCCATTTGGAAAGTCGAGAATAAGCCTTATTCAGAAGCTCTTTCTTAGTAGCAAGCACACTACTAACACCATTCAGGGCTACTTCTACTTTCTCTCTCTTGCTGGTCTCTTCAGTCAAATCTGAACCCAACCTATTAATCATCTCAGTCTGCTTCTTCAAAGTGAAGGTTGCCTCATTCTTCTCATGCCGAAGCTGGAAAATCTCCTTCTCTAGCTCTTCATTTGCTCTCTACAACTCTTCCTTTTCAACCAACAACTTGTTATACTTCTCAATGTCTACTGAAGTAGGTTCCTCAATCACCGGAGGACACAAAGGCTCTACAGCAGGATATGGCATCAAAGAAGTCCTAACTCTCTCATGGATCCAGAGCCGATAAGGATTATAAGCTCGACTGTCATTCTTGCCAAGCAACGTCTTTCCTCTTCTGTGAATATTACCCCAAGCACGCCTCAATCTGACCAAAACATCTCCATCTAATAAACCCGTGAGATACAGAGATTCCTGTATCTTGTCTTCAACCGGAGAATCCCTCAAAGCATAGCCAAACTGTCTCACAAGCAGATAAGGGTTATAGTTAATACAACCTTTCCGTCCAATCAAAGGAACGTTCGGAAAGCCACTGCAACTATATATAATATTCACTCCAAGTAGGTTCCGATCAAACCAAACAATGTTCTCAGCACACAATCCCATCAATCTGGAAGACCAATCTAAAGTACCAGCAGTATCAACAAAAGGTCCCGTCTTAGGAAGATGTCCCTGAAACCACCTGTATAGAAGAGGTACACAGCAAGAAACATTCTTTCCCCAATGCTTCTCATTCTTATAGTGACTAGAATGATAAACGTCACCCAAGAGAGTAGGCACCGGATTCTTCGAGGCAAGAATAAAGAAAGCATCTGAGTCAACAAAATCAGGCAAGTTTGGGAACAATACAATCCCATAAATGCAAATAGCCAGAATAGCATTGAAGAGAATCCAACATCCATCCTTCACACACTGCGTAGCCTTCTCAACCAAGCAAGAAAGATGAAAACCATAAGCTCCATTCAGCTTGACCAAACCTCCAGGGAACTCAGAAGCATCTAAACTGACAATCTCAGCTAGCTTAGCCAACTCAGGCTCAGTATCCTCGTGAACAAAAGGCATATGATCTAACACAGGAACTCCTAGCATATCAGATTATTCCTCCAAAGTAGGAGCCAAAATAAAATCAGGGAACAAGAAGCATCTCAACTGAGGCTCGTAAAACTGCATCAAGGTATACAATCCAGTCATCTCAAACACAGAAGGTCTGTACAAAAAACTGAGCAGTTTCCCATAAGACTCTCTAAACTCAGCCCTCACTCTCTGATCTGCTAGAGCAACCAACCGCAATAAGGAACTGATATCTGGAGAAGGCAACCTGTAAGAAACTGTTCTCTTCATGGACTCCATGTCTGGCAAGAAGAACACTAGAATCTGAGGGGAAAAACACACCTGCAACATAAATACACGTTAATGAAATGCAAACATGAAAATGCAGATGCATATACAGCAGGGGATCAAGTGCAATAATGAAGAACTGTGCTGTGCTGTACTGCAGCTTGAGAACCATCAGATCTTCTCCTCAAACCAAACCAACCACAAAAGAACCCTCACAACCAATTCTCACTAACAGAGACAAACCAGGTGTTCTGAGGCCAGAGTTTTCCTGCAAAAAGACCCACCTACCCCTCACAGGTATGTACTTAACTCGCAGACGAGGTACAACATCCTATGCGGTCATCAGCGTCACAGACTTTCAAGAGCGATGATACGATACCCATAAGGTGTGGCATCATCATCCCTTGAAGATGCCTCACTTAGCCGAATCCCAAATGATAGGTTCCCAGAGTCGACAACCCTCAAATCCAACAACCTGTCGAGCCCAAAGGGCCAGGCAAGATGCCATCAAAGAGAATCCCGTCTGAGTGTAAATTTCGTAGCTAGCTGGTGCGAGCAAAGCAAGTAGGCTAACCACTACTCTCTACTTCTAAATCTATGTGCACTCAAGCCCAGGTCCGTCTTATCTCTTAAACTAACCCTCTACCCACAGCACAATAACAATAATATACAGTACTGAAAGTAAAGACAGAAAGATAAATACATACAAAACCCCAGACGGGAAAACAAGCGCTAGGATTGACTCGCATAGGGAATCGTTGGAATCCCCAGCAGAGTCGCCAGCTGTCGCTACTGCGAAAATCAGCGCTGGCTATGACAGAAGAGTTGCCACCGTGCGTTATAACGCTCAGAGTAAACCTAACGCAAAGAGGGAAAGGAATGGTCATCGCAACCAAATCCTGGATTCGGGAGTCGGTTACGCAAGGGGAAGGTAATAGCAACCCTCACGTCCATCGTACTCGATGATATCCATGCTTGTTTTTTTATCTATGGGTGTTTTTATCTATCTACTCTAAAGGTTTGGGTTAAAAAAGAAAAGAAAATGATTCGGCAAAGTATCGCACTTTATGCCTACGTATTCCCGTCTGGAACGAGAAATCAGAGTCAACGTAGTTCGCCTAACTACGGGTTAGGGGGGAAGGTTGCTCGCCGAGATGTCTCATCTCGTGCCTACTGTTGCACCCTAAAATTTGCCCAACATTTCTTTACCTAGCTTATGTTTCATTTCATTCACATTAGCATTATCATTTGCATTTCATTGACATGTGTGCAGGAGATCAAGAGGTATGGTTACCAATCAAGAGCTACACAAGACTTTGAAGCTAGCTAAGAAGGCTGTTCAGATGTTCAAGGGTTGATATCCTTGTCAGAGAAGTTAAGGGATCCTCAGAGAGGGTGGTTGAAGCCAAGTGTGTAGGTCTCCTAACTTGAAAGTTGTGGAAAACCATCAGATGATTCTGAAGCCATGAAGTTGGACTTGAGGTCTTGAGAGAGCTCATGAGAAGTGTTGAAGATCACTTTGAGGCATAGACAGGTCATTGTGCAAGATTAAGAAGCCTCAGCCATGAGTGGTGCAATTAGGGTTTGACTGGGTCAACCCTAGGTCAACTGATGATTTTGGGAAAGTTTGAGGCCTAATTCAAGAGCCATATGATCATGGAGTGATGCATTGAGATGTTATAAGGATGATTCCAAGGTTAACTCATCATGATTGAAGAGTTTGAGAAGTTTCAAGCTAGGGTTCCTAAGGCTTGACAGTGTAAAATCCCCTAGTTTGACCCCTATCTTCAAGGAAATTTAGCTCAAGATGTGATTGTCATCTCATCTTACCCCCAACAGGAATGTTGTAGAGCATGATCTTAGCTTTAATTTGAGTGCTAGAAGTCCTTGATAGGATTTGTAGAACTCATGTTATGGCTTTGACAAGTTACAGGTCATCTGAGGTATGTGAATTTGGAGCTTGAAAGTTGTCCAACTTGCATGAAACGTTTGCCCTAGAAGGATGATTCCTATGAACTTTTGGTCAACATGAATGTTGTTCCTTATTCTCTTAGCTTTCTATAGAGTACTAGAAGTCCTTGATAGGATTTATAGAACTCAAGTTATGGCTTTGACAAGTCAAGGGTATTTTGGTCATTTGAAGATTATAGGTCATTTCAATCATAAGGCCATAACTCCTATTTGCATGCTTCAAATGGGAAAATGTTCAACACCAAACTTGTTAACAATGATGTTTTAAGGCTAGACAAGAGGTCATGAGAGGTTGGAATTGCTTGTAACTCAAAATTGCAAAGTTGGCTAAAAAAGGGAAGAATTAAAGTTCATTAAAAAGACCAAATTTGGGATTTTTCATTTGGTGACCAAATGAGACAAACCTATATGTCATTTTGATTGTAAAATGCATTCATTCATGTGGAGAGAATTTGGATGAGAATGAAGGCAAGTGGAAGCTGCTAGCAGAATTGGTATGTGAATGGCATGAGATTAAATTCTCCATGACATGAGATATTGAAATACTCATTGGATTGATCTAGAACTTTCTAGATCATTCATTCATGTCCTATATATGATGGTGAAGTGGTTCAGAGTGAAGGTTGGTGAGAATTGAGAAAGGAGAGTGAGATTGCATTGTGAAAATTCTTCTTGCAAATCAAAATCTGTTACAAGGTTAGAGGCCATTTCAATCCAATAAATTGATCTCAATAGCTTGCTCTGAGGTTGGTGATTGATCCCAGATCAAATTCAAGGCCAAGTTGTGGAGGAATCGTGAGTTAGCCATTGGAGTTGGAAGCTTGCAACTCAGAATCGGGTTCAAGAATCCAGGGCATTTCAACTCTTTTCTTTGCATACAGAAGGTTGATTAGAGGCTAGTGAAGGATTCTGCAAGTTCTTGAGGGTTGATTTGAAGATTCAACCACTCTGTTCACACGATTTTACCAGGTATGTAGTTCTTATTCCATGGCTCAAATTAGGTAGAATCAATGGGAATTATTGTGTTAGATGCATTGTAGATTGATATAGGAAGGTTTTTGGATCATCAATTTGGAGATTAGTGACCAATTAGGGTTGTTGCCATTTTCGGTTGAGATTGTGTTCTTGCAAATCTTGAGCTTTTAGAATGAATTAGTGGCATGAATGAATTCCTGAGGAAATTTGGGACAAGATTCATCAAGGAATCGTGGCCAATGGTGGATTCTAGAGAGAGTTAGGGTTGTGGAAGGTTGATCGGAGAATGTCACCGGCGGTGGCTCTAGCGCGCCCAGGTGAATTGAGTTCAGAGATTCAAAATGGGGAAGATGACTTGATAGCCATTAGATCTTAGGTTGACTTGGACTGAAGGCATCATCCAACGGCCACGCGTGAGGGAATTTTGTGAAGGATTCTGAAATAATATGAAACGTTGCGTTTCATTTATTTGCTGGTTTTGGGCTTAAGTCAGTAGTTGATACTCCCACCCCCTTATGGCCCAATCAATAAAATGAACTGAGTTTTTGTGCTATTCACACCACGCGCCTTTCATTTTCTCATGATTTTCATTTTACTTTTCATTTCATACATGGTTATTGGAAAATTCATAAATAATTGAAAAATGACTCAATTAATTCCATTCTTTTTGCCATGGATTCATGATTGAATCTAGTATATTTTAGATGAAAAATATTAATATTCCATGCATTGTTTGATTTTATGTGCATTTTTAATTTTAATTGATACTAAAATAATCATGGTTGATGCTTAATTTTGTTGAATTTGGTTTGAGCATTTGATGATGATTCTTGCCATGATTTTTTGTATGTAGCTAGCATAGACATGCATGTTCCCCTTAGATTTTTATCACATTTTTGTGATGAATATAAGTGGTAGTTTTAGGTTGAAACTTTAAGAGCTCCATTTTTAGGGTTTATGGTTGATACCTTGTGATTTAGGTTTTATTTCTAGAACTTGGTGGATGATTCAACCTATGATTTTTGTATGGTAGATTCATGATTGAATTAGGATCCCTTAGGAATTTTTGTAGGAGTTTACAATGTAGTTTACTATTTTTGTTTGATTTTAGTTTAGGTGCTAACTTTAGATGATTCTAAGGCACTAATTCAACTAAAATGACTTCTTTAGTTCCCTTAGATTAGGGTTTTGTCTCTCTTGCTCTTGGATGATGTTGAAGACAAGCTTGTGCTACCATGGAATGCTTGAAGAAGCTTGGATGTGAAGATCATCCCTTCTTTTGGTGTAGTGTTGATTAGGTGCTGAGATTAGGGTTTGTAGGAAGAGCTTCTAGATAGATTCTCTTCCTTCATAAACATGGAAGATGTTGTTCACTTCCATTCTTCCCTATGATGTAAGGTCCCCTTGTAAAGGCCTCATCCATCCTTTGGTAGGATGTGTGGCTCTTTGCAAGTTGGTAGAACCTTTGAGGGTCCCTTTCTCTGATGATAGGATGCTTAGTGGTGACCTTTGGTCTTCACTTTGCTACCAATCATCCAGACTTTGCTCTTGATAGATGAATCTTTCTCCCTTGCTAGAGGATGGAGTTCCTGGTTAGAAGGTTGAAGATGCTAGAGGTTGCCACTCCCCTGTGTTTGGAGATTACCCTTAGAAGCTGAAGCTTGTAGATGAAGAAGAACAAGTTGATACTGGTAAAGAGGAGAGAGCTGAAGCTTGAAAACCAAGTTGACACTTGTGAAGAAGATCAAATTGAAGTTGAGTGAAGAGCTGAGGCTTGAAGAAGAAAGAATAAGTTGATACTTATGTTGATACATTGAGAGCCTGCAGGAGCCAAGTTGATACTTGATTTTAGGAGTGAAGCCTGAAGGTGGAATTCACTGAAGAGCTGGGGGATTGAGGAAGAGAGAATAAGTTGATACTTATGTGGATGTGTTGGAAGCTCAGAGAAACAAGTTGGCACTTGCTATTGAAGATGATAGTCTTGTAGAGCTGTTGAAGTCTGAGGGCTGAGCTGATGTCAGAGGAGCTTTGCTGTGAAGTTGTGGAAGCTGTTGATTTGCTTTCTTGATTGTCTGTTTTCTTTCTGTGCAACTGTATTGATGTGACTTGTTTGATTTGCTTGATGCATTAGAATAAGTTCATATCTAGACTGATGTAAGCTAGGAGCATGACTGCACTAGAGGTTGACTTGCTCCCTCTGCTTGTATTTTTACTGTATGGCTTTGCTTGCGGGTATTTGGTAGAGCCCAGCTCCCTTGCCTATGTGGTTTGTGTGTGCTTGATAGCCCGTTATTTCTTCTATATGCTTACAGTCGTTATATTCTGCTTGATGGCATTTTATTTTCCTTTATGATTACAGTTATTCATATCTGGCTTGAGGTTGAGATGAGCTTGTGGAGGCTGACACCCCACACACATTTCCTCCCTCACTTGCATTGCATACATTTTACAGTCGTTTACTGTTTACTGTTTAAGCTGATGCTTTATCTGTTTTTGTTTATCATTGACATGGTCCCTTAGGAATCTCACTTCCTTTGATAAGGAAGTGATGATAAGAACTTTAGGTTGAAACCTATGCATGATAACTTCTAGGAGTTCCCTGTTTCAAACCACAACCATAGGATGAATCCTTGGCATGACAACATTAGGACTTGATAGTCTCCCCTTAGTTGAACCTGTTTGTTCTCTCTTCTTATCTCCAAACAAATTAAAATTCAGTAATAAAGGTTAACTGACGTCGTACGTTACGAGCTTTAAGTTATCTGAGAAAGGATTGTTGGAGAGTTTCTTTTCAACAGTCTGGATGTTTAGTATGGCACCCTTTGGGTGACATGCGACGCATTCACTCTCAGGTCATAGTCTCTAGTGCGATATTAGTTGCAAACATCCATAAAAAACAGTTCTTCCGTAAAAGACAGAAAACAAACTTCAAACCTTTTTGCCCTGTGGGCCCATAATTCAAAGGAAGCTTTTCTGAAGAAAAGAGTGTCGTTGCCTCCCAGTTCTACCGCAAACGGTAACGCCTAAGTCTCCAAGGGTCGAGCTGCGTACACCAAACTGCTGGAATTGTTTGTTAACCCTACTCGATAAAACAGATGAATCTGAATTCCCGTAATCCGTATTATCCCGAACTACGTAAGCTCTGATCTCTCATACCTGTTGAGAGTACGTAGGCACAATACTGACGTATTGGCGAGCTACCTTCCCCGTATCTTGTAGTTAGTCGAACTACGTTGACTCTGATTTCTCATTCTCTGATGAGAATACGTAGGCATAAAGCGCGACGCTTTGCCGAGTCATTTTCTTTTCTTTTTCAGGCCAGCCTTGATAGGTAGATAGTAAACAAACCCGTCAGATAAACACAACAAGCGTGGATCCTATCAAGTACGATGGGCGTGAGGGGTGCTAATACCTTTCCCTTGCATAACCGACTCCCGAACCCAAACAATGGTTGCGATGACCTTGTCTTATACCTTTTGCGTCATGTTTTTCCGATCGTTTCCTTTCCTATTCTGAGGGATAAATAACGAATGGTGGCGACTCTTCTGTTATGCCGACACCTTATTTTCGCGGTAGCGACAACTGGAGACTCTGCTGGGGACTTGATAGTTTCCTGGGATCCAACGTCCCTTATGCGAGTCAGTTTGGGGATCCAACGTCCCTGCGAGAGTTAATCCTAGCGCTTGTATGATTACTTGTTGGGTTGTGTTTATTTATTGCATTTTATTTCCCGCATTTTACTTTCAGTATGATATGATTATCCGTGCTGTTGTGGGAGGGGCATTCTGATGAGTGAAAAGCCAGACCCAGGCTTGAGTGTACTTAGCATTAGTTGTGGAAATTAGTGGGCGCGTGCTTGCTTTGCAGGCACCAGTGTCTCATGAAATCCATGCTCAGACGAGGTTCTCCCGGTTGACTTATTTTTCAACCCTTTGGGTTGAGGGGGTTGTTGGTTTGGAGGATTGTCGACTCTGGGGACCGATCATTTGGGATTCAGCTGAGTGAGGCCGCTTCAGGAGATGGTGATGCCACACCTTCTGGGTATCGTATCACCCCTCTTGAATGTCTGTGACGCTGATGACCGCATAGGATGCCGAACTTGTGTCAGTTTAGGTCCATACCTGTGAGCAGGGTCGGGTTTGTTGCAGGAAACCTTAACCTTCATATTACCTGGTTTTCTTGATAGTGAAACAGTTTTGTTGGTATCAGAGGTTCTCATCATCAGATATATGTGTTCTTGAAAGAGCAGATTTATGGTCCTGTATCAGAGGTCCTTATTATCAGATATGTGTTCTTGACAGAGCAGATTTATGGTCCTGTATCAGAGGTCCTTATTATCAGATATGTGTTCTTGATAGAGCAGATTTATGGTCCTGTATCAGAGGTCCTTATTATCAGATGATTATTCTTGACAGAGCAGATTTATGGTCCTGTATCAGAGGTCCTTATTATCAGATGATTGTTCTTGATAGAGCAGATTTATGGTCCTGTATCAGAGGTCCTTATTATCAGATGATTGTTCTTGATAGAGCAGATTTATGGTCCTGCATCAGAGGTCCTTATTATCAAATGTTTGTTCTTGACAGAGCGGATTTGTGGTCCTGTATCAGGGGTCCTTATTATCAGATGTGTGTTTGTTCTTGATAAAGCAGAGTTTATGGTCCGATACCGGGGTTTTCTTATCAGAGATAGTGGTTGTTCTCGACAGAGCAGTATTGTGGTTTTGTTGATACAAAACCTTCATATCCTCAACAACACATTCGTCTTGATCTCCTGCTGCATGATTGCATTTTGCATTGCTTTGCATACTCATTTGCATTTCATTAACGTGTGTCTGTGTTGCAGGTACCGTATCCCCTGGTTCAGGTTTTCTTGCATTCTCTTGTGCTACTATGGGTCCTCTGAGGAAGACCGTGGCTTACAAGCTCCCCACTCCTGATGTTGTTCAGCTGACTGGTTTGATTGCTTTGGCAGATGATTCTGTGAGAGATGAATTCAGAAAGTCTTACGGTAAACTGCTCAGCTTGGTTCGTAAACCCTCTGTGTTTGAGTTGAATGGGTTGCACGCCCTGCTGCAGTTCTACGGTCCTCCGTTGAGATGCTTTACTTTCCAGGACTTTATTCTCGCACCCACACTAGAGGAGTATGTTGATTTGTTAGGTGTGCCTATCAAGAGTCAGATGCCCTTTGTTCATATGGATGTCGAGCCTAATCTGGCTAGTCTAGCTCCCTCACTTCACCTAGATGCTTCCGAGTTGGTCTTGTCTAGTTGGAACAGGGTCCCCGGTTTCTCCTTGCAGTTCTTAGTGGGAAAGGCCCGGCAGTGCGCCAAAGACAGTTGTTGGATCGTGTTCAACGCCATCCTTGCTCTGTGCATATATGGCATCATTCTGTTCCCCAATATGCCTGACTTTGTAGACTTCAACGCCTTCCACATCTTTGCATCAGGGAATCCAGTCCCTACCTTGATAGGAGATGTCTATCACTCCGTCCACTACAAAAACGAGAACAGAAGGGGTAAGAATGTCTCGTGCTGTGTGCCCTTACTCTATAGATGGATTGATAGCCACCTACCCAAGAAGGGTCCCTTTGCTTCGTCTGCAGCCACAGCTGAGTGGCCTGAGCATTTGATGAGTCTGTCAGCGGAGGATATTGCCTGGTTTGATAGAGATAGGTTGGGTACCGAGATCAACTTCAGCTGCAGTGGGTTTCCGAACGTGCCTCTGATAGGCAGAAAGGGTTGTATAAACTATAATCCATCTCTGCTGGTCCGACAATTTGCTTATGCTTTGAGAGCTCCGCCGAAGGATGAAGAGGTGCAGGAATCTCTGTACCTCACTGGTCTTCTAGAGGGGGATATTTTATCCAAGCTTCAGCACGCTTGGAATGGTATCAGTAAGCGAGGAAAGTCGTTGCTGGGAAAAAGTAATAGCCAAGCCTATGCTCCATATGTGACTTGGATCAGATCCAGAGCAGATGCTATAGGGATGCCGTTTCCTCCTGCCAAGCCAGAAAGCCCTCCAGTGATTGAAGAGCCTACCACCGTGCCTATTCAGCAGCATAATCAAGTGTTAGCTGAGAGAGATGAGCTGAAAAAGGCAAATGAAGAACTGGAGAAAGAATTGGCTCGACTCAGAAGCGAGAGAAGCGAAGCCGTTCATTCCTTCAAGAGGCAGACAGAGCTGGTGAACCAGTTTGGGACATATTTGACTAAGCAGATAGCTGAGCGCGAGCGCATGGGTCGAGACTTCAAAGCTGTCAATGACGTACTGGCCACTAAGAAGCAACACTTGGATGAAGCGTACCGGAGAATATCCAAGTTTAATCAGCATTGGAAGGCCACCCTAGCCAACGACAAAGAACGGGAGGATAAGCTGAAGCAGCAGATCTCCAAGTTGAGAGCCCAGGTGAAGGCTAGTGAAAAGAGGTTTGATGAAGAAACCGCTCACAGATATGCCGCTGAAGGCCTGCTCAACAAGGCTCTTGCTAACCTGAAGGAGCACAAGCTGATGTTTGAATCCAAGAAGCGGAAGTTAGAAGATTGTTTCGGCGAAGGAGCATGGGAAGACTCAGTCGAAGGTCTTCAATACACCATTATGCAGAGAGAGTTACTCGTCGAAGGGCTGCTCACTCGGCCTGATCATCCAGAAACGAAGGGGTTGTTAGAAGAGTTTCGCGCCCGTGGCCGTGCTTGACTATTTGTAATCCTTTTGTGTTGATCATTGTTGTATGCTGACCATCACCAGGCTTGTTGGTTGAGGTCATGCTATTGATTCTGCTTGTGCTCAGTGACGTTGTGTACCGCCTTGATGGGCTTTCTTTTATATATATTAGATGTTATTTCCATGACTGGACTCAGACTTCTTATTATCAGCACTGGCACTCAGGCACTAGGATCGGGGGATACCTCCCTAACACACAAACACATGTTTGCATTTGCATGAAGCATTTGCATAACGAGCACTTTGTCATTTTTCCTAACCCTTTTGTGTATACAGGTTGTTTCAGGTTGTTCCAGGATTGATCAGAGACCTATCCACCGCTATCCGACCAGAGCGAATCAAGCCAGAGTTATGGAGCAAGTGCAAACTGACGTTCAAGAACTCCGAGAAAGGATGGACCACTTCATGGAGCTCATGCAAGTGGTCGCCAACGGCCAGGATCAGCTCAGAACCTTGGTTCAGCCTCTGATCTCAAGGGTTGACAGCAATGGTGTACTCCATGGTGGGACTGTTCCAACCCCTCCACCTGTTGAAACTCCTCAGAATGGCGTCCCCGTGATCGGGGGGAATGGCAGTGCCAACGGCAATGTGATAGCTAACATGGGACTCAACGGTAATACGACTGGCGTCGGTAATGGGAATTTTGAAGCTAATGTTAATGTTGGACTGGGCAACAGCAACGCAGGTGTTGGAAATCTGTATGGGCCTCAGCCATGGTTAGAAGACCGTCAAGACGATGTGTTCTCAAAGAGAGGTGCTGAAGGGGAGCTGACTGCTGAGGCACGGCTAAGGTTTAAGGCACTCGAGGACAAGATGAGGAATTTCGAGAACCAGAACACTATGGGTGTCGATATGTCCAAATTGGGATTGATTGCTGATTTCAAGGTGCCTCCCAAGTTCAAGGTACCCGACTTTGAAAAGTACAAGGGCACCACTTGCCCTCGCGTCCATCTGAGATCATACTACCGGAAAATGTCAGCTCACTCTAAAGACGAGAAGTTGCTGATGCACTTCTTTCAGGATAGCTTGTCCGGGCCATCCTTGGAGTGGTACATGAGTCTGGAACCTACTAGTGTGCGCACGTGGAAGGAACTTGCTGAAGCATTCATGCACCATTACCAATATAACAGTGACTTGGCTCCGAACCGAGTTCAACTGCAAAACTTGTCACAGAGGAACAACGAAGGGTTCAAGGAATACGCCCAGCGGTGGCGTGAATTGGGAGCTAGAGTTCAACCGCCGATGGTTGAACGCGAGCTTGTGGAAATGTTCGTAGCCACCCTCCCAGGGGTTTATTATGAGAAATTGGTCAGCAGTATGTCTGGAAGCTTCTCAGATCTTATTATCACGGGTGAGCACGTTGAAAATGGGATCAAGCTGGGGAAAATTCAAGGTGATCTATCCTCAACTGGAGGAGGAAAGAAACCGTATGGTGGCAAAAGGAGGGAAGGAGAGACGAGCGTTGTGTCCAACGCTCGAAGGAAGGGTAAAGGCCAGCACCAGCAGGTGGCCAGTATAACCATCCCCGCGGTCCAACAGCCACAGCAGCAGCAGCAGCAGCAGCCGAATCAACAAGGGTACAGAAAGTATCAGAACAGGGCACCTCTGTCCAGCCGTCACCTTGAGACACCGCCCATGTCGTATGCTCAACTGTTACAGACTCTGCTTCAGTTGCAGTTAATCCAGAACAGAACCCTGGCTCCCTTGACAGGGGCACCTCCGCCAGGTTATGATGCGAATGCAACCTGTGAGTTTCACTCAGGGGCACCAGGTCACACGATAGAAAATTGCAAAGCCTTCAAGCACAAGGTGCAGGATATGGTGGACGCTAAGATCATCAACTTCTCAGATAATGTGCCAAACGTCACGAAGAACCCTATGCCAAATCATAGGGGAGGTGGGGTAAACGCCATTATTGAAGACGAGAGCTTGGATTTATTGACTGATGTCAAGGATCTGAAGACACCGCTTAGCTTCGTTAAAGCCAAGCTGATGAAAAGAGGTTTCTTCCCGGGCTGCGGAGAACTGTGTATGGGCTGTGCGACTAGTTCTGATGGATGTGAACAATTGATAGAAGGGATTCAGAGTCTGATGACCGAAGGAATCTTACAGTTTAGCCGAAGGGCCGAAAGCGGATCGGGAGAGGTAATGTTGAAGCAAGATGATGAGGTTGCCACCATCACCATCCCTCGTCGGACGATAACTATTTCTGCACCCAGGCTGCCCATGATTACCATCACTAAGGCTGGGCCGATACCTTTCGAAAACACCAATGATGTCCCATGGCATTATGGGGCAGACGTCTACTGCAACGGACAGAAGTTAGAATTGGAACCATCTGGGCGATCTGTGGATAACCTAGTGGGCATTGGCGGAATCACGCGCAGCGGAAGGGTATTTGCTCCACCTGAGATTGTGGCGGACAAAGCGGACAAAGCTGATATAACTGATAAAGGAAAGAGTAAGGTCGTTGAAGAAACCCCTCGTGGGGTAGAAAAAGACTTACTTGTTAAAGACGCTGAAGAGTTTATGAGGTTGATTAAGAAGAGTGACTACAAGATCGTGGATCATCTCCATCAAACACCCTCGAAAATTTCCATCCTGAATTTGTTGCTATGTTCTGAGGCACATCGCAACGCGCTGCTGAAGGTGTTGAATGCTACGTATGTACCGCAGGAAATATCGGTCAACAAGTTAGAAGGGGTTGTAGCCCACGTGAATGCTGGAAATGGGTTAGGGTTCACTGACCTGGAGCTGACACCGAAGGGAAGGAACCACAACAGTGCCATGCACATCTCGATAGAGTGTAGGGGAACAATTATGTCTCATGTGTTGGTGGACACAGGGTCGTCACTCAATGTTCTCCCGAAGAAAGCATTAATGAAGTTAGATACCCGAGGATTGATTTGCACACCCAGTGATCTGGTTGTGAAGGCGTTCGATGGAACCAAACGTCATATCTTTGGAGACGTAACGTTGCCAATCCAAGTTGGGCCAGAAACATTCGACGCAGTCTTCTATATTATGGACATCATGCCTGCCTACAGCTGTCTCCTGGGCCGGCCATGGATCCATTCGGCTGGCGCCGTGACCTCCACGTTGCACCAGAAGCTCAAGTATGCTGTTGGAGGAAGCATCGTAACCGTTTGTGGTGAGGAAGATATAATGGTGAGCCATTTGTCGTCCTTCAAATATGTTGAGATGGATGGGGAAATACACGAAACCCTATGTCAGGCGTTCGAGGCTGTTAAAGTCAAGAACGTGGCCCCTGTAATCACTGAGAAACCAGAGATGACTCTCTCTTCCTTCAAGGAAGCCCGGGCCGTTGTCCAAGCCAGATCTACCCCAGGATGGGGGCGAATTCTAGAGATACCTAACAAGCAAGACAAGTTCGGGTTAGGATATTCTCCTGCGGCTGAAGCCTCCTCTTCTCACAGTGCGTCACGAGGTAAAGGGCTGATCCAGTTTACCAGTGGAGGGGTGATATTTGAAAGCGTCAACGCAGTGTCTGAAGACGGCGAAGACAGCGACTGCGATCTGGACTCTTGGATCCAGCCAAGCAAACCAGGCGAGAGCCTCAACAACTGGTCCATCAGGGATATCATCCAAATGACAGACAAAGAGTAATGATTCACTTTTTTCCAATCGTTGTACAACCCTATGTCCTACCCGGGACATAGTGGTTTTATTGTCAGGGCCTCGTTTGATTATGTACATGCATTTTATCAATAAATCAAAAGGCATTTTTCTTCGTATTCAAATGTTGTGATCTCTGTTATTCCTGTTTTATATTTGTTTTGAAAAACAATAAAATGGCAATGGGGTTAGTGCTAACCTTCATATCCTTGTCTTAAGCTTAACCCTTGTTATTGCAGGATCCACATAGCAGATGACATCGACTCTGGACCTTCTATGACTCACTTTGACTTCGATTGCCCGATCTATCAAGCCGAAGAAGAGATTGATGAAGACGAAGACCTTCCCGAAGAGTTGGCCCGCTTGTTGAAGCAAGAAGAGAAAGTTATTTTGCCTCACGAAGAAGAGATCGAGATTGTGAATCTGGGTTCTGAGGAACTTGTCAGGAATGTCAGGATAGGGGCTGCGTTGCAGAGCGACGTCAAGCAGAGACTGGTCGAGATGCTGAGAGAGTATAGTGACATCTTTGCTTGGTTATACGAGGATATGCCCGGACTTGACACTGACATCGTGGTCCATCACTTGCCGCTGCGAGAAGATTGTCCTCCCGTTAAGCAGAAGCTTAGAAGGACACGACCAGATATGACCATTAAGATCAAAGAAGAAGTGCAGAAGCAGCTTGATGCTGGCTTCTTAGCAGTCACTACTTACCCTCCGTGGGTCGCCAATATAGTGCCTGTACCAAAGAAGGACGGTAAGGTACGAATGTGCATCGATTATCGGGATTTGAATAGGGCGAGCCCTACAGATGATTTCCCGCTTCCCCTTATTGATGTGTTGGTCGACAATACAGCTCAGTTCTCCGTATTTTCATTCATGGATGGCTTCTCCGGCTACAATCAGATCAAGATGGCGCCGGAGGACATGGAGAAAACTACGTTTATTACACCCTGGGGAACGTTTTGCTACAAGGTAATGCCTTTCGGTCTGAAGAACGCAGGGGCCACTTACCAACGAGCAATGGTCACTTTGTTTCATCACATGATTCATCATGAGATTGAAGTCTATGTTGATGACATGATTGCAAAGTCTCAAACAGAGGAAGGACATCTAGTCAATTTGCTGAAGCTTTTTGAGAGGCTTAGGAAGTTCAGGTTGAGGCTGAATCCTAACAAATGTACTTTCGGGGTACGGTCCAGAAAGCTACTGGGGTTTATCGTGAGTGAAAGAGGCATCGAGGTTGATCCTACGAAGATAAAAGCCATACAAGAAATGCCAGCGCCAAAAACCGAAAAAGAAGTTCGTGGTTTCCTGGGCAGAATAAACTACATTGCAAGGTTTATCTCTCAGCTCACGGCCACGTGTGAACCGATGTTCAAACTGTTAAAGAAAAATCAGGCGATTATTTGGAATGAGGATTGCCAGAAGGCATTTGATAAGATAAAACAATATCTACAGGAACCTCCAATCTTGATACCCCCAGTGGCCGGAAGACCCTTAATCATGTACTTGACAGTTCTTGAGAATAGTATGGGGTGTGTTCTCGGTCAGCACGACGAGACAGGCAGAAAGGAGCATGCCATTTACTACTTGAGTAAAAAGTTCACGGATTGTGAATCTCGTTACTCGATGCTGGAAAAGACGTGTTGTGCACTAGCCTGGGCTGCCAAACGTTTACGACAGTACATGCTCAATCACACAACCATGCTAATTTCGAAGATGGATCCGATCAAGTACGTCTTCGAGAAACAAGCGCTTTCAGGCAGGATTGCCAGATAGCAAATGGTGTTGACAGAATATGATATTCAGTACGTTTCCCAGAAGGCCATCAAGGGAAGCGTATTTCCTGAGTACCTTGCCGAACAGCCGATCGAAGATTACCAGCCAATGAAATTTGAATTCCCTGATGAGGATATCATGTTTCTCAAAGCGAAAGATTGCGATAAACCGTTGCCCGACGAGGGGCCAGATAGGAAATCCCAGTGGAAATTGATATTTGACGGGGCGGTTAATTCTTATGGAAGTGGTATTGGGGCGATCATCATGACTCCCCACGGATCCCACATCCCGTTCACTGTGAGACTGACGTTTCCGGTCACCAATAATGAAGTGGAGTACGAAGCATGCATCATGGGTCTAGAAGAAGCAATTGATTTGAGAATCAAGAACCTAGATGTATATGGTGACTCGGCACTTGTGATCAACCAGATTAAAGGGGAGTGGGAGACTCGTCAATCGAATTTGGTGCCGTATATGAACTATGCCAGAAGGCTGCTTCCGTTCTTTGATCGAGTGGAACTCCATCATGTGCCCAGAGCAGAAAATCAGATGGCTGATGCCTTAGCCACGTTGGCTTCGATGTATAAAGTCAATTTTTGGAATGAAGCTCCAAGAATTGTCCTTTCTCGTCTTGATAGACCTGCATTCGTCTTTGCGATCGAGGAAGCCTCCGACGGCAAGCCATGGTTCCATGACATCCAGACTTTCCTTATGACTAAGGAGTATCCTGCGGGAGCGTCAACCCAGGATAAGAAGACTCTGAGGAGGCTGTCTAGAAATTTTTATCTCAATCCTGACGGAGTTTTTTATAAAAGAAACCACGATCTCGTGCTACTCAGATGTGTAGATGAGAAAGAAGCGAGTATGCTCATGGAAGAAGTCCATGAAGGCACATTTGGTACGCACGCCGGCGGGCATGCTATGACAAGAAAGATCCTGAGAGCAGGATACTACTGGCTGACGATGGAATCGAATTGCTTTAAATTCGCGAAGAGATGTCATAAATGCCAGATTTATGCTGATAAAATTCACGTGCCACCGTGCCCGTTGAATGTCATGTCCTCCCCATGGTCGTTCTCCATGTGGGGCATCGACATGATAGGCAGGATCGAGCCCACTGCATCTAACGGTCATCGCTTCATTCTAGTAGCTATCGACTACTTCACCAAGTGGGTGGAGGCAGCCTCATACGCTAATGTGACCAAGCAGGTGGTGGCTAAATTCATAAAGAGGGACATCATCTGTCATTACGGAATTCCCGAGCGGATCATTATTGATAATGGTTCAAATCTGAATAACAAGATGATGAAGGAGCTGTGCCAGAGTTTCAAGATTGAACACCACAACTCATCTCCTTACCGACCGAAGATGAATGGCGCCGTTGAAGCGGCCAATAAGAACATTAAGAAGATTGTACAGAAGATGGTTGTGACCTACAAAGATTGGCACGAGATGTTGCCGTTCGCATTGCACGGTTATCGTACAATGGTACGTACGTCAACCGGGGCAACTCCTTTCTCATTGGTGTACGGTATGGAAGCTGTCCTACCGTTAGAAGTTGAGATTCCTTCTTTGCGAGTTTTGGTTGACGTGAAACTCGACGAGGCAGAATGGATTAAGAACCGACTAAATCAACTCAGCCTGATGGACGAGAAGAGATTAGCATCGATTGCATATGGTCGTCTGTACCAAAGCCGAATAAAGAAAGCTTATGATAAGAAGGTGCGTCCTAGAAGCTTTCAGACGAGTGATCTCATCCTGAAGAAGATTCTTCCTCCACACTCCGACCACCGGGGCAAGTGGACTCCTAATTACGAAGGTCCGTACGTTGTCAGCAAAGTCTTCTCGGGAGGAGCCTTGCTGTTATCCACGATGGATGGTGAAGATTTTGCATCCCCGGTGAACGCGGACGCAGTTAAAAAATACTTTGCTTAACAAATGACCCGCTGGAAAGAAAAAGAAGATCCAGGCAAAAAGGGGCATCCCGACGAACCATAAAAAAGGAAAAAGGTTCGGGAAAAAATTAGGGATATAAAGAAAAGAATGTACACCTGCAAAGTCGAAAACCTGGAAGGGCGACTTTGGCAAAAAAGGGTATCCCGGTGAATCGAAAACCCGGAAGGGCGATTCAGGCAAAAGTTAGGGATTTGATAAAGCAAATGACTGCGTTCCGCGTATGGACTTTCTTTAGTTAGTGGTTTGGAATACCTGAGGGCCGTTTATCTGGATCAATCTCTTCTGAAGCTGAAGCGTCGGAGAAGTATCGAAGTCGAGTGGGTCATAGAGGGATCAACTCATGGTGTTCGTCTATGCCTCATTGCCGATATTTGTGTATATACTGATGTATATTTATGTTGTATATTTGCGCAGCTTCCTCATTCCATAAGCTTGCATCTGTTGTAAAACATTTTTACCTATTCAGGGGTTCGTTATCAATAAAATGTATACTATTCAGCAATTCTGTTTATCTGTTTAACATTTATGTATTTTGTTTGCGAAAAAAAACGCCGATGTTTTTTGATAAAATGCGCATACATAAATTTACTGGCCTAGGCCACTGATTGTTGAAACAATGAATTACTTGAACATTGTCACAAGATGATAACCTTGATAGGTCCCTTTGAGAAGGGTATCTTGTCTGTTTGTTCGTGTTGTTGCAGGTATAGCACATACCAGGCAGTACGCCGTATGCGTCCCCAAGCAGGATGATTCCTTCCTCTGCAGCAAGTTCAGCAGCACCTCCCCGTGGAGTTTGAACATGAGATCATAGGCATTGATATGTCTCCCTGAGTAGAGAAGATTCTCTCCCCAATCAGATGTATCCTGAAGGATCATCGTCTCCCCAGCTGAGTCATATACTGAAGTATGCAGTTGTCGATATTTCAGAATGAAGTCTCCAGCGGAATCGGAACTCCCCACAGAGTCGTACTCTCCCTAGTAAGCAGGATGATTCCTTCTTCCCCAGCCGAGAATGCAAACCCCCAAGAGAGCCGAGTCCTTGGAAGCCGTTTGGGCCATGATTGGTTTTCCCCCAGTAGAGTGGTGAATAGTTGATGCTGTATTTCCCCACCGAAGTTGTTATCTCCAGGAAAGTTTGGCCGCGAAGGTCGTGCAGTTTATTTCTGCGATTGACATCGTTTTCCTCAGCAGTTCTGGTCCGGGCACCTAGATGAGCATGCCCAGGTTCTCGTAGAGCTTTATTCCCCTGCGGCAGTCGACTGAAGATCATTTCCCCAGGCGGAGTCCAATTGATATTGGCGTGACTTCTTCTCCTCGGCAGGATGATTCCTTTCCCCACCAGAGTGGTTTTTCCCCCTTGACAGGAGGATTCTCCCTCCAGCATTTATTTTGCTGATGGGGTTGTAGCATTTTGCATGATTGCATAGCATCTATCTTAAACGCGTAGCATTTCCACCGTGTGGAGCATTGCGCCATTGTCAAACATATGCATATGAAACATGAGCTAGGTTGTTACCGTTCTTGTTTTGCAGGTGTTCCTCCGCAGAATGGTTTGCTCAAGATGATTCTTGAATTCCCCAGCGAAGTTGTGTGCTTAAGATGACTCTTAAAATCCCCTGTGAAGTCGCCATAGAGGGTTGCTCAAGTTGATGCTTAGAGTCCCCGGCAGAGTGTTTGCTCAGGATGATTCCTGAAATCTCCAGCAGAGTTATTGGTTCAGGATGATTCTTGAAGTCCCCAGCGAAGTTGTTTTTTCAAGATGATTCTTGATTTCCTCAGCAAAGATGATTCACCCAGAATGATTTTTGGATCCCCGAAGCAGAGTTACTTGATAGTTCTCCAGAATCCCCAGCGGAGATGCGTCATTCCCAGCAGGTTTTTGAACAGCGAAGTTGAAACTTCCCTTGAAGACTTGATGATTGATGTCCGGCAGCGGTGCCAAAACCCCTGACTTACTGATGAAGTCTAACTACAAGGTCAAAGCAGTTCTCCCAGATGACGCGGAGTGCCTGACGGCAAAAGAATGTATATCCTTGGTGGTTCCTGATTGATTAAGGATTCCATTTGAAGACTTACTAACGAAGTCCAATGATGATGTCGAAGCAGTTCCCTCAGCTGATGCGGAATGCTGGATGGCAGAAGTTTGGATATCCCTATTTGGTTCATGATTGACCGAGGATTCTATCTCCGACTTACTGACGAAGTCCGGCTGACGCCCGAAAATTTCTTTGAATGCCCGACGGCATAATTAACTTGATTGTTAAAAAGTTCCTAATGACCTGATGAGTCCCGAGGAATTCTTCTGTCGCAGTGTCGCGGAATGCTTGACGGCAATACCAACCATGTATCACCGGTTACCGAGTGACCAGTGACCCCTTGGTGACTTGAGGACGAAGATCTACAACAAAATCAGATGACCATCCTGACGGAGATTTGAGATTAGACCCTTCACCAATTACCGTGTGACCAATCCCCCCAGCAGAGTTGTCGTGCAACTGTCATGCTCAGTTTTGAAGATGTTCCTACCAATCCAAGTATTGTTTACCTGTGCGGTTGGCAGATCGCCAGTTACCGTGTAACCAGTGACCCCTTGATGATTTGAGGATGCAATGATATCAGATAAATCAGAGAATCATCCTGACGGAGATTCAGATCAGTATTTCTCCAGCTAGTTGCCGTGCAACCATCATTTCAGTTTCCGAAGATTTGTCCTCATCAGAGTACCGTGTACTTGTGCAGTTGGCAAATTTCCGGGTTTGTTGGTATTCAACCGCCTTTTACCTTGATTGTTTGAGAGCGGTTCACTTCTCATCCAGTCAGGTCCAAGCCGTTTGAATAGGGGCAGTTGTTGCACCCCAAAATTTGCCCAATATTTCTTTACCTAGCTTATGTTTCATTTCATTCACATTAGCATTATCATTTGCATTTCATTGACATGTGTGCAGGAGATCAAGAGGTATGATTACCAATCAAGAGCTACACAAGACTTTGAAGCTAGCTAAGAAGGCTGTTCAGATGGTCAAGGGTTGATATCCTTGTCAGAGAAGTTAAAGGATCCTCATAGAGGGTGGTTGAAGCCAAGTGTGTAGGTCTCCTAACTTGAAAGTTGTGGAAAGCCATCAGATGATTCTGAAGCCATGAATTTGGACTTGAGGTCTTGAGAGAGCTCATGAGAAGTGTTGAATATCACTTTGAGGCATAGACAGGTCATTGTGCAAGATTAAGAAGCCTCAGCCATGAGTGGTGCAATTAGGGTTTGACTGGGTCAACCCTAGGTCAACTGATGATTTGGTGAAAGTTTGAAGCCTAATTCAAGAGCCATATGATCATGGAGTGATTCATTGAGATGTTATAAGGATGATTCCAAGGTTAACTCATCATGATTGAAGAGTTTGAGAAGTTTCAAGCTAGGGTTCCTAAGGCTTGACAGTGTAAAATCCCCTAGTTTGACCCCTATCTTCAAGGCAATTTATCTCAAGATGTGATTGTCATCTCATCATACCCCCAACGTGAATGTTGTAGAGCATGATATTAGCTTTAATTTGAGTTCTAGAAGTCCTTTATAGGATTTTTAGAACTCAAGTTATGGCTTTGACAAGTTACAGGTCATCTGAGGTATGTGAATTTGGAGCTTGAAAGTTGTCCAACTTGCATGAAACTTTTGCCCTATAAGGATGATTCCTATGAACTTTTGGTCAACATGAATGTTGTTACTTATTCTCTTAGCTTTCTAGAGAGTGCTAGAAGTCCTTGATAGGATTTATAGAACTCAAGTTATGGCTTTGACAAGTCAAGGGTATTTTGGTCATTTGAAGATTATAGGTCATTTCAATCATAAGGCCATAACTCCTATTTGCAAGCTTCAAATGGGAAAATGTTCAAAACCAAACTTGTTCAAAATGATGTTTTAAGGCTAGCCAAGAGGTCATGAGAGGTTGGAATTGCTTGTAACTCAAAATTGCAAAGTTGGCTAAAAAAGGGAAGAATTAAAGTTCATTAAAAAGACCAAATTTGGGATTTTTCATTTGGTGACCAAATGAGACAAACCTATATGTCATTTTGATTGTAAAATGCATTTTAAAGACAATGGAAATGACACTTTTCTCATTTGAGGTCAAGATCATGGAGTTGTATGTTATTACTTAAAGCTTAAGTTACATAACCCAAACTATGCATAAGTGTAATACCAATGCTCCAATTCATCAAAAACACTTCCAAAATCTCATGTGGAGAGAATTTGGATGAGAATGAAGGCAAGTGCAAGCTGCTAGCAGAATTGGTATGTGAATGGCATGAGATTGAATTCTCCATGACATGAGATATTGAAATACTCATTGGATTGATCTAGAACTTTCTAGATCATTCATTCATGTCCTATATATGATGGTGATGTGGTTCAGAGTGAAGGTTGGTGAGAATTGAGAGAGGAGAGTAAGATTGCATTATGAAAATTATTCTTGCAAATCAAAATCTGTTACAAGGTTAGAGGCCATTTCAGTCCAAGAAATTGATCTCAATAGCTTGCTCTGAGGTTGGTGATTGATCCCAGATCAAATTCAAGGCCAAGTTGTGGAGGAATCGTGAGTTAGCCATTGGAGTTGGAAGCCTGCAAGTCAGAATCGGGTTCAAGAATCCAGGGCATTTCAACTCTTTTCTTTGCATACAGAAGGTTGATTAGAGGCTAGTGAAGGATTCTGCAAGTTCTTGAGGGTTGATTTGAAGATTCAACCACTCTGTTCACACGATTTTACCAGGTATGCAGTTCTTATTCCATGCTCAAATTAGGTAGAATCAATGGGAATTATTGTGTTAGATGCATTGTAGATTGATGTAGGAAGGTTTTTGGATCATCAATTTGGAGATTAGTGACCAATTAGGGTTGTTGCCATTTTCGGTTGAGATTGTGTTCTTGCAAATCTTGAGCTTTTAGAATGAATTAGTGGCATGAATGAATTCCTGAGGAAATTTGGGACAAGACTCATCAAGGAATCATGGCCAATGGTGGATTCTAGAGAGAGTTAGGGTTGTGGAAGGTTGATCGGAGAATGTCACCGGCGACGGCTCTAGCGCGCGCAGGTGAATTGAGTTCAGAGATTCAAAATGGGGAAGATGACTTGATAGCCATTAGATCTTAGGTTGACTTGGACTGAAGGCATCATTCAACGGCCACGCGTGAGGGAATTTTGTGAAGGATTCTGAAATAATATGAAACGTTGCGTTTCATTTATTTGCTGGTTTTGGGCTTAAGTCAGTAGTTGATACTCCCACCCCCCTTATGGCCCAATCACTAAAATGAACTGAGTTTTTGTGCTATTCACACCACGCGCCTTTCATTTTCTCATGATTTTCATTTTACTTTTCATTTCATACATGGTTATTGGAAAATTCATAAATAATTGAAAAATGACTCAATTAATTCCATTATTTTTGCCATGGATTCATGATTTAATCTAGTATATTTTAGATAAAAAATATTAATATTCCATGCATTGTTAGATTTTATGTGCATTTTTGAATTTTAATTGATACTAAAATAATCATGGTTGATGCTTGATTTTGTTGAATTTGGTTTGAGCATTTGATGATGATTCTTGTCTTGATTTTTTTTATGTAGCTAGCATAGATATGCATGTTCCCCTTAGATTTTTCTCAAATTTTTGTGATGAATATAAGTGGTAGTTTTAGGTTGAAACTTTAAGAGCTCTATTTTTAGGGTTTATGGTTGATACCTTGTGATTTAGGTTTTATGTCTAGAACTTGGTAGATGATTCAACCTCTGGTTTTTGTATGGTAGATTCATGATTGAATTAGGATCCCTTAGGAATTTTTGTAGGAATTTACAATGTAGTTTACTATTTTTGTTTGATTTTAGTTTAGGTGCTAACTTTAGATGATTCTAAGGCACTAATTCAACTAGAATGACTTCTTTAGTTCCCTTAGATTAGGGTTTTGTCTCTCTTGCTCTTGGATGATGTTGAAGACAAGCTTGGGCTACCATGGAATGCTTGAAGAAGCTTGGATGTGAAGATCTTCCCTTTTTTTGGTGTAGTGTTGATTAGGTGCTGAGATTAGGGTTTGTAGGTAGAGCTTCTAGATAGATTCTCTTCCTTCATAAACATGGAAGATGTTGATCACTTCCATTCTTCCCTATGATGTAAGGTCCCCTTGTAAAGGCCTCATCCCTCCTTTGGTAGGATGTGTGGCTCTTTGCAAGTTGGTAGAACCTTTGAGGGTCCCTTTCTCTGATGATAGGATGCTTAGTGGTGACCTTTGGTCTTCACTTTGCTACCAATCATCCAGACTTTGCTCTTGATAGATGAATCTTTCTCCCTTGCTAGAGGATGGAGTTCCTGGTTAGAAGGTTGAAGATGCTAGAGGTTGCCACTCCCCTGTGTTTGGAGATTACCCTTAGAAGCTGAAGCTTGTAGATGAAGAAGAACAAGTTGATACTGGTAAAGAGGAGAGAGCTGAAGCTTGAAAACCAAGTTGACACTTTGAAGAAGATCAAATTGAAGTTGAGTGAAGAGCTGAGGCTTGAAGAAGAAAGAATAAGTTGATACTTATGTTGATACATTGAGAGCCTGCAGGAGCCAAGTTGATACTTGATTTTAGGAGTGAAGCCTGAAGGTGGAATTCACTGAAGAGCTGTGGGCTTGAGGAAGAGAGAATAAGTTGATACTTATGTGGATGTGTTGGAAGCTCAGAGAAGCAAGTTGACACTTGCTATTGAAGATGATAGTCTTGTAGAGCTGTTGAAGTCTGAGGGCTGAGCTGATGTCAGAGGAGCTTTGCTGTGAAGTTGTGGAAGCTGTTGATTTGCTTTCTTGATTGTCTGTTTTCTTTCTGTGCAACTGTATTGATGTGACTTGTTTTATTTGCTTGATGCATTAGAATAAGTTCATATCTAGACTGATGTAAGCTAGGAGCATGACTGCACTAGAGGTTGAGTTGCTCCCTCAACTTGTATTTTTACTGTATGGCTTTGCTTGCGGGTATTTGGTATAGCCCAGCTCCCTTGCCTATGTGGTTTGTGTGTGCTTGATAGCCCGTTATTTCTTCTGTATGCTAACAGTCGTTATATTCTGCTTGATGGCATTTTATTTTCCTTTATGATTGCAGTTATTCATATCTGGCTTGAGGTTGAGATGAGCTTGTGGAGGCTGACACCCAAAACACATTTCCTCCCTCACTTGCATTGCATGAATTTTACAGTCGTTTACTGTTTACTGTTTAAGCTGATGTTTTATCTGTTTTTGTTTATCATTGACATGATCCCTTAGGAATCTCACTTCCTTTGATAAGGAAGTGATGATTAGAACTTTAGGTTGAAACCTATGCATGATAACTTCTAGGAGTTCCCTGTTTCAAACCACAACCATAGGATGAATCCTTGGCATGACAACATTAGGACTTGATAGTCTCCCCTTAGTTGAACCTGTTTGTTCTCTCTTCTCATCTCCACACAAATTAAAATGCAGTAATAAAGGTTAACTGACGTCGTACGTTACGAGCCTTAAGATATCTGAGAAAGGATTGTTGGAGAGTTTCTTTTCAACAGTCTGGATGTTTAGTATGGCACCCTTTGGGTGACATGCGACGCATTCACTCTCAGGTCATAGTCTCTAGTGCGATATTAGTTGCAAACATCCATAAAAAACAGTTCTTCCGTAAAAGACAGAAAACAAACTTCAAACCTTTTTGCCCTGTGGGCCCATAATTCAAAGGAAGCTTTTCTGAAGAAAAGAGTGTCGTTAACTCCCAGTTCTACCGCAAACGGTAACGCCTAAGTCTCCAAGGGTCGACCTGCGTACACCAAACTGCTGGAATTGTTTGTTAACCCTACTCGATAAAACAGATGAATCTGAATTCCCGTAATCCGTATTATCCCGAACTACGTAAGCTCTGATCTCTCATACCTGTTGAGAGTACGTAGGCACAATACTGACGTATTGGCGAGCTACCTTCCCCATATCTCGTAGTTAGTCGAACTACGTTGACTCTGATTTCTCATTCTCTGATAAGAATACGTAGGCATAAAGCGCGACGCTTTGCCGAGTCATTTTCTTTTCTTTTTCAGGCCAGCCTTGATAGGTAGATAGTAAACAAACCCGTCAGATAAACACAACAAGCGTGGATCCCATCGAGTACGATGGACGTGAGGGGTGCTAATACCTTCCCCTTGCGTAACCGACTCCCGAACCCAAACAATGGTTGCGATGACCTTGTCTTATACCTTTTGCGTCAGGTTTTTCCGATCGTTTCCTTTCCTGTTCTGAGGGATAAATAACAAAAGGTGGCGACTCTTCTGTTTTGTCGGCACCTTATTTTCGCGGTAGCGACACCTACGTACTTTCATACGGCATGAAAGATCAGAGCAAACGTAGTTCGGGCTACGGAAGACACAAGTTTGTCTGACAGTTTTTTATCTCCTTATGAAAGGGTTTTCCTGATTAAAGGTCCAAGAGGACAAAAACAGATTTTGATTGTTTGTTTGAGTCTTTTACGAAAGAACTATTTTTTAGGATGTCTGCAATCTCAGTCGCACTAGAGACTATGACCCAGGAGTGAACACTTCGTATGTCACCCAAAGGGTACCACACTAACATCCAAATTACTGGAGAGAGACCCTCCACCAACCTTTTCCTAGATAGCTTAAGGCTCATAACGCACGACTTCAATTAACCTTATTACTGTGTTTTTGAATTGTTTTGAGATGAGAAGAGAAAGACACCCTAAAACTATGGTTGAAAGGGAATCTACCTACAGTAATCATGCATGGGTCAAAACCTAATGTCTGTCATAATTCCCTCTTGCACAGAGGAAATCAGAGATCCTAGGGGAAACAGCAAAAGAAAGCAAGCAGTAAACAGTAAACAGTAAAATGCATGCTATGCAAACAGTACAAGCGAGGCAAGGGAGTCCGGCTCAACCTCAAACCTAAGAAAACAACAGGCAAGGGGAGACAAGCTCCACCTCAAACCTAAAGGTAGGCAACACAAGCAAACAGACAATACAACAAAAGAAAAGAAACAGAGAAAGCAGCCCAAGCACAACAACAGTCTTCAGCAAACAACAACTTCAATACTCAACAACAGCAACTCTAAACAGCAAATCCTCTTGACTGCAAAGTTGACAGCAAAATGGTTTCATCCTCAAGCTAGCTTCTATCTTCAAGCTTCATCCAACTTCATCTTCAAGCTCTAGCAAGCACACTCCAAGCAAAGGATTAATCACTAAGATCAAGGTTGCAATGTTGAGAACCAAATGAAAACCAAAGGAAATCATCAAGTACCAACATTGAAATGGAAAGGCATCCTCAAAGTTCTATCAACTATGGGCATACCACACATCCCTCCAAATGAGAGATGGAGTTTCCCTAGGAGGACTTTACATCATTGGATAGAATAGAAGCACACAATGCATTCTATGTTTGATGAAAGAATCAAAACTAGTCCTAATGGCTCTTCCTGAAACCCTAATTTCCTAAGCTCCTAAAAAGCTCCTAAAAGAGAAGAAACCTTCAACTCCAAGCTCCATTCTTCAAGCCACAGCAGTTACACCAAATCTAGAAGACCTCCCAAGAAGGAATCCAAGCAAATACAATTCCAAAGTCACCAACAAAACCAAACAAACAAGAGCACTAAAAATAGAATACCACAAGCACAAGCAACTTGCAAAATACAACTAAAATAGAAAACAAAGTTGTAAAATTCTAATAAATTTCCTAGGGGAACATACATGTTCGAACAACCCAGGGTTAAAATATTAAAGCCTAACTCAACTTCTAAGTCACCTAAATAATTTCTAGATTGAAGGGTATCAAGGTGATCCACAAGTTTGGGAAGGCTCTAATCTCAACACCTAAAACAGAACCTAAAGTTGTTCTAAAATTCTAAGAAATTTTTTAAGGGAACATGGATATCTAGCCTAAAACATACTAAAAAATCAAAGCCAGATTCAACACCAATTGGAAGAACAAAATTTAAGAAGACAGATGATCAAATATGCAAATATTAAAGAATTAAACAAAATAAGAAAAATCAAATTGAATTGAAACATGCATGAAAATGCATTTTATTGATTTCAGAAAATTACAAGTTCTCTCAAGATCATGGAGATATTTTTAAAATAATTTTTGGATCAAGAATGAATTTATTGTGATTTTTAGAATCAATAATGCATTTAAAATAAAACAAAAATGAATAAAAGAAAATAAAACTGAAGAAAATAACATGAGCGTTGGATGTGGTGACGAGTTAGCTGATCCAAGAGCCAGGAGCGTGTCCACGTCAATTAATGAAACTACATTGTTTCATCACTCAGAAGTCAACCAAAAAAAAATTAAACGTGGCCGTTGGATACGTGGAAGAGTCTTCAGTCAAGGCTTGATCTGATGGTTCCAAGCTCGTCTTCTCCAAATCAAAGACCAAACGGAGTAAGACTCAGTGTGGTGGCCGGAGAAGACTCCGGTTGTCTTCTCCGGCGAGGCAATGGTTACAGGTGTCCAAAAACAACAATCCTCATATCAATCTTACTCAAAATTTCATCAGGATCTCAAATCTCCTACTCAAATTATCCAACTCTCAATGGATCTTAAAACACGAAGCAATGTTCAGAAATAGCATCCAGATCAAACATCACCAATTGCAAATCTAATGATACATAAATCATCCTCATGCTACATACATCACTCTGATCTATCTAGATTGCTCTAACTCTCCATGAATCAAGAGATTCGAATCCAAATAGAATTACTATGCCATGATCAACCATCATCAAATGTCTCCATATTGATCCTAAAACGATCTATACCTTGCCTAGATCCTAACCACAAGTTCAAATCTAAATACATCATGCTAATTCATGTGGAATTTTGAAAGTTACTAACCTGTTGTAGATCTAGTAACATATGCACTTGGAGCTTGATTCTCTCTCCAAAACTCTCCAGATACGTTCAATGATGCACTAGGAAGAGTTTGCAACCTTCAATTTGCACTGAATTGGCCTGGAACTCAAAACACGATTTCACATGCTCCTCTTGAAAACTCAACTGCAACTTCAGCTTTCTGGCACGAAAATGGTTCCAAAATTGATCTGAAATTAATCCAATGAATATATAGAATGTTTCGATGGGCTTTTGAATTCAATTTGAGGCCCAATCCAGCCAATTGCATTTTCTGGTTTTCCTTCATATGTGCAATGTAACAATCGTGCATTCTCACTTGTAACTTGTTCTAGAAGCTTCTTTTGACTTGCAAATTCCCTTGTGAACAAAATTAGACCAAGAGGAAGGCCTGAATTGCATTGGTAAGAAACTTGGATGTGTAACTTGCATTTGAAGCAACCATATGATAACTCATGAAAATTGACCTATGAACCAAAATCTATCAATGTCAATGTGTCTAAAATGAACTTTACAATCAAAATGATCACTTATTTGACATGTTTTGGTCATTCTATTCAAAATGTGAATTTTCCCTCCTTTAATCATTTGAAAATCTTCCTTATTCAAACCATTTCAAACCAAGTCTTGCTATGAGCCCAATCAATCCATCATGACCTCTTGGCTATCCTAAAAACCACATTTTGAACAACTTTCATGTTGAACAAAAATCCATTTGACAAGTGCAAGTTGGAGATTTTGACCTATGATTGAAAATGACCTATAATCTCACTTTCTCAAAATCCCCTGACTTGTAAACCTCATAACTTGAGTTCTACAAATCATATGGAAGACTTATAGTACAATTTAGAAAGCTAAGATCATTAGGAACAACTTTCATGTTTGCCAAAAGTCCAAATGAAACCTCCTTCTAGGTCAAAAATAGCTTTGAAGTCAGATGATTTTCACAGACAAATTTCAGAGGCATCTGAGGACTTGTAATTTGTCTGGGTCATAACTTGAGTTCCATAAATCCCCTTGAGGACTTCTAGTACTCAAATTAAAGGTATTGAGATGCTATACAAGTTTCACGTTGGCCAAAGATCCATTTGAAACTTTTATCTTGACTTATGTGGTCATGAAGTTAGGCACTAAATAGGGGATTTTACACTGAAACCCTAATTTAGCAACTTCCCACACTCTTGACTTTTCTTGATTTGATCTTGGCACAAATCCACAAATGTCTCATCATATCATTTCATGAATTCAATGACCTAAAATTAGGCTTTGATACTCTTCAATTGCACAGTTGACCTAGAATTGATCCAGATAAAACCCTAATTGCTTGCACCTCAACTGTGGCTCTTGCATTTGACACAATGACTTGATTGAGCTCTCCCATGGACCTCTAGGCATTCTATGAGCTCCATACACATCCTCTTCTCACATTCAAAACATCACAACCCTCTGATGATCTTCAGTTGATCCTCAAGTTATGAGAAGATTCACATTCAAACATCTAAACCCTTAGGCACTTAAACCATCTTCTGATGACTTTGACAGCTTCTCAATCTTAAATGAGACCTCTTGCTAGGCTTCTCGTTAGAAGAATCACACTTGATCCCCTACTATATGAATGATATCATGATATGCAAATGATATAATTATGCAGATGTTAATGCAATGAAACATAAACCAGGTAAGAAAAGGTTGAGCAAATTTTGGGGTGCAACAGGAAGATGACAATTCTTCACTGGGGAAGCGAAAGAAAAGAAATGCAAACCACACTGGGGAAGGTACCCACTTGGGAGAACTTTGCTGGAGAACAAAATCCACTGGGGAAGCAAAGCTTCACCGGGGAAAAGACGGAACGAAGACACGAAACTCACTGGGGATAACCAGATGAGAAAATTTCCTATAACGAAGAGTTCAAACGGGATCTTCAGGAAAATGTTAGAAGCAAGACCGGACGCGCCGGGGAAACTAGTATCCACTAGTTCTCCGAGACTTGACTGGAAAAGCAAAAGCTTCAACTGGGGAGACTGGTGACGACCAAAATAACAAATAGCTTCAAACAGTGCTAGTTTCCACTAGACTTACTAGGGAGGATGGTGATGACCAATCCAGAGTTCGGTTTCCAAGAAGCGATAAATACCACTAGACTTCCTGGGGATATGGTGACAACCAAGTCAAAGTTCCAATTTCAATTGGGAATTTCCAAGAAATATTGATAAAACACAGGACTTCGGCTAGGGAAGTTGGTAACAATCAACTTTCAGCACTAATAACAATTAGTTTTCAAGCAATGCCAGTAACTACTGGACTTAGAGGGGACTGGTGATGACCAAATCAGGATATACCAATGACAATTGGTTTTGGATAATGCTAGTAACCACTAGACTTAACCGGAGAAGTTGGTAATTGTCGCTTACGCGAAAATAAGGTGCCGGCACAACATAAGAGTCACCACCTTTCGTTATTTATCCCTCAGAGCGGGAAAGGAAACGATCGGAAAAACCTGACGAAGAAGGGTAAGACAAGGTCGTCGCAACCATTGTCTGGGTTCGGGAGTCGGTTACGCAAGGGGAAGGTATTAGCACCCCTCACGTCTGTCGTACTCGACGGGATCCACGCTTGCTTGGGTTGTCTAAAGGGTGAAAAACAATCTATCTACGGCTGCTAAATCTAAACGGGAAAGAATTGACTCGATAGAGCGTCGCACTCTACGCCTACGTATTCTCATCAGAGAACGAGAAACCAGAGTCAACGTAGTTCGGGAAACTACGGGGGAATTTGCTCGGCAAGACGTCGCGTCTTGGGCCTACGTATTCTCTTCAGAGAAATCAGAGCATGACGTAGTTCAGGCTAACTACGACTAGACAAGGGTATTCTCGGTCACACGGGGGGTGAGAGATTAAGTTGACGATACTAGAGTACGCATTCTAGCAGTTAGGTGGACGCTGCTCGACCATTGGAGACTTAGGCGTACCTGTTTGCGGTAGAACGGACGTAGTATGTCGAGTTTCGAGGTATGGGAACCTACGGGAACTAGAACTACGGTCTGGTCTCAAATGCGCTCGGGCACGAGAAAAGGATAACATCAGTCGTCAGCGGGAAAGTCTCGATCGCACAGTAGCGAGGAGAACAAAAAGTTAGTTGTTAGTGTGCTCGCTAGGATATCGCATCCTATGCCTACATATTCTCATCAGAGAAAATCAGAGCAGCTGTAGTTCGGCCTAACTACGGGTAGAACGGGGACCACAACACAAATCTCATTTTATTAATATTCTGAAAGTTACAATGATAGAGTACATGAAAATAAACTCCTAAAAAATCATATCCATCTAGCATGGAAAATCTAATGGAAAATAGTCCCCTAACAAGTGGACCTTTAAATCTACTTCTAAAAGTGTAAAAAGAAACCCCTAAAAGAAAATATATCCTAAAAAGAAAATATTAAAATACTATCATTTTTTATATCACTATATTTTCTATTACATATTTTTGTATCACATATTCTTTTCTTATATTCTTTTTCTTAAAAAATCTAAGCTAAGAAAATAATGAAAATAATAAAAAAACAAGAGAAAAACAAAAGGGGGTGCAAACTGCAGCAGGAGGGGTATACAGCCAGCAGAAACAATACAGCATTGGGGCCCAGCCCCATAAGCAGATTCAGAAAAGAAAATAAAAAAAGCAGGGGGTTTTGAGGCCAAAATGGAGGGTGTGAACAGAAATTGCTTCAGGGCCCAACCCATTAGATCAAACAACAACAAAAACGGAGGGTTAAGGGAGTTGGACGAAAAACGGAGGGTGCCAAAAACAGAATGGGCCTTAGAGGCCCAATGCCCAATCCACGACCACGTATCCAACAGACAAACCCTAATCACTCTTCTCTCCCTCAGACACTGTTCATGCGCCGTTCCAACCTCTCCTCTCAGATCCTTTTGCCTTCTCTGATTCTCTCTTTCTCTCTCAAATTCACCAATCTTTCTCCCTCTCTCAGATACTCAATCCCAGAACTCAACTCAAATCTCCTAAACCTTTTAACTTCCCAAGATTCTTTATCCGATCTCTCAGATAATCTCAAACCAAAAACACATTCTAAATCTGGTAATCATCAGCGAGACAATAACAACCACGCTCAGAGGAGATCTAGAAGATAATGAAGGTCGTTGTGTCTCCAGACGCCGATTGAAGAATAAACCGAAAGTGAAGTTTCAACGCTTTGAAGGAAAAACCTGATGAATGCTGGATGACGAAGCATCTGGAGATGCGTGGATGATCCTTGAGACGTTTGGAAGCTGAGGCGTGTTTGGTTGAAGATCTTAAGGCTTCGGTGCTAAATCTGCGAAGAATATGAACATGCATGTGAAGATCTTACGCTTCCGGTCGAAGGTTGATCGAAGACGCTGAAGGCCGTGTGCTGATGAATGTTCGTTGTGAAACTCATGAATCTAGAGAGTGCTCGATGAATCTTGGAGCTATTTTTGATGTATTAGGTGAGATCTTGGATACAATGGGGTTGAATATCCTGAAGACGATTATTGATGCTGATGAACACGCGATTGAAAGTTCTGGAAAATTATTGTTGTTGAGCGATCCGAGAAGAAAGATGAAGATTATGAATTTTTGGGGATGTTGGTAGATCATGGACGAATCTGGGCAGGGAAGATGAGGAATTGATGAACACGGTGGATCTGGGAGATTCTTGATGCAGTTTCCGACGAGGAGTTGGATTTTCTGGTGAGACTGGGTGAAGGGTGGATGAACGAGATGGATGAAGAAGATGAAGGTCCATCATGGAATCTCAGATTTCCGGCGAAAAAACGGATTCCGGGGAGTGGTTATGGCGGTCGGAAATAGTTAGAAGGTGGCCGGCGCGGCGGTTGCATGGCCGGCTGCGGGGTCTCCGGTGAGGGATGGTGTGAAGACAGGTGTTACGCATGCAGCATGGGAGAGAGACGGTGAAGCCAAGTGGCGTGAGGTGCAGAACGTGTGGCGTGATGAAGTCGCCACACGTGGAGGGTGAGGTGGCTTTGTGTGAGGCGAAAACGTGGCATGAAAATGGAGAAAAACGTGGAGGTGAAGTGGGGCCTGAAGTGCACACGCGTGGCTTTATAGGGTGGACACGTGGAATGGACCTGGGGTGGGCCTCCAAAAAATTGACACACGGCCCATGAATGAGACTCTGATTAATACTTAATTAATACCAAATGAAGACCTAATTAATACTGATTAAAATGCTAACTAAGACTTAAAACTACAATTAAGACTAATCCGAAAATTAAAACAGTAATTAAATCTTAAATGAAAATTAAAACTAATCTAATCTAGTAAGACCCTAATTAACACCTAAACAAATGATTAAAATCTAATTAAACTTTATTAAATCCTAATTAAATCTAAAAAATAGGATTAACCTAAAAAACTCTATTAATCTCTAAACATTCTATTAATCTCTAATAATTCCACTAATAGAAAGTTCTATTAATTCTATTTAAAAACTCTATTAAAAGAAAGAAACTATTAAACTATTTATTAAAACTCTACTTAATATCTAAAAAATATGATTTATTCTTAAAACCTATTATCTAAAATGATTAAAGAAATTCCTAAAAAAAGGAAATTAAAACTAAACTATTTAAAAACACTTAATATCTATTAAAAAATCTAACTAATACCTAGAAAAATCCAATTAAACCTATAAAAAATTCTAGAAAATAAAGGGGAAAAATCTAAAAAAGCGAGGAAGCCGATTAAATCGATTAGCGACTATATTGAAATAAACGGTAAAAAAAACCCGGACACCGAGATGTCCTCAAAAACAACAGCGAGAGCTGAAAACACCGGGACGAGCACCGATTCTCAAAATACATCCTCGTATTGGCCTGAAATGCTTGAAGCGCGATCAGAGGGCTGTAATCCCGATAAACCAATTTGACTGAATAAAATGCAATGTACGTGGTATGCAAATGCAACATGAAATGAGTCGAAACATGAGCCACATTGCGATAAGTAGTTGGTCAAATTTTGGGGTGCAACAGCTGCCCCTATTCAAACGGCTTGGACCTGAAGGGTTTAAGCGAACGACTTTCAATCATTCAAAGGTAGAAGACGGTTTAATACCAAAGAACCCGGAAATTTGCCAACTACACAAGTGCACGGTACTCTGGTGGGAACAAATCTTCGGAAGCTGAAATCATAGCTGCGCGGCAACTAGCTGGAGAAATACTGATCTGAACCTCCGTCAGGATGATTCTCTGATTCATCTGATGACATTCGTCCTCGATTCATCAAGGGATCACTTGTTACACGGTAACGGGTGATTGGCCAACCTCACAGGTAAACGATACTCTGATTGGTAGGAACATCTTCAAAACTGAGCAAGACAGTTGCACGGCAACTTGCTGGGGAATCGGTCACATGGTAACCGGGGAAAAGTCTGATTTCTAATCTCCGTCAGGATGATCATCTGATTTTGCTGTAGATATTTGTCCTCAATTCATCAAGGGGTCACTGGTCACTCGGTAACCGGCAATACAGGGTTGATTATGCCATCAGGCATTCTGTGTCGCAGCAGAAGAATTCCTCGGGACTCGTCAGGTCAACAATCATGTTGATCATGCCATCGGGTCATTCAAAGAAAATTGTCGGGCATCAGCCAGACTTCATCAGGTCAACAATCATGTTGATCATGCCATCAGGCATTCAAAGAAAACCGTCGGGCATCAGCCGGACTTCATTAGGTCAACCTTCAGGTTTAACATGCCATCAGGCATTCGAAGAAAACTGTCGGGCATCAGCCGGACTTCATCAGCAAGTCGGGAATAGAATTCTTGGTCAATCATGAGCCAACTGGGAATATCTAAACCTCTGCCATCAGGCACTCCGCATCAGCTGAGAGAACTGCTTCATTAACCCGGTCAGACTTCAATCATGGAGTCTTCAAGGGAGGTTTCAACTTCGCCGTTCAAAAACCTGCTGGGGATGTCGCATCTCCGTTAGGGCTTCTGGAGAACTATCAAGTAACTCCGCTCCGGGGGTCCAGAAATCATTCTGGATGAATCAACTCTGCTGAGGACTTCAAGAATCATCTTGGATAAATAACTCCGCCGGGGACTTCAAGAATCATCTTGAACCGTCGACCAACCTGGAGATTTCAGGAATCATCCTGAGCAAACACTCTGCCGGGGACTCTAAGCATCAGCTTGAGCAACCAACTCTGGAGACTGCACCGGGGTCTTAAGAATCATCTTAAGCAAACGACTTCGCTGGGGAATTCAAGAATCATCTTAGACCAAACGACTTTGCTGGGGAGAATTCAAGAATCATCTTGATCAAACCATTCTGAGGAGGAACATCTGCAAAACAAGAACGGTGGCGACCTGGCTCATGTCTCGTATGCACATGCTTTGACAATGACGTAATGCTCCACACGGTGGAAATGCTACGCGCTTTCTTAGTAAATTCTATGGAATCATGCAAGATGTTATGGCCCCATCAGCAAAATAAATGCTGAAGGGAGAAGCCTCCTATCAAGGAGAAAGAACTACTCAGATAGAGGAATCATCCTGCTGAGGAGAACAAGGTCACGCCAATCTCAATTGGACTCCGTCTGGGGAAATGATCTTCAGCTGACTGATGCAGGGGAACGAAACTCTACGAGAACCTGGACCTGCTGATGGAAAGCGATGTCAATCGCGGGAACAAACTGCACGGCCTTCGCGGCTACTTCCCTGGGACTAACGACTCCGATGGGGAAATACAGCATCAGCTATTCAACACTCTACTAGGGAGCACCAATCATGGCTTCAGCGGCTTCCAAGGACTCGGCTCTCTTAGGTATCTGCAAACTCGGCTGAGGAAGGAGAAATCATTCTGCTTACAGGGGAGAATACGACTCTGGGGGGGAATCTCAATTCCACTGGGGAAGAAGGAATCATCCGACTTCGGGGGAGAGTACGACTCTGGTGGGGAATCTCAATTCCGCTGGAGACTTCAGTCTTGTACCATTAGTTGCTGCACACTTCAGTGAACGAATAGTCTCCTACGAGGCCTGCACTTGTGACCCGGTGCTAGGGGATGAACATACGCTTCGGCGCCTGACTCAGCTGGGCAGATGGTGATCCTTCAAGATACCTCTAGTTGGGGAGAGAATCTTCTCTGCTTGGGGATACATATCAATGCTCCTGGTCTCGCATTCAGACTCTGTGGGGAGATGCTGCTACACTCTATCGGGGATATCAATCCTGATCTGCTGAGGGTAACCTTGCATACGCCTTACGGTAACCGACCCTTCGGGGTAACACCTGCTGGACTATCAAGTCTGATGAGGAATACATGTGTATCAACAGTGCTGGGGATATCAATCCTTAGCTACTCATTATACAACTCTGTTGGAAATGTACCGGTCATATCAAGGAAACACCTCTGGCGTCTGCGGAAGATAACAATCGATTACTGCAATTGAATCTCACTTCATTGAGGAAAACAAACCTGAACGGTCTTTTTAGGACACCCTAAGTCCTTGTACGAAGCAGTCTGCTAAGAAATAACTCTTCTCTGGGTGACATCAAAATCTACTCGTATGGAGATTACTCAGTGAGGGAATCGATGTCGACCTCTGCCTGAGGGATGAGTCAATGACCTGGACTCGGAGGGAAAAGGAGTCAAACTCAGACGCTGTGGGGATACAACATTGCCTCAGTCCCACTGCTGGGGGAATAAACCCAAATCTGCCGGTCAGGGAAAGCTTCAGTCTCAACCCACTTAGGAAAGTAGCACATCAGGCTAATCACCGTTCAATGCTTGGGATGGCCATACTCTGCCGGAAGTATCAATCTCGCCCTGCTGAGGATAATCTTGATCCTACTCTGATAAGGGATAAATGCCATCTCCATTTGCTGCAATCTCAAACTGCTCAGGGGAAACAATCTCAAACTGTACGTCTCTGCTGAGAAAATAATCCTGATTCAACAACATCGACACAGGGGATACAAAACACCAATCATGGAGCTGGGATCAATCGAGCCTTGTGTCGGGGAATGTGACAACATACGAGGCACTAGGAATCATCGGGCCAGGTACAATTAGGCTTTTTTCTGGTTTAGGAATAGGTTTATGGTGAAAGGGACCCATTTCTGGTTACCAACAAAAGTGGATTTGAAAGGGAAACACTAGACGAGAACTAGCGTTCGAGGTGGACTACCAGACGAGAACTGGTGGCAAAATATGTTAGGTTGTCAGACGAGAACTGACTTACGGTTTGGATATCAGACGGGAATTGATTTCTGGTTTTCCAGACGAGAACTGGTTGAACAATAGGTTACAGAACAAGTGACTAGACAGGGCTGGTTTCTGGTTTGGATCTCAGACGGGAACTGATCTCCGGTTTGCCAGACGAGAACTGGACTTTGAAACGATTCGGTTACAAGGTTCAGCCAAGTAACCGGTTAGGCTGTAGGATAACAATCCAATGACAGCAAGGCTTCTTCAGAAGGTTCAGGTTTTTTGGCAGGGTAATGACACGATTCCCCGACACTCAACTCTTGCTAGGGTGAACAAACTCGTTTGAACAACTTGCCCCGGTGCAATTCAACTTGCCCCAATCCGACTTTTGGGAAAATTCATTCTGAACAGAAAGCAGCTGGCAACAAGACAATCTTCAGATGGTTTGCCCCAACATCTATACAACGGGAGGATTCATCCTCAATTAACCAACTCTCAGCATGGTTGGTCTCGATATCTCTGGAGTAGCTTGCCCCTGAATGAGCGATGAGCGACTTAACATGCCCTGATTGAACACTGGAGGGATCTGCCCTCAAATCACAAGAGTTCTGGATAACTGCCTCTGATTGGGTCTCGGGAAGATTCACTTCTGACAAACTGCTTCTCGAACAAACTATCCCATAATCAACCGATACTTCGGGACTTGTCCTCAGACTAGCTGATTCCAAACTCTCTGGAAGTCAATGCCCCAAATTCACAGGGTTTCGCAGTATACCATTTTGATCCAGACTACTAACGATTCAGTCCTGATTGACTATTCCCTGTTGGAGTTCCCTCGTATCAACTACTGATCTGCAATTAAAATTGTTTATTCACGGATGGTAATCTTAATGCAGATTTTGAAAAAAAGTGTTGTCACTCATTTACGTGTCATGCTAGTGAGTGACAAATGAACCAAAGAGTTCAAACGTAGTGCTGATTCGATCAGTGAAAAATACAACAAGGATATGATTAGCAAATCATGTAGGAGTCAGGTTACTCAACCTTATCGTAATGCGCTTCCAGAATAAACCCTGCCTCAATTAGGTCTTTTAAGGGTTGTATCGTGGTCGGGTTCACGGTTCGTGAAACAAAGGATATTTGGCTCAAATTATGATTTATATCCACCCCTTCTACGTGATGATCTCCGATCCTAAAGTTCAGTTAACTTGACTCGAGCGCTCGCCTCTTCGAGAGGTATGTTGAATATTGGGAACAACTAGTTAAAGAACTCAAAAGGTGTTTCGGAGTGACAGTTACTCGTTTTCGTTTCGGTGCCTGTATCTACACGACTTTGTCCTTGTTTGAGGATTTTTGTTTTTATATCCTTTCTTTTTCATTCTTTTGATTCCCTAATTTTTGCCTGGACTGACTCTTCAGAGTTCTTTTCAATTTTTCTTTTGAAGTCCAGCAGGATGCCCTGATTTTTGCCTAAGTATTTGCTTTCCAGCCTTTCTTTTCTTTTTTACTTAGCGGGCTTTCTTATTCCTCTTATTCTTTCTTTTTCGAAACAAGTCGTGCGACACTGGTTGTCTGGATTCATCCGAGAGGTTTATAACTGTCTCACTCCTGATTGGTGAGGTTTAACCATTGCGGTTGACGAGGTACGACCTCTAGGGAGGAATACGATGTGATTGGTCCTCGAAAGACAACACTCCTCCATAAGACTTGAACGCTCGATCAAGCTAACTGACAACTACCCTGCCCCGGGTTAAGATGTGAGGGTTCAAAAGTCCGAAAGAAACTCCTACTTCTCGGCTCGAAGTGGTTAACAAGGGATTCTCTTCCTTATTTCTCCGATGTTTAGGGGATTTGAAACAATGCCTTATACGTCATCGGCAAGGTTTTATCTGAAAGCATACGATCATTGGTTATGAGTATTCAGTTTCTTCATCCTCCCTCCAATCTTTACTAATCATAGTGATAAAGTGGAGTGAATAAAGTGCAAGTGTCAGTGCAATGCAGTAAATGAGTGACAATGACATGATTAATTCAGAAAAATGCATAGTCACTTTATTAACATTACCATTCGAAACAAACAATGTTTAACAGCAAGTAGTAACTAACAGAAAAGAAACTACAAATGCACATGATAAAAAGTCCGAGGACTGCCAATGCTGAGGACGTCTGCCTGTCTGGACCACTGGTCTCTGGAAATAACCCTCTGAATCTGCGAGCTCAAACAGCTGAGAGGTCGTCATGCACAACCAAAACTCCTTCTGGAAAGGAAATGCACCCTTTGTCGATCAACTATTGCACTTTTGCCTGAAAAGCTTTACAATCTTCAGTTGAATGCCCCGAAGATCCACCATGGTAACCACACTGAACGTGGGGATTGTACCCAGGAGGGTAAGGCTCTGGCACAGGCTTGAGAGCTTTAGGTTCCACCAAAGAATTCTGAATCAAATGTGGAAGAATCTGGCTATACGGCACAGGCACTGGATGGGAATGAGCATTCCTTCGTTCCAAGTTGTTACGAGGTCGATTCTGATTCTGACGCTGATTCTGATAACCTCGGCCACGGGCTCGTGGATTTGCAAGAGGAGCGACATAAGGTTCCCGATGTAGTGCCCCAGGCACCATTGTCTGTCTAGACACAGAAGATACTGACCACTGAGAAGACGAAGAACCAAAAGATTTCACCGATTCATCTCGAGGATACCCAACATCATTCATGATTGCACTGATCACAATTCCTTCTTCAGTTTGAAAGCTACAGAGAGATTCAGTTTCACTAGCCTGACCGCCTGAAACATTCTGGATTCTTCCAGTCTTAACGCCATGCTCAATGCGCTCTCCTGCCCTTACCAATTCAGAGAAATTTGGTGCCTTTCCCAGCATTCTTTCGAAGTACGGGCTCTGCAAGGAGTTTACGAACATGCCTTTTAGCTCTTGGTCTAGAAGCGGTGGTTGCACTCTAGCAGAAAATTCTCTCCATCTCTGAACATACTTCCTGAAAGGTTCATTGTTCCCTTGAGACAATTCTTGCAGCTGCATGCGACTAGGAGCCTCATCAAGATTGTAGTCATACTGCTTCAGAAAAGCATTGGCTAAATCCACCCATGATCGGATCTGATCACTCTCTAACTGCATATACCAACTCAGAGGTGCCCCCGTCAGACTATCTTGAAAGCAGTGAATCATCAGCTTGTCGTCGTGCACAAATGGAGTCATTCTTCGGCAGAAAATCACCAAATGTTGCTTCGGGAAACTATCTCCTTTGTACTTTTCAAACCTCGGCATTTTGAACTTTGGAGGTAACAATAGGCTAGGAACCAGACACATGTCTGCAGCACTAGGGTTAACAGCGTCTTTACCTTTCAAGGCTTTGAATCTTTCATCCAATGCACGAAACCTTCTAGCATACACGGGAGCTAAGGGGTCTTCATTCTTTGCTATCGGGACCTCTCTTCGGGAATTTGGCATAGGGAAGGCAACACCCTGGTAGTCTGAGATATCAACAGAAGGAGAACGTTCACTTCGGACAACAAACTGCTCACGTAGATCTCGGTCTTTAACAGAAGGCTGTACAAGCTGAGCTGCAGTAAGGTTGTTCACTTGCGGAAAGTCTTCGTCATGCGTAGATCCATACAAAGGATTGGACGTCACAGTGAAACCTGACAGGGTATCAACAAACTGGAAGCTGCTCTCTGACATAGCTACCGACAACTTTCAACTGACTTTACTGCTTGACTCTGATCAAATCTACTTCAGCCCCTTGGTCGTCTTCTAACAATCAATCCTTGCTCAGACCAATCACCGGAGAATCACCCTCTGAAGCAAAACAAAGGCTGGATAAGAGCTCTGACTAGCTGGCGAATGACATGCAATATGATGCAGGAATGCAAATGCAATGCAAGATGCAGGATGCAGCAAACACGGGATCACAGCCCCCACAAAGCTCTGATTGCTGCTGCGCTGCTGACAGGATAAGTCTGCTCTGACGAGAGAAAACCAAGATATCGGGTAGGCTGGAAGTCAAGTTTCCTGCAAAAACCCTCCCACTCACGGGTATGGACCTAAACTGACACAAGTTCGGCATCCTATGCGTTCATCAGCGTTACAGACTTTCAAGAGGGGTGATACGATACCCAGAAGGTGTGGCATCACCAGCTCATGAAGCGGCCTCACTTAGCTGAATCACAAATGATCGATCCCCAGAGTCGACAATCCACCAAACCAGCAACCGTCTCAACCCAAAGGGTTGAAAGAGAAGCCAACCGGGAGAACCTCGTCTGAGCGTGGATTTCATGAGACACTAGTGCCTACAAAGCAAGCATGCACCCACTAATTTCCACTCTAATTCTATGGTGCACTCAAGCCTGGGTCTGGCTTCTCACTCATCAGAGCTCCCATCCCACAACAGCACAATAGCAACAGATAATAATATAGTGCGGGAAATGTAAATACATCAGTAAAATACAACACAAAAATAAACACCCACAGACATGCAAACAAGCGCTAGGATTGACTCTCTTAAGGGACGTTGGATCCCAAAACTGACTCGCTTTCGGGACGTTGGGTCCCTAGGAAACTATCATTCCCCAGCAGAGTCGCCAGCTGTGGCTTACGCGAAAATAAGGTGCCTGCACAACAGAAGATTCGCCACCTTTCGTTATTTATCCCTCAGAGCGGGAAAGGAAACGATCGGAAAAACCTGACGAAGAAGGGTAAGACAAGGTCGTCGCAACCATTGTCTGGGTTCGGGAGTCGGTTACGCAAGGGGAAGGTATTAGCACCCCTCACATCCGTCGTACTCGACGGGATCCACGCTTGCTTGGGTTGTCTAAAGGGTGAAAAACAATCTATCTACGGCTGCTAAATCTAAACGGGAAAGAATTGACTCGATAGAGTGTCGCACTCTACGCCTACGTATTCTCATCAGAGAACGAGAAATCAGAGTCAACGTAGTTCGGGAAACTACGGGGGAATTTACTCGGCAAGACGTCGCGTCTTGGGCCTACGTATTCTCTTCAGAGAAATCAGAGCATGACGTAGTTCAGGCTAACTACGGCTAGACAAGGGTATTCTCGGTCACACGGGGGGTGAGAGATTAAGTTGACGATACTAGCGTACGCATTCTAGCAGTTAGGTGACGCTGCTCGACCATTGGAGACTTAGGCGTACCTGTTTACGGTAGAACGGACGTAGTATGTCGGGTTTCGAGGTATGGGAACCTACGGGAACTAGAACTACAGTCTGGTCTCAAATGCGCTCGGGCACGAGAAAAGGATAACATCAGCCGTCAGCGGGAAAGTCTCGATCGCACAACAACGAGGAGAACAAAAAGTTAGTTGTTAGTGTGCTCGCTAGGATATCGCATCCTATGCCTACATAATCTCATCAGAGAAAATCAGAGCAGTTGTAGTTCGGCCTAACTACGGGTAGAACGGGGACCACATCACAAATCTCATTTTATTAATATACTTAAAGTTACAATGATAGAGTACAGGAAAATAAACTCCTAAAAAATCATATCCATCTAGCATGGAAAATCTAATGGAAAATAGTCCCCTAACAAGTGGACCTTTAAATCTACTTCTAAAAGTATAAAAAGAAACCCCTAAAAGAAAATATATCCTAAAAAGAAAATATTAAAATACTATCATTTTTTATATCACTATATTTTCTATTACATATTTTTGTATCACATATTCTTTTCTTATATTCTTTTTCTTAAAAAATCTAAGCTAAGAAAATAATGAAAATAATAAAAAAACAAGAGAAAAACAAAAGGGGGTGCAAACTGCAGCAGGAGGGGTATACAACCAGCAGAAACAATACAACATTGGGGCCCAACCCAATAAGCAGATTCAGAAAAGAAAATAAAAAAAGCAGGGGGTTCTGAGGCCAAAACAGAGGGTGTGAACAGAAATTGCTTCAGGGCCCAGCCCATTAGATCAAACAACAATAAAAATGGAGGGTTAAGGGAGTTGGACGAAAAACGGAGGGTGCCAAAAACAGAATGGGCCTTAGAGGCCCAATGCCCAATCCACGGCCACGTATCCAAATGACAAACCCTAATCACTCTTCTCTCCCTCAGACACTGTTCATGCACCGTTCCAACCTCTCCTCTCAGATCCTTTCGCCTTCTCTGATTCTCTCTCTCTCAAATTCACCAATCTTTCTCCCTCTCTCAGATACTCAATCCCAGAACTCAACTCAAATCTCCTAAACCTTTTAACTTCCCAAGATTCTTTATCCGATCTCTCAGATAATCTCAAACCAAAAACAAATTCTAAATCCGGTAATCATCAGCGAGACAATAACAACCACGCTCAGAGGAGATCTGGAAGATAATTAAGGTCGTTGTGTCTCCAGACGCCGATTGAAGAATAAACCGAAAGTGAAGTTTCAACGCTTTGAAGGAAAAACCTGATGAATGCTGGATGACGAAGCATCTGGAGATGCGTGGATGATCCTTGAGACGTTTGGAAGCTGAGGCGTGTTTGGTTGAAGATCTTAAGGCTTCGGTGCTAAATCTGCAAAGAATATGAACATGCATGTGAAGATCTTACACTTCTGGTCGAAGGTTGATCGAAGACGTTGAAGGCCGTGTGCTGATGAATGTTCGTTGTGAAACTCATGAATCTGGAGAGTGCTCGATGAATCTTGGAGCTATTCTTAATGTATTAGGTGAAGATCTTGGATACGATGGGGTTGAATATCCTGAAGACGATTATTGATGCTGATGAACACGCGAATGAAAGTTCTGGAAAATTATTGATGTTGAGCGATCCGAGAAGAAAGATGAAGATTATGAATTTCTGGAGATGTTGGTAGATCTTGGACGAATATGGGCAGGGAAGATGTGGAATTGATGAACACGGTGGATCTGGGAGATTCTTGATGCAGTTTCCGGCGAGGAGTTGGATTTTCCGGTGAGACTGGGTGAAGGGTGGATGAACGAGATGGATGAAGAAGATGAAGGTCCATCATGAAATCTCAGATTTCCGGCGAAAAAACGGCTTTCGATGAGTGGTTATGGCGGTCGGAAATAGTTAGAAGGTGGCCGGCGCGGCGGTTGCATGGCCGGCGGCGGGGTCTCCGGTGAGGGATGGTGTGAAGACAGGTGTTACGCATGCAGCATGGGAGAGAGACGGTGAAGCCAAGTGGCGTGAGGTGCAGAACGTGTGGCGTGATGAAGTCGCCACACGTGGAGGGTGAGGTGGCTTTGTGTGAGGCGAAAACGTGGCATGAAAATGGAGAAAAACGTGGAGGTGAAGTGGGGCCTGAAGTGCACACGCGTGGCTTTATAGGGTGGACACGTGGAATGGACCTGGGGTGGGCCTCCAAAAAATTGACACACGGCCCATAAATGAGACTCTGATTAATACTTAATTAATACCAAATGAAGACCTAATTAATACTGATTAAAATGCTAACTAAGACTTAAAACTACAATTAAGACTAATCCGAAAATTAAAACAGTAATTAAATCTTAAATGAAAATTAAAACTAATCTAATCTAGTAAGTCCCTAATTAACACCTAAACAAATGATTAAAATCTAATTAAACTTTATTAAATCCTAATTAAATCTAAAAAAGAGGATTAACCTAAAAAACTCTATTAATCTCTAAACATTCTATTAATCTCTAATAATTCCACTAATAGAAAATTCTATTAATTCTATTTAAAAACTCTATTAAAAGAAAGAAACTATTAAACTATTTATCAAAACTCTACTTAATATCTAAAAAATATGATTTATTCTTAAAACCTATTATCTAAAATGATTAAAGAAATTCCTAAAAAAAGGAAATTAAAACTAAACTATTTAAAAACACTTAATATCTATTAAAAAATATAACTAATACCTAGAAATATCCAATTAAACCTATAAAAAATTCTAGAAAATAAAGGGGAAAAATCTAAAAAAGCGAGGAAGCCGATTAAATCGATTAGCGACTATATTGAAATAAACGGTAAAAAAAACCCGGACACCGAGATGTCCTCAAAAACAACAGCGAGAGCTGAAAACACCAGGACGAGCACCGATTCTCAAAATACATCCTCGTATTGGCCTGAAATGCTTGAAGTGCGATCAGAGGGCTGTAATCCCGATAAACCAATTTGACTGAATAAAATGCAATGTACGTGGTATGCAAATGCAACATGAAATGAGTCGAAACATGAGCCACATTGCGATAAGTAGTTGGTCAAATTTTGGGGTGCAACAGTAACGACCGAGTCCAAGGAGACCAATGACCATTGGATTTTCAAAGAGTTTTGCAACGACCAGACCAAAGTGGTGATAACAATCTGATTTAAGCGGTGCCAATAACTATTGGACTTAGGCTAACTGGTGATGACCAAATCCAGGGGTATACCAATAACAACTAGTATCGGATACTGCCAGTAAAAACTAGATTTTCCAAACAATGCTAGTGACCACTAGGCTTATACAGATTGGTAATAACCGAATCAAAAGACACCAATAACAATTGGATCTGAAGGTAATACTAGTAACTACTAGATTCAAGAAGACTGTTAATAACCAAATCAAACAGGTACCAATAATAATTGGATCTAGGCGATGCCAATAACTTTTGGACTTTTAGGGAATTTTGGTGACGACCAACTCAAGTACCAATGACCATTGGTTTTAAGAGGAAAATACTAGTGACCACTAGATTTTTTTAACAAAGATTGGCGAAAACCGAATCAAAAGGACTCCAATAACGATTGGTTGGCTTTAATACCCGAATCAGTGAAGACTGGGTTTGGAAAATTGTTGGTGACGACCAGGAAGCACAAATATATCCCTCAATACCTTAGGAACAAAAACCAATACCCTCAATACATTAGGATACAACAGAGACGCAACCCTCAACACATTAGGATTGGACGAAGACCCTTAAAACCATAGGATCAGAAACTAAAAATCCTCCATACATTAGGATAAGAACGCTTCATGCAAATGCAACCACTTTAGTCTCTGAGAATTCCTGAACTCGGGATTCAAAGTATACATCTCCAAAGGTACACAACCTGTGCTCGGAATCGAAGAATACATCTTCCAAAGGTACGAAACCTGTGCTTGGAATCAAACAATACATCTCCAAAGGTACGAAACCTATGCTTGGGATGGCAACAAACATCTTCCAAAGGTACAAAACATGTGCTTGGAATCAAACAATACATCTCCAAAGGTACAAAACCTGTGCTTGGAATCGAACAATACAACTTCCAAAGGTACGAAACCTGTGCTTGGAATGGCAACCATCGTGACTTAGTTTGGAATGATACACAACCAAATTATCAGTATTTGTTGTCCATGGATTTTCATGATGTCAATTACCAACGGGCCTTAAATATGATTGGTCACCACCAAATTACTTATATCAGTATCCACTGGATTTTCAAACAATGCTGGTTACAACCGTGCGTCGGCATCCTTAAGATAAACTTCTCAAATGAGACTGCCATTTATCGTTGAAGATGATTAAACTTCTCCGAAGAGACTGCCATTTACCGCTGAGGACGATTAAACTTCTCCGCAGAGACTGCCATTTGTCATTGAATATGGTTAAGCTTCTCCCAAGAGATTGCCACTTACCGTTGAAGACGATTAAACTTCTCTGAAGAGACTGCCATTTATCGTTATGACGATTAAACTTCTCCGAAGAGACTGCCACTCACCTGTTGAATATGATTAAACTTCTCTGAAGAGACTGCCATTTATCGCTGATGAAGGTTAAGCTTCTCCCAAGAGATTTCCACTCACCGTTGAAGACGATTAAATTCTCCGAAGAGACTGCCATTTATCATTGATGAAGGTTATGCTTCTCCCAAGAGATTGCCACTCACCGTTGAAAATGATTAAACTTCTCCGAAGAGACTGCCATTTATCGCTGAAGACGATTAAACTTCTCTGAAGAGACTGCCACTCACTTGTTGAATACGATTAAACTTCTCCGAAGAGACTGCCATTTATCGCTGAAGACGATTAAACTTCTCTTAAGAGACTGCCATTTATCGTTGATGAAGGTTAAGCTTCTCCCAAGAGATTTCCACTCACCGTTGAAAACGATTAAACTTCTCCGAAGAGACTGCCATCTATCGCTGAAGACGATTAAACTTCTCTGAAGAGACTGTCATTTATCGTTGAGATGATAAGCTTCTTGTCAAAGATTGCCACATATCTGTATTGCTATGTAAGATGTTCTTCTTGATAGATAGTGCAAAATAAATGCACGTCCAGGTAGGTTCGACGACCGACAGGGACCGAAGTTCAATCTAGGATCAAGCTAGAAAGAAACTGTCAAACAAGACTCCAACCATTGAGAAATGAACTCGAATGGTGACTTACCTTATCCAAACATGGAAAAAGAAAATTGAAGCAACCATCATCCACGAGGATTAAACTCTGTGGGGAATTGAAAAAGGATGGACATTTTATGCTTAAGGGCTGACAACTCTATTAGAGAGAGACAACACACCCAATCACTGAGGAGGGTACCAAAGTGAAACAGGAACAGGTAACAACCAGAGATAGCAAAAATGCACAGATGTTATGCATATGCTTATGCCATGGTTATGTTTATGCTGACGAAAAAGACAAAACAAAATAGGAGATGAAATAAACATCTCGACACGGAGACCTAACCAACTTTACCAAAATTGGACATCAAAGGGATGATCATGAAGAACAATAATTCCACTTCAAGGTTACCACCTTATTTGGGAGAGAGTAATCTTCTTAGGCCAAAACATCATGACTTCACTTGGATTGCCATCATGAGTTGAATTCTTTGCTGAAGGAAAATCACACCGAGAGATTCCCAGATCAACTGAAGTAACAACTTAACTGGAGAGCTTGGAAAAATGTACCATGAGAACAAAATATTTATGCCCCATTATGATAATAAATCCTCCTCAAGTGAGCAACGGTTCTTGTGACGAACAATCTTCAAACCTTTTCTGCCCCAGATTACATGGTCTGTGAGAAGAAGTCATAAGGATTCTTTTACGAAAGAACTGGCATAAAGACGCTTCAGTGTCTTCAAACACTTAGAGAGATTTTCAAATCTCGACGTGATTGCCCTAGTTTAACGGTGTTTGTTACAACAAAGTCCTCAGACTACAGAAGTAACGACTGGGTAACAAACTTGCCCCTGCTAGCTGGTAACTGCAAAAGATTTACCCCAGACTAAACGGTTCATTGAGAGCTTCATCTGATATTGATCTGGTCGGCTCTGATTAGCTGAACGTTGCAATAAATGATTAACAAATCCTTCAAATTGGTTGCCCCAGGATGAGCTTCCTTTATCAAGTCAAATTCCCTAGCTGACAGCGCTTGTTGGGATTCCTTTGATATTGGATTGTTTTGCATGCAATGCTCTTCATTAAAAATTGGCAATTTTCAATGTAAAATTCATGCAATCTTTTGAAAACATTTTTTTTGTTGAAACACACACGGCGGAGTGATCAAGTGATCAAAGTGAAAGTGATCCAATCTTTTTACAGATGATGGATAAAGTGATTAACACACACAATTAACAAAGATCATTAGGAGTCAGGTTATCCAACCTTGCTGTAACATGCTTTCAAAACAACCTTACCTCAATTAGGTCTTTTAAGGGTTGTAACGTGGCTCGGTTCACGGTTCATGAAACAAAGGAATATCCTACTGAGAAAACTCCCTGGATGGACTTCTAGAATACAACTCTTCTGGGGAATGGAATAGCTCGGCTGGAACACAAGCGACCTTCTGTTAAATCAAACCCCTCCTGTTGAGGAAACCGTCCCTACGAGAGAGATACGGCCAACTGCCGAGATGAACTTTACTCTGCTCCGGGAATCAGCCCTGACTGGCATTCCCAAAAACTCCATCCTGCTTGGGGAGAAATCCACTCTGCTTGGGATTATACCAAGTATTAACCTGTCCGATTGAGGAATGTCAGATACTCCTACTCTACGGGGACTTGAATCTACTGGGGAAATCCCAGACTCCTGTTCCACCACCTATTCTATCGAGGTAATCAGCACTGCACTCTGTTGGAGGAAATCTTGAATACCGACTCCGTTGGGAAAGGGCTGGAGAAGAAAACTGGTTTACAAACCACCCTTCCGCTGAGGGACCATATCCATCTTGCTCTGCTGGGAACAAACTCCACCCTGCTGGGGACTCACTTTCTCACGAAGACAAATCTTTGTTCTGCTAGAGTTACAACATTTCAAACTTGATAATCGGACTCTGCCGGGGAGAGGACACAGCTCTGCCAGAGAGAAGGTGACCACTTCACTGGGGAAATGAAATCTCTACTATGGGGAAGCAAACCTCTTCATTGCTGATGCCTGACTGCATTTAGCCTGCGGGTGTCGCTACTGCGAAAATCGGCGCCGGCTATGACAGAAGAGTCGCCACCGTGCGTTATTTATCCCAAAAGAGGGAAAGGAAACGCTCAGAGAAAACCTAACGCAAAGAGGGAAAAGAATGGTCATCGCAACCAAATCCTGGATTCGGGAGTCGGTTACGCAAGGGGAAGGTATTAACACCCCTCACGTCTGTCGTACTCGACGGGATCCACGCTTGTTTTCTATCTAAGGGTATGTTCATCTATCTACTCTAAAGGTCTGGTCTAAAAAGAAAAGAAAATGACTCAGCAAAGTATCGCACTTTATGCCTACGTATTCCCGTCTGGAACGAGAAATCAGAGTCAAAGTAGTTCGCCTAACTACGGGTTAAGGGGGAAGGTTGCTCGCCGAGATATCGCATCTCGTGCCTACGTACTTTCATACGGCATGAAAGATCAGAGCAAACATAGTTCGGGCTACGGAAGACACAAGTTTGTCTGACAGTTTTTTATCTCTTTATGAAAGGGTTTTCCTGATTAAAGGTCCAAGAGGACAAAAACAAAGTTTGAATGTTTGTTTGAGTCTTTTATGAAAGAACTGTTTTTTAGGATGTTCGCAATCTCAGTCGCACTAAAGACTATGACCCAGGAGTGAACGCTTTGTATGTCACCCAAAGGGTACCACACTAACATCCAGATTACTGGAGAGAGGCCCTCCACCAACCTTTTCCCAGATAGCTTAAGGCTCATAACGTACGACTTCAATTAACCTTATTACTGTGTTTTTGAATTGTTTTGAGATGAGAAGAGAAAGACACCCTAAGACTACGGTTGAAAGGGAATTTACCTACAATTATCATGCATGGGTCAAAACCTAATGTCTGTCATAATTCCATCTTGCACAGAGGAAATCAGAGATCCTAGGGGAAAACAGGAAAAGAAAGGAAGCAGTAAACAGTAAACAGTAAAATGCATGCTATGCAACAGTACAAGCGAGGCAAGGGAGTCCGGCTCAACCTCAAACCTAAGAAAACAACAGGAAAGGGGAGACAAGCTCCACCTCAAACCTAAAGGTAAGAAACACAGACAAACAGACAATACAACAAAAGAAAAACAAAGGAAGCAGCACAAGCAGCAACAACATCAATCTTCTACAGACAACAACTTCAACCATCAACAGCAGCTCTGGTCAGCAAAGTTGAATTGACAGCAAAGAATCTTCATCTTCAAGCTAGTTCCTATCTTCAAGATTCTTCAATATTCATCTTCAAGCTCTAGCAAGCTCCACAAGAAGAGAAATCACCATTGAGATCAAGTTACAATGTTAAGAAACCTGATGAAAACCAAAGGAATTCATCAGGAACCAACATGAAAGAAAGTGCATCCTCAAAAGTTCTACTCATCAAGGCATGCCACTCATCCCTCCAAAGGAGAGATGGAGCTTCGTTAAGAGTACTTTGCATCATAGGATAGGATAGAAGCAAACAATGCATTTTATGTTTGATGAAAGAAGAAGGACTAGTTCTAATGGCTCTTCCTAAAACCTTAATCCTATAAGCTTCTAAAAAACTCCTAAAAGAGGAAGAAAACTTCAGCTCCAAGTTCCACAAGCCAAGCCACAACAACTAAAAGATGTCCAGAAGCTCCTCTAAGAAGGAATCCAAGCACTTAAAGCTCCAAAGTCACCAACAAGACCAAACAAAGCAAACCACCAAAGATTGAACACCAAATACACAACCAACTTGCAAATTCTACCTAAAATAGAAAACTAGGTTGTAAAATTCTAATAAATTTCCTAGGCGAACATGCATGTTTTAACATTCTAGGGTTAAAATATTAAAGCCTAATTCAACTTCTAAGTCATCTAAACAATTCCTAAGTTGAATCAAGTCAAGGTAAACAACAAGTTTGGGAAGGCTCTAAACTTCTCACCTAAAACAGAACCTAAAGTTGTCTTAAAATTCTAACAAAAATTCTATGGGATCATGAATATCTACCCTAACACATACTCAAAAATTTCAGCCAGAATCAACACCAATTGAGAGAACAAAATTCAACAAAACAGATGAACAATTATGCAAATATTAAAAAACTACATAAAATGAGAAAAATCAAATTAAATTGAAAAATGCATGAAAATGCATTTTATTGATTTCAGAAAATCACAACTTCTCTCAAGATCATGGAGGTATTTTTAAAATAATTTTTGGATCAAAATTGAAATTATTGTGATTTTTAGAATCAATAATGCATAAAAAATAAACAAAATGAAATAAAAGAAAAACAATTGCTGAAATAAAACCACAGCCGTGAGATTGGTTGACAAGTCAAACGATCCAAAGCTCCACAAGCTGCCAACGCATTTAGTGAAACTACAACATTTTGGGTTTCAAAAATTCAAACCTCAGATTATAGCATGGCCGTTGGATGAAGGAGAAAGTCTTGGTCAAAATCAGATCCAATGGCTCAGGAGTCATCTTCTTCAATATTCAGGCTGGCTGGATTGAGAGCAGATATGGTGGCCGGAGAAGACTCCGGTTGTCTTCTCCGGCGAGGCAACATGTACAGGCAACCAGAATGTACAAACTCCATATCATTTCTACTCAGTTTTTCATCAGGAATTCAAATCTCCAGTCCAAATGTTCCAACTCTCAATGGATTTTAAAACACGAAGCAATGTTCAGATAACATCCAGATCAATCATCACCAATTGCAAATCTAAGTGCATAGAAATCATCCTCACACTTCCTACATCACTAAGATCTAATCATCTTGCTCTAACTACTCATGAATCAAGAGAATCGAATCCAAACAGAATTGCTATGTCATGATCAACTATCATCAAATGCTTCCAAACTGATCCTAAAACGATCTACATTGCACTTAGATCCTAACCACAGGTTCAAATCTAACTACATCATGCTAATTCATGTGGAATTTTGAATGTTACTAACCTGTTGTAGATCTAGTAACAGATGCACTTGGAGCTTGATTATCCCTTCAAAACTCTCCAGATACATTCAATGATGTAAGAGGATGATGCTTCAACCTTCAATTTGCTTTGATCTTGCTCCAAACTGAAAATCTGATTTCTCTTGCTCCTCTTGAAAACTCAACTGCAATTTCAGTATTCTTCACGAAATGGCTCCCAAAAAATGACCTGAAATCAATCCAATGAATATATAGAATGTTTTCATGGGCTTTTTGGACCTGAATGAAGCCCAATCCAGCCAATTGCATTTTCTGTTTTTGCTCTTGAAATTTCAATGCAACAGTCGTGTATTCTTGCTCACAGCTTATTCCAGAAGGTTCTGATCACTTGCATAACACTTGGTGAGCGAAATTGAATCATAATGAAGGTCTGAATTGCATTGTTGAAGTGTTTGGTTATGTAACTTGCATTTGAAGCAACCATATGGCAACTTGTAAAACTTGGCCTACGCCCAAAAATCCACCAATGTCAATGTGTCTAAAATGAAATTTACAATCAAAATGATCACTTATTTGATATATTTTGGTCACTTAACCAATTATTTGAATTTTCCCCCTTTTAATCCTTTGAAAATCTTCTTTTCCAAGCCATTTCAAACCAAGTCTTGCTATGAGCCCAATCACTCCATCATGACTTCTTGGTTATCCTAAAAACACCATTTTGAACAAGTTTCATGTTGAACAAAAATCCATTTGACAAGTGCAAGTTGGATATTTTGACCTATGATTGAAAATGGCCAATAATCTCACTTTCCCAAAATATCTCTGATTTGTAAACCTCATAACATGAGTTCTACAAATCAGATGGAAGACTTCTAGTACAATTTAGAAAGCTAAGATCATTAGGAACAACTTTCATGTTGGCCAAAAGTTCAAGTGAAACCTCCTTCTAGGTCAAAAATAGCTTTGAAGTCAGATGATTTTCACAGACAAATTTCAAAGGCATCTGAGGACTTGTAACTTGTCTGGACCATAACTTGAGTTCTATAAATCCAATGTAGGACTTATAGTACTCAAATTAAAGGTATTGATATGCTCTACAAGTTTCATGTTTGCGAAAGATCCAATTGAAACTTGCATCTTGACTTATGTGGTCTTGAAGTTAGGCACTAAACAGGGGATTTTACACTGAAACCCTAATTTAGCAACTTCCCACACTCTTGACTCTTCTTGACTTGATCTTGGAACAACACCAAAAATGTCTTAACATATCATTTCATGAACTCCATGACCTAAAATTAGGCTTTGATACTCTTCAATTGCACAGTTGACTTAGGATTGGCCCAGATGAAACCCTAATTGCTTGCACTTCAACTGTGGCTCTTGCATCTGACACAATGACTTGATTAAACTCTCCCATGGCCCTTTAGGCATACTATGAGCTCCATACACATCCTCTTATCATATTCAAGACATCACATCCCTCTGTTGGTCTTCAATTGATCCTCAAGTTAAGAGAAAATCCACATGCAAGAATCTAAACTCTTAGGCACTCAAATTACCTCTTGAGGACCTTGATACCTTCTCAATCTTGAATAATACCTCTTGCTAGGCTTCTCTTGATAAGAATCACACTTGATCCCCTTCTATATGAATGATATCATGATATGCAAATGACATAACTACGCAAATGTGAATGCAAATGAAACATAAACCAGGTAAGAAAAGGTTGAGCAAATTTTGGGGTGCAACAGTGGGGAACAAGTCCATTCTGCCGGAAGTATCACACTTACCCTGCTGAGAATACCCGGCTAACAACAACTGCCACTTGCTGCGATCTTGAACTGCTGAGGATAAGGGAATCTCACTCGGATAAGATAACCCTGTTAACCTGCAACAAAGAAAACAGCAGAAATGATCTACGTGCGAAATGGTTACCTCAGTTACCATCCATGATACTTGCCGCTCAAGCAAAGCCAACGCTCTCGTTATGCTCTGTACAACCTCTTGCTTTTACCTGTAATGTTTACCAAAATAACAGACATTTCGCAAACAAAACAGTAAAATGGACAAGAAAAAGAAAGCTCTTTGACTGAAGTGAATACTTTATTGATGAAAAGGCCTGTAAATAGGCAAATTACAATTCAGATGCAATTCCTGAAAAGAGGTGATTGCTCAAAAACAAGAAAAAAAATAAAATACAGATGTCGGCAATGTGTAAACAGACAACCACCATGTGTCGAATTGGCTATGACCTGTATGTCTTCGATGTTCCCCATGTTTCGTCTTCTGACAAGACTGACTGGACTGATTCCTTTCCCTCGGGATAACTGCTCACAAGCGTACAGATCGAACGCAGATCGTGATCGTTTGATTTTTAAATCCCTAACTTTTGCCTGGACCTCCCTTTCGGGTTTTTAATCCACTGGGATACCCATTTTTGCCAAAGTCGCCTTTTCAGGTTTTCAACTTTGCGGGTTCATTCTTTTTCTTTTATCCCTAATTTTTTCCCAAACCTTTTCTTTTTATGGTTCGTCGGGATGCCCCATTTTTGCTTGGACTTTTCTTTTTGTGTCCAGCGGGTCTATTTTAAGCAAAGTATTTTTTAACCACGTCTGCGTTCACAGGGGACGAAAAATCTTCACCATCCATGGTAGATAGTAATAAGGCTCCGCCAGAGAAAACCTTTCTTACCACATACAGACCTTCATAGTTAAGATTCCATTTTCCCTTGTGATCTGTCTGAGGAGGAAGGATCCTTTTCAACACCAAATTACCCATTTGGAAGCACCGAGGACACACTTTCTGATCAAAGGCTTTCTTCATCCTATTCTGGTACACCCGGACATGCGCAATGGCTGCCAATCTCTTTTCGTCAATCAAGCTCAGCTGATTCAACCTAGTTTTCACCCACTCAACTTCGTCCAGCTTTACATTCGACAATACCCTTAAAGAAGGAATCTCAACTTCTAATGGCAGGACTGCTTCCGTACCATATACCAGTGAGAAAGGAGTTGCCCCGGTTGATGTACGTACCGAAGTATGATAACCGTGAAGAGAAAATGGCAACATCTCGTGCCAGTCTTTGTAGGTCACAACCATCTTCTGCACAATCTTCTTGATGTTCTTATTAGCTGCTTCAATAGCGCCATTCATCTTCATCATCTTGTTATTCAAGTTTGAATCATTATCAGTAATGATTCTCTCGGGAATACCATAACAGCAAATGATGTCCTTCTTTATGAATCGGGCGACCACCTGCTTCGTGACATTAGCGAAGGACGCTGCTTCTACCCACTTCGTAAAGTAATCAATCGTGACCAGAATGAAGCGATGCCCATTAGAAGCATTCGGCTCAATCTTTCCAATCACATTGATTCCCCACATGGCAAAAGTCCAAGGAGATGTCAACACATTCAGAGGAGTTGGTGGCACATGCACCTTGTCGGCATAAATTTGGGATTTATGGCATTTTCTGGCGTATTTGAAACAATCGGATTCCATAGGCATCCAATAATACCCAGCTCTCAACAATTTTCTAGCCATTGCATGTCCATTGGCATGAGTTCCAAAAGAACCCTCATGAACTTCTTCCATCAACAGTGTTCAGATAAAAATTTCCAGCTAACCTCCTCAGAGTCTTCTTATCTTTACTGGATGCCTTAGATGGGTACTCCTGAGTCTTGAGAAAATGCTTGATATCGAAATACCAAGGCTTTCCATCAGATGCTTTCTCAACGGCAAACACAAAAGCAGGTCTATCAAGACACATGATAATGATAGCAGGAGTTTCATTCCAGAAATTCACTTTGTACATCGAAGCGTGCATGGGCAAGGCATATGCCATCTGATTCTTAGCCCTCGACATATGATGGAACTCAAATCTATCGAAGAAAGGCAGCAATCTCCTTGCATAATCTCTATAAGGCACCAGGTTGGCCTGACGAATTTCCCATTCTCCTTTGATTTGGTTAACGACCAACGCTGAGTCACCATATACATCCAGATTCTTAATCTTCATATCAACGGCCTCTTCTAAACCCATAATACAAGCTTCATACTCGACTTCATTATTGGTGCAGGCGAATGTCAATCGGGCGGTGAACGGTATATGAGAACCGTGAGGAGTAATAATGATCGCACCGACTCCATTACCATATGAATTAACCGCTCCGTCAAAAACCAATTTCCACTGAGATCCTCTCTCAGGACCCTCGTCAGGTAAAGGTTCATCACAGTCTTTCATCCTTAAAAACATGACGTCTTCATATGAGAAGTCAAACTTCATCGGCTGATAATCCTCAATCGGTTGTTCCGCTAGATATTTCGACAAAACGCTTCCCTTGATGGCTTTTTGGGAAACATACTGAATATCATACTCTGTTAACACCATTTGCCAACGGGAAATCCTTCCGGAGAGTGCTTGTTTTTCAAAGACATATTTGATCGGGTCCATCTTTGAAATCAATAGGGTTGTGTGGTTTATCATGTATTGTCTCAAACGCTTTGCGGCCCAAGCGAGTGCACAACATGTTTTTTCCAGCATCTAGTACCTCGACTCACAATCGGTGAATTTCTTACTCAGGTAGTAGATGGCATGCTCTTTTCTACCTGACTCGTCCTGTTGACCGAGCACACATCCCATTGAATTCTCAAGAACCGTGAGATACATGATCAGTGGTCTCCCTGCAACTGGAGGCATGAGTATTGGAGGTTCCTGTAGATATTCTTTTATTCTTTCGAATGCTTTCTGGCAATTTTCATTCCACCTGTCCGTTTGATCTTTTCTCAGCAATTTGAATATTGGTTCACAAGTGGCTGTAAGATGAGATATAAACCTTGCAATGTAGTTTAATCTCCCCAGGAAACCACAAACCTCTTTTTCCGTTCTCGGCTCAGACATTTCTTGTATAGCTTTTATTTTGGCAGGATCTACCTCAATGTTAGACTAAGGCACGGATCTAGAAGGGGGGGTTGAATAGATCCCTTTTAAAAATATGAGTGGCGCTACCAATAAAATTGGTTTTCAAAATTGTTTTCAAATGCGGAAGCGGCCTTGGAAAATATAGTCTAAAACGAACAACTATTGGAGAGCCGGATATGCGTCAAGCGGATGAATTTAAGACGATAACGGATAGTAAATCACTACACACTTTTATGCAAAACTCAGATGTGATTCACTCGTACTATTTCCTTATTCCAATGATAAAAAATTACACCAAAACTAGCAGCAAAATTAAGGCAATTTTAGTTCAGCACTTTTGTCGAACAGTTGGTGTGCACAAAACTAGCAGCAAAATTAAGGCAATTTTAGTTCAGCACTTTTGTCGAACAGTTGGTGTGCACAAAACTAGCAGCAAAATTAAGGCAATTTTAGTTCAGCACTTTTGTCGAACAGTTGGTGTGCACAAATACCTTAAATGATATTTGTGTTGAATGAGTGATTGAAAAAGCCTTAGTACAGTATTTCTATTGTACTTAGTAGTTAAAAAACAGTGTTTCACCAACTCACTCAATCAATACTACAATTTGACAAAATCACTTATTCTAGAATCACTTAATTTTTAAGCTGTAATTGAAAATGCAGAAAATAAAGGAACACAAGATTTGATGAGGCAGTTCCCCCAGTCGTCCTCGCGTTGGGGTACGTCTGCCCTCAATTCTACAAAGAGAATTGAGATATGTATTGAATAGATATCACCTGTTTGGTAGAACAGTTATACACAAGAATCGATAGACAATTGATACAAACAATCTTAATGTTGCTGATAATTTCTACCACTTCTTGCCCCTTGATTCAAGATGAATCAAGTCCTCCAATTTGATGTGAATGACCTCCGATTGCAGCCACCTTATTGACAACTCTTCCGTTGATCAAACCTTCGGCACGGCTGATCTTAGACACACCCAAATTGAACCCGGAACGTCTTCAACCTTTCAACGCCCTAGCTACTAGATTGATCAACCTTCCGCTAATCAATCACCTTCGCACTCGCTTGATTGTTGAACCGACGATTCCGTAACAAAAGCCTTCAAAACCTGTAGTCTTGATAGGTAAAACCTCAAAGGTTTTCTCCCAAGAAACACCTGCACCAGCTTCCACTCGAACCGGATCTTCAATCACGCGTTCGAACCTTATCACCGTCGAGCAAACCACAAACCGCAGCAAAAAATTGATTATCTGTAATTTGAGGATTTGTGAGTTGATTGAACGATGAAGATGAAGAACACTGATGCACCTCTTTCACGTTTCTTGACCTGAACACTTTCTCACAATGCTTTCAAAAAAATGTTATTGAAAATGTTCTTAAAAATATGTTAGTTGTTAAAATTGAAAAGACAGCTATTTATAGTAATATACAAAACAGACAGTTGACAGATCAATGAAACATAGCAGAATTTCTGTTTCTGCGCGCGAACGGTCGACCATAGGGTCGGCGTGCGCTGAGCCGTGTGACACTCAAACTGTCATGCGCCGAGTCAGCGGTCGACGCATGATCTTCATGCGCTGACCCGTGAGATTCTTAAACCTGCATGCGCCAAGTTAACGGTCGACGCATGACCTTCATGCGCTGACCCGTGTGAACTGAATGAAACTGTGTGCTGACGGTATGGTTGACTCATAGCTACAAAACCTGCAAAAATTGATATGTTTGTTGTTTCGTGCATCTTGTCACGACCAAACATTAGTCACATATATTGCCAATGAAATATGATGATTTAAAAGGATATAGGAAGGATGTAATATGTTAAGTATTGCATGACGATTCTGATTCATCCGAGGTTGTACTTTGTCATCATCGTAAGTATGCATGACGACTCTGATTCATCCGAGGTTGTACTTTGTCATCATCGAAACTTGAGAACGTATGTTGTGAGACAGTTTTCCCTCACATTCTCCCCCTTTTTGATGATGACAAACCTATGCGAAGCTTGGTGAACACAACATGCGATATCTTTAACATAGTAGTAAGCTCCCCCTTTCTTTTACAGTCATAGCTGTTGTGATCTACAATCTACTTGTCTTGTTGTGATCTACAATCTACTTGTCTTTTCTCCCCCTTTGACAACATCAAAAAGAGATGGAGAAAGGTAAAGTTTTGGCATATTAACAATTAACAAAATACTCAACAGGCTATAAGTAATCATATACCAATATCCACACAAAATATTGACAATGAGCAAAATATTAAAAATAGATTAAACCAAATTAAGGACACATAAGTCATAACATTTTATAGGAATCAAGACTGTAAAACAAACATTAGTGTGCACTTAGGAGAGATAAAACAGAACATGATAACAAAAACAACATGGAGAATGAGCAAATGCAAAAACAAATGACTAATATCCTTGTCCCTTGCCCATATCAAAGGAAGACGGATAACGATATGGATCAGCCATATCAGTGAGGTAATCCACTGCTTGATTCAGGCGATTGATGCTGCGAGAGACGGCTGTTTCTTGGTATCCATGGGCAGTTGTGAAAGCTGCAAATCTTTCATTCATTCTTGTTGAAAAAGAGTTGAACTGTTCAGATTTGATGTGTAGCTCAGTTCGGATGCACAAATGCAGATTTGCACTTAATGTCACATATCAAGCCATATTTGATGCCTACCTAAAATGCCACAAAAAAAATTTGCATCCAAACAATTTATCATACAAAAAAAAGTGTCATACATATGCAACATAGGTCAAACGATACAATTGTTGATCATGAGAGTTATTAGAGAGAGAGAGAGAGAGAAATGGAACAATATCACCTTAATGCCGGAGTAGCTTGATAAACAACATACTTGTACTTACACGAATATCAAATTGTTAGAAGTACAACAGCATGATTATTTGAATGAAATAAGATAACATCAGCAAATATTATTTCCGTTCCGAAATGTCGAGGATGCCAAGTTCTCGGCGGATATGAAAGAAAGGTTCCGTTGCTAGCGGCTTTGTGAAAATGTCCGCTAGTTGATTTTTAGTGTCAACGTGTTCAAATACAACATCACCTTTCTCAACATGGTCCCTAAGAAAATGGTGTCGAATTTCTATATGTTTAGTGCGAGAGTGTAATACGGGATTTTTGGTAAGGTTAATAGCGCTAGTGTTGTCACATAGGATAGGAATACGTTCAAGTTTAAGATTGAAATCTAGTAGTTGTTGCTTAATCCACAGAATTTGAGCACAACAACTACCAGCGGCAACGTATTCCGCCTCGGCCGTTGATAAAGCAACTGAAACTTGTTTCTTGCTATGCCAACTAACCAAGGAGTTTGAAAACAAATGACATGTACCACTAGTGCTTTTCCTATCCGATTTGCACCCGGCAAAGTCGGAATCGGAGTAACCTACCAACGAGCAATCACTACCCTTAGAATACCACAATCCATACTTCGGGGTACCTGACAGGTATCGAAGAATTCGTTTAACAGCTTTTAGGTGGGATTCTTTGGGACATGATTGGTATCGTGCACACATGCACACACTAAACATAATATCAGGACGTGACGCAGTAAGATAGAGAAGTGAACCAATCATACCTCTATATCGTTTTACCTCTACGTCCTTGCCATTTTCATCTTTATCCAAATTTACGCATGTAGGCATTGGGGTGTCTATGGCCTTGGATTTTGCCATGTCAAATCTCTTGATCAAGTCCAAACAATATTTTGTTTGGCTCACGAATGTCCCTTCTTGGAGTTGTTTAATTTGCAGGCCGAGGAAGTATGTGAGCTCCCCCATCATACTCATCTCGAATTCGCCCTGCATGAGGTCAGAAAACTCTCTCACGAGATTCATGTTAGTGGATCCAAATATAATATCGTCAACATAGATTTGCACCAAAATCAAGTGCTTTCCTTGACGTTTAATGAAGAGTGTAGTGTCAACCTTTCCTCGTGAGTACCCCTGATTAAGTAAAAACTTACTTAGTCGCTCATACCAAGCTCTAGGAGCTTGTTTGAGACCATATAAAGCTCTTTTTAACTTGTAAACATGTTCAGGGTATTCATGAGATTCAAAACCGGGAGGTTGAGACACATATACTTCTTCATTTATGTGACCGTTAAGGAACGCACTTTTAACATCCATTTGAAATAACTTAAAATCCTTTGCACATGCAAAGGCGAGTAAAAGGCGTATAGCCTCGAGTCGGGCAACCGGCGCATAAGTTTCCTCATAGTCGATGCCTTCCTCTTGGTTATACCCTTGAGCGACCAATCTCGCTTTATTACGGGTTATTACCCCGTTTTCGTCCAACTTGTTCCTAAACACCCATCGGGTGCCGATTACTCGATGGCCTCGCGGAGGAGGGACAAGGTCCCATACCTCGTTTCTTTTAAACTGATTTAGTTCCTCTTGCATCGATAAAAACCAGTGCTCATCGAGTAGGGCCTCTTTGGGGTTTTTAGGCTCTATTTGTGAAACGAAAGCGAAGTGATAACAAAAGTTACTTAGCTTAGATCGAGTGGTGACTCCCTTTGTGATGTCTCCGAGAATATTGTCAATTGGATGATCTTTACACGACTTCCAAGCTTGAGGGAGATCATCGTTTGTAGGCGGATGAGCTTCCTCAGTTACCTCATGGTGTGCATCCTTATCCTCCTCAATTTTGACTCTATCGGGTTGATCAATCCCCGTTTCGCCACCTTTGAGTATGTCTTCTGTGGATGTACCTGCACCATGAACAACACTATCCTTTCCGACATTTCTCGGATAGGACTCATCAAACGTAACGTGCACAGACTCTTCAACAGCTAGTAATCTTTTATTATAAATCCTATATGCTTTACTTGATTGCGAGTACCCTAGAAAAATGCCTTCATCGGCTTTTGAATCAAACTTGCCCAAGTTTTCCTTTCCATTGTTTAATACAAAGCACTTGCATCCAAAAACATGAAGGTGAGAAACATTAGGCTTTCGCCCTTTTAAAAGTTCATACGGAGTTTTGTTTAGAATGGGGCGGATGAGTACCCTATTCAAAACATAACATGCCGTACTAATGGCGTCGGCCCAAAAGTATTTTGGTAAACCACTATCATTAATCATTGTTCTTCCCAATTCTTCTAAAATTCTGTTTTTACGCTCCACAACCCCATTTTGTTGAGGAGTTCGTGGAGCCGAGAAGTTATGATCGATGCCATGGTTACCGCAATATTCTTCAAATAAATGATTTTCAAATTCACCTCCGTGGTCACTTCTTATTGACACAATGTTTGTATTTAACTTATTTTGGGAGAGCTTGGCAAATCTCTCAAAAGCGGCAAACGTGTCACTTTTACTCACTAAGAAGATGGTCCAACAGAACCTAGAAAAGTCGTCCACTATTACGAATCCGTAATAGTTTCCTCCTAGACTTTTGATCCTAGACGGCCCAAACAAGTCCATATGAAGTAGTTCAAGAGGTCTCGTTGTTGAAATAATCTTTTTGGATTTAAAGGAGATCCTCGTTTGTTTTCCTTTTTGACAAGCATCACAAAGGTGATCCTTGGTGAACTTAATTTTGGGAAGTCCTAGTACTAGATCTTTTGAGACAATCTTATTGAGTAAGTCAAAGTTGACATGCGCTAAGCGCCTATGCCATAGCCATGAGTCTTCACTCATAGATATGAGACATTGATCGCTTGTTGGGGATACCACATTCAAGTCAAGCATATACACATTGTTTACTCTAAAACCAATAAACACATTCTTCTTATCACTTTCATGCACAATTTTGCAGCAATCTTTTGAAAAGGAAACATTGTAACCTTTGTCGCATAATTGGCTAATGCTAAGGAGATTATGTTTAAGGTTTTCGACAAGCAACACATCGGAAATTGTAGTAGAGGAGGGATTACCTATACTACCTTTACCTAGTATCGCTCCGCGGTTGTTATCACCGTATGTTACATACCCTTTCTTCTTAGCCACGAAGTCTATGAATAAGGATATGTCTCCAGACATGTGCCTTGAGCACCCACTATCAAGAATCCATCTTCTCTCGGTGGACTCGACACATTTCACCTGTCAAAATATAACTTAGAGAAGGGAGGTACCCAATGGCATATTGGGTCCTAATAGGTTAGCGACAAGACGGTTGCGTTTGGGCAACCATTGGTAGATGCCTTTAGGAACAAGAAATCTCCTAAATCGACATTTACCAATGGAGTGGCCTTTCTTGCAACAGTAAAAGCATACAAAGTCGACATTAGAATCACTTTCACTTGCTTGATCCCTAATTACATATGCATATTTTTGATATGGGTTTATCATACTTTTTCTAAAATCCTTTTTATCGATTGCAAATGTAATTTTAGGTTCAAGTGCCTTGTCTAATTTGGCCTTAAGGTTTCTAACCTCACCTTGCCAAATATGACAAGTATCACAACCAAAGTTGAAAGGATTACTATTGTCCTTACAATCCGATTCATTATCTTTCACAATGGAAGCCTTAAGATCCTCTAATTTCTTTTCGGACTCTAAGACTTTGTGCTCTAAATATGTAAAAATTCTTCTATTAGAAGCAAGTTTCTTAAAGGCTTCAGTTGCTTCCTTGTGTAAAACATCGAATGCGGTTTGTAATTCGGAATGAGACATATTAGATGACATATTATATCTAGAGTGACGTACCTGTTTCTTTTTCTTTTTCTGATTTGCGGAGAGACATACATTCACGGACTCTTCTTCATCACTAGAGCTTTCATTAGAGGAGGAAGAATCACTGTCGCTTTCCCACGCGATGTACGCCCTCCTAGGCTTTGATGCTCTCTTATGTGACTTCGATTGTTCCTTTTCTTTTCCCTTGTTGTTCATTGGACAGTCCGGTTTGTAGTGACCGGGCTTTCCACATTTATAGCACGTTCCTCTAGTCTTTTTGCCTTTTTGATTGTCATCTTTGGAGAACCTTGATTGCCTTCGGAAATTTACCAGGTTCTTCTCCGAATGTTGGATGCCGTTCTTTCTCACGTACCGGTTATACCGTTTAACGAACAGCCCCATGTCCTCATTTATGTCTTCTTCTTCGTCGTCGCTTGAAGAATAATCACTTTGCTCTTTTGCTTTAGACTTCGAGGAAGAAGCCTTAAGAGCTATTGACTTCTTTTCACTCATCTTTACTTTGTCCTTCTTTTCTTTCCTTTCATGTTGGTCAAGACTCAAGAGTACCTGTTCATGCTCTTGTAGTTTGCCAAACAATGTAGTCAGGTCTAATACCGTAAGATCATTTGCCTCTTTGATGGCGGTCACTTTCGGCTGCCATTCCCTGCTAAGACATCTCAAAACTTTATTAGTAGCAAGATCATTGGAAATAGGTCTTCCTAGTGAATGTAATCTGTTTATGAGATGAGTAAATCTCTTTTGCATGTCAGCAATGGTTTCCCCTTGCTCCATGAAAAAAAGATCAAACTCTTGTATAAGAGTGTTGATTCGAGCCAACTTAACATCGTTTGTCCCCTCATGGGCAATTTGTAGTGCATCCCACATAGTCTTAGCCGTAGGGCAATGGGATACACGGTAGTATTCATCTACACCTAATGAGGAGATTAGAATGTTCTTAGCTTTCCAATCGTAATTATACTTTCGCTCATCGTCGTCGGTCCATTGTGCTTCGGGCTTTGGCACAACTTCGTTATTCTCATTTGTCATGGTTATTTCAATCGGACCATTGAGAATAACGTTCCATATCTTTCTATCTATGGAATTAATGTGCACCCGCATACAGTCTTTCCAATAGCTATAATTTTCACCGTTAAAAACGGGAGCTCTATTGTACGCCCCTTTTGGTTCGTTAGCCATTATTCTATCAATGTTGTATTTGAAGCACCGGAGAACCGGAGCTCTTGATACCACTTGTTAGACTAAGGCACGGATCTAGAAGGGGGGGTTGAATAGATCCCTTTTAAAAATATGAGTGGCGCTACCAATAAAATTGGTTTTCAAAATTGTTTTCAAATGCGGAAGCGGCCTTGGAAAATATAGTCTAAAACGAACAACTATTGGAGAGCCGGATATGCGTCAAGCGGATGAATTTAAGACGATAACGGATAGTAAATCACTACACACTTTTATGCAAAACTCAGATGTGATTCACTCGTACTATTTCCTTATTCCAATGATAAAAAATTACACCAAAACTAGCAGCAAAATTAAGGCAATTTTAGTTCAGCACTTTTGTCGAACAGTTGGTGTGCACAAAACTAGCAGCAAAATTAAGGCAATTTTAGTTCAGCACTTTTGTCGAACAGTTGGTGTGCACAAAACTAGCAGCAAAATTAAGGCAATTTTAGTTCAGCACTTTTGTCGAACAGTTGGTGTGCACAAATACCTTAAATGATATTTGTGTTGAATGAGTGATTGAAAAAGCCTTAGTACAGTATTTCTATTGTACTTAGTAGTTAAAAAACAGTGTTTCACCAACTCACTCAATCAATACTACAATTTGACAAAATCACTTATTCTAGAATCACTTAATTTTTAAGCTGTAATTGAAAATGCAGAAAATAAAGGAACACAAGATTTGATGAGGCAGTTCCCCCAGTCGTCCTCGCGTTGGGGTACGTCTGCCCTCAATTCTACAAAGAGAATTGAGATATGTATTGAATAGATATCACCTGTTTGGTAGAACAGTTATACACAAGAATCGATAGACAATTGATACAAACAATCTTAATGTTGCTGATAATTTCTACCACTTCTTGCCCCTTGATTCAAGATGAATCAAGTCCTCCAATTTGATGTGAATGACCTCCGATTGCAGCCACCTTATTGACAACTCTTCCGTTGATCAAACCTTCGGCACGGCTGATCTTAGACACACCCAAATTGAACCCGGAACGTCTTCAACCTTTCAACGCCCTAGCTACTAGATTGATCAACCTTCCGCTAATCAATCACCTTCGCACTCGCTTGATTGTTGAACCGATGATTCCGTAACAAAAGCCTTCAAAACCTGTAGTCTTGATAGGTAAAACCTCAAAGGTTTTCTCCCAAGAAACACCTGCACCAGCTTCCACTCGAACCGGATCTTCAATCACGCGTTCGAACCTTATCACCGTCGAGCAAACCACAAACCGCAGCAAAAAATTGATTATCTGTAATTTGAGGATTTGTGAGTTGATTGAACGATGAAGATGAAGAACACTGATGCACCTCTTTCACGTTTCTTGACCTGAACACTTTCTCACAATGCTTTCAAAAAAATGTTATTGAAAATGTTCTTAAAAATATGTTAGTTGTTAAAATTGAAAAGACAGCTATTTATAGTAATATACAAAACAGACAGTTGACAGATCAATGAAACATAGCAGAATTTCTGTTTCTGCGCGCGAACGGTCGACCATAGGGTCGGCGTGCGCTGAGCCGTGTGACACTCAAACTGTCATGCGCCGAGTCAGCGGTCGACGCATGATCTTCATGCGCTGACCCGTGAGATTCTTAAACCTGCATGCGCCAAGTTAACGGTCGACGCATGACCTTCATGCGCTGACCCGTGTGAACTGAATGAAACTGTGTGCTGACGGTATGGTTGACTCATAGCTACAAAACCTGCAAAAATTGATATGTTTGTTGTTTCGTGCATCTTGTCACGACCAAACATTAGTCACATATATTGCCAATGAAATATGATGATTTAAAAGGATATAGGAAGGATGTAATATGTTAAGTATTGCATGACGATTCTGATTCATCCGAGGTTGTACTTTGTCATCATCGTAAGTATGCATGACGACTCTGATTCATCCGAGGTTGTACTTTGTCATCATCGAAACTTGAGAACGTATGTTGTGAGACAGTTTTCCCTCACACTCAATACTGTTTTCACTAACAATGAAACCCAGTAACTTTCCAGATCTCACCCCGAAGGTGCACTTGTTAGGATTTAGCCTCAACTTGAACTTCCTCAGCCTTTCGAACAATTTCAGAAGATCAACCAGATGTCCCTCCTCCGTCTGCGACTTTGCAATCATGTCATCAACATAGACTTCCACCTCATGATGAATCATGTCATGAAACAAAGTGACCATCGCCCGCTGATAAGTTGCCCTTGCATTTTTCAATCCAAAGGGCATCACCTTATAGCAAAAAGTCCCCCACGGTGTGATGAAAGTAGTTTTCTCCATGTCCTCTGGGGCCATTTTGATTTGGTTATACCCAGAGAAGACATCCATGAACGAAAACACAGAATACTGAGCGGTGTTATCAATCAACACATCGATATGAGAGAGCGGGGAATCATCTTTCAGGCTCGCTTTATTCAGATCTCGATAATCAACATACATCTTGACCTTTCCATCCTTCTTAGGAACAAGAACAATATTAGCGACCCACAGAGGGTAATTCGTGACAGCAAGAAACCCAAGATTCAGCTGCTTTTGAACTTCTTCTTTGATCTTGACTGCCATGTCAGGCCTTGTCCGTCTCAACTTCTGCTTGACTGGCGAGCATTCTTCTCTGAGAGGTAGCCGGTGTACCACAATATCTGTATCCAGCCCAGGCATGTCTTGGTAAGACCAAGCGAAGAATCCTTATACTTACGGAGCATTTCAACCAATCTACTCTTGACACTGTCTTCCAATGCAACCCCCACTTTAACCTCTTTCTTGTCATCCTTGGTGCCCAGATTAATAATCTTAATATCCTCCTGATGAGGTACAATAACCCTTTCCTCCTTCTTGAGAAGTCTGGCTAACTCTTCAGGTAGTTCACAATCTTCGTCAATCTCATCTTCAACTTGATAAATGGGATTATCAAAGTCATACGAAGTCATAGCTGAACATGAATCGATGGCATCTGATAGAAAAGACCTGCATGAGGATGTCATGTTTATTATGCGATGCAACCAACAAAACACATTGCCATTTTTCTGTTAAGTATAAATGCAAAACAAAAACAAGAAAAACAGGGATCACACTATTTGAATGTGAAACGTCTTTTATTTAATGATAAATTGCAAATAATAAGAAGGCCCCACAAATGGGTCACTACGTCTTGGGCAGAACGCATGACTGAACATAATCAAAACAATGAACATTACTCTGCAGCAGTAACGTGAATGACTTCTTCGGTAGTCCAGTTGCACAACTTCTGGTCGGGAGTACATGGACGAATCTAGGCATCCATGCCGCATTCACTGTCACCTTCCTCGTCTTCAACGGCATTAATCTTGTCAAATATCACACCACTGCTGATGAACTGTACCGGTTCCCTGTATCTCAGAATCTGAGAAGAAATTGAGGGTTTGTATCCTAGGCCGAACTTGTTCTGCTTGACAGGAACATCGAGAACTTGACCCCACTTCTGAGACGAGCCGGATTCTACAATAGCACGAACCTCCCTGAGCGACGACATCAAAAACTCTGGGTTTCTGGCTTCTACAGGAGACTTCCCCTGAATCTGAACTGTTCCGAATGCCTGGAAGAGTGTTTCGTAGATCTCACCATCCACTTCTACGTATTTGAAGGATGACAGATGGCTAACAATAATGTCCTATTCACCGCACACGGTAACTATCTTCCCTTCCACCATGTATTTCAGCTTTTGATGCAACGTTGAGGTAACTGCCCCGGCAGCATGTATCCAAGGTCGGCCAAGCAAACAGCTGTATGCTGGCTGGATATCCATAATATGGAAAGTTGCAACAAAGGTCACTGGCCCTATCTGAATAGGCAGCGTGATTTCTCCAAATACTGATCTCTTAGATCCATCAAAAGCCCTCACGACCAGATCACTTGGCGTGCATAACAAACCCTGAATGTCCAACTTCATCAATGCCTTCTTCGGAAGCACATTGAAGGATGATCCGGTATCAACCAAGACATGTGACATCAGAGATCATCTACACTCCAACAATATATGCAGAGCACGATTATGATTCCTCCGAGCAGGAGTTAGATCCAAATCAGTAAAACCGAGACCATTATTGGCATTCACATGAGCGACTACCCCCTCCAACTGATTAACAGAAATCTCCTGGGGTATGTACGCTGCATTCAAGACTTTCAGTAGAGCTTTGTGATGCGCCTCCAAACTCATCAACAATGACAGGATAGATATCTTCGAAGGAGTTTGATTTAAGTGATCCACAATTTTGTCGTCACTCTTCTGAATTAACCTCATAAATTCCTCTGCGTCCTTTGAAAGATCATCAGTAACAACCTGGGGTTGGACATTCTCTTCAATTACAGCCTTACGCTTACCCTTGACATCTTTATTAGCAATAACCTCTGGTGGAGAAAAGACCCTACCACTTCTGGTAATACCTCCGGCACCAACTATGTTCTCAACCGACGAACTTCCGCTTGCAGATTCCGTCCATTCTTGCTTCTGCCCATTACGGAACACCTCTCCTCCGTAATTCCATGGGATAGCTCTAGTTCTCTCGTACGGCATGGGGCTAGGCACCGTAATGATCACCGAAACTGGCCTAGCAGGCGCTGAAATATTGATAGTCCGGTATGGAATGGAAATAGTGGCAACTTCGTTTCCATCATTATTTACTTCTTTCACGACATCTTCTTTCACGACTTTATCAAATTGCAAACAACCCTCGTTAATCATTCTCTGAATACCCCTCTTCAAAAGATCACAACCCTCAGGCTACGCTTCACATTCTGAGCAGTCAGCAGAACAACCAGGAAACACCCCCTTATTCAACAGATAAACCTTCACAAAACCCAGTGGAGTCTTAAAATCTTCAACATCAGTTATCAAATTCAACTTCCCTCCCTCGATAATGGCATTGCCCCTTATTGGTGAAATTGATAGCTTTGGAATCAAGAAAATCCTGTACTTTATGCTTGAAAGCTTTGCAATGTTCAATATCGTGCCCTGGAGCACCTGAATGAAAATCACAATGAGCGTTCGCATCGTACCCAGCAGGCGGCGGACCAGTGAGAGGAGCCATGGTCCTCTTCTGAACCAACTGTAATTGCAACAATCTTTGTAACAACTGAGAATATGGCATAGGAGGATTCGCAAACTGTCTATTAGCCGCTCTTTGTCTGGAAGCATAAGGTCGTTGAACATTGCCTTGCTGATGAGCTGTAACCGGGATATCTACTGTAGCGACTTGTTGAGGATAACGGGACTGAGCTCTACCCTTACCCTTATGAGAAACAACATTTTCATCCCCCTCCCTCCTCTTGGGGTTTGCAGAATATGGCTTCTTCGTTCCTCCCGACGAGGACCACCATCATTCGAAATCTTACAAGACTTGATTCCACTCTCCAATATTTCACCAGCGATTACCAGATCAGAAAACCCTGCAGACATGCAGCCTACCAACTTCTCAAAATACACGCCAGGTAACGAAGCCATGAACAAGTCGATCAACTCCCTTTCAACCAAAGGAGGTTGCACTTGTGCAGTCAGATCCCGCCACCTTTGGGCTTATTCCTTGAAACTCTCAGAATTTTTCTACGACAGACTCTGCAATTGTACCCGATTGGGTGCCAGATCACTATTATATTGATAATGACGCAGAAAAGCCTCGGCCAATTCTTTCCATCTACGAATATTGGTTCTCACAAGCCCCATATACCATTCCAACGAAGCTCCTGCCAAACTATCCTGGAAGAAATGCATTAACAGCTTTTCATCACTGGAATAAGCAGACATTTTTCTGAAGTACGCCCGAATGTGTACTTTGGGACAAGTTATCCCTTTGTACTTATCAAAATCGGGCACCTTAAATTTGGGGGGGAATCCTGACCCCAGGAACCAAACCAAGATCAGACATATCCAGGCCCATAGAGTTCTGATTCTCGAACAATTTCATCTTCTCCTCAATCAGTTTGAACCTTCAGTCGGCAAACCACCCTCCAGATCTTTCACAGAAAATATATCATCTTGATTATCCTCCCAATGAGGCCCAACAACCCCGTGCGCAGCGTACACACTGCCGTTACCAGCAATATTACCGTTCTCGCCAGCAGCTCCTCCTCCCGGAGGTGCAAGAACAGTAGGAATGCTCTGAGGAATAGACCCACCAATTGGTGGAGGAACAACACCGGCTCCTCCATGCAAAACACCATCTTCATCTACCCGTGCTATCAACGACTGGACTAGAGTTCTCAACTGTTCCTATCCACTAGCAACAGTCTGCATCACTTCCATGAATTGGGCGATGCGAGCCCTGACCTCCTGCAATTCTGCTTGAACCTGATCCATCACCTTCTACTGATTCCCTCGAGTAGAATACCTGTGGAAACTGAACTCCTCAATCCTGAATTGAAGAAACCCAAACAGAGATAAGAACACAAGGCCACCAAGAACAACCTGCGATGCAAATGAGAATGCAAGATGCAAGATGCAAACATGTCTATGTATGCACAGGGAGATCTTCCCCCTTGACTCTGGTTTCAATAAACAAGAACAATAGAGATGGATAAGAACACCACAATAAATCTTCTCATATATCAAGTAAAGCTGAAACAATACAACCAAAATGAGAAATATCTGCATACAAAGGGGTATTAATCTCATCCAACATCCCTGGTGATGACCAAGATACAAAAGCAAATGAAACTACAAAAGGTAAAACTCCTAGTAGCCATGATCTCTACGCCACTCTTGAGACTCCTCAAGCATCTCCTTTGTATCTGGATGGTCTGGTCTCTCCATCAACTCTCAGATAAGGACATCCCTCTTGCGTATCACATCCCAGAGATAATGACAATGGTCCTCCCAAGCATCTTTGCCAAAGGCGTCCTCAAGCCTGGGTTTCTTCACCTCTGCCCGAATCTTGAACTCTTCAAGTGCTGATAAAGTCTCTTGGTATTTCTGCTCGATCGTACTTTTGCGGAACATTTCCAACAATACCTCTCTCCTTAGCCTTGAATTGCGCTTTCAGCTTATCGACCTGAACACGAAGCTAATCCTCTCTACTCTTGTTGGCAGTCAAGGTAGCATTCCATTGCTCATTCAATTTGGCCGAGATACAAGGATCAGCTACACCTGTGAAGTATAGAGATTCCTGCAGTTCCTCTTCTTTCGGAGGTCCTTTCAAAGCATAACATAATTGTCTCACGGCAAGAGAAGGATTATAATTGATTCCGCCTTTCCTCCCCATCAAGGGCACATTAGGAAAGCTACCACAGCTGAAGATAAGCTCACGACCCAACAAGTCTCGGTTGAACCAGACGATATTCTTCTCCGTTAAACCCATAAGCCTCTTCGACCATTCAGATGAGTTCGCGACATCCACAAAAGCTCCAGAGCGAGGAAGGTGATCAATAAACCACTTATGCAATAGCGGTGCGCAACAAGAAACCATCTTTCCTCTTCTTTTCTCGTTCTTGTAATGCACTGAATGATACAAGTCTCCTAGAAGAGTAGGTACGAGATTCTTGGAAGCGAAGATATGAAAAGCATCGAAATCCACAATGTCCAGTACATTGGGAAACAACACAATGCCATAGACGCACAGAGCCAAGATAGCACTGAAAATCACCCAACAACCTTTTTCTGCGTACTCTCGGGCTTTGTCGACCAGGAAGGGTAAAGTAAATCCAGTAACTCCGTTTCTACCGATAACATGATCTGCCAAATTAGAGGCGCTCAAATAAAGAACGAAAGACAACTTCTCAAGATTAGGTTCTTCTTCGGAGCTGAAGAAAGGCACTTTGTTTAGGATCGGAACACCCAAGATGTAAGCAAATTCTTCCAAAGTCAGAACCAGCACATAGTCCAGAAACGTGAAGCATCGCAGCGGAGGATCATAAAACTGCAACAAGGTATGAATAGCTCCATCCTCATAAGTCGTAAGCTCACGAACAAACTTCAGAACTCCATCATACTGTTCTCTGAAAGCCGCAAGAACACCATGATCAGCTAGGAAAATCAGACCAAATAAAGGTCCCAACTCAGGTGCCAGAAATTTGTACACAATAATCCTCTTTCTGCTAACTTCCATCTCTGAAGAAGACCAGTACCAGAATCAAGGGAAAGACGAGAACCTGTAACACACATAAACATGCAATGTTAAATGCAGAATGATTATGCAAATGCACACATGGGATCAAGGTATCCAATGCTCAAATTCGCTGCTGTGCCGTAGACTGAATTCAACCAGAGCTCCGCTCTAATCAGAACACTGAGATAACATACTGGATAGAACACTCAGGATCAAAATTTTGCACTGACGAGAAAACCAAGGTTGGTCGAAGGCCAGGTTTCCTGCAAAAACCCATCCCTCTCCCATGTGGGTTCTAGTCTTGAAAGGTACGACATCCTATGAGGGTTGTCAACGTCATAGATTTTCGAGAAACGATGATACGTTCACCATATCTGGTTTGCCATCATAGTCTAACGAAGCGGCCTCACTTAGCTGACTCCCCAAATTAACGGTCTCCAGAGTCGACAGTCTCTCTAAGTCAATATTCCCTCAACTGCACCAGACGCGCAAGATAGAATATTTCCGAAGAAAAACCTCGTCTGAATGTGAATTTCACGCGAGCTATTGCGCAGCCAAACACCACACAAGCTCTCGCTAATCTCTACTCTAAACTTATGTGTATACTCAAGCCAAGGTCCGGCTTATCACTCAATGGAACAACCCAAACCACAACACAGCAACAACAAGAATGCAAAATGCAATAATATACAACAGATAATATACATAAAGCAAAATAGCTACACAAAAGTAAACACCCAAAGACGCAACAGACAAGCGCTAGGAGTGACTCGCATAGGGAACCAGAGTCCCCAGCAGAGTCGCCAGCTATCGCAACTGCGAAAAACACCCGGCGGAAAATAGAAGAGTCGCCACCTTTCGTTATTTATCCCAAAGAGAGGGAAAGGAAACGATCGGAAAAACCTGACGAAAAAGGGAAAGACAAGGTCATCGCAACCAAGTCCTGGATTCGGGAGTCGGTTACGCAAGGGGAAGGTATTAGCACCCCTCACGTCCGTCGTACTCGACGGGATCCATGCTTGTTGTCTATCTAAGGGTGTGTTTAAACTATCTAGCGACAGGCTTGCAGGATAAAGAGAAAAGAAAATAGACTCAGCAGAGCATCGCCGCTTTGTGCCTACGTATTCCCTCGTGCAATGGGAAAGTCAGAGTCAACATAGTTTGGCTAACTACGGGAGAAAAGGGGGGAAGGTTGCTCGCCGAGACATCGCGTCTTGTGCCTATGTACTTTCATCCGGTATGAAATATCAGAGCAAACATAGTTCAGGCTGACACGAAACCACAGGTTGATTAAGTGTTTTAACCGATTAAAGTTAAACCTCCGTTCCAGCAGTTATGGACAAAGCCTGTTTCCGGTAGAACCGAAGCTTAACAACACTCTTTTTTGAAAAAAAGATTTCCGATTAATCCCATAGAAAAAAGGTCTGAACATTGTTTTGTATTTTTTAGTGAAGTGAATTAATTCGGTTTGTGATTCACGTTGCACTAAAGACTATGACATGGAGGCGAATGCGTCGTATATCACCCCCAAATAGGACATATACTAAACACTCTAGATAAGCGAGAGGAAACCCCTCACTCATCATTCCCCATATAGCTTAAGGCTCGTAGCGTGCAACGTTTATCGCATTTATTAGATGGATGAGAATTTTTTTGAGATGAGAAGAGAGACGCACGGAAGGTCTAAGGGAAACTCGACCCTAACGTTGTCATGCAAAGTGGTCTTCAAGTTTGGATTGAAAGGGGAAACATCTACCCTAATTTTAACATGCTTGGATTGAACACCTAATGTCTCTCCTACTCCCATCCTAAACGGAGGGACTAGGAATCTTATGGGGATCATGGCAAAAAGCACAAGAAGAACAAAGGAAGGATCAATCACAAGCAAAGAATGCAAACATGAAAATGCAACACTTAGAATCGTGGGAGAGAGGAGAAAATGTGTGGGGCAGCAGCCGCCACAAGCGCGTCTCGACCTCAACAGCGATGCAAAATGATGCAAACATGTGGAGAAAAACAAGAGATGAAAGCAAATAAACATGCAAACAAATGCTCACTTCGAACCACATACACAAGCATGCAACCAAGTGGAGAATGAACACACATGTCAACAAAATCATGATTAACCAACCACAAAACAGTGATAAATATCTGAAACATTTCAATCCTAATGCATCACACTGATCTATGATGATTCGAATCAAAATGGTATGCAAACAAGTAAGCAAAACAACAAATATGACATTCTGGCACAATGTTAATCGGTTAACACATACTGTTAATCGGTTAACCTGTGTAAAACATGTGCAAATCTGGAAATTCGTAGGTCTTAATCGGTTAACACCAGGCGTTAACCGGTTAACACCCTGAAAACTTTAAAAAATTTGAATATTTGAATTGGTTAACCGATTAACCATATAGGTTAACCGATTAACACTGTACCAGAAGCCAACAACAGCAGCAGAAAATCACTTTTAGCACCAAAACAGCTTATCCAAGGTTCCTACAGATCAACTTATCAAATAAGCACGAAATTAACAATAGAAAATAGAGATCCAACAACATGGGTACACAATTACACAACAATATCACAACTCGAACGGATCGAAATCAACCAAAATTCAATCGAATATGAAGATTAACATGATAAGCTCAAAAATTAAATCGAATCGAGAATTCCAACCTTCGAAGCGGAGATTTGCTTCGGTAAATGTTGATTAACTGAATTTGAGTAGATCCAAACAAGATTATCCGGAAAACTTCAAGATTCACAATAATTCTTGCAAGAGGAATGAAGATCAAACACTTTTAAGCCAAATTACTCCAAATAAGCACTTCCAACTCAAGCTCAAAAATCAAATCTCAATTTGCATGAAAATTGATTATGAAAATTGATCCAATGATGATGGTAAATGGAGGTTTATGCTCAAGAATCCATTGATTTCAATGAAAAATCAATGAATCCAAATGATGAAGAGCTTTGAGTGAGGTTTTGGGACTGGAGAAATTTGAGAGAAAATTGAGAGCTCAAGAGTGAATTCTGAAAAATGAATGGAATTATGAGAGATTTTATGGTTTGATTTGGAGTAAATCACTTAAGTATGACTTAGGTTTGGATCCAAAGCAAGGTTTGGAAATTGTATTGGAAAACTTGGCTTGGAAAGTGGCATGGGATTTTGGAGGGAAATCTGAAATTTAAAGATGTTCTAGATCCTTCCCAAATGAAAATTTGAATTCCAAGGTGATCAAAATTGGACTCCAAGTGCAATTGGCTTGCAAAATCACGTACAGGGCAAAATCTGCTATGGTTAACCGGTTAACCATATGCGTTAACCGGTTAACACTGTTAAAATTTCAAATTTGGGCTAATTTCCCTTTGGTTAATCGATTAACCATATAGGTTAACCGATTAACACCTTCAAATTTTGAATTTTGGCGTCTTTTGGAGGGAAAACCTGTCCATTTTCCCTATTTCAACTGTCTGGAGCTCTGTTTAGTTTCTGAACCTCATTTTTGAACGTTATCATTGTGAAAATGCTTGTTATGAGCCTGAGTGCTGATCCTGATATGAAATTAACCTGCAAAACAAAACAAAATCAATCGCTCGCTCGATTGCTGGGTAAAATAAATGTCGAAGCTCTTGATGCTTGCTAGCCCGTCTCTCAATCTTTGCACCGAAATGAACTTGAGCCACAGGAATACCTCGATCCCATGCCTCGAGAACAAATCCTATGATATGCAAAAATGCAAAATGCAAAGAAATAAAAGCCAGTTACGAAAGTCAAATTTTGGGGTGCTACACCAATTCATCAAAATTCGATGGACACTGGGCCATCAACCCTCCATAGATCCCCATCAATAGGATCGATTCTACACAAGAACCGGAGCACAACAAAATACCTCACATCCGCACAATAGGACTGAAGCCACAAGAATCAAACACTAGACCGAAGTCTAGAATGCATATGAATGCATGATGCACACGTCAACATCATCCTCATAATAAACTCATTAGGTGCATCATCATTCCTCAAAATCATCATAATAATCATGTCATCATATAATCATCAAAACTCATGGAAACAACATCAGAACTCATCATCATTACTCATAGGAATCATCATACAATCATGTATTAATCACATAGGAATCACAATCATACTTCGGGTAATTCATTAAGAAAATCACATCATCAAAGCATTAAAATAGCACTGCACATGAACACAATTCGTGACTACCAAATCGGTAGAAGTATAAATCATACCCTGGGTGTCCAGCTTCATTAAAGCTTTCTTGGGAAACACATTAAGTGATGACCCTATATCAACAAATACATGCGACAGAACGGCCCTCCTACACTCAATGGAGATGTGTAGGGCATGATTATGATTCCTCCGAGTGAGAGTTAGATCCAGATCTGTGAAAACCAAGCCATTGTCAGCGTTAACATGGACTACTACCCCCTCAAGCTGATTGATAGAAATTTCCTGCGGTACATAAGCAGTATTCAGAATTCTCAATAAGGCATTCCTATGTGCCTCAGAGCACAACAATAAGGATAAAATCGAGATCTTAGAGGGAGTTTATTGTAAGTGATCTATAATTTTGTAGTCACTCTTGCGGATGAGTCACATAAATTCCTCAACATCTTTGACCAAGGAGTCTTGCTCTCCCTGTTGTTGGCTCTGTTTTGCTACAACCTTACCCTTACCTTTATCATTTCTTTCCCTATTGGCCTCCAGCAGGGAGAACACTCTACCACTTCTGGTCAAACCTCCGGCTCCAACAACGTTATCAACAAATGATCCTTTAGATGACATCCCTACCAATTCTTGCTTGTAACCATTGCAGAATACCTCTGCCCCATAATTCCATGGGATGGCCTTAGTACTTTTGTAAGGCATTGGTCCGGGTGTTGTGATGATTATCGGTGCTGGCCTTGGCGACACTGAAATATTGATTGTTCTGTATGGGATTGAAATCGTCGCCATTTCATCCCATTTACTGTCAATTTCTTTCACGTCTTCCTCTCCTTCTGTTCTATCAAATTGCAAAATACCCTCATTCATCAAACCCTGAATATGGTTCCTCAGATCAACACAACCTTCCGGGTGCACGACACATCCTTCACAACCCTCTAGACAACCAGGAAAAACACCCCCTTTCAACAATCTACTCTTCACAAAACTTAGCGGCGTTTTCAATTCTGCCACATTAGTTATCAAGTTCAACTTTTTACCCTCGATAACGGTGTTAGCTCCGGCTACCCCATGATTCGGAATTGGGTTTTGATTCACGTTCGGGGTCTCATTGGTCAAATTAATTGCTTTGGTGTCAAGCAGATCTTGCACCTTCTGCTTAAAAGCTTTGCAATTGTTGATGTTGTGACCCGGAGCACCAGAATGAAAATCGCACCTTGCATTCGCGTCATAGCCCGGTGGAGGTGCGCCTGTAAGCGGTGCTGAAGTCCTTTTCTGGATAAGCTATAATTGTAGCAGATGTTGTAGTAGTTAAGAGTAAGGCATAGGCGGTGTGTCAAACTTCCTACTAACCACCTTTCCTCGGTCTTGAAATCGACGCGGTGCAATAGTTGGTTGCTGAGGTACCGCTGGAATAGTTATGCTAGAAATTTGTGGCTTCTATTGAGGCTGGTATTGCTATTGATGTTGTGCTCTATTCCTACTTTTGTTTTTGTAAGCAGTAACGACAATTGAATCTCCTTATCTTTTGTTTGAATTTCCAAACGTCTTCCTCGCCCCTCCTAAGGTAGACCCTTCTCCCACTTGTATTTCCCCCAACTTTATTTCGTTTTCTACTCTCTCTCCTATTATGATCAAATCAGAAAAACTTCCAGACATATTTCTAATCAACTTCTCATAATATATTCCAAGCAAGGTTGCCACGAACATATCAATAAGCTCTCGCTCCACCATTGGTGGTTGAACTCTTGCTGCTAATTCTCACCACCTCTGGGCGTATCCTTTAAACCCTTAATTGCTCCGCTGAGACAGATTCTGCATTTGGTGCCAGGTCACTATTGTATTGATAATGACAGACAAAAGCTTCCCCCAGGTCCCTCCAGCTTCTGATATGCGTCGTTTCTAGACCCATGTACCACTCTAGAGAAGGACCCGATAAACTATCTTAAAAAAAGTGCATCAACAATTTCTCATTATCTGAATAGGCAGACATCTTCCGATAATAAGATCTGAGATGTACTCTGGGACAAGTTCTCCCTTTGTACTTATCGAAGTCTGGAACTTTGAATTTGGAGGGAATCTTGATCCCAGGTATCAACCCTAGATTGGACATGTCGAGCCCCAAAGAGTTTTGGTTCTCGAGATTTTTCATCTTTTCCTCGATCATCTTAAACCTTTTATCCGCGTCTGTTTGAAGGCCCATGCCTAAGTCTCCCATTAAGAAAACATCATCTTGCTCGTCTTCTACCCATTGAAGACCTGCAGTCCCATGTGCAATGCCCATTGCACCTGTCACATGAGCTCCTATTTGGTGACCTTCGCCCGGGAGAATAACAACAGTGGGAATCACATTAGCCTGAGGAGTATTACCATCAGCTGGGGGAGGAATGGCAGTAGTTCCTTCATGTAAGACACCACTACCATCCACCCTGGAAATCGGTGGCTAGACTAGAGTTCTGAGTTGTTCTTGCCCATTGAAAACTCCCTGCATCATATCCATAAACTGAGTCATCCGATCCCTGAATTCTTACAACTCTTGCTATATCTTACCCATGACTCTTTGCTGATTCCCTCTAGTGGAGTATCTGTGAAATGTCTGGTCTGCTATCCTGAAAACTAACGGAAGAAAACCACACAGAGATAAGGTTAACGATCCCAAGAACACCTGCTATGCAAAATGATAATGATAATGCAAAATGCAAACATGCAAATATGATTCTGGGAAATTCTCCCCTTGATTTTAGTTCCACAAACAAAGAGGAGAGAAACAGATGGAATCACAAATCTCTTCTCATGAGGACAAGAGTCAGCGTTCACAACATAACACCAAGGAATACAACAGAAAATGATCATACGACCCCATCCAACAAGCTTGGTGATGGTCTTAATACAAGATAATAAGAAGAAAGGAGAAAACTAAAGAGAAAGGTGCATCAGATAACTCTCCCTTCGGCCACGGTAACGAGCCTGAAACTCCTCTAACAACTCCTTTGTATCTGGATGTTCAGGCCTCACAATCAACGCCTGAATGAGAAACTCCCTTCTGCTGATAACATCCTTCAAATCTTGAGCATAATCCTCCTAAGCATCTTCTCCGAAAGCATCTTCGAGTCTTAGTTTCTTTAGTTCTGCTCTTATCTTACATTCCTCCAGCGCTGACAAGGTTTCTCGTAACTTGCGATCACTCTCACAATGCCGAGACGATTCCAATGAAGCATTTTCATCTTTAATCCTGAGCTGTATCTTCAGCCCATGAATCTGCCTATGGAGCTCATCCTCTCTTCCTTTGTTGGCTGTTAAAGCAGCGTTCCACTGATCATTAAACTTGTATATCTCCAGGCGCGTCCTTTCCATCTCTTTCTTGTTGTCTTTAAGAACATTACTGGTACTCTTCAAGTCTTGACCAATACGTTCTCGCACACGAATCTCTTCAGTCAACTCTTTTCCCATCTTGTTCATGGTTTCTGTCTTCATCTTGGCTAAGTAGGCTGCTTCATTCTTTTCGCTCTTCAACTGACTAATCTTCTTCTTCAACTCTTCGTTCTCCTTGTGTAACTCTTTCTCGACCCACAACTTATTACACCTATGAATATCAACTGTTGTAGGTTCTTCAATTACCAAAGGATATAAAGGTTCTCTGACCGGGAATGGTAACAACATCCTTTCTACCCTCTCTTGAATCCAATCCACATAAGGTCCATAGGCTCTGCAATCACCCTTTCCCAAAGAAAATTTTCCTTTGCGGTGAATTATTCCCTAAGCCTTTTTCAATCTGGCTAAAGTATGACAATCAACCGCTCTTGGGAAATATAGAGGTTCCTGTATTTCCTTCTCCTTCGGGGGTTCTCTCAAAGCGTAATCAAATTGCCTAACAGCAAGAGCATGATTGTAGTTGATATCACCCATCCTTCCTATCAGAGGTACATTAAGAAACTTTCCACAACTATAGATAATCTCCTTACCAAGAAGATCTCTATTAAACCAAACAATATTCTCAAATGTCAAACCCATGAGTCTCTCTGACCAATTTAATGTGTTTGACATATCAACAAAAGCTCCAGCCCGAGGAAGATGTTCCATAAACCATATGTAGAGAAGTGGTGCACAACAAGAGACATTCTTCCCCTTCTATTCTCATGCTTGTAATGTATTAAGTGGTATACGTCCCAAAAGAGAGTAGGTACCAGATTCCTGGAAGAAAAAATATGAAAGGCATCCTTATCAACAAAGTCTGGTATGTTAGGAAACAAGACTATGCCATATATGTATAAAGCCAGAATAGCGTTGAAAACCACCCAACAACCTTCAGTAGCAAAATGTTGGGCCTTGCCCACCAAAAATGATAATGGAAAACCAGGGACTCCATTTCTCCACACCACCTTACCATCTAACTTAGAGCTGCTCAGATGAATTGCATTGGCCAGCTTGGTCAAGTCAGGTTCTTTAGAGTGAAAGAAAGGAATCTTCTATAAGACCGGAACTCCCATCAACAGAGCAAAATCCTCCAAGGTTGGAACCAAGACATATCCAAGGAAAGTGAAGCAACACAACTGAGGATCGTAGAACTGCAGCAGAGTATGAACAACTCTTAATTCATACCTTGAAATTTTACGGACAAAATTCAAAATCTTCCCATAATCTTTCTTGAAGTCTTCTATAACACCCTGATCAACTACAGAAATGAAACCAAATAAAGGTCCTAACTCCGGCGTCGGGAATTTGTAAGTGATAGTGCTTTTCAAACCAGGCTCCATGTTGACGGTCAATCAGATTACTAGAATCAAAGGGAAAATGAACACCTGAAATCATAAATTCATGCAAATGTTAAAATGCAGATGAAAATATGAATGTAAACAAGGGATCAAGACTGTTGTATTGCTAACTGAGTTGAACCAGAATTTCGCTTCAGCGAGAAAATACCAGAACATCAGAATACTAAAACACTGAGGTAATAGAAACCCACAATATCAAAGATCAAAGGTCTGCACTGACGAGAAAACCCAAAAACCGGGTTGATTGAAGGTCAAGTTTCCTGCATAACCCCTCCCACTCACAGATAGGACCTAATATTTAATAAGGTTCGGTATCCTATGCAGGTCATCAGTATCACGGACTCTTAGGTCGAGAAACGATGATACGTTCACCATTTCCGGTTTGGCATCATGGTTAAATGAGGAGGCCTCAACTGACTTCCCAATGATCGGTCTCCAGAGTCGTTAATTTTCAAATCCAACATCCTTTCAACTGTCTAAGACATACAAGACAGGATGTCTTCAAAGAAAGTCTCATCTGAACGCGAATTTCATGAGGACTATTGCATGCCAAACCTGCAAGCCCTCACTACTCTCCACACTAATGCTATATATGTACTTAAGCCTGGGTATTAGGCTTATCTCTTGATGGAACACCCCACCCAACAGCATAGCAACAATATGATAATAAAGTGCGGAAAATAAAATGCAAATGCAATAATGTACAAAATACAACGTACATGCACACAAATATACACACCCACAAACATAAAATGCAAATGCAATCAATGTTGTGGTTGATGATGTGCATAAGGAGATTGATGTCCCAGAAGATGTTGGAACATCCCTTGATACCTCAACAGAGGCTGCAAACAAAGATACTGATCCCAATCTTGCCAATACAGAACCTGAACCTGAACTAGTTAACAAAGGACCTGCTACCAAAATTCAGAAAGACCATCCTATGGATCTCATCATAGGTGATCTAAATAAGGGGATTAATACTAGATCAAGAGAAGTCATTTCAAGTTCTTGTTTTGTGTCTAAAATTGAGCAAAAAAATATCAAAAAAGCATTAACTGATGAATTCTGGATAAATGCCATGCAAGAAGAGCTAGGGCAATTCAAGAGAAATGAAGTATGGGATCTTGTGCCGAGGCCTAAAGGAACAAATGTGATTGGAACAAAATGGGTTTACAAGAATAAGTCTGACGAAAAAGGAGTGGTCACCAGAAACAAAGCCAGACTGGTTGCACAGGGATACACTCAGATTGAATGGGTTGACTTCGATGAAACTTTTGCTCCTGTAGCTCGCCTTGAATCTATCAGATTACTTCTGGGAGTTACCTGCACTCTGAAAATTAAGGTGCTTCAGATGGATGTTAAGAGTTCCTTTTTAAATGGATACCTAAATGAGGAAGTCTATGTGGAACAACCTAAGGGATTCATTGATCCAACTTTTCCCAATCATGTTTTTAAGTTAAAGAAAGCTTTGTATGGACTAAAGCAAGCTCTTAGAGCTTCGTATGAAAGACTAACAAAATTTCTTGTTGATAATGGATACATAAAAGGTGGCATATATAATACATTGTTTATCAAGGAAGAAGGAGGAAAACTCATGATTGCTCAAATATATGTTGATGATATTATGTTTGGTGAGACGTCTGATGAGATGGTTCAACATTTTGTCCCGCAAATGCAGTCAGAATTTGAAATGAGCCTTGTTGGTGAATTAACCTATTTTCTTGGGTTGCAAGTCAAACAGATGGAAGATTCTATATTCTTATCTCAGAGTAAATATGCCAGGAATATAGTTAAGAAGTTTGGGATGGAGAATGCCAGTCACAAGAGAACACCTGCACCTACCCATCTTAAGTTTTCTAAAGATGAAAAGGGTGTTAATATGGATCAAAGTCTCTATAGAAGTATGATAGGGAGCTTGTTATATCTTACAGAAAGCAGCTCTGACATTGCCTTTGTTGTGGGTGTATGTGCTAGATATCAAGCTGAACCTAAGGTGAGCCATATCAATCAAGTCAAGAGGATTTTGAAATATATTAATGGAACAAGTGAGTATGGAATGCTATACACTAATGGATCTTGTTGTGTGTTGTCTGGATATTGTGATGCTGACTGGGCTGGAAGTGCTGATGATAGGAAAAGCACATCAGGAGGCTGCTTCTTTTTGGGGAATAATCTCATATCATGGTTCAGCAAGAAGCAAAATTGTGTCTCTCTATCTACTGCAGAAGCTGAGTATATAGATGTTCTCAACTAGTTTGGATGAAACAAATGCTGAATGAATACAATGTCACACAAGATGTCATGACATTATATTGTGACAACTTAAGTGCTATAAACCTCTACTTGAACCCCATTCTCTGCTTGAACCTCTGCTTGAAACCCATTCTCCCACTCACAAAAATCGCAAGATGTCTCCAAGACATGTTTCAACTTCGTCCAAATCCTCTAGGTTTGATTCTAAGACAAAGGCTCAACCTATGAGCATCTCTTTTAAGGACGTGCTTGATATAGCTCCTATTGCCATGGTTCGATGCCACAATGCTGAAGTGATAAAATCCACAGCCACACATGCAAGCGGCTCCAAACAGGCCCCTAAAGGTAAATCTTCTGATACTTCTTTTGATTCTACAACTGATGATAGGAGCAAAAAGGGTAGTACTTATATCGATAAAGCCATTAGGAAGTTAGTTACTAAGGTTCTGTATGGAGGCCATAATGTCCCTAGGATTTCTACCCCTCTGTCTCATATGGATGATACTCCCACTACTACTGCTAGCCATAGTGAAGAAAGGGATATTGATGACTCTCAGTCTAAGAAGAACCATAACACTGATAATCTGCACAAGTTAGCTAACTCTGTGCTCAAAGAAGGAAGAGTGGAAGGTGATGCTAATGAGGATGTTGGTACCCCCAGTATGGAAAAAAACTAATAGTTCAGATCGAAGTAAGAAGAAGGTAAATGTTTCTGATGATGTGGTGGACCTTGATAGTGTTCAATTTGATGATGAATTAATAATGAATGTGGCTTCTGGAATTGCAAAAAGGCTGAAGACTATAAAAGGTAAATTTTTTATTGATCAATATCCCTCTTAGAATAATAAGAAGAAAATTGTTGTTGGTCCCCCTAAAGCTTGGAGTAAAGTCACTCCTGTCTCTAAGAAAAAAAAGGCTAGGTCAGAAATTGAATCTGATGAAGATGTTGAGGATGATGTCCAGGACATCACTCCCGTAAAATGATATGTTACAAAGAAAGCAACAGATAATGTACCTGCTTCTCCTTTAGACAATGTGTCTTTCCACTCCATTGACAATGTGGAAAAGTGGAAATTTGCATATCAAAGAAGAATTGATTTGGAGAGAAAATTAGGCAAGGATGCTCTTGAAATCAAGGAAGTCATGGAACTAATCTCTGATGCTGGGCTGATAAAAACTGTGGTTGGATTCTCAAAATGCTATGATATGCTAATTAAGGAATTCATTGTGAATATTTCTGAAGACATTACTGACAAAAAGAGTAAGGAATTCATGAAGGTGTTTGTGAGAGGAAGATGAGTGGAGTTTTTTGCTGATGTGATTAACAAGTTTTTAGGTAGGGATGAGGAAGAGGCTGGTGAATTGGAGGTTACAGACAATCAGGTTTGCAAGGTGATAGTTTCTAATCAAGTTACTGCATGGCCCTCAAAAGGTAAATTATCTGCTGGCCAACAAAGTGTGAAGTATGCCATCCTGCATAGGATTGGTGCAGCCAACTGGGTACCTACAAATCACACTTCAACCATTATTGTTGGTCTAGGAAGATTTATTTTTTCTATTGGGACCAAGGTTAAGTTTAACTATGAAAGTTACATCTTTGATCAAATTGTGAAGCATGCCACCACTAATGCTGTTAAGCTACCCATTGATTTCCCCTCTCTGATCTGTGGGATTATTTTGAGCCAATACCCTATGATTCTCTCATGAAATGATGTGTCCTGCAAAAGGGACTCTGTACTGTCACTCCACTATAAGTTGTCTACAGGAAGACATGTCCCAGACATTGTCTTGACATCTTTTGAGAAGACATCCACTACAAAGACTGAGATTATCAAGGAATTAAAGGAGACCTGCAGGGAATTGGGAGAGGTTATTAGTGTGGCTACTGCAAGGAAACTTAAGTTGGAAAATATGATAAGAGGTCTGGAATAGAATGAAGAAGATAATGTGGAGACTACTGATGCTCAGGAAGAGGAAGATGAGGAGGTTTCTTTCTCAGGTGAGAAGACTAGTGATCATGCTTCTAGGTCTACAACTGATGATGAAGATGAGAGTTCAGGGTCTGAGGAAGAAAATTGAAGATGCTTGGCTATGGTGTTCTTTTGTTTATGGATTGTGTTTTTGTTGTTTCAGAATTTGTTCTTCTTGCACTTAATGTGCTTTTAACTTGTACTATTTGGGTTCTCACTATACCCTTAACTCTATTTGGTTATGTTTAATTGTTCTATGTTATTGTGTTTCCTTTAGTATGTGTTCCTTATTTATGGCTAAAAAGGGGGAGAAGGAGTTGTTGTTACTGAGAACTAAGAAGGTTTTTTTTACTGTTGCTGGTTATGTTGTTGAGGGGGAGTTTTACTTTTTTGCTGACACTTTGGTTTGAGGGGGAGGGAGCGATTTTCTATGTTTCTGCTGTTGTGCTCTCTGATATGTTCTAGGAGCTCTTGTGATATATTGGATGTTTTAGCCAAAATTTTCCAAAGGGGGAGTTTGTTAGTTCTTGATTGGCAGCAATTTTGGAAAAACTTGGTGATATCACAAGATGTCCTATAGGATGTTTTGACATATGTTCTTAACATTCTGTAGGTGGTTATTCTTAATGGTGCAGAGTTTAGTAAATAATGTCAAGTACGATGTCTTGACATTTGTGAACATTCAGTATGAATTTAATGTTTTGACTGCTGTGTTTTTGTGCAACCTTTTGCGCTGTTGTGATAAGAGATTTTGGTGGTACAAATCTGCGTGGAAATCTTCCTGATTCAAAAGAGTTTCTGATGCATAATTTGTGGAGTAATTGTGAAATCTTTTGTTCTATTTTCTGCAGAAAATCTTGAGAAGATTTGAAGTGTGATTTGATTTGATTTGATCAAATCTATTTTGGTTCTATTTCCTTGATGTTTATTATGAAAAGATTTGAAGAATTATCTGATTTAATTTGATCAAATCCAAGGTTGTTTTTGCCAAAGCCCAAGCCCGTTCAGAGTGTTAATATATAAAGACTTCACAATCCTATTTTGAAGATTAGAGAAGCTAGGGTTAAGTGAGTGCATTGTGTAAGGAATGATTGTTTAGCTTCATGTGTTATTGTTATTTTTGAGCCTTTCACTCATCACATTGATGTGTGAATTGGACTGAGTTTTTGTGTTGTAAGTTGTCCACTCTAAGATTTTAAGCAAGATTGCATTGTTCTTGATTGAAGCTTTTAAGCAAGATCAAGTATTGTCTTTGAAGAGTGTCTTCTACATTTTATTAATATGTTGTTATCACTGTTGTGATTGAGGGGGAGTGAGAGGTGTCTCACATCTAAAGGTGTTTTAGATAGAAATTGCATGGGTAGAGATTAGGTGCGAAGATTATAAACTAGAGAGCGTTTGCTGTGAATCTTCAAACTAATTCTATTTAGTGAATTTCCTTCTTGGCTTGGTAGCCCCCAGACGTAGGTGTGTTTGCACCAAATTGGGTTAACAATTGCTTGTGTCTATTTACTATTGTTAACAGCTTTTTATCTTGTTCATATATTGGTGACATCTCCTTCGACATCTCATATTTGATACCAGAATTTCACCCTTTAATTAAACGTCCATGAATTACTGAATCTTTGAAGATTGACAGAATTATATACCGATATTCAGTCATATCTTGATTTAATTTATATTCCAATTTACAATTATTTTCTTACTTGCATCTCAACTTAGAAATCCATTAGCCTTAGATTTACGTAGTAGCATTAGATAATGGTAGATCGATTCTTAGTCCTTAGGGTTCGATAATCTTTAAAACTACGCGATCCGACTGTGCACTTGAGGTCATAACTCATTTAGACATACTAAGTCGCGATCAAGTTTTTGGCGTTGTTGTCGGGGACCAATTAAGTCGATATCGTAACTTTAGTGTTGCGTAGTATAGACTAAGGCAACTATTTCCCTATTTTAATTCGTCGATTGTATGCCAAACAATCGCTCTAAAGGTGAAAAGCTTAAGCAACCGATTATCGAAATCGAGCGCTTTATTAGTTTAAGACATTAGATTAACAATTTCCGAGTTAAGTATAACCTTCCACCATCTGAAATTCCCTTTCCAAAATTACCAATACCTATGGCGGAAGAACCTTAGAATCGACCTCTCAAGTACTATGTGTCGCATCTGCAAAAAGGGCCTGGCGGAAACAAGCAGAAGAGTCACCACCGAACGTTATTTATCCCAAAGAGAGGGAAAGGAAACGATCGAAGAAAACCTAGAGAAAGGGAAAGACAGGTCATCGCAACCAAATCTTGGGTTCGGGAGTCGGTTACGCAAGGGGAAGGTAATGACACCCCTCATACCCGTTGTACTCAACGGGATCCATGCTTGTTGTCTAATCTATGGGTGAAAACTATCTAAAAGCTACTACTAAACGGGAGGGAAGATAAAGGATAGACTCGATAGGACATCGCCGCCTTATGCCTACGTATTCCCTCGTGCAATGGGAAAGTTAGAGTCCACGTAGTTCGGGAAACTACGGGTGATGGGGGAAAGGTTGCTCGCCAAGACATCACCGTCTTGTGCCTACATATCCTTATCTGGTATGAGAAATTAGAGCAAACATAGTTCGGGGAACTAATGAAAAAGGTTGGTTCAAGAGTTTTTATGAGCAATGTTAAATCTCCATTCTAGCAGTTAGGGACGACGCCTGTTTGCGGTAGAACGGAAACATACACACTCTTTCTGAAAATGAGGTTTGAAAACAATCCCGAAGGATGAAAAAGTTTGAATTTGGTTTTGTGTTTTATAAGAAGTGAAATGAGTTAGTTTGAGACTCATGTTGCATTAAAGATTATGACATAAGAGCGAATGCGTCGCATATCGCCCAAAGGGCATACACTAAACACTCTAGATAATGCAAAGAGAGACTTCCCCACTTATCATTCCTCATGTACTTAAAGCTCGTAACGTAAGACACCCGTCATTCTTTATTAAGTGTCTTAAAAGAGTTTTGAGATGAGAAGAGAAGACACAAGGACTTTAAAGGGAACTGAGAATCTTAATGTTGTCATGTAAAGTGGTCCTAAAGTTGGGATAGAAAAGGGGACTACCTAATGTTATCGTGCAAAGGATTGAAAGCCTAAAGTCTCTCCTACCCCCATCTTAAACAGAGGGACTAAGAATCCTAAGGGATCACGTGAACAAACACAAGTAAACACAATGCATAATCAATCACAAATGAAAAACAAAAAGAGGACTTAAACAAGTCTATGCAAGATGGAAAAAGATATGCAAAAGCAAACAAAATATGCAAACATGAAGCATTCATCAAAGACAAACACAATCCAACAAAAGGGAAAGCTTAAAGAAATCATGAAAGATGAGAGGGAATGAGAGAAGCAAGCTCCTACAATGAAATGCCATCAACATCACAAGAAGAGAGGTGCTAAACCAAGAAGCACAATCAAAGAAGTGAGGGGAGAAGTAGAGTGGGGCAGCAACCACATCATAAACATCTCAACTAAACACTCACTCATGATTAAATAAATAAAGGCACCCAAACAACTCAAAAGAAGCTCAATTATTCACAACATCCTCAAAGTGAAACAAACATCACCAAAGCATCATGAACAAGCACATAACCATCAACGTCATAAGTGAACTCAAGTAACATGCCTTAAATTCAAAATCAAATCATCAAGCAAACACAAGAATGATCAAATCAAGTGGGAGGACCAAAGTCCATCCAAACATCTCACACTTCAAACATAAGTGGAAAGACATGATCAAATGAAACTTGTGTCATAAGGTATACATCCAATTGACCTATAAATATGCAAAGCAGCACCTTAAACATGTCAATAAGAGTTAACAAGACTCATTAGGTCTTCAAGGGATCACACAAGATCATATCCCAAGATTAGGTCAAGGCATGTCCACATACACAGTTAAAACTAGTGAGTTTTGAAGCCTCAACCAAAAAAGGAAATGAACCCAAATAAAATCCAATTAAAATACCAAACTCAATTTGAACCAAACACAAATCAGTGTGCAAAAGATCATGGCAAGAATCAACTCAAAGCACCACCAATTGTGTCCAATAAGACAAGGTGTTCCACTTATCGAGCATTCATCGAGGAACAAATAAAAATAATTGAGGAGTGATCATCAAGACCTCAAACCAGTCCTCAAATAAGCCTCAGTCAAACACCTAAGTGTGAGAGGAAAATTAGAAGAAAATTGGTCAAAGGGGGTGTTCAATTAAGGTCAAAGATCACACTTAAAATCAAGGTATCAACCATAAAATCACCTCAAATATTAAATCAATTAAAAATACCAAAAATAATTGAAAAATAAAATAAAATAAATGAAAAATATCTCAACATATTAAAAAAGTCAGAAACATATTTTTTGGGATTTTTGTAAAGCTTAAAACTATTTTAAAATTATTTAAAAAGAAAATACAAGAAAAATAAAATAAAATAAATATGGAATGGAAAAGGAGGTGTGCTAGCAATACTAGATTGCACTGAGTTCATGTGAAATGCACATTTGGGCCTAAGAATGGGGGCGTGAAAACAAAATGGACAAAGCACAAAGCACAAATCAAACTCAGTTTGAATGAAACGCACAGTTTCATTAAACTGAGTGGCATGCCAACTCAACTTTCAAAACTCCACACGAGCAAAATCAACGCCAAATCATGTCACACCACAGCATCACCTGAGACGTCGGAGCCCTAGCTCCGGTCGTCTTCTCTGGTGAGCCTCACCGGAGCTGGCAGAAAAACGTCATAAATATGGAAACCCAAGGCATCATTTCAAAGCATTTTTCACATAGAATCCAAATATGGCAATGGTTTTTAAAAAAGGTCCCTAAATCAACAAGAAAACAGGCCACGAGAATTTGGTGTTCAAACTGAAATCAACTCAAACAGACACAATAATGATCCAAACATGGCCTATACGTGGTAGGGCTTCAGATGTAGCCAACATGCTCTTAAACAAGTGCCTAAAATGAAGGTTTCAGAGATTGGAAAGTTACCTAACGGAGCTTCTCCGTTGGCTCTTCAAATGCAGTGCAAGCTTCACTCTGAAGCTTCTAATCTCTTCCTTGATCTTGCGTGATGATGAAATGAGCAAGAGATAGCCAGAAAAACCAGTGAGGAATCAGATTCGAAGAGAGATAATTTTCTGAAAATTCTTGATGAAACTCACTCTCTCACGCAGCTACTCCCTTTTTTTCTCATTTAGGGTTTACCTTCCACTTAAATATGAGGGCTTAAGTTTGTCCATGCAGGCCCATGTTGAGTAATATGTTTGATTTTCAAAGCTTGCCAAAAATACCAATTCTATGTGCACACGGGTTTGGAGGGTGTTACTTCTCAATTGTGGTCAGCAACTTGCACTATAGGGTGTGTGAAAAGGAGTGGTGAAGTTTGAGAAGTTGGAAACCATTTTACACAAGGTTTGGACAATGGCTTTTTATGGTATGATATTTGAAAAAATGGCTTGAAATATGGACTTATGTTGGCTCAATTTTGGTAAAGCATATCATGAGTATGACATGATGATGATAAGGCATAAAAATATCCAAAACAACTTCATTTGGTGACTTGAAATGAAAGGAATTCATACTAGGTCCAAAATCAATTTTTCATGCTTATCATGGCCTAAATGATCTCATAACTAATAAAAGGCTATGCAAATTGAAATCAATATGATGTTAAGACCCTTTGACACAACTTTCATGTGGCAAGAATTTGGATTAGAGGTCTTGAAGTGGATGAAATTGGTCCTTGAAATGAATGACCCAAAACTAGGTTCCCAAAAATTCCCTTGACTTCTGAAGACCATAACTAGAGCTCCATACATGAGAATGATGAGTTCTAGAAGTTTAAGCGTATTTATGTTAATTTCTGTTTTTCTATAAATATTGTGAATACTGAGCATTTTGATGTTCCTTGACAGTTCTTCTTGCCCATTTTGATGATAGGAACAATTGGTGAAGGAAAGAAGGACTTGAAAGCAAGTTTTGAAGTTTTCGTGTCGGCAAAGTGCGCTATGCGAGCTTTTCAGTGAGAGACCAGCATGCTCATCTATTTTCCAGTAGCTAAAGGCCCAAAACGCACTAAGCGGGCTCCTACCGCACTTAACACGCTTCTTGGATTTTCTTGCTGTGTTTTCTGACCTCGCTTAGCGCGCCGCTAAGGTTTCTTAGCACGGTGCCACTTACTACACTAAGTGGCCTTGTCTATAATTATCTCTTTTTTAAGATATTTTTACCAACTTTTGTACTTTTCACTTTCTAAACAATTTTCAGCATTTGAGCAAGAGAGAAAGGACTTTCTAGGTCAAAAACCTTAGAAACTCTTGGAGAGGTAAGAATAAAATCTTTTGAGCATCAATCCTAGATTCTTCGACTTTGATGCTAGTAAAGCTTCTTTTCTTACTTGTCGATCAAGCTACCATGGTGATGGGTAGCTAAACCCCTTTTGTGTCAAGATTAGAGGTAGTTAATATTGCTTTTATGTATTTCTTTTGATCTTTTTTATGTGAACAAGGTTATGATCAATAGATGATGAAGATATTTGTTTTTAATGATGTATTTATGGTTTGAATCACTCTAGACATAGATTTTCCATGTCTTGATCTAATTTCTTCATCTATTAACCAACAAACTCTAGACATAGATTTGGAAGTTAATATTTATTTTGTATTGATATTTATGTTTATTATTTTGGTTGCTATTTAGAGAAATCATATAGCGATGAAAACAATAACATTCACGGAGTCGCTTTAAAGATGAATGGATTCGCGAGGATACACGATTGTATTGATCAAAACTAAGTTCACAAAATGAACGATCTTTTGAAAAGTCTTACTTAGGACGTTAAATTATTGAACGACTAGCACCAACATATCTCGCATACAATCTCTGTGGATACGATATAACACCCCTAACTTTACTATTAAATAAGCATTCACATTTAGCATATCTTTTTTTGGTTTGTGTTTGCTTGGCTGTTGTTTTCGTTTCTAAGTCTAGTTGTAACTGGCATTTTTTCGGGTTTGTTATGGTTGTCGTCCATCTTTGTCTCTTGCAGAGTCGCTTGGCTCCCCTTTTAAGATATTTGGTTATAACCAAACCTTTCTAAGATCAATTGTTACTGTCATCTTTTAACCTTGGGTTGTTGCCAATTTTCCGTTGCAGTCTAGTTGTTACTAAGCCCCATTTGTTTTGGCTTGTCTGGATGTCTCTAGATTCCCCTGTGAATTCTAGTTGTAACTAACAATTTCCAACAGAGAATCCAGTTATTATTGATACCCGTCGTCTGGTAGTTACCAGTATTTCCTTGCGAGGTTAGTTGTTACTATTTCCTTGGATCATTTTTTGCTATCTAGTGATCACCAATTTCTCCCCACAAAGTTTAGTCGTCGCTAAATCCTTAGAAAGTCCAGTAATATTTTGACTAGGCATTGTTTAAAATCCAATCGTTATTGGTATTGCTGATTTGGGTTGTCACCTTATCCCCAGGAAGTCCAGTAATGTTTTGACTGGAAATTATTTAAAAGTCCAATCGTTATTGGCATCTCAGTCTAGTCGTTACTAGCAATCCCCTGAAGTCTAGTAATGTTTTGACTGGCATGCTTTAAATTCCAAGTTTTATTGGTATCACTATTTGGTTGTCACCAATCCACCCTGAAAGCCCAGTAATGTTTTGACTGGCCTTGTTTTAAAGTCCAATTATTACCATATCCATTTGTAAGTCCAATAGTTATTGGCAATGCTCATATAATCCTTATCTCATGATGGCTGGTTGTTACCAACATCCCTAGTGAGTCTTAGAATGGTTGGTTGTTACCAACATTCCCCGTGAATCTTAGGATGTCTGGTTGTCACCAACAACTCCAGTTGTTTCCTAAAGATCCCGTTCGAACTCTCTATTATAAGGAAATTTTATGTTCTGGTTCAGTCCCCGGAGGAGATTTTTGTCTTCCCTAGTGGAGTTTATGTTCTCATTCCCCGATGAGGTCTTATTTTCTTCAGTTTTTTCCCCAGTGGATTTGTTTCCTGGCCCTTGTTGGGATTCCTTTCCTCTAAAGTGTCAGCAGGTCATGCATGAACCTGTTGCTCCATTGCTTTAGATTTTCCCCAGTGTTGCTGTTGTTCCCTAGTGAGTGGTTACTCGTTGTGTTGGCCTTCCTCTGCTTGCTTGGGCGTCTATCTACATCTTGCATTGGTGAATTTCTCATCATAAAGCATCATTGTAGAGTTCATGGCATGTCAACACTTGCATTAATTTTGTCTTCCTTAGCATATCATTATATCTAAGGGATAAAATTTTCAGTCTGCTATATTTAAATACCTTTCACCATGATTCTATGGAGATTGTCATCTCTCATGCCATCTGGTAAATCTATTTAAATAGGGGCAACTGTCATACCCTAAATTTTTACCACTAGATTCCATTACCATTCTAGGAGAATCAGGCATTGTTTCCTAACCCTAACCTTGTTTCAAGTTTGTTGTTGTTAAATTCATCTGAGTTAGGGTTTTGCATCTGTGGAATCAAGAGGATTATTGCCTAATCAGTAAATGTTTTGGATTGATCATCATCAAATCAAAGTTCCTCTACATTCAAGTAGCTCATATTCAACAAGAATCAAGAGCCAATTGATCTCATTTGCAAGTCAATTGAAGCCCAATTTCATCTAGCCCCAAATTAGGGTTTTATCAGGAAAAGTCAATTGTGCCTTTGACTTTTGACCTAATCATGATCCCAAGCCTTGGGACATGATTCAATATGTTCATACACATCCTTGAAGCCTAATAATGATGTTTGATAAGTCCCAAGTGGCAATTTCATTGAAGATTACACAGTTGAATTCATCTTATTCACAATTCATCTGACAAAGTCAACCTTTTGACTTTTAGTGTTTTTGGTTCAAGTTGGAGCATCCAAGCCAAATTTCATCAAGATATGTCTAAACAATGAGTTTGATCAAGAGAAATCAAGATTTAAGAGGTTTCTTGCAAAAGAAGAAAACTTGAATTTTTTTTAAGTGTAGAAAAACCATAGTGTTTGTGCCAACTTTGAAAAGCCATAACTTCCAATCCACACATCCATTTTGTGAGTTCCAAAGATCAATGTGTATATCTCCTCATTTACTACAAAAGTGTCCTGACCTATGGGTAAAATATGCTTAGATTTTGAGTTATGAAGCTTCAAAGTTTGGAATAATTTCAAAAACACTAAGAATCTTTCAAGACGGCTCTGTTACTCCAATTTTCAGTCAAATACAAGGCAAGTTTTCACATAGATCCCTTTAGATTCAAGAATTTCACCAAATATGAAAGTTATAGAGCATGTTTAGGGCTTTCCAAAAAGTACAATAAATCATTCATAGCATTTTTGAGCTAAGAGTTTCGAAGAGAAGAAGTTGAGGTCCAAAACCTGATTTCTAGGTCATTTTCATGCCAAGACCACTTGCAAAACCATCCAAATCTGCAATATCCTTTGAGTACCAACATTGAAACTTGCATATCCACTTGAGATCATAAGTTTGGGTCGTTTTTAAGTGATTACACAAAGGTTTGAAGCATGATTCAAGATTCATACCATTTATGGAAGTTTTGGCATAAAGGTGTGACTTCCATTTGCATAAAGCATGGCCTTTCCACAAAATCAGTCTTGAGCCTCTCAAACTGTCCTCTCTTTAGTCAAGCACTCTTTCAAAGCCAGAAAGATCTCAACCACTCAAGATATTGTTGTACTTTGACTTAGAACCATGAGAACTGTAACACCCCCTTCTATACCCCAAATAAATGCATATAAAACAATTAAGCACATACAAATTCATCAGAGTAAAAAGGTTTTATAATAAGGTATAACGGAAGAATGTTACAGTTTCACCAACAAAACTCTTCAACATTTTTCTCCCTAAAATATGTAACATTTTCGTAGTTTTAGAAATCGCATTTCAACATTTAATTTAAGCGGAAGATAACATCATTTAATCAGGTCCAAAATATTAATTCAAATGCACATAAGTCATCCAGATTAATACATCATATCAGTTAGATTACAAAACCACATCAGCTGATACATCGCAATGTATCACAAAAGAATGACTATACTAGTCTAACTACCCGGTATTACATATCAGAGCAGCCGACTCAAAAGAATGAAGACTAACTTCACAAAGGACTCCAGCATCCTAATCTGCAATGCCTCATAGAGCATTATAAAACAGCAGAAGGGTGAGAAATGTAACCATAATAATCATAGCATAAGATTATATATATATAGGTAGTCATATAACACATATTCACATTTCTCACCACACTTCATTCTCTTAGTCATATATATTTACCACACATATATAGACAAACATGGATATTCACAAAGCATTCCCACATATTGCATACACTTACAATTTCCACAATCTCATCATTTCACACATAAGCATCTCTTCATGCATATGTCATATATCAATGTGACTCAACAACTCAATGAAACTCATGCAATGCGGTACCGACTCTCGTTATCTTTTTTTCGGTTTTTACATTAAACCGGGTCCACTCTTCTAGACCGATAACCCGTTATCTTTTTTCGGTTTTTACATTAAACCGGGTCCACTCTTCTAGACCGATAACCACAAAGGCCCATCCTCTAAGCCTTCAAACCCACTCTTCTAGGTTTGGGACAAGCCACTAGTTTCCACGAAACTAACAGACATTGCCTCTTGACTAAATGATGCATGTACAATCAACCACAACAAATGCACTTAAGACCGACATCTTAATCTCATGCATTTACATAATTCATCTCTTCAAGAATTACACAATGATTGCACATACAACATATCACAATAATCACCAATGTATTCGCAATTCAATAATATCACCACATTAACACAATGCACACATATCCGCGATATGTTCTCATGCATTATCCATATATATATATATATATATATATATATATATATATATATATATATATATATTCACAATTCATTACAACATCATATTTAGCAAGCAATGCATGCATATCCATCATTATGCTCTCATGCATTCTTCATGTATTTTAACATTCAATCGCATATAAACAATATGCATCCACAACACATTTTTCATAGTATGTTTATTCTTTATCTCATGCCATCTCATACAAGGTATACACATCACAATACCAATCATACAATTATAAGTTATGCACACATATCCACCATGTTCTCATGCATACTCATCACATAATTGTATACACATCAAGCATTCGCAAGTTCATTAGACAATACACATACATTCATCATTGTATTCACATGTATTTCTATTTATCACAATTAATACGCATCGCACATCAACTAGGATTCACGCCCGTAGGCTACCCATAGCACACATCAGCACAATAGATCATATCTATATCATATCATAGAGGTATTAACCTATGTGAATCAATCAAACAATCACCTCATGAGCAACACAGCAAAAGAAAAATGTTGTCACATTCGCCTTCATTCGCCTGGCGAACCCTCGCAGCGAACCTTCGCCTGGCGAACTCTCTCAGCGAACACTCTCTAGGCTTCACCTGGCGAGACTTCCCAGCGAGCCCAAGTCAGTAGCTACTGACTTCATTCGCCACCATTCGCCAGCACCTTTGCTGGGCGAACCTTCGCCATCCAACTTCGCTTGGCGAACTCGCCAGCGAAGTCCACTGGGATTTAACTTATAATTATTCGCCAGTATTCGCTAGGCTTCGCCCGGCGAAGCCTCGCTTCCATTCGCCTGGCGAAAGCCAGCGAACCTGCGCAGAACAGAATTTCATTCTGTCTTCTCCTTCTCAATCCACCATCAACCAACTTCTCACACAACAAAATCAGTACAAATTGCATCAACACATGTTACCCGACTATTCTATGGCATTACATTCAGTTTCTAACCGATTAAATCCTCGATCTACCGATTAATCCAACTTGCCCTAAAATGGAAAGTGATGAAAACTCTACCAAAACCCCAACCCAACATACATAACATCATGCAATGATCAAATAGAAACATTTCTCACCCTTACCTCGATTAATCGGAGCTTTGATGTTGGTTCTTGATGATTTCCACTTTTCCTCTTCTTCTCTTCTCTTTCTCTCCTTTCTTCTTCTTTCCTCTTTCTTTCCAAATGTTTTCTATCTTTCTTTTCTTTTCTTTCTCTCTTATATATTTCCTTCATTTTCCTTCCTCTCCAATTCCTTCTTAATTTTCTATCCATACCAATTAATAAAAATTAATTCCAACATTAATAAAAACCCCACTAAATCAATTAATTTCTATAATTAATTATTTAATGAAATTTGGGCTGTTACAACTCTCCCCCACTTAGGAATTTTCGTCCTCGAAAATGTTACCTGATTCAAACAGTTCTGGATAAGACTCCTTCATCTGGCTCTCAAGCTCCCACGTAACATTTCCACCAGCCGGTCCTCCCCAAGCGACCTTCACTAAGGCAATCTCTTTACCTCGAAGTTGCTTCAATTTCCGATCCTCTATCCGCATAGGTGATGTCTCAACAGTCAGGTTATCTCTCACCTGCATATCATCTATTTGGACTACATGAGACGGATCCGCAATGTATTTCCTCAACTGAGATACATGGAATACGTCGTGAAGATTAGCAAGCGACGGTGGTAAAGCCACACGATAGGCCACTTCTCCTATCCTTTGCAAAATCTGATAAGGACCAATGAAACGCGGCGACAGCTTGCGCGACTTCAGTGCCCTACCAACACCTGTCATCGGAGTGACTCGAAGAAACACATGATCTCCCTCTTGAAATTCAAGTGCCTTCCTCCTCTTGTCATAATAACTCTTCTGGCGACTCTGAGTAATTCTCATCTTCTCTTGAATCATCTTGATCTTATCAGTAGTCTGTTGAACTAACTCGGGTCCAACAACAGAACTCTCTCCGGACTCGAACCAACACAATGGTGTCCTACACCGCCTACCATACAACGCCTCAAATGGTGCCATACCAATACTCGAATGGAAACGGTTGTTGTAGGTAAACTCAATCAAAGGCAAGTAGCTATCCCAAGCTCCTCCTTTTTCCAATACACAAGCTCTCAAAAGATCTTCAAGCGACTGAATCGTCCTCTCCGTCTGACCATCAGTCTGAGGATGATACGCTGAACTCAAACGCAACTTAGTACCCAAAACACTTTGCAGGCTCTCCCAAAATCTCGAAGTAAACCGCGGATCTCTATCCGAAACAATACTTAACGGAATACCATGCAGACACACAATCCTCTCAATATACAACTTAGCCAACTTCTCCAAGGGGTAATCCATACGCATAGGAATAAAGTGAGCAGATTTAGTCAACCTATCCACGATAACCCAAATAGCCTCAAAATTACTCGGCGTCCTCGGCAAACCCGATACAAAATCCATGGAGATATTATCCCATTTCCACTCAGGAATAAACAACGACTTCATCAAACCCGATGGCTTCTGATGCTCAATCTTTGACTTCTGGAAAGTCAAACAAGAATATATGAATTCCGCGATATCCTTCTTCATACTAGGCCACCAAAATACTTTCCTCAAATCCTGATACATCTTAGTAGCACCCGGATGAATACTCAATCCGCTACGATGTCCTTCCTCAAGGATACTCTTTTTCAGCTCAACAACATTTGGAACACAAACTCGATCCCGACATCTCATAATACCATTCTCATCAATCCGAAAATCACCACCTTGGCCTTGGTTAATTAAAGTCAACCGATCAACTAAGCTCAAATCCGATTTCTGTCCTTCTCGAATTTCGTCCAAAATACCACTTGTAAGCTTTAACATACCCAACTTAAATCCAAAAGAAGTCCTCTCACATACCAAACTCAAATCCCGAAATTGCTCAATCAATTCCAACTCTTTCACCATCAATGCCGACATATGCAATGATTTCCGACTCAATGCATCCGCTACTACATTCGCTTTACCCGGATGGTAGTTCAAGCCAAAATCAAAATCTTTCAAATGTTCAAGCCATCTTCTTTGTCTCGCATTCAATTCCTTTTGATCAAAAAGATATCTCAAACTCTTGTGGTCGCTAAACACTTCAAATCTTGCGCCAAACAGATAATGCCTCCAAAGTTTCAACACGAACACAACGGCGGCCAACTCTAAGTCATGCGTCGGATAATTCTTCTCATGCACTTTGAGTTGCCTCGAAGCATAAGCTACAACTTGGTTATTCTGCATCAACACACCTCCTAAACCCATCAAAGAAGCATCACAATACACAACAAATGGTTCTTCTGGATTTGGCAGAATCCAAACAGGAGCTGTCGTCAACCTTCGCTTAAGTTCTTGAAAACTCGCTTCACACTTGGCGTCCCAAACAAAGGCTTGACCTTTCCTAGTCAACTGTGTCAACGGCAACGATAACTTAGCAAATCCTTCAATAAACTTCCGATAATAACCGGATAAACCAAGAAAACTTCTGATCTCAAAAACTGACTTCGGAGTCTCCCATTGTGACACCGCTTCAACCTTCGACGGATCGACCGCAATACCACTACTAGAAATCACATGACCAAGGAAACTAACTTCCTTCAACCAAAATTCACACTTAGAAAGCTTCGCGAACAACTGCTTCTCTCTCAGCACAGATAACACAATCTTCAGATGCTCGGCATGCTCTCCTTTGCTCTTCGAATAAACCAAGATGTCGTCAATAAACACCACCACAAACTTATCCAAATACGGATGGAAAATCCTATTCATGTACTCCATAAATACACCTGGTGCATTAGTCACACCAAATGGCATCACGGAATACTCATAGTGTCCATACCTCGTCCGAAAGGCCGTCTTCTGAATATCCTCAGCTTTCACACGGATCTGATGATACCCAGATCTCAAATCAATCTTGCTGAACACGCTTGCACCAACCAACTGATCCATCAGATCATCAATCCTTGGAAGTGGATACTTATTCTTAATAGTCACCTTGTTCAACTGTCTGTAATCCACACAGAGCCTCATAGAACCCTCTTTCTTCTTAACCAACAACACCGGTGCACCCCACGGTGACACGCTTGGACGAATAAACCTCTTTTCAAGCAAATCCTCAAGTTGACTCTTCAACTCTTTTAACTCCGAGGCCGACATACGATATGGAGCCATCGATATCGGACTAGTTCCAGGAATCAAATCTATCGAAAACTCCACTTCTCGCTCCGGCGGTAAATCCTTTATCTCTTCAGGGAATACTTCCGGAAAATCTCTAACAATGGGCAAAGCATCAATCTCTTCACTTTCACTAGTCCTCAAAGTTGCCATAAGCATAAATACCTTAGCTCCATCTTGCACCGATTCCTTCACTTGTTTCCTCGTCATAAACAAATTCCTTTCAACATCCGAATCGGGAAAAATAACCGTTTTGTCAAAACAGTTAATATAAACACGATTGAATTTTAACCAATTCATTCCAAGAATGACATCCAGTTGGTCTAAATGAAGACACACTAAATCAATCCCAAAATCTCTACCGAAAATAATCAACGGGCAATTCAAGCAAACATACGGTGTAGTTACCGAACCCATAGCAGGAGTATCAATAACCATACTGCCACCAATCACAGACAACTCAAGATTCAACCTTCTAACACAATCCAAAGAAATAAAAGAATGCGTAGCTCCGGTATCAATTATAGCGATCAAAGGTGTACCATTAATGAAACACGTACCTCAGATCAATCGATCGTCACTAGCAGTCTCAGATCCAGATAGAGCGAACACTTTCCCGCTCCCTTGATTCTTCTTCGGCTTATCGCACTTGGTACTGATGTGCCCTCGCTCACCACAGTTATAGCAAGTAACACCCGCACCGCTTCTACACTTTAGAGCCTTGTGGCCTGGCTTGCCACACTTAAAACACTTCTGTTCAACACTTTTGCACTCCGGAGCACGATGCCCCGCTTCACCACAATTGTAACACCTAACCGGTGTAGAAACTCCCCCACTTGGCTTCTTTCCAAAACCAACCTTTTGTTTCCCCTTATCGGCAGGAGTTACGTAAGGTTTTCCTCTGAATTTTCCTTTTCCTTTCTTATCACTTAGGCTCTTGTAGTGGCTAGACCTAGCCCTACTGTCTTCGTCATAAATTCTGCTCTTGTTAACCAACTCAGAAAACCGCCTGATTTCCTGATATCCAATAGCTTGTCTAATCTCGGGTCTCAAACCGTTCACAAACTTGAGGCACTTAGACCTCTCAGCATTACCAGTATTGTAATGAGGACAAAATTTGATCAACTCCTCAAATTTCGCCGCATACTCAACAACCGTCGAATTACCTTGCCTCAGCTCAAGAAATTCGATCTCTTTCTTCCCTCGCACATCCTCTGGAAAATACTTCTCCAGAAAAGTCTCTCTGAACAGATCCCACGTAATCACAATATCATCTTCCTCAAATCTTTGGCGAGTATTACCCCACCAATCTTCAGCTTCTTCTTCGAGCATATGAGTCCCAAACTGCACCTTCTGTGCATCCGAGCAATTCATAACTCGAAAAATCTTTTCCACAGCTTTCAACCAAATTTGTGCCTTGTCCGGTTCATGAGTTCCCTTGAAGACCAGAGGGTTATTCTTTTGGAATTTCCCCAAATCACGGAATCCATCATCAGCATGATTCCTCACATTCACATTGGCCGGAGGATTCTGCCCAATTGCCCCCGCCAATCTCGTTAATGCCTCCGCAATCGCTTCGTCGTTCCTCCCTACAACCATCTTACTAATTCTAACAACAAAACTGCGTAAGAACAACCAATATTGATAATGCATCACACGCATATCAATAACACACAGGGAAAAACACTCTAACAACTTGGCCGGACGGACCGACCTGCTCTGATACCACTATTGTAACACCCCCTTCTATACCCCAAATAAATGCATATAAAACAATTAAGCACATACAAATTCATCAGAGTAAAAAGGTTTTATAATAAGGTATAAAGGAAGAATGTCACAGTTTCACCAACAAAACTCTTTAACATTTTTCTCCCTAAAATATGTAACATTTTCGTAGTTTTAGAAATCGCATTTCAACATTTAATTTAAGCGGAAGATAACATCATTTAATCAGTTCCAAAATATTAATTCAAATGCACATAAGTCATCCAGATTAATACATCATATCAGTTAGAATACAAAACCACATCAGCTGATACATCGCAATGTATCACAAAAGAATGACTATACTAGTCTAACTACCCGGTGTTACATATCAGAGCAACCGACTCAAAAGAATGAAGACTAACTTCACAAAGGACTCCAGCATCCTAATCTGCAATGCCTCATAGAGCATTATAAAACAGCAGAAGGGTGAGAAATGTAACCATAATAATCAAAGCATAAGATTATATATATATATATATATATATATATATATATATATATATATATATATATATATATATATATATATATATAGGTAGTCATATAACACATATTCACATTTCTCACCACACTTCATTCTCTTAGTCATATATATTTACCACACATATATAGACAAACATGGATATTCACAAAGCATTCCCACATATTGCATACACTTACAATTTCCACAATCTCATCATTTCACACATAAGCATCTCTTCATGCATATGTCATATATCAATGTGACTCAACAACTCAATGCAACTCATGCAATGCGGTACCGACTCTCGTTATCTTTTTTTCGGTTTTTACATTAAACCGGGTCCACTCTTCTAGACCGATAACCTGTTATCTTTTTTCGGTTTTTACATTAAACCAGGTCCACTCTTCTAGACCGATAACCACAAAGGCCCGTCCTCTAAGCCTTCAAACCCACTCTTCTAGGTTTGGGACAAGCCACTAGTTTCCACGAAACTAACAGACATTGCCTCTTGACTAAATGATGCATGTACAATCAACCACAACAAATGCACTTAAGACCGACATCTTAATCTCATGCATTTACATAATTCATCTCTTCAAGAATTACACAATGATTGCACATACAACATATCACAATAATCACCAATGTATTCGCAATTCAATAATATCACCACATTAACACAATGCACACATATCCGCGATATGTTCTCATGCATTATCCATATATATATATATATTCACAATTCATTACAACATCATATTTAGCAAGCAATGCACGCATATCCATCATTATGCTCTCATGCATTCTTCATGTATTTTAACATACAATCGCATATAAACAATATGCATCCACAACACATTTTTCATAGTATGTTTATTCTTTATCTCATGCCATCTCATACAAGGTATACACATCACAATACCAATCATACAATTATAAGTTATGCACACATATCCACCATGTTCTCATGCATACTCATCACATAATTGTATACACATCAAGCATTCGCAAGTTCATTAGACAATACACATACATTCATCATCGTATTCACATGTATTTCTATTTATCACAATTAATACGCATCGCACATCAACTAGGATTCACGCCCGTAGGCTACCCACAGCACACATCATCACAATAGATCATATCTATATCATATCATAGAGGTATTAACCTATGTGAATCAATCAAACAATCACCTCATGAGCAACACAGCAAAAGAAAAATGCTGTCACATTCGCCTTCATTCGCCTGGCGAACCCTCGCAGCGAACCTTCGCCTGGCCTTCGCCTGGCGAACTCTCTCAGCGAACACTCGCTAGGCTTCGCCTGGCGAGACTTCCCAGCGAGCCCAAGTCAGTAGCTACTGATTTCATTCGCCACCATTCGCCAGCACCTTTGCTGGGCGAACCTTCGCCATCCAACTTCGCTTGGTGAACTCGCCAGCGAAGTCCACTGGGATTTAACTTATAATTATTCGCCAGCATTCGCTAGGCTTCGCCAGGCGAAGCCTCGCTTCCATTCGCCTGCCGAAAGCCAGCGAACCTGCGCAGAACAGAATTTCATTCTGTCTTCTCCTTCTCAATCCACCATCAACCAACTTCTCACACAACAAAATCAGTACAAACAGCATCAACACATGTTACCCGACTATTCTACGGCATTACATTCAGTTTCTAACCGATTAAATCCTCGATCTACCGATTAATCCAACTTGCCCTAAAATGGAAAGTGATGAAAACTCTACCAAAACCCCAACCCAACATACATAACATCATGCAATGATCAAATAGAAACATTTCTCACCCTTACCTCGATTAATCAGAGCTTTGATGTTGGTTCTTGATGATTTCCACTTTTCCTCTTCTTCTCTTCTCTTTCTCTCCTTTCTTCTTCTTTCCTCTTTCTTTCCAAATGTTTTCTATCTTTCTTTTCTTTTCTTTCTCTCTTATATATTTCCTTCATTTTCCTTCCTCTCCAATTCCTTCTTAATTTTCTATCCATACCAATTAATAAAAATTAATTCCAACATTAATAAAAACCCCACTAAATCAATTAATTACTATAATTAATTATTTAATGAAATTTGGGCTGTTACAAGAACTATAAAAACTACCAAGTTGGATTTCAACCAAACCAAGTTACAACAACTTGCAAATTTTGTTTCCAAGCATTGCCCTATAAATAGAGGTGCAAGTCATGACTTCAAACAAGTTTTTGGAAGAGGGGGGAAATGGCTAAAACCAGAAAACTCTCTTGAACTAAGCATCTTGCAACCAAAACACCTTTTGTGCAAAAAACCATCACTTTGCACAAAACTTCTCCAAAGCATTTCCAAACACTAAACCACCAAACAAATCATTCTAACACATCACAAAAAATGTGATAGAGGTGTTCAAACCACCACATTGATCCAAAACCTTATAAATCCAAAAGTCAACTCTCAATCCACAAATTGTTTACTTTTTGTATTTTCAAAGCCAAGTCACTATTCAGTCGATTCCCAAACCTTCAAACACTTCAAACACCTTCCATAAATCATTGCCAAGATGTCCGAAACCTGGTTTTCTATCTGCAACTTCATTTACTTGAATTTCCATATTGACCACTTTTCTCATCTTTCAAGAAGAAGGGGATATTTTGTTCCAGCTGCTCTCATTTGATTCTAAGCATCCTAATAACTTTCTAAAGGTGTATTGAAGTTGTCTAAAGCATTACTTGGCATCTGTAGTAGCTATATTGAGATTTGACTTTGATCTTCAAGAGGTAAGTTCACTTGAAACTTGAAACTTTCATACCATGCAACGCTTTAATGTACATTGACTGTGAACATGTTTGTTATGTTGAATATAATGTGTTTGAACCATCATTTGATGCTTATCATGTTTGAATAGGTCTGAAATTCTGGTATGCAGATCTCATATGTCCCAAGAACATTGATCTCTGCTTAACAAGGACAAGGAAAGACCATGACCAATTTAAATTACTTTAAATAGTACCAATGTCATGACCAATGTCATGGCGTCTGTTGTGACATCTGCAGACTGATAGAACTATTTATCTAACCATTTAAATTGTGCAGAATTGTAAATGCTGAAAGATAAATAAAATAATGAATTATTTACCCAGTTCGGTGCAACCTCACCTACATCTGAGGGTTACCAAGCCAGGGAGGAAATTCACTAATGGTAGAATTAATTCAGAGTCAAACAACCCGTTTGCACTCCTCACTTAAGATCTACCCAATGACACTTTAGCCCAGAGACCACTAGACCAGAGTTTCCCACTCACTCCCCCTCAATCACCGTAGTGATAATCAATTCACAATTACAATATGAAGACACTCTTTAAACACACCTTGATCTTGCTTCACAACTTTGATCAAGAGACGCACACTCTTGCTTAACAGCTTTGAGTGACACAATGAACACACCTATTCATATACAATAACCAAAGCAATTATACAACATACAATTTCTTGGCACACAAGGAATCCTAAGACTTCTAGACACACGTGAAGAGCAAAGATCTTCACTCACAAACATGTCTACCACAATGTATCCAAGGATACAAAGGGTGACTTACAAGGTCACACACAATGGACTCTCAAAATCCTAAACCTTACTTCTAGACACAAGTTTTTCTTGTTGTGAGTGCTTGAGTTCCCTTGCTTCTGCTCCTCCTTAAATATCAATGAAAACTGGGCTTGGGCTGGTCACAAGTAAAAAACATTAGGTTTAACAAAGTAAAACTAATTTCCACAATTCAAAGTGCTGTCAAACTAGGTCACAGCTACTTCATGTTATGCCCAGCCCTGACTAGAATCTCGCCTGAGATAAATAAGGATTCATAACAGGTTTCCTGAAGTATAGCCTGAGTTTCCTCTTGCAATATAATAGTAAACCTAAACACGCGCCCTGATGTCATACGGTTGAAGTCATAACATCCAGCATGACATCCAACACACTTTGTTCTTAGCTGACCAAACTCACCCTGCTGAACACTCCTGCATAATCTTCTTCACAACAGTAGAAACAATCATATTATAGTTTCCTAAAAAGTCTCAAAGATCCTTTTTATGAACACCAATTAAATTTGCACTTTGTTCCTACTAAGTCTCTTTGGCCTGCACATACTGATGACGTATATCCAAAGCACTTATGTTAAGTTATATAAAACAGCAGCTCCTGATGTACCTGATAGCGATGTCATGACATTGGTAATGACATCCTGATTAAACCACATGACAGTAGTTTTGTCACTACAGCAGATGGATGTCACGACATTCAGCATGACATTTAGATTAAAACACACCACAGTAGTTCTGTCACCACAGCAGATGGTGATGTTATAACATCCTGCTTAACATCAGTGCAGAATCATGTTTTAACAAAATTTAGCCAATCATAGAACCATGGACAATCATATAATCATGGAACTAACAATCTCCCCCTTTGGCAAATTTTGGCTAAAATAACCAAACAGACTTGTCAAAACAATCCAGCTGCACAAACTATCATGCTCCCCCTTGATAGTTGCATTCAGCAAGCAACTACAAGATACTACTCTTTCCTTGGCAGTAGCAGTAGATAAAAACACTTTACTCCCTCTTAGTTTAGTCAAAAATTGACAAAAATTAGAGTAAATGTACATAGATGCACACAAATAACAGATCCAGCCCAAACACTGAAGCATAATCACCATACTTTAAAGCTAGACTCAGCTGACAACCTGCACATGGTGTCCAAATCTCCAGACTGTCATCTCACAATCTCCTATGAGATACACAAGCTGCTTGCAAACTACACCTCTGCAGCAACAATCCATTTTCAGATCCTTAATCCCCCTACTGAACACACTCAAACACAGCAAGCTCAATCCTGATTAGTACAGATCCATATACCATACCTCCTTGAGAATACATCCTTGGTTCTTGAGACACCAAACATATGACTTATGAAGATCTCAGAAAGGCACAACAGCAGCAGCTTAACAGATCATCATAACCACCAGAACATCATAGAGAAATAAACTCTCATGTAGCTTCCTCAAAGGCAAAATTTTCAGACAAGTAATGCAGCTACACACCAGACAGGTACACAGCTCCCCCTGTCATGCATAATCAGCACTCCCCCTAAAAGAGAGAACACATGAAGAATCACTGCAGCTTTACACCCCTTGATCTTCATCTTCACCTGCCAAACAAGATAAAACACTTGGATAGAGGCCCAAAAATCTGATTTGATCCATTGATACCCAACACTGTCAGGTTCACCATGAGCTAAAGCAACAACATAATGTCACAACATCTGGTATGACATTCTATCTCCCTAGAGACATACAGTCACAAACTGCTTGAAACCACAAACAATCTTGAGGAATAATTCTACTATTGCAGCCACAGATCCTAGAAGTATAACTCCCCATATCAAGGATAACTAGTGCTCTTTTTCTAGAAGCACATGAATGGAAAACATAAGTCTCATCTTCATGTCTTCAAGAGCTCACTCTTTGTTCATCACACCTGCTGAACACATTCACTTACTGCTTGAACCACAAGCAACTAGTACACCCATCAGATAGAAGTTCTCCCCCTATCTTCTATAAAAGCTGCTCCAAGATCACCACAATATATCTCAAGACCAACCTCATGCTCATACTGCTCCACTTCTTTCTGGAGTTACCACTCCTCCACAAGACTTCTGGGCTGAACACCTCATAATCCAAGACATTCTTTCCTCATCATTCTCCCATATGATAAGTTAGACCACTTCTGGTTTAACTGGTGAATATTCACTTCCATATAACTAATCATAGTCCAGATGCAATGAACCACTCTAGTCTTGTACAATACCTTCACATCATACTCCAAGATAGTCCTTTTACCTTATCATTCTCCCGTATGACAAGATAGAGTACCTCTTAGCCAAGATGTGAGTCACAAGTTTCACAACAGATCTTTAAGTCTAGCAAACAAGGTGATGTTCTGACATTAGTTAGGACATTATATCACATACATCATACATTAACCACTTGGACTTACTATCTGAACAGGAATCCAATCTGAGGATCTTCAGAGAGCACAGCTCCACCAGCTTGATCAAATATATCTCCAAAGGAAGGTAATCTTCCATACACAGCTTAGGGCTTCTACCACAAGCCCCAAAATATGAATAGAATTATAACCTTCTTTGGTCTTCAAACAACTACCCTTCTGTACAAGAGTAATTTTCTTTAAGTACATTTCTTTAAATAACCAAATGCCACTGTTTGATTACTCAACTGCTTCTAGAGCTCTAGAATATCTACTGATCCACCAAGCAAACTTGATCTTCATATCCTTCATGTTTCATAGCAAGGCAACTTGGATACACCAAGACTTGGACCTGTAACATCTAATCCTTCTCACAGCTCCTGCAAACTGAAGTTTCTGCTCGATGTCACAACATTTGATCAGACATCCTGCTGGAGAGTTTAGGATTTCATTCTGCCACTTAGAATAACCTTCTCCATATAACAGAAAAAGAGTTCCATGTTCTCAAGTTTGAGTGGACAACCTCTATTCTGCAATAACTACCTTTGAAATGCATTTTCTCCAGAAAACTGCTCTTTAGAGAACCCAACCATGCCAAGGCTTAATTCTTCAGAGAGGAAGGATCACAAAAATCTTTACAAAAGGAATCCTGCTTTCCTTAAGTAGATACTTCTTCAAAAAGTCAGAGATAACTGCCACTTATCCTTGACCTCAAAGATGAGCAAGGTCACATGCTTCCATGTACTTAGATTAGAAATAAACTGATCCAAGCAGTGTTATCACCATCACCATATTCTAGACAAGTTTCTTGCCATGAAACTTTCTAGATAAATATCAGATGCTTCTAGTAGAGACTTAAACACACCTGCTGCACTTTAATAAACTGATCCAAGAGAACTGTTTTCATCTCCACTTCCATCAGCACTACATTCTAGTCTTAGTTTCTTTCCAGGAAACTTACTAGAATAAAGCTAGATCCTACCACACAAGTGTATGGTAACAAGATTATCAGCTATATCTCCTTCAATAGACTTCTGTACAATCTCTGATGATGGAATGTCTCAACATCTGGTTGAACATCAGATCCTTGAAGTAGACAAAGCAGATCAGGGGCCTAATGGTTGTGCAACAACTGATGAGGCACCTTGATCATCAACTAAGGATAATCCATTAAATATTTGAGAATATCTCAAATAACAATGAATCTTAAATCCTTATAATACATCATTCTCTTCAGCAATCTTGAACTTGATGGATAACCAATTAAATACGTGTATAGTTCACAAATAGCAATTGATCTTAAATCCACACACCTTCAGGAATACCAAGGCTGAAACATCAAGTCCGATACCCTTGACTCAACCTGCCTGTGGCTTCCTGTTGCCAATGGAGCTCTTGTTTTGCCTTAAAGGTTCATGATAAAACCAAACATCCAATCACAAGGTCAACAATAACATATAACACCAACCAACTCTCTTCAGTCCATTGCTCCCGACGATGGAATGACTAGAGCTTTGATATCTTCAAGAATAACAGGACCTCCAGAGTTCTTCCATCAGAAAAATATGCAGCGGAACCACCAGAAGAACATCTTCAACATGCCCTAAACAAGATGTCAGAACATCTTATAAAAAATCATATAGAAGTAGCCACTCCTCCTTTGGAAAACCATTCAAAAGATCATAGAAGCTCCTATATCAGAGGGCACAACAGCACATACATAAAATCCTTTGCAACCTCCTCCTAAACTCCATAAACAACAGCTCAAATGTTTAGAAAGATCAGCAACTCGGCTACCACTTCTCCTCATTCAAAACACCAGAAAGTATCTCCCAAGATCTCATCCAGAATAGACAGGATGCCTTCTCTGATACCAATTGAAATTCTGGTATGCAGATCTCATATGTCCCAAGAACATTGATCTCTGCTCAACAAGGACGAGGACAGACCATGACCAATTTAAATTACTTTAAATTGTACCAATGTCATGGCATCTGTTGTGACATCTGCAGACTGACAGAATTATTTATCTAACCATTTAAATTATGGAGAATTGTAAATGCTGAAAGATAAATAACACAATGAATTGTTTACCTAGTTCAGTGCAACCTCACCTACATCTGGGGGCTACCAAGCCAGGGATGAAATTCACTATTAGTAGAATTAATTTAGAGTCAAACAACCCATTTGCACTCCTCACTTAAGATCTACTCAATGACACTTTAACCTAGAGACCACTAGACCAGAGTTTCCCACTTACTCCCCCTCAATCACCGCAGTGATAATCAATTCACAATTACAATATGAAGACACTCTTCAAACACACCTTGATCTTGCTTCACAACTTTGATCAAGAGACGCACACTCTTGCATAACAGCTTTGAGTGACACAATGAACACACCTGTTCATACACAATAACCAAAGCAATTATACAGCATACAATTTCTTGGCACACAAGGAATCCTAAGACTTCTAGACACACGTGAAGAGAAAAGATCTTCACTCACAAACATGTCTACCACAATTTATCCAAGGATACAAAGGGTGACTTACAAGGTCACAAACAATGGACTCTCAAAATCCTAAACCTTACTTCTACACTGATGTTTTTCTTGTTGTGAGTGCTTGATTTCCCTTGCTTCTGCTCCTCCTTAAACATCAATGCAAACTGGGCTTGGGCTGGTCACAAGTAACAAACATTAGGTTTAACAAAGTAAAACTAATTTGCACAATTCAAGATGCTGTCAAATTAGGTCACAACTGCTTCATGTTATGCCCAACCCTGACTAGAAGCTCGCCTGCGATAACTAAGGAGTCATAACAGGTTTCCTGAAGTATAGTCTGAGTTTCCTCTTGCAATATAACACTAAAGCTAAACACGTGCCCTGATGTCATACATTTGAAGTCATAACATCCAGCATGACATCCAACACACTTTGTTCTTACCTGACCAAACTCACCCTGCTGAACACTCGTGCATAATCTTCTTCACAACAGTAGAAACAAGCATATTATAGTTTCCTAAAAAGTCTCAAAGATCCTTTTTATGAACACCACTTAAATATGGACTTTGTTCCTACTAAGTCTCTTTGGCCTGCACATACTGATGAGGTATATCCAAAGCAATTATGTCAAGTGATATAAAATAGCAGCTCCTGTTGGTACCAGACATTGATGTCATGACATCCTGATTAAACCACATGACAGTAGTTCTGTCACTACAACAGATGGAGGTCACGACATTAAGAATGACATTTAGATTAAAACACACCACAACAGTTCTGTCACCACAGCAGATGGAGATGTTATAACATCCTGCTTAAAATCAGTGCAGAATCATGTTTTACCAAAATTTAGCCAATCATAGAACCATGGACAATCATAGAATCATGGAACTAACAAAGTCCATACTATTGAAATTACAAAGTTGGTTTAATTTGAATGTTGCTATCGGGTTTTGGATTTGAAGAAATTTTAGCAAAAACCAATTGCACCCTTGTATTCCTTGGGAAAAATCAAGCAGGTTTGATCTTTGGATCATGGAATTTCATGGAGAATTGAGTAAGTTATGAATCCTTTTGTAAATTTGAATTTCTCACCTTGCCCAGCCAACCATGACGCACATTGGAGGCCCCAGGTCATGTTGTTAGGCTTATTAATTTATTGATGGAGGTGATACAATGGATGAATCACCACCCAGTGGTTTACCATGCACTTTCGTGTAAACTTTGCCTTTCCAGTCCTAGGTTCGATTCAGCGGCTCAACCTTTTGCTTCATTTTCATGATATTTTGATGCTTCAACATGTATTGCCTTGTTTCCCTTGTATTTAAAATGCACGCATTGGCTTATTTGGTAATGTAGTAACCTTTAATCCTAGGTGTGTGGGTTCAAACCCCTATGGAGTGCATTTCCTACTTTTTTATCACTAATTTTCATAATTTTCTTTGAAAATTGATTTGATCATAACGTCTTTGATTTTTATCGTTTTGGTGACATTCTTTTTGCATTTTGTTCATGAGAATGCCTATTTTTCATTTGAATCAAGAAATTTCCAAAATGAATTATTTTCCTTGCATTTGTGTATGTTTAAAGTATGCTGCTTTTTAGGGTTTTATGAGATTTCTTTTGATTGATTCTCTTGATTCTCCTTGCACATCTTGCTTGCATGAACCTACCTTGTTTGTATGAACCTCACTTGATGTATGAACTTTCCCACTCTTGTTGTTACATGATGGTTTCTATCTTTTTCAAGTTGATTTTCACATATGAATGTATGTTTGAATGCATGCTAACCTTAGTTGTTACCTTACCTTGAGTGTTCTCATACACTTGTTATTTTACTTTGAAACAAGTTCAAGCATGCATGATTTCCCTTTGAGATGTTTCTCACTATCATTTTCCAATCTTTTATTGAATCCTTTGTGCATTTTTGGTTGTTACCTACTTGTCTAACATGATTCACCATAAATCACATGGTTGTTTACACCTATGTCCTACACATGTTCATGTTGTTTTGGTTGTTAACTCTCCTTGATTGTATCCATGTTTAAGTAATGTCTTTACTTATCCATGATCCTACTTGTATCTATGTTTAAGTATTTTTTTGACTTAATCATGTCTTATTGATTATATCCATGTTTATGTAATATATTGACTTATGCACGATCCTACTTGTATCCATGTTTAAGTAATGTTTTGACTTATTCATGTCTTATTGATCCATGTTTCAGTAATGTTTTGACTTATTCATGCCTTGTTGATTGTATCCATATTTAAGTAATGTTTGACTTATCTATGTCTTATTGATTGTATCATTTGTTATGTAATGTTTTGACTTATACATGTATCCATGCTTGAATCTTGTCATGATTTATGCATGTTGATTTTGAACTTTGTTATAAGTAATGTTTTGACTTATACATGATTTTCCTCTTGTGCCCATGCTTGAATATTGTTATGATTTATGCATGTTGATCTTAGAACCTTGCCATGGTAAGTAATGTTTTTACTTATGCATGATGCTTGTGATGTTTGGTCTTGTAAAAACCTTATCATCATCCCCTTTTAGGTGTTGTTACATCTATGCTCCCCTTTAGTTGTAACCATTTGATTTGATTCTAACTTCTATGAATGCTTGGCTGTTATCTTTGCTTGATGTTGTTACATGCTTACATTTACTTCCATGTTTTTACATCTTCATCATGTTTGAATGAATGTATGTGTGTTTATCTTTTCCCCATGTGATGTAGCTTGTTAGCTCTCATCCTCAAGTTTTACCCTATGTCCCTTATTCCAAAGGAAAGTCTCTCTATTGACTCAATGTCATAGATAACTCATCACTCTTTAGTCTCCCTTTGACCTTGTTAGAGTCATTAGGACTTTTAGAGAACCTTATCCTTTTTACTTAGTCAAGTTAAGACCTTAAGCATACCTTGCTAGGAATCCTACAACTTAGAACTTAGGATTAGAGTTTATTAACTCTTTGTGTGTACCATTGTTATGGGTACTCACCTCCCCATTTGGCTTTTGTTAAAGTCAATCCCCAATTAGTATTTCAACATAGACTTAGAGAGTTTGTTAACTCTACATAAGTATCATTGTTATGGATGCTTATTCCCCTTGAACCTCGACCATAGTCAAGAGTTCTCTCCCTAGTTAGGAGAACTACGGTTGCTCTGATTCCATCCTTATTAGGATACGTAGGCACGAGATGCAACGTCTTGGCGAGCATACTTACTCCAAACCCATAGGTATTTACCTTACTACAACCATTAGAAACAAGCATTAACACAAAAACAACTACCAAATAAGAGGTTCTTGTAGAGTACTACAGATGTTTAGGGTGTTAATACCTTCCCTTAGTATAACCAACCCCCGAACCCCCCGATCTCTTAGTTTCGTTATAACGTAGCATACATAGGGTTTTCTTCGATCTTTACCCTTTCCTTTGGATAAATCAATGTTCGGTGGTGAATATTTAAAGATTCATGATTCAAGTTAATTAATAGCTTGATATCTGATTCTCACCGTAACACTATGAATGCAAAGGATTTGGACACATCAAATCTGACTGTCCTACCTTTCAAAAGGAGAAGAAAGACTTTTATATATCATGGTTTGAAGATGATTCTTCAAGTGAAGGAGAATCTGCTTAACAATTTTCTGCTCTTATTGGAGCATTTGATTCTAATGAAGAATCAGATGTTGGAGAACTCACGTTTGATGAATTGTCTAGCTCATACAGGGAGTTGTGCATCAGAAGTGTAGAAGCATGTCATCTGGGAGAGGATCAACATAATGTTATTGTTCGAATTGAGGATGAAAGATTGAAGCACTTGAATACCATCTATGATCTGAAGGAGGAAGTTGTATTTCTCAACTCTAAATTTGATAATATGACTAAAACTGTAAGAATGCTCAATAGCAGTTCTGATGTGCTGGATGCGTTTCTTCAATTTGGAAGGAATGTTGGATATATCAAAGGGATTGGTTATAATGATCAAGTTGTGATGAATAAAGGAAAAGAACCAGCATTGAATTCTGTTCATCCTAAAAGAAAGCAGAACCGAACGATGTCACAACATCAACAAAGACATCAGAAGAATGACTCAAGGAGCAAGAAGAAAGACTGGAAATGTCATCATTATGGTAAGTTTGGCCACATAAAACCTTACTTCTACAAGTTACATGGTTATCCCAAATCTGCTTCACAATCCAGAAAGATGCAAGTTGTTGGTAAAGCAGTAAAGAAGTGGATTCCCAAGAATGGCAATGTTGCTCTCATAGCTCATACCTCTGTAAGAGCTCCTTCTAGAGAGGGATGGTATTTTAATAGTGGTTATTCTAGAGACATGATTGGTGTCAAGAAATTTTTGGCGGATATTGAATCACATGCCACTAGCTATGTCACTTTTGGAGATGGATCCAAAGGTGAAATAAAGGATGTTGGGAAGCTGGACTATACTGGGAAGCCTAGTATTGATAATGTGTTTCTTGTTAGACGACTGACTACAAATTTAATAAGTATCAGTCAACTATGTGACCAAGTTCTCAAGGTTAACTTTACTAAATCTAAGTGTTTGATAATAAATGATAAAGATGACATTATCATAAAGGGATCCAGATATAAGAATAATTGCTATGAATGGATTCCTCTAGAGACAGAGTGTTCATCCACATGCTTGACGTCATAAGGAGATGAAGTGAACCTGGTCATCTACAGAAGAGGAAGAAATTTTTGTCAAATATAGCAGTCAGAGATACCCTTAATCAGAAGATTAATGAAGGAAGAATCTGTGGTGAATGCTATATTCGGAAGCAAACCAAAAAGTCACACAAGAAGCTACAACATCTGACTACCTCAAGGATTCTGGAACTACTTCATAGGGACTTGATGGGACCTATGTAGGTTGAAAATATTGTAGGAAAGAGGTGTGCCTATGTTGTTATTGATGACTCAACCACATAAGCTGATGTTACAGACAATGGTGGAACATCCTACGATGTTTCTAAAGCAATTGCAGACTCAAGTGGTAATCATAAACTTCTGAGACTGAGACAGTTGACAAGGGACATTCCATCAGAATTCAGATAGACCATCCTAAGGAGTTTATCATAAGAGATTTGAATAATGGAATAATGACCAGATTAAGAAAAGTTGTTTTTGGTACCTGCTTTGTCTCAAAATTTGAACCCAAGAGTGTCAAGGAGGCTTGACTGATGAGTTCTGGATCAATGTTATGTAAGATGAACTGGGGAAGTTCAAGAGGCATGAGGTCTGGGACATGGTGCCAAGACCTGAAACGTCAAATATAAATGGTACATATGACTATGGTTTGTGGTATACTCATAATTCTAATTCCATGTTGATGGGATACTGTGATGCTGACAGTGCTGATGGCAGGAAGAGCACCTCTAGAGGATGTTTCTTTTTAGGAAACAATTTGATCTCTTGGTTTACCAAGAAACAAAATTATGTGTCCTTGTCTACTACTGAAGTTGAATACATAGCAATAGGGAGTAGTTGTTCTCAACTCATGTGGATGAAACAAATGCTGACTGAGTATAATGTCACACAACATAACGTGACATTATTCTGTGACAACTTGAATGCCATCAATATTTCCAAAAATCTAATTGAAGTGTTATGAGGAAAATTAGGGTTTTGCCTATCTGAGGATTTATAACAGTTAATTTGTCGTGGGAATACTATTCAAGTGTATCTGTGTTCCCAATAAATAAAGAGAGGGTTTCAAAGTCAATCATTCAACTATACCTAAACTGCTTTCACGCACGCTTCCTCCATACCATGCCATTCTTCACAAACTTCTTCATCTTCCATCTCAAAGAAATACCTAATCTTGCTTACCTTTCTCCAACTCTCAAGTGTTCAAAAATCTCTCACCAACAATCTTCAAAAGGTGTATCTAGGAAGGAGAATGTTTCATCATCTACATCTAGGGCTAAGTCTGTGGAGGTGTCTGTTAAAAACGCGATTGATGTTGCTCCCTTGGCCATGGTTCCTTGCAAGCCTGAAAAACATCCAGTGAGAAGATCCAAGAACCTTCCTGCAGGTATTGTCTCAAAGACCTATGATTCTTTCTCTAACCCTAGGACTGAGAGAGAAAAATTTGACTCTGATAAGAGAATCAGAAAACTTGTAGATAGAACTTAAAATGAAGGGAGTCATCTTAATATTGTTGGGATTACTAGACCCCTTGCTAAAATTATCCCTACCACCACTGTACCTGATACTGAACCAGAGGTATAGACTGAGAAAAATATTGATGTTGAGATTGAGGTTGAAAAGGATAAGAATGAGGTGCCTGATCATGAGGTTAAGAAAGGAAACTGCACACTATTGTTGATTCTGTAGTAGGAGATGTTGAAATAGATGTTGGCACATCCCCTGTGGTAAAAGAATCTTATTCAAAGGGTTAAGCCTCTAAGGGTATTGCTGAAGATATGGGAAGAATGTTGATTAGGTTATCAATGTATATGGCTTGCCCTCTAATAATGAGGTTATTGCCAAAAATCTTCACCCTGGTTTTGGTAAGAGGTTGAAAAGCAGAAAAGGTAAGGTTGTGGTTGTGGAGAACACCCCTACCAAGAGCTCCAAGAAATTTGTTGCTGGTCCTCTTAAAGCTTGGAGCAAGGTTGTGACTGTGTTTAAGAAGAGAAAGGTTGCGTCTGAAAATGAGTCAGACTATGATGTTGAAGAAGATGTCTAGGACATCATTCAAGTCAAGAAATTTACTTCTAAGAAGAAGCATGTTGCTATTCCTAAGGCTCCTCTGGATAATGTGTTCTTTCATGCTGCCGAAAATGTGGAAAGGTGGCAATACGTGTACGAAAGGAGGGTTGCTTTGGAAAGAGAGTTAGGGAAGAATGCCCTTCAATGTAAAGATGTAATGAAGTTGATTGAAGTTGCTGGCTTAATGAAGGCTGTCACAAAATTTGGTCCTTGCTATGACAAATTAGTCAAGGAATTTGTGGTTAACATTCCTGAAGGCTGTGCTGATGTAAACTGTGAAGAATAGAAGAAGGTGTATGTCAGAGGATATGTTATGATATTTTCTTCTACATTGATCAACAAGTTTCTGGACAAATCAGAAGATCCTCAACCTGAGCTCGACGATACTGATGATCAGGTGTGTAAGGAGATCACCTATAATATAGTGAAACGTTGACTCAACAAAGGAAAGCTTTCAGCTGGGAAGTTTAGTGTGAAGTATGCAATTCTTCATAGAATTGGTACTATCAACTGAGTTCTTACCAACCATACCTCAGCCATCTCCGTTGGGCTTCAAAAGTTCATATATGTTGTTGGTAAAGAGAGGAAGTTTAGTTTTTGGTGCTTATACTTTTGACTAAATTCTGAAGCAAGCATCATCAACTGCCATTAAATGCCTGTCTATTTTCCTTTTCTTATTTGTGGTATAATCTTGGATAAGCATCCTGGTATCTTGGTGTCTGTTGATTATGCAATGAAAAAGGAGTCTTCTTTGACTTTGCACCATATGCTGCTTGCGGGGATCATGTCCCAAATATTGTTTTGACATCTGTTCAAAGTCCTGCTTCTACAACCTCAAAGGATGATATTATTGCTTAGATGAAGGAGACTTGCAAGGATCTAGATTCCATCACCAAGTCCAACACAACTAGGAAGTCAAAGCTCGAACAGTTGATACCATTCTTGATAGTTGAAAAGTACAAGGGAATTGAAGCTCCTGGTGGTACAGATAATGTTGAAAAGGATGCAACAGAAGATGACGAGGCTGATGCTGAAGAAGTTGGGTCAGATGATGATGATCTTAACGAAGAAGAGGTAGAGGAAGATGATGATAAGGCTAGTGAAGAAGATGTTTGTCATTAGTATTCATTTTTTTGTGGTTATGTTTAGTAAGGTCTAATTGCCCGGGATATTTTTGGCACTTCATGTGCTTGATCTGTACTTTAAACTTTTGTTCTTTTTGTGTTAATGTTTGGTTGTTTAGTTAGTTAACTAACTTTGTCATATTATGGCTAAAAAGGGGGAGTAATACTAACTTAATTAAACACTGCTAACCATTGGTTGCTGTTGAGGGGGGAATGTTTAACACTTGCTGCAAAAGAAGGAACTGATTGACAGGGAGGCTATATTATTTTCTGTTGCTGTTATGATTTTTGCCTCTGACTTTTTGTGTATTTGTATGCAAGGGTTATTAAGTTAAATTTAGCAAAAATATTCCAAATGGGGAGATTAATAAGTCCAAGCTTTTGAGATTGACATTAATTTTTTCAAAACTAACTTGACAGCAAGATGTTGGACAAGATTTCCTAACATGAAGAACAAACTGAAGAATAAGATGTTGGACAAGAAGTTCTATCATGATGATTTGACATCTTTGTCTGTTACTTTGTAGTTTTTATACTGCTAATTTATTTCTAGATTTCAAAATATTGTGAGAATATTTGTTTATCCTAGGTGGCATTCAAGATTGAGGAATCAGAGATTCTGTTTGAATTTGAAGATGTCGTTTTCTAAGTGTGGAGACATTTTAGGAAACTTTGGATTGAAGAAACTATTCTTGAGGAGAATAAGTTGCAGATTCTGTGTAACAGAGTTGCTGTGTTTTTGAAGCTCAAATCCAATCTAGTTTATGGTTATAAACAGGATTGATTTAACCTAATCAAAGTGTGGAAAATACATTTTTGCTTAGTGAGTTTTAGGGTTTATGTATTTGTGAGCCTCTCTTGTATCGTATTGATACTAGAGCTAGACTATTTACATTGACTTGTAATTTCTGTCACTGTTGTGATTGAAAGGGAATTGAGAATGGTCTCATGCCTATGTTAGTCTTAGGTAGAAATTAAGCACGAGTAGTGATTAAGTGATAAGTTGTAAACCAGAGGTTGTTTAGATTAGAATTAATATTATCTAGTGGATTTCATTCTTGACTTGGTAGCCCCCAGACGTAGGTGTTGTTGTAACTAAATTGGGTTAAAAATTACTATGTGTTCATTTACTTCCTGCAATTTTTATTGTGCTCCATCTTGTTATTGTGTTTAAAGCAAAGACCAAGTGTCTCGATATCTCTTAAGACATCGGAGATCTGTATACCAGAATTTCATATTAAAGAGGAGATCGAAATGTGGCTCGCATCGACCTTTAGTATTGTCGCAACTGCGAAAAACAGCCGGCGGAAAATAGAAGAGTCGCCACCTTTCGTTATTTATCCGAAAGAGAGGGAAAGGAAACGATCGGAGAAACCTGACGAAAAAGGGAAAGACAAGGTCATCGCAACCAAGTCCTGGATTCGGGAGTCGGTTATGCAAAGGGAAGGTATTAGCACCCCTCACGTCCGTCGTACTCGACGGGATCCACGCTTGTTGTCTATCTAAGGGTGTGTTTAAACTATCTACGCTACAGGCTTACAGGACAAAAAGAAAAGAAAGAGACTCGGCAAAGCATCGCAGCTCTGTGCCTACGTACTTTCATCTGGTGTGAAAGATCAGAGTCAATGTAGTTCGGCTAACTACGGGAGAGAAGGGGGGAAGGTTGCTCGCCAAGACATTGCATCTTGTGCCTACGTACTTTCATCTGGTAAGAAAGATCAGAGCAAACGTAGTTCGGGCTGACATGAAACCACGAGTTGATTTAGTGTTTTAACCGAGTAAGGTTAAACATCCATTCCAGCAGTTAGGGACAAAGCCTGTTTACGGTAGAACCGAAGCTTAACAACACTCTTTTCTGAAAAACGTTTCCGATTAATCCCGAAGGAAAAAGGTTTGAAATTCATTTTGTTTTTTTTTATTGAAGTGAATTAATTCGGTTTGTGATTCACGTTTCACTAAAGACTATGACATGGAGGCGAATGCGTCGTATATCGCCCCCAAATGGGACGTATACTAAACACTCTAGATAAGCGAGAGGGTACCCCTCACTCATCATTCCCCATGTAGCTTAAGGCTCGTAGCGCGCAACGTTTATCGCCTTTATTAGATGAATTAGCATGGTTTTGAGATGAGAAGAAGAAGACGCACGGAAGGTCTAAGGGAAACTCGGCCCTAACGTTGTCATGCAAAGCGGTCCTAAAGTTCAGATGAAAAGGGAAAACATCTACCCTAATGTTCGCATACTTGGATTGAGCACCTAATGTCTCTCCTACTCCCATCCTAAACGGAGGGACTAGGAATCCTATGGGGATCATGGCAAAAAGCACAAGAAGAACAAAGGAAGGATCAATCACAAGTAGAAAAATGCAAACATGAAAATGCACACTTAGAATGGTGGGAGGGAGGAAAAAATGTGTGGGGCAGCAGCCGCCATAAGCGCGTCTCGACCTCAACAGCGATGCGAGAATGATGCAAACATGTGGAGAAAAGCAAGAGATGAAAGCAAATGAACATGCAAACAAATGATCAATTCGAACCACATACACAAGAATGCAAATAATTGAAAAATGACCATACATGTCAACAAAATCGTGATTAATCAACCACAAACAGTGACAAATATTCAAAACAATTCAATCCTAATGAATCACACTGATCTATGATGATTCGAATCGAAACGGTATGCAAACAAACAAGCAAAACAGCAAATATGACATTCTGGCACAATGTTAATCGGTTAACACATACTGTTAATCAGTTAACACCTTAAAAAGCTTGGAAAAAACTAAAGTTTTGAACAGGTTAATCGGTTAACCATATGCGTTAACGGATTAACACTGTTAACGTTTGAAAATTTTTTGAAAGTTTGAAATGGTTAACCGGTTAACTGATTAACACTGCACCAGAAGCTAAAAACAACAACAGAAAATCACTTCTAGCAACAGAACAACTTATCCAAGGTTCCAACAGATAAACTTATCAATTAAGCACGAAATTGACAACAGAAAACAGAGATCCAACAGCATGGATACGCAATTACACAGCCATATCACAAATCGAACGGATCGAAATCAACAAAATTCAATCGAATATGAAGATTAACATGATAAGCTCAAAAATTAAATCGGATCGAGAATTCCAACCTTCGAAGCGGAGATTTGCTTTGGTAAATGTTGATCAACTGAATTTGAGCAGATCAAATTCTAGAAATCCGGAAAACTTCAAGATCCATAATAATTGTTGTTGTATGAATGAAGATCCACCAAATTTGAGTCAAAAAGCTTCAAATAATCACTTCTAGATCCAACTCCAGATTCAGATCCAAGCTTGCACGAAAATTGAAGATGAAAATTGATCCAATGATGATGGTAAATGGAGGTTTATGCTCAAGAATCCATTGATTCCAATGAAAAATCAAGAATTCCAATGAAAAAGAGCTTTGAGTGCGTTTTGGAAATGGAGAAGTTGAAAGAATTTGAGAGAGAATTCTGAAAAATGAATGTGAGAAATGAAAATTGGATGGTGAGGTTTGGAGTAAATCATTTAAATACCATCTAGGTTTGGATCCCATAGCAAGGTTTGGAAATTGGATTGGAAAACAAGGTTTGGAATATGGAATGGGATTTTGGAGAGAAATCTGAAATTTTAAGGTGTTCTAGATCCTTCCCAAGTGAAAATTTGAATTTCAAAGTGATCAAAATTGGACCCCAAGTGCAATTGGCTTGCAAAATCACGTACAGGGAAAAATATGCTATGGTTAACCGATTAACCATATGCGTTAATCAGTTAACACTGTTAAAATTCTAAATTTGGGCTAATTTTCCTTTGGTTAATCGATTAACCATATAGGTTAACCGATTAACAACTTCAAATTTTGAATTATGGAACCTTTTGGTGGGAAATTTGTCCATTTGCCCTGTTTCAACTGTCTGGAGCTCTGTTTAGCTGCTGAACCTCATTTTTGAACACGATCACTCTGAAAATGCTGGGCATGAGCCTGAACGCTGATCCTGATCTGAAATTAACTTGCAAAACAAAATAAAATTGATCACTCGATTATTGGGCAAAATAAATGTCGAAGCCTCTGATGCTTGTTGTTCAGTTGCTTGCATGGAAATGAAACCTGAGCCACGGGAACCTTGATCCCCTGCCTTGAGGATAAATGTTATGCAAATGCATGGATGCAAACTGGAAAATGCAAAGAAACAAAAGTCGGCCAAGAAAAAGGTCGGGCAAATTTTGGGGTGCAACAGCTGCCCTTATTCAAGCGACTTGGACCTGACTGGGTGAAAAGCGAACAACTTTCAAACAATCGAGGTAAAAGACGGTTGAATACCAAAGAACCTGGAAATTTGCCCACCGTAGAAATAAACTGTAAATTCTGATTGGGGATGAAACGTCTGACATGACCTCCAAACAACCACAAGGAAACTCTGCTGGGGATAACCGGGTGCGCTAAATACGATTGGACTTATACTGGGTCAAACAAACCTTGGATAGGTCAGTCGATAATTGACAACCGAGACCGGGTTTCTTCAAAACAAGCCAGGCAAGAACTGACTACTAGACGAGAGTTGGTTTCTATTTTTACGTCGAACATAAGTTAATTGTGGTTTTCCAGACAAGAACTGGACTTCTAAACGCTTTCCACCAGACAGGAACCGGGATTAAAGACAACCGACCACCAAACGGGCACTGGAGTTTTCACTGTAGGCTGAAGAAAAGGTGACCAGACGAGCACTGGTTTGAACAGCTGGCGTTTACCAGGCGAGAACTGGACTCAAGCATCATCTACAAGACAAGAACTGGTATTCCATGAAGGCTTATCAGACAGGAACTGATTTCACAATAGGTCAGGTGAGAACTAACTACCAGACAAGAACTGGAATTCACACATGAACGAGTCAGGCGAGAACTGACTACCAGGCGAGAACTGGGATCAAAGTAAGTCAGACAGGAACTAACTACCAAGCGAGAACTGGGATATCAAACACAGGTACGGTTGGGTTTTTGATTATTGGAGCTATCTCTAGTTACCAACAAGAATGGATTTAAAAGGGGAATTACTAGACAAGAACTAGTACTCGAGGGTGGACTACCAGACGAGAGCTGGTGTCAACAAGGTTAAGTTTTCAGACAAGAACTGACTACCAGGAGAGAACTGGAATCTATAAAACGTGTCAGGAGAGCACTGACTACCAGGCGAGAACTGGAATTCAAACAAACAAGGTCAGACGAGAACTGACTACCAGGAGAGAACTGGAATCAACAAAAATGCGTCAGGCGAGAACTGACTACTAGGCGAGAACTGGAATTCAAACATGTCAGGCGAGAATTGACTACCAGGCGCGAACTGGAATGCAAACTATATTCTCCAGACTAGAGCTGGTTTAAATAGTAGGCTACATGAAGGGTGGCCGGACGAGAACTGGTCGAAGCTCTGAGATATACCAGACAGGAACTAGTGTTTACTGACAGGTTGACCAGGCAAAGGCTGGTTTAAAAGTTTGTCGGACGAGAACGGGCTTTGGACATGATTTCGGTTACAAAGTTTTGACATGTAACAGGTTTTGAAAGTTATTCGATTAGGTAATGACATGATTCCACAACACTCAACTCTTGCTGACGAGAACAAACTTGCTTGAACAAACTACCCCGGTGTAATTCGACTTGCAAATAAAACAGTTTGCCACGAGACAATCTCGAGATGGCTTGCCCCAAAATCCGTATCGTGAAAGGATTTTTCCCTGGTTGACTAACTCTGATGAACTTTGCAGATAGGGAGAGGAACAGTTCCTTTATTTCCAATTTCGCCCCAGCCTGTGGGATCTCCGTAAAACTTCCTCAAAAGGAACCCTGCAATTTCCGTACCCTGATGATTTGTCATGAATTGCCAACAGAACCTTGAAGAAACGCTTCAGATTAACTTCCTTCTGGATAAGGATAGCTTTTGTGCTCTTGGGATGGTCTGCCCCAGGTTAATTGACTTTGCCCCTGACCAGCTGATTTTCGGATGGCTGACTCCATTGACATGATCATTTGGTATAGCTTGCCCCGAATCAACGGAGTAGGCGTTCTGCATTCTATCCTGACCAAACTTCCACTGTGGAAACTTTCCTGCTGTCAAGTGCTTACTCGCAAGTAAAACAAATTGTTCTGCACAAAAGATATATTCATGTAATACATATGACAGTTTTGAAATTCAAGCATGTTCACTGGAAAAAAATTTTGTGACATAAAGCGAACGAATCACTTATCAAAATGTCAACATTAAAACCTCCAAGTTGAGCAGAATCCTCTTAGGAGTCAGTTTCGATGCGATCTTCACCGAAGTATGCTTTCGAAACCACCATGCTTCAATTCAGACTTTTGAAGGTTGTAACTTGGCCAGGTTCATGGTTTGAAAGAAAGGATAAAGGCTCAAAGTTTATTTTAACCCTCCCATTCTCCTTGATGTTCCCCAATCCTACATTCAGCTAATTCGACACTAGCGCTCACCTTTCAAAGGTGGAACGACAGGAGTGATGGTTCGGGAAACCACAAGTTTTGGGAGTGACGGTCACTCGCTTTTCGTCTTTTGGTGCCTGGAGTCGCACGAATTGTTTGTTCGAGGATTTTTCTTTTGTAATCCTTTTCATTTTTCTGCTTTTTCCCTAACTTTTGCCTGGACTGAGCTTCTTTTTTTGATTTCAAAGTCCAGCGAGATGCCTTAATTTTTGCCTAAGTCGCTTGTTTTCAAGATTCGACTTAGCGGGCTTCTTCTTCTGATTCCTTTTTTTTTTTTACTTTTTGTTTTTGAACAAATCGTGTGACACCGGCTTGTTCGACTTGTTGAAGGGATTGTGATTGTTTCACTCCTTGGTCGGCAATGGATAACCACTGTGTTTTTTTAGGCACGACCTCTAGAGGTATGATTGACCCTCGATCGGGAATACTCCTTTCGCGATTTGGACGCTTGATCAAATTAGCTGACACCTACCCTACCCCAGGTTAAGATTGAGGGTTTTTTGTTTTCAGAAAGAAACTCCTACTACTAGGCTCAAAGGGGTTGACAAGGGATTATCATCCTTATATCTCTGGTGTTTAGGAATTTTGAAAAAATGCATGTACATCATCAGCAGGTTTTATTCAAAAGCATACAATCGGAAGCTTGCGCGTCTTTCAACTTCGTCATCCTCCCCGGATTCCACTTAAGAAAGCGTTAGACATTAATTAAAAACATAAGTGAACACAAATGGATTTACTCAAAATATGCATATTCATTTCATTGTCAATATCAATTGAAAACAATACAGTTTTACAAATGAGATTTGCACTCTAACATGAAAGAAACTACAAATGCAAAGAAATGACATGATAAAAAAGAGATTGCCAGCTTCTGGGAATCGGGCTTTCAGATCTTGACTTGCTGCTGGATCAGCCATCTTCAAACTCAATCAGATGAGAGGTCGACGTGCACAACCAAATTTCCATCAGGAAAGGAAATATACTTTTTACCCATCAACTGCTGCACTTTAGCTTGAAAGGCTTTGCAGTCTTCAATTGCATGCCCCATGGATCCTGCATGATATTCGCATCGAGCGTTGGGATCATACCCGGGAGGGTAAGGCTCTGGCAACGGTTTGAGAGCCTTAGGCTCCACCAAAGAGTTCTGAATCAACTGTGGAAGAATATCACTGTACGACATAGGTACCTGATGGAGAGGAGCATTCCTTCTTTCCAAATTATTGTGCAGCTTATTCTGATTCTGGCCCTGACGGTTTTGCTACTGAGGAGCATGAGGTTGTTAGCGACGGGCTGACTGTTGAGCTACTGCTGGAGCATACACAACATTAGTTTCTCCTTCTTTCCCAACATGAGGCTTCTTTGTATCTTTAGAAGAACCAGCAGCAACTTGGATCTTTCCCAGTTTGATACCGCTTTCGACTCTTTTTCCTGATGTCACCAGATCTGAAAAACATGCAGACATGCAACCTATCAGCTTCTCATAATATACTCCGGGAAGTGTGGCCATGAACATGTCGGTCAGCTCTCTCTTCACCATGAGAGGTTGCACTCTAGCAGCTAGATCTCGCCAATTTCTGGGCGTACTCCTTAAAGCTCTCAGTACTCTTTTGTGACAGACTCTGCAATTGTATCCTGTTCGGGGCCAGATCACTATTATACTGATAATGATGCACGAAAGCTTCAGCCAATTTTCTCCAGCTACGGATATGGGTCCTCTCAAGCCCCATATACCATTCCAAAGATGCCCCAGTTAAATTGTCCTGGAAGCAATGCATCAGCAACTTTTCATCCTCAGAGTAAGCAGACATCTTCCAGAAATATGCTCGGATGTGTACTCTAGGACAGGATGTCTCTTTGTAGTTTTCGAAATCTGGTACCATGAACTTAGGAGGATTCCTGACCCTAGGAACTAGACCAAGATCTGACATGTCAAGGCCCAACGAGTTCTAATTCTTGAAAGACTTCATCTTTTCCTCAATCGGTTTGAACCTTCGGTCAGCTTCAGCTGGAAAACCACCTTCCATATCCTTCATGGAAAAGATATCACTCTAGTGATCTTCCCACTGAGGGCCAGCAGCCCGGTGCACAACGCCCATACTCCTACCAGCAACACTACCATTTCCATTCGCATCACCTCCGCCCGGAGGTATGACAACTGTAGGAATACCCCGTGGAACAAATCCTCCAACTGGAGGGACGACCCCAGCAACTCCATTTTTATTGACTTGGGGAGCATCGATGAGAGGCTGAACTAGAGTTCTCAGATGCTCCTGTCCATTGGCAACATTCTGCATCAACTCCATGAACTGGGACATGCGAGTTCTGAATTCCTGCAATTTGGCTTGAACTTGATCCATTATCTTTAGCTGATTCCCTCGAGTCAGATATCTGTAGAAACTAAATTGCTTAATCCTGAACTGAAGAACACCAAGCAGAGTTAGGAACAGAAGGCCACCGAGAACACCTGCTATGCAAATGAGAGTGCGAGATGCAAAATGCAAACATGTCCATGTATTCACAGGGAGATCTCCCCCTTGATTCCAGTTTCAATAGCCAAGAACAACAGGGATGGATACGAGCACCATAATAATCTTTTCCCACATCAGGTAAAAATCTCTCTGAAGATTTCAAAGATTCCAGGCTCATCCATGGGGATCATACCAAATAAAGGCCCTAACTCGGGTGCCTGAAACGTGTATACAACCCCCTCTCTTCAAAAAAACCCGTACCAGAGTCAAAGGAGAGACGAGAACCTTTCGAACACATAGACATGCAATGTTACATGCAGGATGATTATGCAAATGCAAATGCAGCAGGGGATCAAGGTATCCAATGCTCAAACTTTGTTGTTGTACCGTTGACTGAATTCAACCAGAGCTCCGCTCTAATCAGAACACTGAGATAATACACTAGATGGAACACTCAGGACCAAAATTCCGCACTGACGAGAAAACCAGGGTTGGTTGAAGGCCAGGTTTCCTGCAAAACCCATCCCTCTCACATGTGGGTTCTAGTCTTGAAAGGTACGGCATCCTATGCGGGTGGTCAGCGTCACAGACTTTTGAGAAACGATGATACGTTCACTGTTTTCGGTTTGGCATCATAGTCTAACAAAGCAGCATCACTTAGCTGACTCCCCAAATGAACGGTCTCCAGAGTTGACAGTCTCTCTAAGTCAATATTCCCTCGACTGCACTAGACGCGCAGGATAGAATATTTCCAAAGAAAAACCTCGTCTGAATGTGAATTTCACGCGAGCTATTGCGCAACCAAACACCACACAAGCTCCCGCTAATCTCCACTCTAATCCTATATGGGTACTCAAGCTCAGGTCCGACTTATCTCTCAATAGAACAACCCAACCCACAACACAACAACAACAAGAATGCAATTCAATAATATACAACAGATAATGTACATACAGAAAAAAATTGCACAAAAGTAAACACCCAAAGACGCAACAGACAAGTGCTAGGAGTGACTCGCATAGGGAACCAGAGACTCTGGGTTCGATCCCGAGCAGAGTCGCCAGCTGTCTCAACTGCGAAAAACACCTGGCGGAAAACAGAAGAGCCGCCACCTTTCATTATTTATCCCAAAGAGAGGGAAAGGAAACGACCGAAGAAACCTGACTAAAAAGGGAAAGACAAGGTCATCGCAACCAAGTCCTGGATTCGGGAGTCAGTTACGCAAGGGGATGGTATTAGCACCCCTCACGTCCGTTGTACTCGAATGGATCTATGCTTGTTGTCTATCTAAGGGTGTGTTTAAACTATCTATGCTACAGGCTTAGAGGACAAAAAGAAAAGAAAGAGAATTGGCAGAGCATCGCAGCTCTGTGCCTACGTACTTTCATCTGGTATGAAAGATCAGAGTCAACGTAGTTCGGCTAACTACGAGAGAGAAGGGGGGAAGGTTGCTCGCCAAGACATCACGTCTTGTGCCTACGTACTTTCATCTGGTATGAAAGATTAGAGCGAACGTAGTTTGGGCTGACACGAAACCACAGGTTGATTTAGTGTTTTAACCGAGTAAGGTTAAACCTCCGTTCTAGCAGTTAGGGACAAAGCCTGTTTGCGGTAGAACCAAAGCTTAACACTCTTTTCTGAAAAAAGTTTCCGATTAATCCTAAAGGAAAAAGGTTTGAAATTCGTTTTTTGTTTTTTAGTGAAGTGAATTAATTCGGTTTGTGATTCACGTTGCACTAAAGACTATGACATGGAGGCGAATGCGTCGTATATCGCCCCCAAACGGGATGTATACTAAACACTCTAGATAAGCGAGAGGAGACCCCTCACTCATCATTCCCCATGTAGCTTAAGGCTTGTAGCGCGCAACGTTTATCGCCTTTATTAGATGAATTAGCATGGTTTTGAGATGAGAAGAAGAAGACGCACGAAAGGTCTAAGGAAACTCGGCCCTAATGTTGTCATGCAAAGCCGTCCTAAAGTTCGGATGAAAAGAGCAAACATCTACCCTAATGTTCGAATACTTGGATTGAGCACCTAATGTCTCTCCTACTCCCATCCTAAACGGAGGGACTAGGAATCCTACGGGGATCATGGCAAAAAGCACAAGAAGAACAAAGGAAGGATTAATCACAAGTAGAAAAATGCAAACTTGAAAATGCACACTTAGAATGGTGGGAGGGAGGAAAAAATGTGTGGGGAAGCAGCCGCCACAAGCGCGTCTTGTAACACCCCCTTCTATAGCCCCAAATAAACAAATAATTCACATAATAAACTTTCATCAGAGTAAATTTGAAACATGGTATAAAAGAAGTATGCCACATCATTCACCGAAATAACATACAACACCTGCTCTATAAAAGACATGCAACAGTGGGGTAGTTCAACAGATGACTTAGTCCTTACACCCTCATCTCAATATTTAGAATTAAAACGGAAGATCAAAACATTTGAATCACTTAAAGCATGTTATCATATAAATACATGTCATCCAGTTTGGTTCACAATTAGTCATGTTTACATAAACATCATCAGCTGATACATTTACAAATGTATCACAAAAGAATACTATACAATCCTAACTATCCGGTGCTACATATCAGAGCTGACCGACAAAATAATGAAGCTATACTTCACAAAAGACCTCCAGCAACCTAATCTGCAATGCCTCATAGAGCATTATGAAACAGCAGAAGGGTGAGAAATATTATCATAATAATCAATGCATATAAGTATATATATATATACATACACAAGTATAGAACACATATATCCCACATTTCCTCACCACAATTCATTTTAATCATCATATACATCACAACATATATACAAACAAATATGGATAATTACCAAGCACATTTCATCATGCACAAATCCATAATTCTCAACTCCACAATTCACACAAATGTACTCTCATACAATATAACACATATTCATGTGACTCAATGCAACTCATGTCATGTGGTACCAACACTTGTTATCATTTTTGGGTTTTTACATTTAAACCAGGTCCACCCTTCTAGACCGATAACAACAAAAGCCCGTTCCCTAAGCTTTCAAACCCACCATTCTAGGTTTGGGATAAGTCACTAGTCTCCACGAAACTAGCAAACATTGCCTCTTGACTAAATGATGCATATGCAATAAACCACCAAATGCACTTAAGACCGTTCCCGCATCTTAATCCCATGCATTCAAATAATTCATCACTCAAGAATTATAACATGATTGCACAAACAACATACTGATATTCAATATCATCAATATATTTACCAAGCAATGCACACATATCCACAATATGTTCTCATGCATCCTCAAACACAATCGCATAAAACAATATGCATTCACAACATAGTGCTCACGGCAACGAATCCAATAACATTCATCATGCATTTTAGTCAATTAAATAATGCATTATATTTGTCAAAAGACCACAATTCATAATCAATTCCACAATCTAGGATTCACGCCTTACGGCTACCCACAGCATATGTTTCACATTATACAATTACTTATTACAACAAGGATCGAACACAATCGAACCAAGAAACCAACATGGAATGGAATCCCAGAGAAAACTAACTGTTGACACGCTCGCTGGCTTGCTTGCCTAGCGAGTCTCTAGCGAGTGCTCGCTACCTGTTCGCCTAGCGAACAAGCTCGCGAAGGCAAACAGAAGCCACTGACTTCATTCGCTTCCTACTCACTGCAGCGAGGCCCTAGCGAATCCTTCGCTACCTCACTCGCTACCAGCGAACCATATCAAATACATTTTGTCCAAGTCTGGGACCACTCGCTAACTTGCTCGCCTAGCGAGTTGCTAGCGAACGTTCGTGACCTGTTCGCCTAGCGAAAGTGCTAGTGAACGTTTGCAAACTCAGAATTCCTCACTGTCATCAATCTTCAACTCTTCACAAAACCAACCGATTCTCACCAAACCAGTTCCATAGCCTTAGTCTAACCTTCCTCGACTAAATTATACCACTTATTCTCATTTTTGACCGTCAAAACTCGGTTCCTATCGATTAAATCCACTTTGCCCTAAAATGGAAGTTGTAGAAAAACATCCAACAATCTAACCCAAGCAGACAAAATCATAGACATTGACAAGATAATGATATTTCACACCCTTACCTCGATTAAATCGATGCTTGAGAGTTGTTCTTGAGCTTTTCCAACTTTTCCTTCTTCTCCTTCTCTTTTCTCCTCTTCCTCCTTCTTTCCCTATTCTTTCTCTTATGTTTCTATCTTTTCCTTTTCTTTCCTCTTTTTCTTATATTCCTTCCATTCTATTTCCTTTCATACATTCTCCTCTCAAATATCTAACAATAATTCCAATAATTAAAATCATCTAAATAAATCAATTAATTAACATGAATAATTAATTATTGAAAAATTGGGTTGTTACAACCCTCCCTCACTTCTGGAATTTTCGTCCTCGAAAATGTTACCTGATTCAAGCAGCTCTGGATAAGACTCCCTCATCTGATTCTCAAGTTCCCAAGTCACATTTGCACCAGTCGGTCCTCCCCAAGTGACCTTCACCAAACCAATCTCTTTGCCTCAAAGTTGCTTCAACTCTCGATCCTCTATCTGCATAGGTGACGTTTCCACAGTCAGGTTATCTCTCACCTGCACATCATCTACTTGGACTACATGAGACGGATCCACAATTTATTTCCTCAATTGAGATACATGGAACACAAACTCTATCATGACACCTCATGATACCATTTTCATCAATCCGAAAATCACCACCTCAACCTTGATTGATCAAAGTCAACCGATCAACTAAACCCAAATCAGATTTCTGTCCTTTTCGAATCTCGTCCAGAATACCACTAGTAAGCTTTAACATACCCAGCTTAACTCCATAAGAAGTCTTCTCACACACCAAACTCAAATCACGAAATTGCTCAATCAATTCCAACTCTTTTACCATCATCATCGACATATGCAATGATTTCCTACTCAATGCATCAGCTACCATATTTGCTTTACTCGGATGGTAATTCAAACCAAAATCAAAATCCTTCAGAAGTTTTAACCATCTCCTTTTCCTTGCATTCAATTCTTTCTGATCAAAAAGATACTTCAAACTCTTATGATCACTAAACACCTCAAATCTCGAACCAAACAAATAATGCCTCCAAAGCTTCAGCACAAATACGACGGCGGCCAACTCTAAATCATGCGTCGGATAATTCTTCTCATTAACTTTGAGTTGCCTCGAAGCATAAGCTACAACTTGTTTGTCTTGCATCAACACACCTCCCAAGCCCATCAAAGAAGCATCACAATACACAACAAACGGTTCTGTTGGATTCGGCAAAATCAAAACAGGAGTTGTCGTCAATCTTCTCTTAAGCTCTTGGAAACTTCCTTCATACTTCGCATCCCACACAAAAGCTTGACTTTTCCTAGTCAACTGCGTCAACGACAATGATAAGTTGCAAAATCCCTCAATGAATTTCCGATAATATCCCGCCAAACCAAGAAAACTTCTAATCTCAAAAACTGATTTCGGAGTCTCCCATTGCGATACCGCTTCAACCTTCGACGGATCAACTGCAATACCTCTACTCGAAATAACATGACCAAGAAAACTCACTTCCTTCAACCAAAATTCACACTTAGAAATTTAGCATACAACCACTTCTCTTTTAACGCAGATAACACAATCCTCATATGCTCGACATGTTCTTCTTCACTCTTCGAATAAATCAAAATATCATCAATGAACACGACCACAAACTTGTCCAAATAAGGATGGAAAATCCTATTCATGTACTCCATAAATACACCTGGTGCATTAGTCACACCAAATGGCATCACAGAATACTCATAGTGTCCATACATCGTTCTAAAAGCAGTCTTTTGAATATCCCCAGCCTTCACGCGAATCTGATGATACCCAGATCTCAAATCTATCTTACTAAACACACTCGCACCAACCAACTGATCCATCAAATCATCAATCCTCGGATGTAGATATTTATTCTTGATAGTCACCTTGTTCAATTGTCTGTAATTCACACAAAGTCTCATAGAATCTTCTTTCTTCTTAACCAACAACACTGGTGCACCCCACGGTGACACACTCGGACGAATAAACCTTTTCTCAAGTAGATCTTCAAGTTGACTTTTCAAATCTTTCAATTCTGGTGCGGACATACGATATGGAGCCATCGATATCGGACTAGTTCCAATAATTAAGTCGATCACAAACTCCATTTCCCGTTCCGGCGGTAAATATATTATCTCCTCAGGAAAAACTTCCGGAAAGTCACGGACAATTGGTAAAACATCAATTGTTAAAATTTCACCAATGGTCACCGTTGCCATTAACAAAAACACCTTAGCACCATCTTGCAGTGATTCCTTCACTTGCTTAGCAGTCATAAACAAATCTTCCCCGTCCTCAGGTTCAGGAAAAATAACCGTTTTGTCAAAAAAGTCAATATAGACACGATTGAGTTCCAACCAATTCATCCCAAGAATAACATCAAGTTGATCTAAGTGAAGACACACTAAATCAACTCCAAAGTCTTTACCAAAAATACTCAACGGACAATTCAAACACACATACGGGGTAGTTACCGAACCCATAGCAGGAGTATCAATAACCATACCTCCACTCATAACGGACAACTCAAGACTTAATCTCTTAACACAATCCAAAGAAATAAAAGAATGCGTAGCTCCAGTATCAATTATAGCGATCAAAGGTATACCATTAATGAAGCACGTACCTCGAATCAATTGATCATCATTAACATTCGCCGATCCTGATAGAGCAAACATTTTCGCACTCCCTTGAGTCTTCTTCGGCTTATCACACTTGGTACTAATATGCCCTTGCTCACCACAGTTGTAGCAAGTCACATTCGCACCGCTTCTGCACTCAAGAGCTTTGTGGCCTGGCTTCCCACATTTGAAACATTTTTGCTCAACACTTTTGCACTCGGGAGCACAATGTCCCTCTTCACCGCATCTAAAACATCTCACCAGAGTGGAAGCTCCTCCTCCATTCGGCTTCTTGCCGTAACCAACTTTCTGTTTCCCCTTCTCTGCAGAAGTCACATACGACTTTCCTCTAAATTGACTTTTTCCCTTCTTGTCACTTAAACTCTTGTAGTGGCTAGACCGAGCCCTACTGTCTTCATCATAAATTCTACTCTTGTTCACCAACTCAGAAAATCGCCTAATCTCCTGATAACCAACAACTTTCTTGATTTCAGGCCTCAAACCATTCATAAACTTAAGACACTTGGATCTCTCCGCATTAGCAGTGTTATAATGAGGACAAAACTTAATCAATTCCTCAAACCTTACGGCATACTCGGCCACAGTTGAGTTACCCTGCTTCAGCTCAAGGAATTCAATCTCCTTCTTTCCACGCACATCTTCTGGAAAATATTTCTCTAGAAATGTATCTCTAAAAATATCCCAAGTAACCATAATTTCATCCTCTTCAAACCTTTGGCGAGTATTACTCCACCAGTCCTCAGCTTCCTCTTCAAGCATATGAGTGCCAAACTGCACCCTCTGTGCATTCGAACAATTCATGACTCGAAAGATCTTCTCAATCGCTTTCAACCAAACTTATGCTTTGTCAGGTTCATGAGTTCCCCTGAAAATCGGTGGATTGTTCCTTTAGAACCATCCCAAAGCACGAAACTCATCATCAGCATTATTTCCAACATTCACATTGGCTTGAGGATTCTGCCCAATCGCTCCAACCAACCTCGTTAACGCCTCAGCAATCGCTTCGTCATTCCTGCCTGCAACCATTGTTATTGATTCCCACAACAAATACTCATTAGAACAACCATATGGATAGTGCTACACACATATACCAAATGCATATGGGAATGAACACGTTAACAACTTGGTCAACAGACCGACCTGCTCTGATACCACTTAATGTAACACCCCCTTCTATACCCCCAAATAAAGAAATAATTCACATAATAAACTTTCATCAGAGTAAATTTGAAATATGGTATAAAAGAAGTATGCCACATCACTCACTGAAATAACATACAACACCTGCTCTATAAAAGACATGCAACAGTGGGATAGTTCAATAGAGGACTTAGTCCTTACACCCTCATCTCAATATTTAGAATTAAAGCGGAAGATCAAAACATTTGAATCACTTAAAGCATGTTATCATATAAATACATGTCATCCAGTTTGGTTCACAATTAGTCATGTTTACATAAACATCATCAGTTGATACATTTACAAATGTATCACAAAAGAACACTATACAATCCTAACTACCCAGTGCTACATATTAGAGCTGACCGACAAAAGAATGAAGCTATACTTCACAAAAGACCTCTAGCAACCTAATCTGCAATGCCTCATAGATCATTATAAAACAGCAGAAGGGTGAGAAATATTATCATAATAATCAATGCATATAAGTATATATATACATACACAAGTATAGAACACATATATCCCACATTTCCTCACCATAATTCATTTTAATCATCATATACATCGCAACATATATACAAACAAATATGGATAATTACCAATCACATTTCATCGTGCACACATCCATACTTCTCAACTCCACAATTCATACAAACATACTCTCATACAGCATTACACATATTCATTTGACCCAATGCAACTCAATGCAACTCATGCCATGTGGTACCAACACTTGTTATCATTTTTTGGGTTTTTACATTTAAACCAGGTCCACCCTTCTAGACCGATAACAACAAAAGCTCGTTCCCTAAGCTTTCAAACCCACCCTTCTAGGTTTGGGACAAGTCAATAGTCTCCACGAAACTAGCAAATATTTCCTCTTGACTAAATGATGCATATGCAATCAACCACCAAATGCTCTTAAGACCGTTCCCGCATCTTAATCCCATGCATTCAAATAATTCATCACTCAAGAATTATAACATGATTGCACACACATCATATTCATATTCAATATCATCAATATATTTACCAAGCAATGCACACATATCCACAATATGTTCTCATGCATTCTCAAACACAATCACATACAAACAATATGCATTCACAACATAGTGCTCACAACAACGAATCCAATAACATTCATCATGCATTGTAATCAATTAACCAATGCATTATATTTGTCAAAAGACCACAATTCATAATCAATTCCACAATCTAGGATTCACGCCTTACGGCTACCCACAACATATGTTTCACAGTATACAATTACTTATTCCAACAGGGATCGAACACAATCGGACCAAGAAATCAACATGGAATGGAATCACAGAGAAAACCAATTGCTGACACGCTCCCTGGCTTACTCGCCTAGCGAGTCTCTAGCGAGTGCTCGCTACCTGTTCGCATAGCAAACAGGCTCGCGAAGGCAAACAGAAGCCACTGACTTCGTTCGCTTCCTACTCGCTGCAGCGAGGCCCTAGCGAATCCTTCGCTACCTCACTCGCTACCAGCGAACCAGATCAAATACATTTTGTCCAAGTCTGGGACCACTCGCTAACTTTCTCGCCTAGCGAGTTGCTAGCGAACTTTCGTGACCTGTTCGCCTAGCAAAAGTGCTAGCGAACGTCTGCGAACTCAGAATTCCTCACTGTCATCAATCTTCAACTCTTCACAAAACTGACTGATTCTCACCAAACCAGTTCCATAGCCTTAGTCTAACCTCCCTCGACTACATTATATCACTTATTCTCATTTTTGACCGTCAAAACTCGGTTTCTATCGATTAAATCCACTTTGCCCTAAAATGGAAGTTGTAGAAAAACATCCAACAATCTAACCCAAGCATACATAATCATAGACACTGACAAGATAATGATATTTCACACCCTTACCTCGATTAAATCGATGCTTGAGAGTTGTTCTTTTGCTTTTCCAACTTTTCCTTCTTCTCATTCTCTTTTCTCCTCTTCCTCCTTCTTTCCCTATTCTTTCTCTTATGTTTCTATCTTTTCCTTTTCTTTCCTCTTTTCCTTATATTCCATACATTCTTCTCTCAAATATCTAACAATAATTTCATTAATTAAAATCATCTAAATAAATCAATTAATTAACATGAATAATTAATTATTGAAAAATTGGGTTGTTACACGTCTCGACCTAAACAGCGATGTGAGGATGATGCAAACATGTGGAGAAAAGCAAGAGATGAAAGCCAATGAACATGCAAACAAATGATCAATTCGAACCACATACACAAGCATGCAAACAATTGAAAAATGATCATACATATCAACAAAATTATGATTAATCAACCACAAACAGTGAGAAATATTCAAAACAATTCAATCCTAATGCATCACACTTATCTATGATGATTTGAATCGAAACAGTATGCAAACAAGCAAGCAAAACAGCAAATATGACATCCTGGCACAGTGTTAATCAGTTAAAACATACTGTAAATCGGTTAACACCTTAAAAAGCTTGGAAAAGACTGAAGTTTTGAATAGGTTAATCGGTTAATCGTATGCGTTAACGGATTAACACTGTTAATGTTTGAAATTTTTTTAAAAGTTTCAAATGGTTAACCGGTTAACCATATAGGTTAACTGATTAACACTGCACCAGAAGCTAAAAACAACAATAGAAAATCACTTCTAGCAACAAAACAGCTTATCCAAGGTTCCAACAGATCAACTTATCAATTAAGCACGAAATTGACAACAGAAAACAGAGATCCAACAACATGGATACGCAATTACACAGCCATAACAAATCGAACGGATCGAAATCAACAAAATTCAATCGAATATGAAGATTAACATGATAAGCTCAAAAATTAAATCAGATCGAGAATTCCAACCTTCGAAACAGAGATTTGCTTCGGTAAATGTTGATCAACTGAATTTGAGCAGATCAAACGCTAGAAATCCAGAAAACTTCAAGATCCATAATAATTGTTGTTGTATGAATGAAGATCCACCAAATTTGAGTCAAAAGGCTTCAAATAATCACTTCTAGATCCAACTCCAGATTCAGATCCAAGCTTGCACGAAAATTGAAGATGAAAATTGATCCAATGATGATGGTAAATGGAGGTTTATGCTCAAGAATCCATTGATTCCAATGAATAATCAAGAATGCCAATGAAAAAGAGCTTTGAGTAAGTTTTGGAAATGGAGAAGTTGAAAGAATTTGAGAGAGAATTCTGATCAATTCTAAAAAATGAATGTGAGAAATGAAAATTGGATGGTGAGGTTTGGAGTGAATCATTTAAATACCATCTAGGTTTGGATCCCAAAGTAAGGTTTGGAAATTGGATTAGAAAACAAGGTTTGGAATGTGGAATGGGATTTTGGAGGGAAATCTGAAATTTAAAGGTGTTCTAGATCCTTCCCAAGTGAAAATTTGAATTCCAAAGTGATCAAAATTGGACCCCAAGTGCAATTGGCTTGCAAAATCACGTACAGGGCAAAATCTGCTATGGTTAACCGATTAACCATATGCGTTAATTGGTTAACACTGTTAAAATTCCAAATCTGGGTTGATTTTCCTTTGGTTAATCGATTAACCATATAGGTTAACCGATTAACACCTTCAAATTTTGAATTCTGGCGCCTTTTGGTGGGAAATCTGTCCACTTTCCCTGTTTCAACTGTCTGGAGCTCTGTTTAGCTGCTGAACCTCATTTTTGAACATGATCGCTGTGAAAATGTTGGGCATGAGCCTGAACATTGATCCTGATCTGAAATTAACCTACAAAACAGAATAAAATCGATCGCTCGATTGCTGGGCAAAATAAATGTCGAAGCCTCTGATTCTCGCTGTTCAGTTGCTTGCACGGTAATGAAACCTGAGCCACGGGGAGCTTGATCTCCTGCCTCGAGGATAAATGCTATGCAAATGTAGGGATGGAAAATGCAAAATGCAACGAAACAAAAGTCGGCCAAGAAAAAGGCCGGGCAAATTTTGGGGTGCAACAAGTACTCGCAAAGAATTAATTAAATATGAATAATCGTTTCTATTATTAAAAATAATACATTTGAATGAACTGCTCGCTTTCGCCCAGTCAGAATCAATTTTTAGCCTGAAATTTATCCTGGCCACTTTCACTTAGTAGGCTGTTAAATTGCAAAACTTACATTTTTGAAAATTAATTACTTCTTAATAATTAAAAAGTTCATTAAGATGAAAAAGAAAGTTTAAAGGTTTCACCATCTTTCGCTCGTCTAACGCTGAAATTTAAGCTCACAACCATCCGCTATCACGTGCCTGTTTATGCTTTTAAAATCTATTTTTAAAACATTAAATTTTGAATTTTAAATAAAAATTACTTTCGCAGAGAAATTAATAAAAATCTGATTTTTGACCCAAATTTGATACAAGTTCCGTTCTTTCAAACGTGAATCGGTATCTCTAAAATACGCTTTCACAATAATTTTTTTAATAAAAACACAATTAAAAATCAACCCTTAAACAAATCCCAATTGATTAGTTATTTACGACTTATATGCGAGTAGTGTCGGAACGACAGTCCTCGCAACCCGGACCTTAATGTTTTATCCAGACATAACTAATGCGAATAAATTATGGTTATTAAATTGCATACTTAGTGAATTAAGCATAATAATAATAAGAAAAGGAGTAGTAGTAAGTGTTATATATATATATATATATATATATATATATATATATATATATATATATATATATATATATATATATATATATATATATATATATATATATATATATATATATATATATATATATATATATATATATATATATATATATATATATATATATATATATATATATATATATATATATATATATATATATATATATATATATATATATATATATATATATATATATATATATATATATATATATATATATATATATATATATATATATATAGAGAGAGAGAGAGAGAGAGAGAGAGAGAGAGAGAGAGAGAGAGAGGTTAAGAAATACCAAAACGAAAGTAGTAGAAAAACTGATAAATTAAAAAATAATGTCGAGAAAATTTTGAGAAAATTATGTCGGTAGGATTAAATTGCAAATGATCCAAGAGTATAGAAATTAATTTAAGAACTGACTTCTAATGTGCACTTATCACTGAGTGTGCGTAAGTAAGTGCTTTTACAAAACTGATTATTTCTGCCTAATAAAATTCTAAAAACTTGGATGATAAAAAATGAAAACTAAAATCTTATTTATAGAGAAAATATTCGTAACTGCTAGAAAGTGGAAAAGTTGATGGAGAAAAATGAGGGAAGTGGGATACTGGTTATGAGGAAGTAGGCTAAAAAATTGGATTTCACCGTCTTAACGGGTGTCGGCCCTTTGTCGCTACTACGAAAATCGGCGCCGGCTATGACAGAAGAGCCGCCACCGTGCGTTATTTATCCCAAAAGAGGGAAAGGAAACACTCAGAGAAAACCTAACACAAAGAGGGAAAGGAATGGTCATCGCAACCAAATCCTGGATTCGGGAGTCGGTTACGCAAGGGAAAGGTATTAGCACCCCTCACGTCCGTCGTACTCGACGGAATCCACGCTTGTTTTCTATCTAAGGGTATGTTTATCTATCTACTCTAAAAGGTCTGGTCCAAAAAGAAAAGAAAATGGCTCGGCAAAGTATCGCACTTTATGCCTACGTATTCCCGTCTGAAACGAGAAATCAGAGTCAACGTAGTTCACCTAACCACGGGGGAAGGGGGAAGGTTGCTCGCCGAGATATCGCATCTCGTGCCTACGTACTTTCATACGGCAAAAAAGATCAGAGCAAACGTAGTTTGGGCTACGGAAGACACAAGTTTGTCTGACATTTTTTATCTCCTTATGAAAGGGTTTTCCAGATTAAGGGTCCAAGAGGACAAAAACAGAGTTTGAATGTTTGTTTGAATTTTTTACGAAAGAATTGTTTTTTAGGATGTTCGCAATCTCTGTCGCACTAGAGACTATGACCCAGGAGTGAATGCTTCGTATGTCACCCAAAGGGTACCACACTAAACATCCAGATTACTGGAGAGAGACCCTCCACCAACCTTTTCCCAGATAGCTTAAGGCTCTTAACGCACGACTTCAATTAACCTTATTACTGTATTTTTGAATTGTTTTGAGATGAGAAGAGAAAGACACCCTAAGACTATGGTTGAAAGGGAATCTACCTACTGCTATCATGCATGGTTTAAAAACCTAATGTCTGTCATAATTCCCTCTTGCACAGAGGAAATCAGAGATCCTGGGGGAAAACAGCAAAAGAAAGCAAGTAGTAAACAGTAAACAGTAAAATGCATGCTATGCAACAGTACAAGCGAGGCAAGGGAGTCCTGCTCAACCTCAAACCTAAGAAAACAACAGGAAAGGGGAGACAAGCTCCACCTCAAACCTAGAGGTAGGCAACACAAGCAAACAGACAACACAGCAAAACAAAAATAGAGGAAGCAGCCCAAGCAGCAGCAACAATCTTCTACAGACAGCAACTTCAACCTTTAACAGCAGCTCTTGTCAGCAAAGTTGAATTGACAGCACAATTGACAGCAAAAAGTCTTCATCTTCAAGTTGGCTCCTATCTTCAAGTTTCTTCAATTCTTCATCTTCAAACTCTAGCAAGCTCCACAAGAAGAGAAATCATCATTGAGATCGAGTTACAAAGCTAGGAAACCTGATGAAGTCCAAAGGAATTCATCAGGAACCCACATTAAAGAGAAAATGCATCCTCAAAAGTTCTACTCATTAAGGCATGCCATGTATCCCTCCAAATGAGAGATGGGGCTTCCTTAAGAGGACTTTTCATCATAGGATGAGGATAGAAGTAAGCAATGCATTCTATTTTTGATGAAAAGAAAAGAACTAGTTCTAATGGCTCTTCCTAAAACCTTAATCCTATAAGCTTCTAAAAAGCTCCTAAAAAAAAGAAAGAAAGCTCCAAACTAAGCTCCACAAGCCAATCCACAGCAGCTACAAGATGTCCAGTACCTCCTCCCAAAAGGAAACCAAGCTCTTCAAGCTCCAAAGCCACCAACAAGATCAAACAAGGCAAGGCACCAAAGAAGGAACACCAAAGGCAACACCTACTTGTGAATTACATCTAAAATAGAAAACTATGTTGTAAAAATCTAAGAAATTTCCTAAGGGAACATGCATGTTTTAAACTTCTAGGGTTCAAATATCAAAGCCTAAATCAACTTCTAGGTCCACTAAATAAATCCTAAGTTGAATTGTGTCAAAATAAACTATAAGTTGGGAAGGCTCTAAACATCTCACCTAAAATAGAACCTACAATTATTAAAAATATCTAATAAAAATCCTAAGGGAGCATACATATCTAACCTAAAACATACTCAAAAATCAAATCCAGAATCCAAACCAAATGATCAAACCAAAATCAACAAGACAGATAGGCAATTATGCAAAATAAAAGAAATAACATAAAAGAGAAAAATGCAAATTAAATTGAAAAATGCATGAAAATGCAATTTATTGATCCCATAAAATCACAAATTGAAAGAGGAACATGGACATATTTTTAAAATATTTTTCTGATCAATAATGAATTTTCTATGATTTTTGGAATCAATATGAATTAAAATAAAATCAAAATGAATTAAAAATGAAATAATAGAAAACAAAAGCCAGAATAAAACGTGGACTGTTGGATCAAAAGACCAAGTCAAGGGATCTAGCGCTCTACAACATGCCAGCGCATTATTGAAATGGTGCGTTTCAAATGAAGTCAAAGTCAGCCTCTGAGGAGCAATCGTGGCCACTGGTTATGCATACACGGTCAAGTCTGAAGACCTAATCTAACGCCTCACAGTCATCATCCCAATTTAAATCAAAAACGGAGGGAACGCCTGGACGGTGGCCGGAGAAGACCTCCGGTTGTCTTCTCCGGTGAGCAGGTGTTCACAGGTAGCCAAAACTCAACAAACTTAATATCATCTCACTCAGAATTTCACGAGGATTTCAAATCTCCTATCCAATTTCTCTAGATCAGGCTAGGTTTTGAAATCCGATTCAAAGTTCAAATGACACTTCAACATTGATCATCATCAAATCATCATTTAATTGCATAGAAATGATCCTCACACTTCCTAGATTAACCTGATCTATCCAAATCATGTTAAATCCTTAAGATCAAGCTAAACCGTGTCCAAACAGAAATTGCACCTCAACCTAAATTGTCTCTAATTGCTGCAATTCTTAACCAGAAACGATCTACACTTCAACTAGATCCTAACCACATGCTCACTATGATCTACATCTTTCTATAATCAGTGGAATTTGGAAGTTTACATACCTGGTGTAGATCTACTAACAGAGGTAGCTAAAGCTTAATTCTTGCTTCAAAACTCTCCAGAAACACTCAAGAATGCAAGAGGAAGCTAAAGAAACCTTCAATTTGATATGAATTTGCTTAGAAAAGAAAACACGATTTCAACTTGCTCCCTTGCAATTCCAACTGCTATCTCTGATTCCACCACAAAATGAGCTCCAACCTGAGTCTGAATTCATCAAATGACTTATATAGAGTGTGTCTATGGGCTTTACAGGTTCAATTGAAGCCCAAGCCAGCAATTTCAATTTTCTGTTTTTCTTTCAAAAGTTGAACATGACAGTCGTGAATTTGGCATTGTAGCTTGCTCTAGAAGCTTCTAATCACTTGCAAAATGCCTTGTGAATGAAATTGGACCAAAAGGACTGCTTGAAATGCCTTGGTAAGTGATTTGGTTATGTTACTTGCTTGTGAAGAAACAACATTGTAACTTGTGAAATTCTGCCCCAACTCAAAAATCCACCAATGTCATTGTGTTTCAAATGATATTTCCATTCAAAATGAGTATTTACTTGACATGTTTTGGTCACTTAACCATTAATTTGAATTTTTCAACTTTGAATCCTTTTAAAATCTCCCTTTTTAAGCTATTTCAAACCAAATCTTGACATGAGCCAAATCAATTCACCATGAGTTCTTGGTTAGCCAAACAACCACATTTTGAACAAGTTCCATGTTGAAAAAAAATCCATTTGACAAGTGCAAGTTGGAGATTTTGACCTATGATTGAAAATGGCCTATAACCTCACTTTCCCAAAATACCTCTAACTTGTAAACCTCATAACTTGAGTTCTACAAATCAGATGGAAGACTTCTAATACAATTTGGAAAGCTAAGATCATGAGGAACAACTTTCATGTTGGCCAATAGTTCGGTTGAAACCTAATTCTAGGTCAAAAATAGCTTTGAAGCCAGATGATTTTCACAGACAAATTTCACATTCATCTGGTGACCTGTAACTTGTCTGGACCATAACTTGAGTTATATAAATCCCCTTGAAGACTTCTAGTACTCAAATTAAAGGTATTGAGATGCTCTACAAGTTTAATGTTGGCAAAAGATCCATTTGAAAATTGCATCTTGACTTATGTGGTCTTGAAGTTAGGAACTAAATAGGGGATTTTACACTAAAACCCTAATTTAGCAACTTCCCACACTCTTGACTCTTCTTGGCTTGATCTTGGCACAACACCACAAATGTCTCAACATATCATTTCATGAACTCCATGACCTAAAAGTAGGCTTTGATACTCTTCAATTGCACAGTTGACCTAGGATTGACCCAGATGAAACCCTAATTGCTTGAACTTCAACTGTGGCTCTTGCGTTTGACACAATGACTTGATTGAGCTCTCCCATGACCCTCTAGGTATTCTATGAGCTCCATAAACATCCTCTACTCATATTCAAAACCTCAAATCCCTCTGATGGTCTTCAATTGATCCTCAAGTTAGGAGAAAATCCACATCCAAGCATCTAAACTCTTAGGCACTCAAATCACCTCCTGATGACCTTAATAACTTCTCAAGCTTGAATAAGACCTCTAGCTAGGCTCCTCTTGATAAAAATCACACTTGATACCCTTCTATATGAATGATATCATGATATGCAAATGATATAACTATGCAAATGTTAATGCAATGAAACATAAACCAAGTAAGAAATGAGATTGGGCAAATTTTGGGGTGCAACAGCTGCCCCTATTCAAACGGCTTGGACCCGACTGGGTGAAGAGTGAACGGCTTTCAAACAATCAAGCTAGAAGACGGTTGAATACCAAGAAACCCGGAAATTTGCCAACCACAGAAATAAGCTGCGAAAACTGCTCGGGGAACAACATCCGTTACGCTGAACCCAGTTGTTACGGCAACAACTGATCAATCATCTGATAAACTTTTGATTTCAACATCAACCCCCTCTGTGACGCCACAAGCATTGAATTAACTTTGCAAGAAACAACTCCGTCCACAACTAGATAAATTTCGTCAACACGAGGAGAGACTCCATCACCATGGGTACAACTCCGTCCACAACTGGACTAAATTTCGTCAACACGAAGAACAATCTCTGTCAATCACAGGTAACGACTCCGTCAACACGGATAACAATCACTATCAACACAGGTAACAACTCCGTCAACACGGATAACAATCACTGTCAACACAGGTAACAATTCTGTCAACACGGATAACAATCACTGTCAACACAGGTAACAATTTCGTCAACACGGATAACAATCACTGTCAACACAGGTAACAATTCCGTCAACACGGATAACAATCACTGTCAACACAGGTAACAATTCCGTCAACACGGATAACAATCACTGTCAACATAGGTAACAATTATGTCAACACGGATAACAATCACTGTCAACACAGGTAACAATTCCGTCAACACGGATAACAATCACTGTCAACACAGGTAACAATTTCGTCAACACGGATAACAATCACTGTCAACACAGGTAACAATTCCGTCAACACGGATAACAACTCATAAAATCCCTGTCAACACGGGTGAGGATCTCCGTCACCATGGGTCAAAATCTTCAAGATTTTCAAAACTGTTGTACGGCAGTCTGAAGAATACTTTGCTGGGGGAATACAAAAAACCTAACCAAACAACTCTGTGGGAAAAACTCTACTGGGAAAATCACTAATGATAACCCCAAAAGTTTAAGCCATGAAATCTTTTAACGCTGACGTAACAGCAACCTGAGAAAAAGAGAAACTTAACCAAGCAACTCTGTTAGGGGAACATGCCATGGGACGAACGTTATCATCACCTATCTCACGTGGAGAACTTGAATATCTAGAAATTCTTCCGAGCAAGAATCCCACTCCTCTACAGGGAATAACACCTGAAAACAAAGAGGTAACCAACCTGGCTTATGTTTCAAAATGCGTATGATTGAAAATGGCGTAATGCTCCATACGGCATGGAAATGCTACGCATTTGGGTAGATGCAAATATGATATATGCACAATGCAAAGATGCCAAGAGGCGCTTCAGCAAAATAAATGCTGAAGACAAAACCAAATCTGCTGGGGATGAACGGGTATCACAAAACATTCTAGCAAAATAAATGTCGGGAGCCAAGTCAACTCTGTCGGGGAGAGACCAGACATCACAGGATTATTCCAGCAAAATAAATGCTGAAAAAGTGAGAACAACTTCCACTGGAAGGAAGAAAACAAACCCTGTTGGGCATAGCTCACAAACTCGGAGTTACGAACTCTGCTAAGGATGATAATCCTGACGAAAGAATGACAACCTGTTGGGGAGAAGGAAAAAATAGTCCTGCCCAGGGATAATCCTTCTGAACCAAAGACAACTTGGTTATATTCTGCGGGAGTTACCCATGTTGGGGATTGATTGTGTACATACTCATTGCTGGGAATGCATCTTCTATTGGGGACATCAAGATCCACTGAGGATACTCTCTCTGGGATAAGACGTGACTTCCATCTGCTGAGGAGTAATACAATCACTATGTCACAAGACTCTGGCTGGGGAAATACAAATTCCTTGACTGTTTTCTTCAAAGGTGAGAACCCTGCAAAACACAAACAAGACAGAACAAATCTACACAACAAGATCTATCCCGGTTAATATCCGTGACATTCGTTCAGTCAATTCGAAGTTTTAGCAATTATGGGCAAGGGCCAGCAAGTTTATGTACATGCAAGTTCATCAAAACATCGGCGTTTTTCACAAACAAAACAGTAAAGAACAAGCATCAAATATTGAATAACATTCTTTATTGACAACGGGCCTGTAAATAGGCAAACTTTTGTACATTGGATGCAACTCCTGAAAAGAGGAAGTTATGCACAAGCAAATACAAATATCACAGAAGTATAACAAAAATTTGTATACATGTCGGCAACGTGGTACAGACGAACACCATGAGCTGATCCTCCTATGACTCGCTTGACTCTGACGCTTTCCCTATACTCGACCTTCGTAAGATATTGTTTTGGATATACGACCCTCAGGTACTCCCAAACCACTGAGCAACGCAGTATCAAACTCGGACCGCAGTCATTTTCCTTTTCAAATCCCTAACTTTTGCGTGAACCGCCCTGTGCGGGTTTTCAATTCACCGGGATACCCTTTTTTGCCGAAGTTGCCCTTTTCAGGTTTTCAACTTCGCGGGTGTACATTTTTTCAATTTTATCCCTAACTTTTGCCCGAACCTTTTATTCTTTTTTATGGTTCGCCGGGATGCCCCATTTTTGCCTGGACTCTCTTTTTTCTGTCCAGCGGGTCTCTTTAAGCAAAGTATTTTTTAACTGCGTCCGAGTTCACAGGGGATGTAAAATCCTCACCATCCATGGTAGACAACAATAAGGCTCCTCCAGAGAAAACCTTTCTAACGACATATGGACCTTCATAGTTGGGAGTCCATTTTCCCCTGTGATCTGATTGTGGTGGGAGAATCTTTTTCAGCACAAGATCGCCCGTCTGAAAGCTTCAATGGCACACCTTCTTATCATAAGCTTTCTTCATCCGGCTTTGATACAGCCGACCATATGCTAGAGAAGCCAATCTCTTTTCATCCATCAAACTGAGCTGATTTAGTCTATCCTTTACCCATTCTGCCTCATCAAGTTGGACATCGCGCAAAACCCTCAAAGAAGGAATCTCAACCTCCAATGGTAGGACAGCCTCCATACCATATACCAGTGAAAAAGGAGTTGCCCCAGTTGATGTGCGTACCGTCGTACGATAACCGTGCAAAGCAAAAGGCAACATCTCATGCCAGTCCTTGTAGGTCACAACCATCTTCTGAATGATCTTCTTTATATTTTTATTGGCCGCTTTGACAACACCATTCATCTTGGGCCGATAAGGAGAAGTGTTGTGATGTTCAATCTTGAAATTCTGGCACAACTCCTTTATCATCTTGTTATTCAAATTCGAACCGTTGTCAGTGATAATGCGCTCTGGGATTCCATATTTGCAGACAATATCCTTCTTGATAAATCTGGCTACCACCTGCTTGGTAAAATTAGCATACGATGCCGCTTCAACCCATTTGGTGAAGTAATCAATAGCTACCAAGATAAAATGATGTCCGTTGGATGCGGTGGGCTCAATTTTCCCAATCATATTGATGCCCCACATGGAAAAAGGCCAAGGTGATGACATAACGTTCAGAGGGCTCGGAGGCACATGAATCTTGTCCGCATAAATCTGGCATTTATGACACCTCTTTGCAAACTTGAAACAATCTGTTTCCATCGTCAGCCGGTAATACCCTGCTCGTAATAACTTTCTCGACATTGCATGTCCGCCAACATGCGTGCCAAATGTACCCTCGTGGATCTCTTCCATGAGCAACTTAGCCTCTTTCTCATCCACACACCGCATCAACACCAAGTCATGGTTTCTCTTGTACAAAACACCATCCGGATTCAAATAGAAGTTGTCAGCCAATCTCCTAAGAGTCTTCTGATCATGACTGGATGCCCCAGCCGGATACTCTTGGTTCTTCAGGAAATTCTAGATATCATAATACCACGGTTTGCCATCGGAAGCATCCTCAATGGCGAATATGAAAGCGGGCCTATCAAGGCGAGAGATAACTATCCTGGGAGCCTCATTCCAGAAGTTAACTTTATACATTGAAGACAACGTCGTGAGAGCGTCTGCCATCTGATTTTCTGCTCGTGGCACATGGTGCAATTCCACCTTGTCAAAGAAAGGTAACAACCTCCTTGCATAATTCATATAGGGTATCAGATTGGGATGACGAGTCTCCCACTCTCCCTTGATCTGATTCACGACTAGAGCAGAGTCCCTGTACACATCAAGATTTTTAATTCTCAGATCAATAGCTTCTTCGAGACCCATAATGCATGCTTCATATTCGGCCTCATTGTTGGTAACTGGAAAGGTTAATCTGGCAGTGAATGGGATGTGGGACCCATAGGGAGTAGTAATGATTGCCCCTATTCCACTTCCATATGAATTAGCGGCACCGTCAAATATCAATTGTCATTTGGAACCCAATTCTGGACCTTCATCAGGCAACGACTCTTCACAGTCCTTCATTTTTAAGTACATGATATCCTCGTCAGGAAAATCAAACCTCATCGGCTGGTAATCATCAATTGGCTGCTCAGCTAGGTACTCTGACAGAATGCTACCTTTAATAGCCTTTTGAGAAACATACTGAATATCGTATTCTGTCAGTACCATCTACCATCGGGCAATCCTTCCAGAAAGTGCTTGCTTTTCAAACACATATTTGATCGGATCCATCTTTGAAATTAGCATGGTTGTATGATTTAGCATGTATTTCCTCAAACGTTTGGCAGCCCAGGCTAGTGCACAACACGTCTTTTCGAGCATTGAGTAACGGGACTCACAATCTGTGAACTTTTTACTCAAGTAATAAATCGCATGCTCTTTTCGTCCAGTCTCGTCATGTTGACCGAGAACACAACCCATGCTTTTCTCAAGAACTGTCAAATACATAATCAATGGTCTCCCGGCTACTGGGGTTATCAATATTGGAGGTTCCTGTAAATATTCTTTTATTTTTTCAAACGCCTTTTGACAATCTTCATTCCAGGTCACAGCCTGATCTTTTTTCAATAACTTGAATAATGGCTCGCACGTGGCCGTTATGTGAGATATGAACCGAGCAATGTAATTCAATCTCCCTAAAAAACCACGAACCTCTTTTTCTGTTTTCGGCGTTGGCATTTCTTGTATTGCTTTTATCTTGGCAGGATCAACCTCAATTCCTTTTTTGCTAACAGTAAATCCCAATAGCTTACCAGATCTCACCCCGAAGGTGCACTTGTTAGGATTCAGCCTCAGCCTGAATTTACTAAGCCTCTTGAACAATTTCAGAAGATTGACCAGATGCTCTTCCTCCGTCTGGGATTTGGCAATCATATCGTCAACATAGACTTCGATCTCTTTATGCATCATGTCATGAAAGAGTGTTGTCATAACTCGCTAATATGTTGCCCCGACGTTCTTCAAACCAAAGGGCATCACTTTGTAGCAGAACGTTCCCCACGGGGTAATATAAGTTGTTTTCTCCATATCCTCTGGCGCCATCTTTATCTGATTATAGCCCAAAAAACCGTCTATGAAGGAAAACACGGAGAATTGAGCGGTGTTGTCGACCAACATGTCAATATGAGGAAGCGGAAAATCATCTTTTGGGCTCGCCCTATTCAAATATTGATAGTCCACGCACATCCGCACCTTACCATCTTTCTTTGGTACAGGTACTATATTGGCGACCCATGAGGGATAAGTTGTAACATCTAGAAAACCAGCGTCCCACTGTTTCTGAACTTCCTCTTTAATTTTCACGGCCATATTTGGTCTAGTTCTTCTGAGTTTTTGCTTAATCGGCGGACATTCCTTATGCAATGGCAAACGGTGAACCACCATATCAGTATCCAACCCAGGCATGTCTTCGTAAGACCAAGCAAAGATATCACTATACTCTCGAAGCATCTCGATCAAACTTTGCTTGATATCACTTTGCAGTGCAGCCCCTATCCGGATATTCCTGACAACCTCTTCGAACCTCACATTGATAATTTCAATTTCCTCATGATGAGGCAGAATGATCCTCTCTTCTTGTTTCAAAAGTCGAGTCATCTCTTCTGATAAGTCATCATCCTCAAAAATCTCTTCCTCTGCTTGAAATATCGGGTGCTCGAAGTCAAAGTGAGTCATAGGAAGTTCGCGATCGGTGTCGTCTGAAATATGAATCCTGCAATGAGAATGGTTAAATGCTTAAATAATGCAAACAAAACACATAACCACGTTGCCATTCTATTGTTAAAACAAAAATAAGAAAAACAAGGATCACAAAATTTGTATGAGAAAAAACGCCTTTATTTAATGATTAAACAAAACACACACATAAGCAGGTAGCCCTGAAAATAAAATCACTATGCCCCGGGTAGGACACAGTGTCGCTTCCGCGAAAATAAAGTGCCGGCAAAATAGAAGAGTCGCCACCTTTCGTTATTTATCCCTTAGAGCGGGAAAGGAAACAATCGGAAAAACCTGACGAAAAGGTATAAGACAAGGTCATCGCAATCGTTGTCTGGGTTCGGGAGTCGGTTACGCAAGGGGAAGGTATTAGCACCCCTCATGTCCATCGTACTCGACGGGATCCATGCTTGTTGTGTTTATCGGACGAGTTGGTTTATCTATCTACCTATCAAGGTTGGCTTAAACAGAAAAGAAAACGACTCGGCAAAGCGTCGCACTTTATGCCTACGTATTCTCATCAGAGAATGAGAAATCAGAGTCAACGTAGTTCGACCTACGGCGGGTTACGGGGAAGGTGGCTCGCCAATACATCATTATTGTGCCTACGTACTCTCAACATGTATGAGAGATCAGAGCTTACGTAGTTCGGGACACTACGGATTACGGGAATTCAGATTCATTTGTTTTATCGAGTAGGGTTAAACAGCAGTTCCAGCAGTTAGGGACAAAGCCTGTTTACGGTGGCGCTGAAGTTTAACGACACTCTTTTCTTCAGAAAATCTTCCTTTGACTTATGGGCCCACGGGGCAAAAAGGTTTGAAGTTTGTTTTCTGACTTTTACGAAAGAAGTGTTTTTTATTGTGTTTGCAATTTCAATCGCACTAAAGACTATGATCTGAGAGTGAATGCATCGCATGTCACCCAAAGGGTGCCATACTAGACATCCAGACTGTTGAAAAGAAGCTCTCCAACAATCCTTTCTCAGATAGCTTAAGGCTCGTAACGTACGAAAGAAATCATTCATGATTACTGTATTTTAAGCTGTTTTGAGATGAGAAGAGAACAGGCTCAACTATGGGGAGACTATCAAGTCCTACTGTTGTCATGCCAAGGATTCATCCTATAGTTGAGGTTTGAAACAGGGAACTCCTAAAAGTTATCATACATAGGTTTCAACCTAAAGTTCTATCATCACTTCCTTATCAAAGGAAATGGGACTCCTAAGGGATCATGTCAATGATAAACAGAAACAGATAAAGCATCAGCTTAAACAGTAAACAGATAACGACTGTAAAATGCATGCAATGCAACTGAGGGAGGAAATGTGTGTGGGGCAGCATCCTCCACAAGCTCATCTCAACCTCAAGCCAGATATGAATAACTGTAATCATACAGAAGAGTAAAACATGCTATCAAGCAGAATATAAGAGACTACAATCATACAGAAGAAATAAAATGCTATCAAGCACACACAAACCACATGGGCAAGGGAGTTGGGCTCTAGCGAATACCCGCAAGCAAAGCCACACAGTAACAATACAAGCAGAGGGAGCAACTCAACCTCTAGTGCAATCATGCTCCTAGATTAAAGTCAGTCTAATCATGGACTTATTCTAATGCATCAAGCAAGTCAAACAAGGCACATCAGCACAGACAAGAAAGCAGGTCAACCCCTCTCTCAATTCCAAGCTTCAGCTCTTCTGACAGCAATCCAGTCTTCAGACTTCAACCACCCTTCAAGGCTATCAGCTTGCTTCTCCAGGTTTCAACCCAACAACATAAGTTTCAACTTAATCTTCTTCTTAAAGCTGCAGCTTTCTAGTCAACTCCACCTTCAGGCTTCACTCTTAACTACAAGTATCAGCTTGGTTCCTTCAGGCTCTCCAAGCATCAGTGTAAGTATCAACTTATCCTTTCTTCTCCAAGCTTCAGCTCTACACTCAATCTCAATTGGATCCTCCTCATAAGTATCAACTCAGTCTTCAAGCATCAGCTCTCTTTGCTTTACCAGTATCAACTTGGTCTTCTCTCTTCATCTACAAGCTTCAGCTTCTCAGAGTAGTGTTTAATCATTTAGAAGTGTCAACTTCATCCTTCAATCTTTAAGCCTCAGCTCTTCACTCTTCATCTTCATTGAATCTTCTTCACAAGCATCAACTTGGTCTTCTTGCTCTTCAAGCTTCAGCTGCAATGGCAATGCTCAAGGAATCATCCTCTTCCACACTCTTCAATGAAGTCCTCGTCTTCAAACTCAAGTCCAACATCTTTCAAGATACTCAAACCAGAAGACAATTGATTTAACAGGATGAGGGGCAATGATAAACAGCTTACTGACAACCAAAGGAAGCCTGCAAGGGTTCATCATTATGAGAGACTGGTTCCCTCAAAGTTCTACTTCCCAGATAAAGCCACTCATCCTTCCAAAGGAGGGATGTGAATATCTGATAAGGACTTTTAGTCATTGGGAGGAATGGAAGCACAAGATGCTTTCCATATTTGTGAAAGAAATCATTCTAACTATAAGGCTCTCCCTATGTCTCCTATCTCCTAAACCTTCACCAGACACCTTCAGGCACCAACAAATCCAAAGCTCCAAGCAACTTCAAGCATCCTCACCTTTCCTTCAACTTGTCTTCAATCTCAACCAAAGGCAAACCAAGCACAAACCCTAATCTAAGGGGACTAAGGAAGTTAAACTAGTTGAATTAGTAAGTTAGGATCACCTCAAACCTAGTACTAAAGTTAGTCCTAACTAAAATACTAAAACCAATTGTAAAATCCTACAAAAATATCTATGGGAACCTAGGTCAATCATGACTCTACCACATTAATTTCAGAGATCAAATCATCAAATTAGACCTAGAACTAAATCCTACATTACAAGGTATCAAACCTAAACCCTAAAAGGAAGCACCTAAATATCAATCTAGAGAGCACACTTATTTTCATCCCAAAAATGTGAGAAAAATTCTATGGGAGCATACATGTCTAACCTAATCACACACAAAAAATTAGGATTAAAATCATCACCAAGTGATCACACTAAATTCCACAAAATTATGCATGAAACATAACCATTTTAATATCAATTAAAATGTAAAATTCCCATTAAATCATAAAATGAATGAAATGAAAATATTTTTTCTTTAAAAAATACTAGACTCAATCATGAGTAAAATTCAAAAAGAATGGGTTTAATTGGATTAATTTTCAATTTATTATGAATTTTTCAAGAACCATGAATAAAATGAAAAAATAAAGAAAATCAAATTAAAATAAACAAGAGCACGGTGTGGATAGTAATCAGAATCAGTTAAAATCATGGGTTGGGCCATCAGGGGGGTTTGAATAGCACTTAGTTCACTAAGCCCAAAACCAGCTACTAAATGAAACGCAGCGTTTCATTTATTCAGATCCTTCACAACTGAACTTTAAAACGTGGCCATTGGATCATGCTCCCAGTCCAAGTCAAACCCTCATCCAATGGTGCAAACATCATCTTCAACCTTTCAAACATCTGAACTTTGCGCCCAGCTCCGGCCACCACCGGTGGAGCTCCGGTCACCATCCCCAACCCTAGTTCTCTCTAGGAGTCTCTATTACAAATGGTCAAAACATGAAACTCATCCCAAATCTTGCCACGAGTTCAACCATACCCTTAGTTTCCTTTGAAACCTCAAGATTCACAATATCCAAATCTCAACCGAAAATGGTAATTCCCTTATTTTGTCTCTAATTCTCCAATTAATTATCTGAAATCCATCCTACACCATTCTACAATAAATCTAACACCTTAATTCAGCTTAATTCTACCTAAATCATGCTAGGGGAAGAAAGTTACCAACCTGGAAATCTTGGATAAACAGATGCACGAAACCTCCAATTCAAGCTCTACAATCTTGCAGACACGATCAATGAACCTCCTCCTTGCTTTTGTATGCAAAAGAACCAGTTGAAAGTGCTTGAATCTTGAAACCCGATGGTGAGTTGCAGGTGGAGAAGTTCACTTGCTCATACACTATTCAGCCACGAATTCTTCTTGATAATGATCTGGAATCACTCCTTGACATCCATGGAAGAAGTTTCAATCAAGAAAATGGATGGAAATTGAGGAATTTGGTGACACAAAATTCACTTGCAAGCTATGGAAATTCAATCTCAATCTATGCTCTCTCCTTCAATGATCACCAACCTCTGCAATGGATCAACTCTATTCCTTATATAGATGATGTTTGGATGATCTAGAACCCTCTAGATCCTTCTAATGAGAGTTTCCACTTCTCATGTCATGAGATTTTCAAACACATCTCATGATATGCACAAACCTTGCAAACAGCTTGGAATTCATCCCATTCACTTTCAATTTCTCCCCTAGTGACATTTTGGAAGAGTTTAGCTTGCAAAGGCCCTTGGTTATGCCTTGATTCTATGCTTTGCACATGTTTCTTAATATGCAAGTAACCACTTTCCAAACAAGTCCACAAATTGAATCTCAACTCGAAAATGTGGCTAAACCAATGTTCTTAAAATGTTTTCTAGAGTCAAAATGATATATTACATGCCATGGTTTGGATGTGTAGGTTGAAAATATCAGTTTCCAACTTTGATTCATTTAACTTATGCCCTTATTTTAGGTCATTTTTTGAAACTTTGATCTACAAGCATTTCCAACATCTCATGACCTCCTTAATAGCCTTAAAACATCATTTTGAACAAGTTTGATGTTGAAGATTTTTCCATTTGAAGCTTGGAAATAGGAGTTATGGCCTTATGCTTGAAATGACCTGTAATCTCCAAATGACCAAAATGCCCTTGACTTGTCAAAGCCATAACTTGAGTTCTACAAATCCTATCAAGGACTTCTAGTACTCTCTAGAAAGCTAAGAGGATAAGGAACAACATTCATGTTGACCAAAAGTTCATAGGAATCATACTTCTTGAGCAAATGTTTGATGCAAGTTGGGTAACTTTCAAGGCCCCAGATTCACATACCTCAGATGACCTGTAACTTGTCAAAGTCATAACTTGAGCTCTACAAATCCTATCAAGGACTTCTAGTACTCAAATTAAAGCTAAGAACAAGCTCTAAAACATTCATGTTGGTGGAAAGATGAGATGACAATCACATCGTGAGCTAAACTGCCTTGAAGATAGGGGTCAAACTAGGGGATTTTACACTGTCAAGCCTTAGAAACCCTAGCTTTAAACTTCTCAAACTCTTCAATCATGATGAGTTAACCTTGGAATCATCCTTATAACATCTCAATGTGTCAATACATGATCACATGGCTCTTGGATTAGGTCTCAACCTTGTTCAAATCATCAGTTGACCTAGGGTTGACCCAGTCAAACCCTAATTGCACCACTCATGGCTGAGTCTTCTTAATCTTGCACAATGACCTGTCTAGGCTTCATGATGGCTTTCAATACATCTCATAAGTTCTCTCAAGGATTAAAGTCCATCTTCATGGTTTCAGAATCATCTGAGGTCTTCCCACAACTCTTAAGTTAGGAGGCACACACTCTTGGTTTCAACCACTATCTCTGAGGATCTTCTAACTTCTCTGACAAAGATATCAACCCTTGAACATTTGAATAACCTTCTTGGCTAGCTTTAAAGTCTTGTGTAGCTCTTGATTGGTACTCATACCTCTTGATCTCATGCATACATGTCAATGAAATGCAAATGATAATGCTAATGTGAATGAAATGAAACATAAGCTAGGTAAAGAAATGTTGGTCAAATTTTGGGGTGCAACAGCTGCCCCTATTCAAACGGCTTGAACCTGAATGGGTGAGAAGCGAACGGCTCTCAACCAATCAAGGTGCGAGACGGTTGAATACCGACAAACCCTGAAATTTGCCAACTGCACAAGTACACGGTACTCAGATGAGAACAAATCTTTGAAAACTGAAATACTAGCTGCACGACAACTAGTTGGGGAATTGGTCACGCGGTAATCGGTAATACATGGTCGATCATGCCGTTAGGCATCAAGATTCCTCGGGACTCATCAGGTCAACAATCAAGTTAACCCTGCCCTCGGACATTCAAAGAAAACTTTCGGGCATCAGCCGGACTTCATCAGTAAGTCGAGGATAGAATTCTCGGTCTATCATGAACCAGTTGGGGACACCCAACTTCTACCATCAGGCACTCCGCATCAGCTGAGAGAACTGCTTCGTCAATACGGTTGGACTTCAATCATCAAGTCTTCAAGGGAAGTCTCAACTTCGCTGTTCAGAAACTTGCTGGTGATGACGCATCTCCGCTGGGGATTCTGGAGAACTATCAAGTAACTCTACTTCGGGGATCCAGAAGTCATCATGGGTGAGTCATCTCTGCTGAGGAAATCAAGAATCATCTTGAACAAATAACTCCGTCGGGGACTTCAAGAATCATCCTGAACCAATAACTTCGTTGGAGATTTCAGGAATCATCCTGACCAAACACTCTGCCGGGGATTTCAGGAATCATCCTGAGCGGCTTTCACTGGGGATTTTAAGAATCATCTTAAGCAAACGACCTTGCTGGGGAATTCAAGAATCATCTTGAGCAAGCGACTCTGCGGAGGAACACCTGCAAAACAAGAACGGTAACGACCTAGCTCATGTTTAGTATGCATATGCTTTGACAATGGCGCAATGCTCCACGCGGTGGAAATGCTACGCGTTTATCATAGATGCTATGCAATCATGAAAAATGCTGCGATCCCGTCAGCAAAATAAATGCCGAAGGGAGAATCCTCCTGTCAAGGAGAAAAAACCACTCTGGTGGAGAGGAATCATCCTGCCACGGAGAAAAGGTCACGCCGATCTCAATCGGACTCCGCACGGGGAAACAAACTTCAGTTGACTGCTGCAGGGGAACGAAGTTCTATGAGAACCCAGACCTGCTGAGGAAAGCAATATCAATCGCAGAAATAAACTGCACGGCCTTCACGGCCAACCTGCCTAGAGAAAACGACTCCGATGAGGGAATACGGCATAAGCTATTCAACACTCTACTGGGGAAAACCAATCATGGCCCGAACGGCTTCCAAGGGCTCGGCTCTCTTGGGGTTCTGCAAACTCGGCTGGGGAATAAGGAATCATCCTGCTTGCTAGGGAGAGTACGACTCTATGGGGAATCTCAATTCCGATGGGGACTTCAGCCTGGAACTATCAATTGCTGCACACTTCAGTATACGACTCAGCTGGGGAGACGACATTCCTTCAGGATGTATTTGACTGGGGAGAGGATCTTCTCTGCCTGGGGAGACATATCAATGCTTACGATCTCACGTTCAGACTCTGCGGGGAGAGGCTGCTGAACTTTGCTGGAGAAGGAGGAATCATCCTGCTTGGGGATGCATACGGCGTGCCGCCTGGAGTACGCTACACCTGCAACAACACAAACAAACAGACAAGATACCCTTCTCAAAGGGACCTATCAAGGTTATCATCTTGCGACAATGTTTAAGTAATTCATTGTTTCAACAATCATTGGCCTAGGCCAGTAAGTTTATGTATGCGCATTTTGTCAAAAACATCGGTGTTCTTTTCCGCAAACAAAACAAATAAATGCTAAACAGACAAACAAAATTGCTGAATAGTATACATTTTATTGATAACGAACCCCTGAATGGGTAAAAATGTTTTACAACAGATGCAAACTCCTGGAATGAGGAAGCTGCGCAAAAATAAAACATAAATATACATCAGTATATACAAATGTCGGCAACGAGGCGTAGACGAACACCATGAGTTGATCCCTCTATGATCCACTCGACTTTGATACTTCTCCGACGCTTCAGCTTCAGAAGAGATCGATTCAGATAAACGGCCCTCAGGTCTTCCAAACCACTAAATAATGAAAGTCCACACGCGGAACGCAGTCATTTGCTTTTCAAATCCCTAACTTTTGCCTGAATCGCCCTTCCGGGTTTTCGATTCACCGGGATACCCTTTTTTGCCAAAGTCGCCCATCCGGGTTTTCGACTTTGCGGGTGTATGTTTTTTCAATTTATATCCCTAATTTTTGCCCGAACCTTTTTCCTTTTTTATGGTTCGCCGGGATGCCCCATTTTTGCCTGGATATTCTTTTTCTTTCCAGCGGGTCATTTTTAAGCAAAGTATTTTTTAACTGCGTCCGCGTTCACCGGGGATGCAAAATCTTCACCATCCATCGTGGATAACAACAAAGCTCCTCCTGAGAAGACCTTGCTGACGACGTACGGACCTTCGTAATTGGGAGTCCACTTGCCCCGGTGATCGGAGTGTGGAGGAAGAATCTTCTTCAGGACGAGATCACTCGTCTGAAAGCTTCTAGGACGCACCTTCTTATCATAAGCTTTCTTCATTCGGCTTTGGTACAGACGACCATACACAATCGATGTTAACCTCTTCTCGTCCATCATGCTGAGTTAGTTCAGTCGGTTCTTAATCCATTCTGCCTCGTCGAGTTTCACGTCAACCAAAACTCGCAAAGAAGGGATCTCCACTTCTAACGGTAGGACAACTTCCATACCGTACACTAAGGAGAAAGGAGTTGCCCCAATTGATGTACGTACCGTTGTACGATAACCGTGCAGTGCAAATGGCAGCATCTCGTGCCAATCCTTGTAGGTCACTACCATCTTCTGAACAATCTTCTTTATGTTCTTATTGACCGCTTCAACGACGCCATTCATCTTCGGCCGGTAAGGAGATGAGTTGTGGTGTTCAATCTTGAAACTCTGGCACAACTCCTTCATCATCTTGTTATTCAGATTCGAACCATTATCAGTAATGATCCGCTCGGGAACTCCGTAACGACAGATGATATCCCTCTTTATGAATTTAGCCACCACCTGCTTGGTCACATTAGCGTACGAGGCTGCCTCCACCCACTTGGTGAAGTAGTCGATAGCTACTTGAATGAAGCGATGACCGTTAGATGCAGTGGGTTCGATCTTGCCTATCATGTCGATGCCCCACATGGAGCACGGCCACGGGGAGGACATGACATTTAACGGGCACGGCGGCACATGAACTTTATCAGCATAAATCTGGCATTTATGACATCTCTTCGCAAATTTAAAGCAATCTGATTCCATCGTCAGCCAGTAGTATCCTGCTCTCAGGATCTTTCTTGTCATAGCATGCCCGTCGGCGTGCGTACCAAATGTGCCTTCATGGACTTCTTCCATGAGCATACTCGCTTCTTTCTCATCTACACATCTGAGTAGCACGAGATCGTGGTTTCTTTTATACAAAACTCCATCAGGATTGAGATAAAAATTTCCAGACAGCCTCCTCAGAGTCTTCTTATCCTGGGTTGACGCTCCCGCCGGATACTCCTTAGTCATAAGGAAAGTCTGGATGTCGTGGAACCATGGCTTGCCGTCGGATGCTTCCTCGATCACAAAGACGAATGCAGGTCTATCAAGACGGGAAAGGACAATCCTTGGAGCTTCATTCCAAAAATTGACTTTATACATCGAAGGCAACGTGGCTAAGGCATCAGCCATCTGATTTTCGGTCCTGGGAACATGATGGAGTTCCACTCGATCAAAGAACGAAAGAAGCCTTCTGGCATAGTTCATGTACGGCACCAAATTCGATTGACGAGTTTCCCACTCCCCTTTAATCTGGTTAATCACAAGCGTCGAGTCACCATATACATCTAGGTTCTTGATTCTCAAATCAATTGCCTCTTCTAGACCCATGATGCATGCTTCGTACTCCGCTTCGTTATTGGTGACTGGAAACGTCAGTCTCGCAGTGAACGGGATATGGGATCCGTGGGGAGTCGTGATGATCACCCCAATGCCACTTCCGTAGGAATTAACCGCCCCATCAAATATCAATTTCCATTGGGATTTCCTATCTGGCCCCTCGTCGGGCAACGGCTCATCGCAATCCTTCGCTCTAAGAAACATAATATCCTCATCAGGGAATTCAAATTTCATCGGCTGGTAATCTTCGATCGGATGTTCGGCAAGGTAATCAGACAATACGCTTCCCTTGATGGCCTTCTGGGAAACGTACCGAATATCATATTCCTTCAACACCATTTTCCATCTGGCAATCCTGCCCGAAAGCGCTTGCTTCTCGAAGACGTACTTGATCGGATCCATCTTCGAAATTAGCATGGTGGTGTGATTGAGCATGTACTGTCGTAAACGTTTGGCAGCCCAGGCTAGTGCACAACACGTCTTCTCCAGCATCGAGTAGCGAGATTCACAGTATGTGAACTTTTTACTCAAGTAGTAAATGGCATGCTCCTTTCTGCCCGTCTCGTCGTGCTGACCGAGAACACACCCCATACTATTCTCAAGAACTGTCAAGTACATGATTAATGGCCGTCCGACCACTAGGGGTATCAAGATTGGAGGTTCCTGCAGATACTGTTTTATCTTGTCGAATGCCTTCTGGCAATCCTCATTCCAGATAATCGCCTGATCTTTCTTTAACAGTTTGAACATCGGTTCACACGTGGCCGTGAGCTGAGAGATAAACCTCGCAATGTAGTTTATTCTGCCCAAGAAACCACGAACTTCTTTTTCTGTTTTTGGCACTGGCATTTCTTGTATCGCTTTAATCTTCGCAGGATCAACCTCGATGCCTCTTTCACTCACGATAAACCCCAGTAACTTTCCGGAACATACTCCGAAAGTACACTTGTTAGGATTCAGCCTCAACCTGAACTTCCTAAGCCTCTCAAAAAGCTTCAGCAAATTGACCAGATGTCCCTCCTCCGTTTGGGACTTCGCAATCATGTCATCAACATAGACTTCAATCTCATGATGAATCATGTCATGAAACAAAGTAACCATTGCTCGTTGGTAAGTGGCCCCTGCGTTCTTCAGACCGAAAGGCATTACCTTGTAGCAAAATATTCCCCAGGGAGTGATAAACGTCGTTTTCTCCATGTCCTCCGGCGCCATCTTGATCTGGTTGTAGCTGGAGAAGCCATCCATGAACAAAAATACGGAGAACTGCGCTATATTGTCGACCAACACATCAATATGAGGCAGCGGGAAATCATCTTTAGGGCTTGCCCTATTCAAATCCCGATAATGGACGCACATTCATACCTTACCGTCCTTCTTCGGTACAGGCACTACGTTGGTGACCCACGGAGGGTAAGTAGTGACCGCTAAGAAGCCAGCATCAAGCTGTTTCTGCACTTCTTCTTTGATCTTAACGGCCATATCTGATCGCGTCCTCCTAAGCTTCTGCTTAACGGGAGGACAATCTTCTCGCAGCGGCAAGTGGTGGACCACGATGTTAGTATCAAGTCCGGGCATATCCTCGTATGACCAAGCAAATACGTCACTATACTCTCTTAGCATCTCGACCAATCTCTGCTTGACATCACTCTGCAATGCAGCCCCTATTCTGACGTTCCTGACGAGTTCTTCAGAACCCAGATTCACAATCTTGATCTCCTCTTCATGAGGCAGAATAACTTTCTTCTCTTGTTTCAACAAGCGGGCCAACTCTTCGGGAAGTTCTTCGTCTTCATCAATCTCTTCTTCAGCTTGATAGATCGGGCAATCGAAGTTGAAGTGAGCCGTAGAAGGTCCAGAGTCGATGTCATCTGTTATGTGGATCTCTTCGCTTGTCATCTGGATGATATCCTTGACGGACCAATTGTTGAGGCCCTCGCCTGGCTTGCTTGGCTGGATCCAAGAGTCTAGGTCACAGTCGCTATCTCCACTGACTTCAGACACCGTGTTGATGCTCTCAAATATCACCCCGCCACTGGTGAACTGGATCGGCCCTTTACCTCGCGACGCACTGCTAGAAGAAGAAGCTTCAGCTCCAGGAGAATATCCCAACCCAAACTTATCTTGCTTGTTAGCTATCTCCAAAATTCGCCCCCAGCCTGGGGTAGATCCGGCTTGAACAACGGCCCGGGCTTCCTTGAAGGAAGAGAGAGTCATCTCTGGCTTTTCAGTGACTACAGGAGCTACGTCCTTAACTTTAACAGCTTCGAACGCTTGGCATAGGGTTTCGTGGATTTCCCCATCCATCTTGACATACTTGAAGGACGACAAATGGCTCACCATTATGTCTTCCTCGCCGCAAACGGTCACGATGCTACCTCCGACAGCATACTTGAGTTTTTGGTGCAACGTGGAGGTCACGGCACCTGCGGAATGGATCCATGGCCGGCCCAAGAGACAGCTGTAGGCAGGCATGATGTCCATAACGTAAAAGATCGCGTCGAATGTTTCCGGCCCGACTTAGATTGGCAGGGTCACCTCCCCGAAAACATGGCGTTTGGTTCCATCGAACGCTTTCACAACCAGATCACTGGGTGTGCAAATCACTCCGCGAGTATCTAACTTCATTAATGCCTTCTTCGGAAGAACATTGAGTGACGACCCCGTGTCCACCAATACGTGAGACATAATCGTTCCCCTACACTTTATCGAGATGTGCAGGGCGCTATTGTGATTCCTTCCCTTCGACGTCAGCTCTAGGTCAGTGAACCCTAACCTGTTTCCGGCATTCACGTGGGTTACGACCTCTTCCAACTGGTTTACCAATATTTCCTGCGGTACATATGCGGCGTTCAACACCTTCAGCAGCGCGTTGCGGTGTGCTTCAGAACACAGCAACAAGTTCAGGATGGAAATCTTCGAGGGTGTCTGATGGAGATGATCCACAATCTTGTAGTCACTCTTTTTAATCAACCTCATAAATTCCTCGGCGTCTTTCACGAGTAAGTCTTTTTCTACCCCACGCGGGATCTCTTCGACAACTTTACTTTTACCTTTATCATTTGCATCAGCCCTGTCCGCTTTGTCCGCCACGACCTCAGGTTGTGCAAACACTCTTCCGCCACGAGTAATACCACTGATTCCCGCCAGGTTCTCCACAGACGACCCAAACGGTTCTAGTTCCAACTTCTGTCTGTTGCAGTAGACTTCAGCCCCATAATGCCACGGGACATCATTAGTGCTTTCGAACGGTATCGACCCAGCTTTGGTGATGGTAATCGTAGGCGGCCTGGGTGCAGAAATAGTTATCGTCTGGCGAGGGATGGTGATGGTGGCGACCTCATCATCTTGCTTCAGCATTACCTCTCCCGATCCACATTCGGCCCTCCGGCTAAACTGTAGGATCCCTTCAGTCATCAGACTTTGAATTCCCTCTATCAGCTGTTCACATCCATCAGGACTTGTCGCACAGCCCATACACAGCTCTCCGCAACCTAGAAAGAAACCTCTTTTCATCAGCTTAGCTTTAACGAAGCTAAGCGGCATCTTCAGATCTCTGACGTCAGTCAACAAATCCAAACTCTCGTCTTCGATAATGGCGTTTACTCCACCTCCCCTATGATTCGGCATAGGGTTCTTCGTGACATTTGGCACATTATCGGAGAAGTTGATGATCTTAGCGTCCACCATGTCCTGCACCTTGTGCTTGAAGGCTTTGCAGTTCTCTATTGGGTGGCCTGGTGCCCCTGAGTGAAACTCACAAGTTGCATTCGCGTCATAACCTGGCGGAGGTTCCCCTGTCAAGGGAGCCAGGGTTCTTTTCTGGATCAACTGTAGCTGAAGCAAAGTCTGCAATAGTTATGCGTACTACATGGGCGGTGTCTCGAGGTGACGACTCGACAGAGGTGCCCGATTCTGATACTTTCTGTACCCTTGTTGGTTCGGCTGCTGCTGCTGCTGTTGTGGCTGTTGAACTGTCGGGATAGTTATGTTGGCCACCTGTTGATGAGGACATTTACCCTTCCTTCGAGCGTTGGTCACAACGCTCATTTCTCCTTCTCGTCTTTTGCCACCGTAAGGTTTCTTTCCGCCTCCTCTAGCTGAGGATGACTCGCCTTGAATTTTCCCTAGTTTGATCCCATTTTCGATGTGCTCACCCGTGATAATAAGATCTGAGAAGGTTCCAGACATACCGCTGACCAATTTCTCATAGTAAACCCCTGGGAGGGTGGTTACGAACATCTGCACAAGCTCACGTTCAACCATCGGCGGCTGAACCCTGGCTGCCAACTCACGCCACCGCTGGGCGTATTCCTTAAACCCTTTGTTGTTCCTTTGCGACAAATTCTGCAGTTGGACTCGGTTCGAGGCCAAGTCGTTGTTGTATTGGTAGTGGTGCACAAATGCTTCAGCAAGGTCCTTCCACGTGCGCACACTAGTAGGTTCCAGACTCATGTACCATTCAAGGGAGGGCCCGGATAAACTGTCTTGAAAGAAGTGCATCAACAACTTCTCGTCCTCAGAATGAGCTGACATTTTCCTGTAATACGATCTCAGGTGGACGCGAGGGCAAGTGGTGCCCTCGTACTTTTCAAAGTCAGGTACCTTGAACTTGGGAGGCACCTTAAAATCAGCAATCAGTACCAACTTGGACATATCAACACCCAGGGCGTTCTGGTTCTCGATATTTCTCATCTTATCCTCGAGTGCCTTGAACCTTAGCCGTGCTTCAGCAGTCAGCTCCCCTTCAGCACCTCTCTGAGAGAACACATCGTCTTGACGGTCTTCTAACCACGGCTGAGGCCCAAACAGATTCCCAACACCTGCATTGCCGTTGCCCAGCCCAGCATTGACATTAGCTTCCAGACTCCCATTACCGACGCCCGTCGTATTACCATTGAGTCCCATATTAGCGATTACATTGCCGTTGGCACTGCCATTTCCCCCGGTCACGGGGATGCCATTCTGAGGAGTTTCAACTGGTGGAGGGGTAGGCACGGTCCCACCATGGAGTACGCCATTGCTATCGACCCTTGAAATCAGAGGCTGAACCAAGGTTCTGAGCTAATCCTGGCCATTGGTGACCGCTTGCATGAGCTCCATGAAGCAATCCATTCTTTCGCGGAGTTCCTGAACATCAGTTTGCACTTGCTCCATGATTCTGGTTTGATTTGCTCTGGTCGGATAGCGGTGGATAGGTATCTGATCAATCCTTGAACAACCTGAAACAACCTGAAAACACAAAAGGGTTAGGAAAAACGACAAAGTGCTCGTTATGCAAATGCAAACGTGTGTCTGTGCGTTAGGGAGATCTCCCCCGATCCTAGTGCCTGAGTGCCAGTGCTGATAATAAGAAGTCCGAGTCCAGTCATGGAAATAACAATCTCATATATAAAGAAAGCCCATCAAGGCAGTACACAACATCAGTGAGTACAAGCTGAATCAATAGCATGACCTCGACCAACAAGCCTGGTGATGGTCAGCATACAACAATGATCACAACAAAAGGAATACTAATAATCAAGTATGGCCACGGGCGTGAAACTCTTCTAACAACCCCTTCGTTTCTGGATGATCAGGACGAGTGAGCAACCCTTCGACGAGTAACTCTCTCTGCATAATGGTGTATTGAAGACCTTCGACCGAATCTTCCCATGCTCCTTCGCCGAAACAATCTTCTAGCTTCCGTTTCTTGGATTCAAACGTCAGTTTGCGCTCCTTCAGGTTAGGGAGAGCTCTGTTGAGCTGGCCTTCAGCGGCATATCTGCGAGCGGTTTCTTCATCAAACCTCTTCTCACTAGCTTTTACTTGGGCTTTCAGCTTGGAGATCTGTTGCATCAGCTTATCCTCCCGCTCTTTCCTATTGGCTAGGGAGGCCTTCCAGTGCTGGTTGAACTTGGATATCCTCCGATACGCTTCGTCCAAGTGTTGCTTCTTCGTGGCCAGTACATCGTTGACAGCTTTGAAGTCTTGACCCATGCGTTCACGCTCGGCTATCTGCTTAGTCAAATCTGTACCTAGCTGGTTCACCAGCTCTGTTTGCCTCTTGAAGGAATAAATGGCTTCGTTTCTCTTGCTTCTGAGTTGAACCAATTCTTTCTCCAATTCTTCATTTGCCCTCTTCAATTCATCTCGCTCAGCTAACACCTGATTATGTTGCTGAATGGGCACAGTGGTAGGCTCTTCAATCACTGGAGGGCTTTCTGGCTTGGCAGGAGGAAACGACATCCCTATAGCATCTGCTCTGGCTCTGATCCATGCCACATACGGAGGGTAGGCTTGACTATTGCTTCTCCCCAGCAATGGTTTTCCCCTCTTACTGATACCATTCCAAGCGCGCTGAAGCTTAGATAACAGATCCCCCTCTAGAAGACCAGTGAGGTACAGAGATTCCTGTACCTTTTCATCCTTCGGCGGAGCTCTCAAAGCATACGCGAACTGTCGGACCAGCAAAGACGGATTGTAGTTTATACATCCTTTCCTGCCTATCAAAGGCACGTTCGGAAACCCGCTGCAGCTGAAGATAATCTCGGTACCCAACCTATCTCTGTCAAACCAGTCAATATCCTCCGCTGATAGACTCATCAAACGCTCGGACCACTCAGCTGTGGCTGCAGACGAAACAAAGGGACCCCTCTTGGGTAGATGACTATCAAGCCATTTATAAAGCAGGGGCACACAACACGAAACATTCTTGCCCCTTCTGTTCTCGTTTTTGTAGTGGATGGAATGGTAGACATCTCCTATCAAGGTAGGGACTGGATTCCCTGATGCAAAGATGCGGAATGCGTCGAAGTCTACAAAGTCGGGCATGTTGGGGAACAAAATAATGTCATATATGCACAAAGCGAGAATGGCGTTGAACACGACCCAACATCCGTCTTTGGCGCACTGCTGAGCCTTTCCCACTAAGAACTGCAAGTAGAAACCGGGAACCTTGTTCCAACTAGACAATACCAACTCGGAGGCATCCAGATGAAGTGAAGGAGCTAGACTAGCCAGGTCAGGCTCAACATCCATATGAACAAAAGGCATCTGCCTCTTGATAGGCACACCTAACAAATCAGCGTACTCCTCTAGCATGGGTGTGAGGACAAAATCCTGGAAAGTAAAGCATCTCAACGGAGGATCATAGAACTGCAGCAGAGCGTGCAACCCATTCAACTCAAACGCAGAAGGTTTACGAACCAAACTGAGCAATTTTCCGTAAGATTTTCTGAACTCATCTCTCACAGAATCATCTGCTAAAGCAATCAAACCAGTCAGCTGAACCACATCAGCGGCAGGGAGCTTGTAAGCCACGATCTTCCTCAGAGAACCCATAACAATACAGTAGAAGGCAAGAAATCCTGGATCGGGGAAAACGGTACCTGCAACACAGACACACGTTAATGAAATGCAAATGAGTATGCAAAGCAATGTAAAATGCAATCATGCAGCAGGAGATCAAGGCAACTGTGCTGTGGAGATTCTGCACCAACAAAACCACTATCTCTGATAATAAGAAAACCCTAGTATCGGACCACAAATCTGCTCTGTCAAGAACACACACACCTAGGACCATGAATCTGCTCTGTCAAGAACAAACATCTGACAATAAGGACCTCTAATACAGGACTAACAAACTGCTCTGTCCAGAACACCCATCTGATGACCAAAACTATTCTCTGTCAAGAACAACCATACATCTGCCGATGAGATCCTCAGACCCCAATCATAAATCTGCTCTGTCAAGAACACACATATACATCTCTGAATATAAGGTCCTCTGATATAGGACCAAAGCTCTGCTCTGTCAAGAACAAACATCTGATAACAAGACCCTTTGATCAAAACCTGCTCTATCAAGAACAGATACACATCTATTTGCTGATGAGACCCTCTGATCCCAATCATAAACCTGCTCTGTCAAGAACAAATACACATCCGATGATAAGATCCTCTGATCCCAATCAAAACCTGCTCCGTCAAGAACAATCATATATCTGCTGGTGAGATCCTCTGATCCCAACAAAACTGATTCACTATCAAGAAAACCAGGTAGTCTGAAGGTCAAAGTTTCCTGCAATAAACCCAACCCTGCTCACAGGTATGGACCTAAACTGACTCAAGTTCGGCATCCTATGCGTTCATCAGCGTCACAGACATTCAAGAGGGGTGATACGATACCCAAAAGGTGTGGCATCACCAGCTCATGAAGCGGCCTCACTCGGCTGAATCACAAATGATCGGTCCCTAGAGTCGACAATCCTCCAAACCAACAACCCCCTCAACCCAAAGGGTTGAAAAAGAAGCCAACCGGGAGAACCTCGTCTGAGCGTGGATTTCATGAGACACTAGTGCCTGCCAAGCAAGCACGCGCCCACTAATTTCCACAACTAATGTTATGTTTACTCAAGCCTGGGTCTGGCTTCTCACTCATCAGAATGCCCCTCCCACAACAGCACAGATAATCATATCATACTGAAAATAAAGTGCGGGAAATAAAAATGCGATAAATAAACACAACCCAACAAGTAATCATACAAGCGCTAGGATTGACTCTCGCAGGGGACGTCGGATCCCCAAACTGACTCGCATACGGGATGTTGGATCCCAGGAAACTGTTAAGTCCCCAGCAGAGTCGCCAGCTGTCGCTTCCGCGAAAATAAGGTGCCGGAAAAACAGAAGAGTCGCCACCTTTCGTTATTTATCCCTTAGAGCGGGAAAGGAAACGATCGGAAAAACCTGACGAAAATGTATAAGACAAGGTCATCGCAATCGTTGTCTGGGTTCGGGAGTCGGTTACGCAAGGGGAAGGTATTAGCACCCCTCACGTCCGTCGTACTCGACGGGATCCACGCTTGTTGTGTTTATCGGACGAGTTGGTTTATCTATCTACCTATCAAGGCTGGCTTAAACAGAAAAGAAAACGACTCGGCAAAGCGTCGCACTTTATGCCTACGTATTCTCATCAGAGAATGAGAAATCAGAGTCAACGTAGTTCGACCTACGGCGGGTTACGGGGAAGGTGGCTCGCCAATACATCAGTATTGTGCCTACGTACTCTCAACAGGTATGAGAGATCAAAGCTTACGTAGTTCAGGACACTACGGATTACGAGAATTCAAATTCATCTGTTTTATCAAGTAGGGTTAAACACCAGTTCCAGCAGTTAGGGACAAAGCCTGTTTGCGGTGGCGCTGAAGTTTAACGACACTCTTTTCTTCAGAAAAGCTTCCTTTGACTTATGGGCCCACGGGGCAAAAAGGTTTGAAGTTTGTTTTTGGTCTTTTACGAAAGAAGTGTTTTTTATTGTGTTTGCAATTTCAATCGCACTAAAGACTATGATCTGAGAGTGAATGTGTCACATGTCACCCAAAGGGTGCCATACTAGACATCCAGACTGTTGAAAATAAGCTCTCCAACAATTCTTTCTCAGATAGCTTAAGGCTCGTAACGTACGAAACAAATCATTCATGATTACTGTATTTTAAGTTGTTTTGAGATGAGAAGAGAACAGGCTCAACTACGGGGAGACTATCAAGTCCTACTGTTGTCATGCCAAGGATTCATCCTATAGTTGAGGTTTGAAACAGGGAACTCCTAAAAGTTATCATACATAGGTTTCAACCTAAAGTTCTATCATCACTTCCTTATCAAAGGAAATGGGACTCCTAAGGGATCATGTCAATGATAAACAGAAACAGATAAAGCATCAACTTAAACAGTAAACAGATAACGACTGTAAAATGCATGCAATGCAAGTGAGGGAGGAAATGTGTGTGGGGCAGCAGCCTCCACAAGCTCATCTCAACCTCAAGCCAGATATGAATAACTGTAATCATACAGAAGAGTAAAACATGCTATCAAGCAGAAAATAAGAGACTGCAATCATACAGAAGAAATAAAATGCTATCAAGCACACACAAACCACATGGGCAAGGGAGTTGGGCTCTACCGAATACCCGCAAGCAAAGCCACACAGTAACAATACAAGCAGAGGGAGCAACTCAACCTCTAGTGCAATCATGCTCCTAGATTAAAGTCAGTCTAATCATGGACTTATTCTAATGCATCAAGCAAGTCAAACAAGGCACATCAGCACAGAAAAGAAAACAGACAAGAAAGCAGGTCAACCCCTCTCTCAATTCCAAGCTTCAGCTCTTCTGACAGCAATCCAGTCTTCAGACTTCAACCACCCTTCAAGGCTATCAGCTTGCTTCTCCAGGTTTCAACCTAACAACATAAGTTTCAACTTAATCTTCTTCTTCAAGCTTCAGCTTTCCAGTCAACTCCACCTTCAGGCTTCACTCTTAACTACAAGTATCAGCTTGGTTCCTTCAGGCTCTCCAAGCATCAGTGTAAGTATCAACTTATCCTTTCTTCTCCAAGCTTCAGCTCTACACTCAATCTCAATTGGATCCTCCTCATAAGTATCAACTCAGTCTTCAAGCATCAGCTCTCTTTGCTTTACCAGTATCAACTTGGTCTTCTCTCTTCATCTACAAGCTTCAGCTTCTCAGAGTAGTCTTTAATCATTTAGAAGTGTCAACTTCATCCTTCAATCTTTAAGCCTCAGCTCTTCACTCTTCATCTTCATTGAATCTTCTTCACAAGCATCAACTTGGTCTTCTTGCTCTTCAAGCTTCAACTGCAATGGCAATGCTCAAGGAATCATCCTCTTCCACACTCTTCAATGAAGTCCTCATCTTCAAACTCAAGTCCAACATCTTTCAAGATACTCAAACCAGAAGACAATTGATTTAACAGGATGAGGGGCAATGATAAACAGCTTACTGACAACCAAAGGAAGCCTACAACGGTTCATCATTATGAGAGACTGGTTCCCTCAAAGTTCTACTTCCCAGATAAAGCCACTCATCCTTCCAAAGGAGGGATGTGAATATCTGAGAAGGACTTTTAGTCATTGGGAGGAATGGAAGCACAAGATGCTTTCCATATTTGTGAAAGAAATCATTCTAACTATAAGGCTCTCCCTATGTCTCCTATCTCCTAAACCTTCACCAGACACCTTCAGGCACCAACAAATCCAAAGCTCCAAGCAACTTCAAGCATCCTCACCTTGCCTTCAACTTGTCTTCAATCTCAACCAAAGGCAAACCAAGCACAAACCCTAATCTAAGGGGACTAAGGAAGTTAAACTAGTTGAATTAGTAAGTTAGGATCACCTCAAACCTAGTACTAAAGTTAGTCCTAACTAAAATACTAAAACTAATTGTAAAATCCTACAAAAATATCTATGGGAACCTAGGTCAATCATGACTCTACCACATTAATTTCAGAGATCAAATCATCAAATTAGACCTAGAACTAAATCCTACATTACAAGGTATCAAACATAAACCCTAAAAGGAAGCACCTAAATATCAATCTAGAGAGCACACCTATTTTCATCACAAAAAAGTGATAAAAATTCTATGGGAGCATACATGTCTAACCTAATCACACAAAAAAAATTAGGATCAAAATCATCACCAAGTGATCACACTAAATTCCACAAAATTATGCATGAAACATAACCATTTTAATATCAATTAAAATGTAAAATTCCCATTAAATCATAAAATGAATGAAATTAAAATATTTCTTCTTTAAAAAATACTATACTCAATCATGAGTAAAATGCAAAAAGAATGGGTTTAATTGGATTAATTTTCAATTTATTATGAATTTTTCAAGAACCATGAATAAAATGAAAAAATAAAGAAAATCAAATTAAAATAAACAAGCGCACGGTGTGGATAGTAATCAGAATCAGTTAAAATCATGGGTTGGGCCATCAGGGGGGTTTGAATAGCACTTAGTTCACTAAGCCCAAAACCAGCTACTAAATGAAACGCAGTGTTTCATTTATTCAGATCCTTCACAACTGAACTTTAAAACGTGGCCATTGGATCATGCTCCCAGTCCAAGTCAAACCCTCATCCAATGGTGCAAACATCATCTTCAACCTTTCAAACATCTGAACTTCGCGCCCAGCTCCGGCCACCACCGGTGGAGCTCCAGTCACCATCCCCAACCCTAGTTCTCTCTAGGAGCCTCTATTGCAAATGGTCAAAACATGAAACTCATCCCAAATCTTGCCACAAGTTCAACCATACCCTTAGTTTCCTCTGAAACCTCAAGATTCACCATATCCAAATCTCAACCGAAAATGGTAATTCCCCTATTTTGTCTCTAATTCTCCAATTAATTATTTGAAATCCATCCTACACCATTCTACAATAAATCTAACACATTAATTCAGCTTAATTCTACCTAAATCATGCTAGGGGAAGACAGTTACCAACCTGGAAATCTTGGATGAACAGATGCACAAAACCTCCAATTCAAGCTCTACAATCTTGCAGACACGATCAATGAACCTCCTCCTTGCTTCTGTATGCAAAAGAACCAGTTGAAAGTGCTTGAATCTTGAAACCCGATGGTGAGTTGCAGGTGGAGAAGTTCACTTGCTCATACACTATTCAGCCAGGAATTCTTCTTGATAATGATCTGGAATCACTCCTTGACATCCATGGAAGAAGTTTCAATCAAGAAAATGGATGGAAATTGAGGAATTTGGTGACACAGAATACACTTGCAAGCTATGGAAATTCAATCTCAATCTATGCTCTCTCCTTCAATGATCACCAACCTCTGCAATGGATCAACTCTATTCCTTATATAGATGATGTTTGGATGATCTAGAACCCTCTAGATCCTTCTAATGAGAGTTTCCACTTCTCATGTCATGAGATTTTCAAACACATCTCATGATATGCACAAACCTTGCAAACAGCTTGGAATTCATCCCATTCACTTTCAATTTCTCCCCTAGTGACATTTTGGAAGAGTTTAGCTTGCAAAGGCCCTTGGTTATGCCTTGATTCTATGCTTTGCACATGTTTCTTAATATGCAAGTAACCACTTTCCAAAGCAAGTTCACAAATTGAATCTCAACTCAAAAATGTGGCTAAACCAATGTTCTTAAAATGTTTTCTAGAGTAAAAATGATATATTACATGCCATGGTTTGGATGTGTAGGTTGAAAATATCAGTTTCCAACTTTGATTCATTTAACTTATGCCCTTATTTTAGGTCATTTTTTGCAACTTTGAGCTACAAGCATTTCCAACATCTCATGACCTCCTTACTAGCCTTAAAACATCATTTTGAACAAGTTTGATGTTGAAGATTTTTCCATTTGAAGCTTGGAAATAGGAGTTATGGCCTTATGCTTGAAATGACCTGTAATCTCCAAATGACCAAAATGCTCTTGACTTGTCAAACCCATAACTTGAGTTATAAAAATCCTATCAAGGACTTCTAGTACTCTCTAGAAATCTAAGAGGATAAGGAACAACATTCATGTTGACCAAAAGTTCATAGGAATCATACTTCTTGAGCAAACGTTTGATGCAAGTTGGGTAACTTTCAAGGCCCCAGATTCACATACCTCAGATGACCTGTAACTTGTCAAAGTCATAACTTGAGCTCTACAAATCCTATCAAGGACTTCTAGTACTTAAATTAAAGCTACGAACAATCTCTACAACATTCATGTTGGTGGAAATATGATATGACAATCACATCTTGAGCTAAATTGCCTTGAAGATAGGGGTCAAACTAGGGGATTTTAAATTGTCAAGCCTTAGAAACCCTAGCTTGAAACTTCTCAAACTCTTCAATCATGATGAGTTAACCTTGGAATCATCCTTATAACATCTCAATGTGTCAACCCTTTATCACATGGCTCTTGGATTAGGTCTCAACCTTGTTCAAATCATCAGTTGACCTAGGGTTGACCCAGTCAAACCCTAATTGCACCACTCATGGCTGAGTCTTCTTAATCTTGCACAATGACCTGTCTAGGCTTCATGATGGCTTTCAAGACATCTAATAAGCTCTCTCAAGGCTTCAAGTCCATATTCATGATTTCAGAATCATCTGAGGTCTTCCCACAACTCTCAAGTTAGGAGGCACACACTCTTGGTTTCAACCACTATCTCTGAGGATCTTCTAACTTCTCTGACAAAGATATCAACCCTTGAACACTTGAATAACCTTCTTGGCTAGCTTCAAATTCTTGTGTAGCTCTTGATTGGTACTCATACCTCTTGATCTCCTGCATACATGTCAATGAAATGCAAATGATAATGCTAATGTGAATGAAATGAAACATAAGCTAGGTAAAGAAATGTTGGTCAAATTTTGGGGTGCAACACACAGGATTATACAATAATCGAGAAAACAAATCATTACTGTTTTGCAGTCACTTGGACAAGTTCCTGGATAGACCAGTTGCATAGGCTTTGTCCTGGCACTCTAGGCTTGATCCATGAATCCATATCGCAGTCACTATCTCCGTCTTCGGCATCGGAAATAGCATTAATCGTTTCATAACGGACTCCACTTGGAGTGATCACCACTGTCCCTTTAATCTTTGGCACGCCTGATGTGGAAGATGACGACGTCGGGCGATACCCCAACCCAAACTTGTCCATCTTGACAGGAATTTCCAAGACTTGGCCCCATCCTTTGGTTTCTCCAGCCTGAACCACTGCCTGAGCATCTTTGTATGAAGACATGGCCACCTTTGGCCCTTTGCTGGGGACATGAGACTTATCCTTGATCTGCAACCCTTCAAAGGCTTGGCGTGGCGTCTCATGGATCTCCCCATCCACTTCGACGTACTTGAATGACGAAAGATGACTAACCAGAATTTCCTCCTCTCCGCAAATAGTAACAACACTGTCACCGACCATAAATTTAAGCTTCTGATGCAACATGGACGTCACAGCCCCTGCAGAATGTATCCATGGTCGCCCAAGTAAACAATTGTAAGCTGGATGTATGTCCATGATATAGAACACAGTGTCAAACACTTCTGGCCCGACCTGGAGTGGCAACGTTATGGACCCAAACACCGACCTTCTGGTCCCATCAAAAGCTCTCACGACCAAGTCACTTGGCGTGCAAATGATTCCTCGGATATCTAGCTTCATCATAGCCTTCTTAGGCAACACATTCAAAGATGATCCGGTGTCTACCAGAACGTGCGACATAACAGTGCCCCGGCATTCCACTGAAATGTGCAAAGCCATATTATGATCCCGACCTCTAGGCGTCAAATCAAAGTCAGTAAATCTCAGGCTGTGTCCGGCATTCACATGCGCCAGTACCCCCTCAAGATGATTAACAGATACTTCCTGAGGTACAAAAGATGTGTCCAAGATTTTCAACAAGGCATTCCGATGAGCCTCGGAACAAAGCAACAAGGATAGGATTGAAATTTTGGAGGGTGTCTGCTGCAAGTGCTCCACAATCTTATAGTCGCTTTTGCGAATTAACCTCATAAACTCTTCTGCATCCTTGATTGATGTTTCTTTCTCTCTCGCCTGGGAAGGTTCTCCTTCATTCACTTTGGCTTTGCCTTTAGCAATCCTCTCAGCCTTAATTTCAGGTGAAGTGAAAATTCTACCACTGCGGGTCATGCCTCCCGCTCCAACAAGATTGCCCACTGCCCATGCCAGCTGGCTATCCGCCTTAATCTTTTCCCCATTGCAAAAAGCTTCCAACCCATAATTCCACGGAATGGCTTTCGTACTTTCATAAGGAATGGGCCCTGCTTTCGTTATCGTGATAGTTGACCGCTTGGCGGGTGCTGATATTGTAATAGTCTTTCGTGGAATTCTAATTGTTGCGACCTCACCCTGCTTTTCAAATCTTGCCTCAACAGGCTCCTCAACAGCAGTACGGTTGTTGCATCCTAAAATTTGACCAACTACTTATCGCAATTTGGCTCATGTTTCGAATCATTGCATTTTGCATTTGCATACCACGTACATTGCATTTTTTCCAGTCAAATTGGTTTATCGGGATCACAGCCCTCTGATAGCATTTCAGACCAATACGAGGACGTATTTTGGTGAATCGGTGCTCGTCCCGGTGTTTTTAGCTCTCGCTGTTGTTTTGAGGACCTCTCGGTGTCCGAATTTTTACCGTTTATTTCGATATAGTTCGCTAATCGATTTAATCGACTTTCTCGTATTTTTAGATTTTTCCCCTTATTTTCTAGAATTTTTAATAGATTTAATTCATTTTTCTAGGTACTAGATAGATTTTTTTAAATAGCTTTTAGATATTAATTGATTTTTTAATAGTTTAGGGATTTCTTTAATAATTCTTAAATAGATTTTAGAATAAATCATTTTTTAGATATTAAGTAGAGTTTTTTAAATGTTTTTTAATAGGGTACTTCTTTTACTAGTTTTTTAAATAGAAATTAATAGAAATTTTCTATTTTTATTAGTATAGAAATTAATAGTAAATAGGATTATTAGAGAATAATAGAAGTTAATAGTTTTTTAGAGTTTAATTAGATATTAATTCTCCTTTTTAGATTTAATAGAGTTTAATTAGATTTTAATCTTTTGTTTAGATTTTAATTGGATTTATCAGAATTAATTAGGATTATGATTTGTTTTAATTTTCATTTAGTTTAATTACTGTTTTTAATTTTCGGATTAGTCTTAATGGTAGTTTTAAGTCTTAATTAGCTTTTTAATCAGTATTAATTGCAGTTTTAATTGTGTTCATTAGTCATTAAGTGGTCAGATTTTAGTTAATCCTTCATTAAGTCTGAATTTCGTGGGCCCATTGTCTTGGAGGCCCAATCCCCAGTCCAGTGCAGTGACACTTGTCACGCTATAAAGAGCCCACGCATGCATTCTGAAGCTCTCTCCAATTGCCACGTTCCCACTTCCATCAGCACTCAAGCCACGCCTCTCTCTCCAGTTTTCCACGTTTTTCCCCATTTTCTTGCCACGTTGCAAGCTCTGAGAACCCCCACCTCACTTCTCCCATCAGCCACCTAGCAACACACGTGCCTCACCCTCTCACTTCCACACCGCCACGTGCCTCACTCTCTCTTCCCAGCCTCCACCTGTCTTCACCCTAGCCCCCGCCGGATGCATGGCCGCCGACCATGCAACCACCACCTCCACCAGACTCCGGCCACCGTAACCGCCCTCCGACCGCCGTAACAGCCTCACCGGAAAAATCAAAAACACCAGAAATTCATCCAGATTCTCTGATCTTCATCATCGTCCTCATCCACAACTCCACCCAGAAACTCATCAGTCTTCATGATTTCCCAGGAATGATCCAGAAGATCCGTTCGCGTTCATCGCTTCCCCAGAACATTCATCATCATAACGTGTTTCCGGTTCATCATCAGGTTCATAGAACTCCAAAGCACCTACAGATTCAACAGCGTTCGTCATCTTTAGCAACTTCCCTCAAGATCTTTGTGCGTTCATCAACGGATTGCGAGATCGTCATCAAGAGCCTTCAAGTTGTTCTTCCAACATTTTCCAGGAAGCTACAGCCAGGTTCATCCAAGATTCAACGAAATCGACATGTGTTCATTATCAATAATCTTCAGGATTCAAGATCTTCATCAGATCTTCATCATCTAACTTCCCGATCCGTAAATTTGTCTCCGATCCAAACTCCTTCCATCAAGTATCCACCAGATTCATCAACAAATTTCCAGAGCTTCATAGAATCTTCAACCTTGATCATCGGCATCTCCAGAAATTGAAAGATCCTCAATGAAGTCCTTCGCGCATGTTCATCCGGCTTCGTATGATCTTCATGCATCTTTCCAGATCACCAGATCCAGTCTCGATCTTCATTAACATCTTCGAACATCATCAAGATATTCGTTCGTTTCCAGAAGCTTCGTCATATGCTGCGCTCGAGTCTCACAACCGTCATCATCATGATCCTTCAAGTTTGTGAAACGGAACTGAAAGTTGAAGATGATGGAAAGATTCTGTGAGAGAATAGAGATTTGACGGTGAAGTTTGAACGAAGGTGAGAGAGGTTGAGAAGGAGAAGAACGAACGAGAGAGAGTGAAGCTGACGAGAAAGACGGCGAGTGAACAGTGATACGGGGGGAACCTAGGGTTTTTCTGAGGGTAAACGAGGGAGGGAGAGGACTGTGTGGACTGGACTGGGCCCATTGGCTTCTTTCAATCCGTACACCCCCCGTTTTGGACATACCCCTCCGTTGCTGATTATTGTTTGGTTATTGGGATGGACCCAACGTTTTGGGCATACACCCCTCCGTTTCCCTTCTACACCCCCTCCTCCGTGTGTAAATGGGCTGGGCCTTTCTGGTTACACCCCCCGTTTTGACCTCAACCCCCTGTTTTTGTTTTTTTTCTTCAGAATTTCCTTATTGGGCTGGGCCCTAACAATTATGTTCTATTTTTTGCTGCACCCCTAGCAGCAGTTTTGCACCCCCTTTGTGTTTTTCTCTTTTTTCCTTATTTTCTTTTATTTTCTTTTGTTTAGATTTTTTAAAAAGAAAAAGAATATGTAATAAAAAATAATGGAAGGATATAAAAATGATAGAAATATTATATTAGCTCATAGATTTTAATATTTTCTTTTTAGGATATAATTTCTCATAGAGTTTATTTTACATTTTTAGAAGTAGTTTTAAATGTCCATTTGTTAGGGGACTTTTTACACTTTTAGAAGTAGATTTGAAAGTCCACTTGTTAGGGGACTATTTTTCATTAGATTTTCCATGTTAGATGGATAGGATTTTTTTTTAGGAATTTTATTCTCCTGTACTCAATCATTGTAATTTTTCCGAATATTAATAAAATGAGATTTGTGATGTGGTCTCCGTTCTACCCGTAGTTAGGCCGAACTACAGCTGCTCTGACTTTCTCTGATGAGAATATGTAGGCATAGGATGCGATATCCTAGCGAGCACACTAACAACTAACCTTTTGTTCTCTCGCTGCTGTGCGATCGAGACTTTCCCGCTGACGACTGATGTTATCCTTTTCTCTTGCCCGAGTGCATTTGAGACCAGACCGTAGTTCTAGTTCCTGTAGGTTCCCATGCCTCGAAACCCGACATACTATGTCCGTTCTACCGCAAACAGGTACGCCTAAGTCTCCAATGGTCGAGCAGCGTCCACCTAACTGCTAGAATGCGTAAGCTAGTATCGTCAACTTAATCTCTCACCCCCGTGTGACCGAGAACACCCTGTCTAGCCGTAGTTAGTCTGAACTACATCATGCTCTGATTTCTCTGAAGAGAATACGTAGGCCCGAGACGCGACGTCTTGCCGAGCAAACTAACCCGTAGTTTCCCAAACTACGTCGACTCTGATTTTCTCTGATGAGAATACGTAGGCATAGAGTGTGACGCTCTATCGAGTCAATTTCTTTCCGTTTACATTTAGCAGCCGTAGATAGATTGTTTTTCACCCGTCCAAGTAAACACAACAAGCGAGGATCCCGTCGAGTACGACGGACGTGAGGGGTGCTAATACCTTCCCCTTGCGTAACCGACTCCCGAACCCAGACAATGGTTGCGACGACCTTGTCTTACCCTTTTTCGTCAGGTTTTTTCCGATCGTTTCCTTTCCCGTTCCGAGGGATAAATAACGAAAGGTGGCGACTCTTCTGTTGTGCCAGCACCTTATTTTCGCGCAAGCGACAGCTGGCGACTCTGCTGGGGAATCCAACGGTTCCCTGCGAGAGTCAATCCTAACGCTTGTATGTTTACTTGTTGGGTTGCGTTTATTTATCGCATTTTACTTCTCGCACTTTATTTCCCGCATTTTATTTTCAGTATAATATGATTATCTGTGCTGTTGTGGGATGGGAGTTCTGATGAGTGAGAAGCCAGACCCAGGCTTGAGTGCACCATAGAATTAGAGTGGAAATTAGTGGGCGCGTGCTTGCTTTGTAGGCACTAGTGTCTCATGAAATCCACGCTCAGACGAGGTTCTCCCGGTTGGCTTCTCTTTCAACCCTTTGGGTTGAGACGGTTGCTGGTTTGGTGGATTGTCGACTCTGGGGACCGATCATTTGTGATTCAACTAAGTGAGGTCGCTTCATGAGCTGGTGATGCCACACCTTCTGGGTATCGTATCACCCCTCTTGAAAGTCTGTGACGCTGATGAACGCATAGGATGCCAAACTTGAGTCAGTTTAAGTCCATACCCGTGAGTGGGAGGGTTTTTGCAGGAAACTTGACTTCCAGCCTACCCGATATCTTGGTTTTCTCTCGTCAGAGCAGACTTATCCTGGCAGCAGCGCAGCAGCAATCAGAGCTTTGTGGGGGTTGTGACCCCGTGTTTGCTGCATCTTACATTGCATCTGCATGAGCATTCCTGCATCATATTGCATATCATTCGCCAGCTAGTCAGAGCTTTTATCCGGCCGTTGTTTTGATTCTGAAGGTGAGTGTTGAAGACGACCAAGGGGCTGAAGCAGATTTGATCAGAGTCAAGCAATAAAGTCAGTTGAAAGTTGTGGGTAGCTATGTCAGAGAGCAGCTTCCAGTTTGTTGATACCTCGTCAGGTTTCACTGTGACGTCCAATCCTTTGTATGGATCTCCGCATGACGAAGACTTTCCGCAAGTGAACAACCTTACTGCGGCTTAGCTTGTACCACCTTCTGTTGAAGACCGAGGTCTACGTGAGCAGTTTGTTGTCCGAGGTGAACGTTCTCCTTCTGCTGATATCTCAGACTACCAGGGTTTTGCCTTCCCTGTGCCAAAGTCCCGAAGAGAGGTCCCGATAGCAAAGGCTGAAGACCCATTAGCTCCCGTGTATGCTGAAAGGTTTCGTGCATTGGATGAGAGATTCAAAGCCTTGAAAGGTAAAGACGTTGTTAACCCTAGTGCTGCAGATATGTGTTTTGAAAAGTACAAAGGAGATAGTTGCCCGAAGCAACATTTGGTGATGTTCTGCCGAAGAATGACTTCATTCGTGCATGACGACAAGCTGATGATTCACTGCTTTCAAGATAGTCTGACAGGGGCGTCTTTGAGTTGGTATATGCAGTTAGAGAGTGATCAGATCCGATCATGGGTGGATTTAGCCAATGCTTTCCTGAAACAGTACGACTACAATCTTGATGAGGCTCCTAGTCGCATGCAGCTGCAAGAATTGTCTCAAGAGAACAATCAACCTTTCAGAAAGTATGTTCAGAGATGGAGAGAATTTGCTGCCAGAGTGCAACCACTGCTTCTAGACCAAGAGTTGAAAGGCATGTTCGTAACCTCCTTGTAGAGCCCGTACTTCGAAAGAATGCTTGGAGTTGCACCAAATTTCTCTGAATTGGTAAGGGCAGGAGAACGCATCGAGTATGGTGTAAAGACTGGAAGAATCCAGAATGTTTCAGGCGGTCAGGCTAGTGAAACTGAATCTCTCTGTAGCTTTCAAACTGAAGAAGGAATTGTGATCAATGCAATCATGAATGATGTTGGGTATCCTCAAGTCGAATCGGTGAAATCTGTTGGTTCTCCGTCTTCTCAGCGGTCAGTATCTTCTGTGTCTCGTTATTCTGGACAGACAATTGTGCCTGGGGCACCCTATCAGGAACTTTATGTCGCTCCTCTTGCAAATCCACGAGCCCGTAGCAAGGGTTATCAGAATCAGCGTCAGAACCAGAACCGACCTCGTAACAACTTGGAACCAAGGAATGCTCCTTCTCATCCAGTTCCTATGTCGTATAGTCAGATTCTTCCACAGTTGATTCAGAATTCTTTGGTGGAACCAAAAGCTCTTAAGCCCGTGCCAGAGCCTTACCCTCCTGGGTACAATCCCCATGCTCAGTGCGGTTACCATGGTGGATCTCCGGGGCATTCAACTGAAGATTGCAAAGCTTTTCAGGCAAAAGTGCAACAATTGATCGATAAAGGGTGCATTTCCTTTCCAGAAGGAGTTTTGGTGGTGCATGACAACCTCTTAGCCATCTGAGCTCGCAGATTCAGAGGTTTATTTCCAGAAGCCAGTGGTCCAGACGGGCAGACGTCCTCAGCATTGGCAGTCCTCGGACTTTTTTTTATCATTTGCATTTGTAGTTTCTTCTCTGTTAGTTACTACTTGCTGTTAAACATTGTATGTTTCGAATGGTAATATTAATAAAGTGACTATGCATTTTTTTGAATTAATCATGTCGTTGTCACTCATTTACTGCATTGCACTGACACTTGCACTTTATTCACTCCACTTTATCACTATGATTAGTAAAGATTGGAGGGAGGATGACGAAACTGAATACTCATAACCGATGATCGTATGCTTTCAGATAAAACCTTGCCTATGATGTACAGGCATTGTTTCAAATCCCCTAAACACCGGAGAGATAAGGAAGAGAATCCCTTATTAACCACTTCGAGCCGATTAGTAGGAGTTCTTTCGGACTTTTAAACCCTTACATCTTAACCCGGGGCAGGGTAGTTGTCGGTTAGCTTGATCGAGCGTTCAAGTCTTATAGAGGAGTGTTGTCTTTCGAGGACCAATCACATCATATTCCTCCCCAGAGGTCGTACCTCGTCAACCGCAATGGTTAAACCTCACCAATCAAGAGTGAGACAGTTATAAACCTCTCGGATGAATCCAGACAGCCAGTGTCGCACGACTTGTTCCAAAAAAAAAAGGAATAAGAAAGCCGGCTAAGTAAAAAGAAAAGAAAAGCTGGAAAGCAAATACTTAGGCAAAAATCAGGGCATCCCGCTGGACTTCAAAAGGAAAATTGAAAAGAACTCTGAAGAGTCAGTCCAGGCAAAAATTAGGGAATCAAAAGAATGAATAAGAAAGGATATAAAAAGAAAAATCCTCAAACAGGGACACAGTCGTGTAGATACGGGCACCGAAACAAAAAAGGAGTAACTGTCACTCTGAATACCTTGTGAATTCTTTAACCAGTTGTTCCCAATATTCAACATACCTCTCGAAGAGGCGAGCGCTCGAGCCAAGTTAACTGAACTTTAGGATCGGAGATCATCACGTAGAAGGGGTGGGTACAAATCATAATTTGAGCCAAATATCCTTTGTTTCACGAACCGTGAACCCGGCCACAATACAACCCTTAAAAGACCTAATTGAGGCAGGGTTTGTTCTGAAAGCGCATTACGATAAGGTTGAGTAACCTGACTCCTACATGATTTGCTAATGATATCCTTGTTGTAGTTTTCACTGATCACATCAGCACTACGTTTGAACTCTTTGGTTCATTCGTCACTCACTATCATGACACGTAAATGAGTGACAGCACAAATTTTTTTCAAAATCTGCATGAACACTGCATTAAAATTACCATTCGTGAATAGACAATTTTAATTGCAGGTCAGTAGTTGATACGAAGGAACTCCAACAGGGAATAATCAATCAGGACTGAATCGCTAGCAGTCTGGATCAGAATGGTATACTGCGAAACCCTGTGAATCTGGGGCATTGACTTCCAGTGAGTTTAGAATCAGGGACAAGTCCCTAAGTATCAGTTGATTATGGGACAGTTTGTTCGAGAAGCAGTTGATCAGAAGTGGATCTTCTCGAGACCCGATCAGGGGCAATCGTCTAGAAATCCTGTGGTTTGAGGGTGGATCCCTCCAATGTTCAATCAGGGCATGTTGAGTCGCTCAACGCTCGTTCAGGGGCAAGCTACTTCAGTATACTGAAACAAACCATGCTGAGAGTTGTTTAGTTGAGGATGAATCCTTCCGTTGTACAGATGTTGGGGCAGGCCATCTGAACATTGTCTCGTTGCCAGCTGTTTTCTGTTCAGAATGAATTTTCCCAAGAGTCGGATTGGAGCAAGTTGAATTGCACTAGGGTAAGTTGTTCAAATGAGTTTGTTCACCCCAGCAAGAGTTGAGTGTCGGGGAATCGTGTCATTACCCTACCAAAAACCTGAGCCTTCTGAAGAAGCCTTGTTGTCATTGGATTGTTATCCTACAACCTAACCTGTTACTTGGCTGAACCTTGTAACCAAATCGTTTTAAAGTCCAGTTCTCGTCTGGCAAGCCGGAGATCAGTTTTCGTCTGAAATCTAAACCAGAAACCAGCCCTGCCTGGTCACCTTTTCTTTAACCTATTGTTCAACCAGTTCTCGCCTGGCTGACATAGTTTTAAAGCCCAGTTCTCGCCTGGCAAACCAGAAATCAATTCCCGTCTGATATCCAGAACCCGTAAGTCAGTTCTCGTCTGACAACCTAACATATGTCGCTATCAGTTCTCGTCTGATAGTCCACCTTGAATGCTAGTTCTCGTCTAGCATATCCCTTTCAAATCCACTTTTGTTGGTAACCAGACATAAACCTATCCCTAAACCAGAAAAAGCCTAATTGTACCTGGCCCGATGATTCTGAGTGACTCGTATGTTGTCACATTCCCCGACACAAGGCTCGAGTGATCCCAACTCCATGATTGGTATTCTGTATTCCCTGTGTTGATGTTATTGAATCAGGATGGTTTTCTCAGCAGAGACGTGCAGTTTGAGATTGGTTCCCCTGAGCAGTTTGAGACTGCAGCAAATTGAGATGGCATTTATCCCTTATCAGAGTAGGATCAAGATTATCCTCGGCAGGGCGATATTGAAATCCCCGGCAGAGTATGGCCATCCCAAGCGTTGAACGTTGATTAGCCTGATGTGCTATTTCCCAAGTGGGTTAAGACTGAAGCCTTCCCTGACCGGCAGATTTGGGTTTATTTCCCCAGTAGTGGGACTGATGTAATGTTGTATCCCCACAGAGTCCGAGTTTGACTCCTTTTCCCTCCGAGTCCAGGTTATTGACTCATTCCTCAAGCAGAGGTCGACGGTGATTCCCTCATTGAGTAATCTCCAGACGGGTAAATTTCGATGTCGGACAGAGAAGAGTTATTTCTCAGCAGTTTGCTTCGTACCCTATAAGGACTTAGGATGCTCAAAAAGGACTGTTCCGGGTCGTTTTCCTCAGTGAAGTGAGATTCAATTTCAGTGGTCGATTGTTATCTTCCGCAGACGCCAGAGGTGTTTCCTTGATAGGATCAGTACATCTCCAACAGAGTTGTATAATGAGTAGCTAAGGATTGATATCCCCAGCAGTGTTGATACACAGGTATTCCTCATCAGACTTGATAGTCCAGCAGGTGTTACCCAGAAGGGTCAGTCTCCGAAAGGCGTATGCGAGATTACCCTCAGCATATCAGGATTGATATCCCCGATAGAGTGTAGTAGCATCTCCCCGCAGAGTCTGAATACGGGACCAGGAGCATTGATATGTATCCCCAAGCAGAGAAGATTCTCTCCCCAAACAGATGTACCCTAAAGGAACGTCATCTCCTCAGCTGAGTCAGGCGCCGAAGCGTGTGCTCATCCCCTAGCACCGGGTCACAAGTGCAGGTCTCGTAGGAAATTATTCGTACGCCGAAGTATGCAGCAACTGACGGTGCCAGACTGAAGTCTCCAGCGGAATTGAAATTCTCCACCATAGTCGTACTCTCCCCCGAAGTCGAATGATTCCTTCTTCCCCAGCGGAATTGAAATTCCCCACCAGAGTCGTACTCTCTCCAGCAAGCAGAATGATTTCTTCTTCCTCAGCCGAGTTTGCAGATCCCCAAGAGAGCCGAGTCCTTGGAGGCCGTTTAGACCATGATTGGTTTTCCCCAGTAGAATGTTGAATAGCTGATGTTGTATTTCCCCATCGGAGTCGTTCTCTCCAGGAAAGTTTAGTCACGAAGGCCGCGCAGTTTATTTCTGCGATTGACATCGTTTTCCTCAACAGTTTATGGTTTGAATACCCAGGTCAGCAGGTTCAGGTTCTCATAGAGCTTCGTTCCCCTGCATCAGTCAGCTGAAGATCATTTCCCCAGACGGAGTCCAATTGAGATTGGCGTGACCTTGTTCTCCTCAGCAGGATGAGTCCTCTATCTGAGTAGTTCTTTCTCCTTGACAGGAGGCTTTTCCCTTCAGCATTTATTTTGCTGATGGGGCCATAGCATGTTGCATGATTGCATAGCATTTACCCTGAAAACGCGTAGCATTTCCACCGTATGGAGCATTACGTCATTGTCAAAGTATATGCATATGAGACATGAGCCAGGTCGCCACCGTTCTTGTGTTGCAGATGTTCCTCCTCAGAATGGTTTGATCAAGATGATTCTTGAATTCTCCCCAGCAAAGTCGTTTGGTCCAAGATGATTCTTGAAGTCCTCAGCAGTTGATTCATCCAGAATGATTTCTGGAGCCCCGAAGCGGAGTTACTTGATAGTTCTCCAGAATCCCCAGCGGCGATGCGTCAGCCCCAGCAGGTTTCTAACGGCGAAGTTGAAACATCCCTTGAAGACTCCACGATTGAAGTCTGACCGTGTTAATGAAGCCGTTCTCTCAGCTGATGCGGAGTGCCTGATGGCAGAGGTTTAGATGCTCCCAGTTGGCTCATGATTGACCAAGAATTCTATTCCCGACTTGCTGACAAAGTCCGGCTGATGCCCGACAGTTTCTTTGAATGCCTGATGGCATGATCAACCTGATGGTTGAAGTCCGGCTGATGCCCGACAGTTTCTTGGAATGCCTGATGGCATGATCAACCTGATGGTTGAAGTCCGGCTGATGCCCGACAGTTTTCTTGGAATGCCTGATGGCATGATCAACATGATTGTTGACCTGACGAGTCCCGGGGAATTCTTCTGCTGCGACACAGAACGCCTGATGGCATAATCAACCCTGTATTGCCGGTTACCGAGTGACCAGTGACCCCTTGATGAATTAAGGACAAATATCTACAGCAAAATCAGATGATCATCCTGACGGAGATTTGAAATCAGACTTTTCCCCGGTTATCGCGTGACCAATTCCCCAGTAGGGTTGCCGTGCAACTGTTATGCTCAGTGTCGAGGATGTTCCTACCGACCAGAGTATCGTTCACCTGTGTGTGGTATCCAGACCTCCATAAAGATCATTGACACGTGTTCATCTTATCACTCTCTCCAACAGAGCCTATCATTCAAGTTCCTAATTCCCCAATGGAGTTTCTTCAACCTGACGGCGAGGTCAAGCGATGTTGAGAGTTGACGGCGAAGTCAGATTATGTTGAGTACACTACGGCGATGTCGGGTGTTTCTCAGTGTTATAGTTGGTTGACGGTGATGTCAGATTCTTTGATGTCCCAGCGGCGATGTTGGATGTTTGGTTGACAGCGATGTCAGATTCTTTAGTTCTCCAGCGGCGATGTTAGCTGTGTGTTTCTGGCGGCGATGTCAGGTGATTTAGTTTTTCAGCGGCGATGTTGGGTGTTTTGGTTGTCCGACGGCGATGTCAGACGCTTATTTTCATGAATGCCTGACGGCGAGGTCAGGTGTCTGATGATAATGTCAAAGGAATTTAATATGGACAACTGACGACAAAGTTCAGATCAGTATTTCCCCAGCTAGTTGCCTTGCAGCTATGATTTCAGCTTCCGAAGATTTGTTCTCATCAGAGTACCATGTACTTGTGTAGTTGGCAAATTTCCGGGTTCTTTGGTATTCAACCGTCTTCTACCTATGAATGTTTGAAAGCCGTTCGCTCTTCAACCCTTCAGGTCCAAGTCGTTTGAATAGGGGCAGCTGTTGAACCCTAAAATTTGACCAACTACTTATCGCAATTTGGCTCATGTTTTGAATCATTGCATTTTGCATTTGCATACCACGTACATTGCATTTTTTCCAGTCAAATTGGTTTATCGGGATCACAGCCCTCTGATAGCATTTCAGACCAATACGAGGACGTATTTTGGTGAATCGGTGCTCGTCCTGGTGTTTTCAGCTCTCGCTGTTGTTTTGAGGACCTTTCGGTGTCCGAATTTTTACCGTTTATTTCGATATAGTTCGCTAATCGATTTAATCGGCTTTCTCGTATTTTTATATTTTTCCCCTTATTTTCTAGAATTTTTAATAGATTTAATTCATTTTTCTAGGTATTAGATAGATTTTTTTAAATAGCTTTTAGATATTAATTGATTTTTTAATAGTTTAGGGATTTCTTTAATAATTCTTAAATAGATTTTAGAATAAATCATTTTTTAGATATTAAGTAGAGTTTTTTAAATTTTTTTTAATAGGGTACTTCTTTTACTAGTTTTTTAAATAGAAATTAATAGAAATTTTCTATTTTTATTAGTATAGAAATTAATAGTAAATAGGATTATTAGAGAATAATAGAAGTTAATAGTTTTTTAAAGTTTAATTAGATGTTAATTCTCCTTTTTAGATTTAATAGAGTTTAATTAGATTTTAATCTTTTGTTTAGATTTTAATTGGATTTATCAGAATTAATTAGGATTATGATTTGTTTTAATTTTCATTTAGTTTAATTACTGTTTTTAATTTTCGGATTAGTCTTAATGGTAGTTTTAAGTCTTAATTAGCTTTTTAATCAGTATTAATTGCAGTTTTAATTGTGTTCATTAGTCATTAAGTGGTCAGATTTTAGTTAATCCTTCATTAAGTCTGAATTTCGTGGGCCCATTGTCTTGGAGGCCCAATCCCCAGTCCAGTGCAGTGACACTTGTCACGCTATAAAGAGCCCACGCATGCATTCTGAAGCTCTCTCCAATTGCCACGTTCCCACTTCCATCAGCACTCAAGCCACGCCTCTCTCCAGTTTTCCACGTTTTTCCCCATTTTCTTGCCACGTTGCAAGCTCTGAGAACCCCCACCTCACTTCTCCCATCAGCCACCTAGCAACACACGTGCCTCACCCTCTCACTTCCACACCGCCACGTGCCTCACTCTCTCTTCCCAGCCTCCACCTGTCTTCACCCTAGCCCCCGCCGGATGCATGGCTGCCGGCCATGCAACCACCACCTCCACCAGACTCCGGCCACCGTAACCGCCCTCCGACCGCCGTAACAGCCTCACCGGAAAAATCAAAAACACCAGAAATTCATCCAGATTCTCTGATCTTCATCATCGTCCTCATCCACAACTCCACCCAGAAACTCATCAATCTTCATGATTTCCCAGGAACGATCCAGAAGATCCGTTCGCGTTCATCGCTTCCCCAGAACATTCATCATCATAACGTGTTTCCGGTTCATCATCAGGTTCATAGAACTCCAAAGCACCTACAGATTCAACAGCGTTCGTCATCTTTAGCAACTTCCCTCAAGATCTTTGTGCGTTCATCAACGGATTGCGAGATCGTCATCAAGAGCCTTCAAGTTGTTCTTCCAACATTTTCCAGGAAGCTACAGCCAGGTTCATCCAAGATTCAACGAAATTGACATGTGTTCATTATCAATAATCTTCAGGATTCAAGATCTTCATCAGATCTTCATCATCTAACTTCCTGATCCGTAAATTTGTCTCCGATCCAAACTCCTTCCATCAAGTATCCACCAGATTCATCAACAAATTTCCAGAGCTTCATAGAATCTTCAACCTTGATCATCGGCATCTCCAGAAATTGAAAGATCCTCAATGAAGTCCTTCGCGCATGTTCATCCGGCTTCGTATGATCTTCATGCATCTTTCCAGATCACCAGATCCAGTCTCGATCTTCATTAACATCTTCGAACATCATCAAGATATTCGTTCGTTTCCAGAAGCTTCGTCATATGCTGCGCTCGAGTCTCACAGCCGTCATCATCATGATCCTTCAAGTTTGTGAAACGGAACTGAAAGTTGAAGATGATGGAAAGATTCTGTGAGAGAATAGAGATTTGACGGTGAAGTTTGAACGGAGGTGAGAGAGGTTGAGAAGGAGAAGAACGAACGAGAGAGAGTGAAGCTGAGGAGAAAGACGGCGAGTGAACAGTGATACGGGGGGAACCTAGGGTTTTTCTGAGGGTAAACGAGGGAGGGAGAGGACTGTGTGGACTGGGTTGGGCCCATTGGCTTCTTTCAATCCGTACACCCCCCGTTTTGGACATACCCCTCCGTTGCTGATTATTGTTTGGTTATTGGGCTGGACCCAACGTTCTGGGCATACACCCCTCTGTTTCCCTTCTACACCCCCTCCTCCGTGTGTAAATAGGCTGGGCCTTTCTGGTTACACCCCCCGTTTTGACCTCAACCCCCTGTTTTTGTTTTTTTCTCCAGAATTTCCTTATTGGGCTGGGCCCTAACAATTCTGTTCTGTTTTTTGCTGCACCCCTAGCAGCAGTTTTGCACCCCCTTGTGTTTTTCTCTTTTTTCCTTATTTTCGTTTATTTTCTTTTGTTTAGATTTTTTAAAAAGAAAAAGAATATTTAATAAAAAATAATGGAAGGATATAAAAATGATAGAAATATTATATTAGCTCATAGATTTTAATATTTTCTTTTTAGGATATAATTTCTCATAGAGTTTATTTTACATTTTTAGAAGTAGTTTTAAATGTCCATTTGTTAGGGGACTTTTTACACTTTTAGAAGTAGATTTGAAAGTCCACTTGTTAGGGGACTATTTTTCATTAGATTTTCCATGTTAGATGGATAGTATTTTTTTTTAGGAATTTTATTTTCCTGTACTCAATCATTGTAATTTTTCCGAATATTAATAAAATGAGATTTGTGATGTGCTCTGACTTTCTCTGATGAGAATATGTAGGCATAGGATGCGATATCCTAGCGATCACACTAACAACTAACCTTTTGTTCTCTCGCTGCTGTGCGATCGAGACTTTCCCGCTGACGGCTGATGTTATCCTTTTCTCTTGCCCGAGTGCATTTGAGACCAGACCGTAGTTCTAGTTCCTGTAGGTTCCCATACCTCGAAACCCGACATACTATATTCGTTCTATCGCAAACAGGTACGCCTAAGTCTGCAATGGTCGAGCAGCGTCCACCTAACTGCTAGAATGCGTACGCTAGTATCGTCAACTTAATCTCTCACCCCCGTGTGACCGAGAACACCCTGTCTAGCCGTAGTTAGTCTGAACTACGTCATGCTATGATTTCTCTGAAGAGAATACGTAGGCCCGAGATGCGACGTCTTGTCGAGCAAACTAACCCGTAGTTTCCCGAACTACGTCGACTCTGATTTTCTCTAATGAGAATACGTAGGCATAGAGTGCGACGCTCTATCGAGTCAATTTCTTTCCGTTTAGATTTAGCAGTCGTAGATAGATTGTTTTTCACCCGTCCAAGTAAACACAACAAGCAAGGATCCCGTCGAGTACGACGGACGTGAGGGGTGCTAATGCCTTCCCCTTGCGTAACCGACTCCCGAACCCCGACAATGGTTGCGACGACCTTGTCTTACCCTTTTTCGTCAGGTTTTTTCCGATCGTTTCCTTTCCCGTTCCGAGGGATAAATAACGAAAGGTGGCGACTCTTCTGTTGTGCCGGCACCTTATTTTCGCGCAAGCGACAACGGTCGAATTGCAAAATTCCCTCATCAATCATGGCCTGAATACCTCTCTTCAAATCAATACAGCCCTCTGGTCGAGTCCAACAATCCAAACAATACTCGTCACATCCAGGGAAGACTCCCCCTTTCAGCAATCTGCATTTAACATAGCTTAAATGCGTCTTCAGATCATTTACGTCCATAACCAAATCCAAATCTTCTTCTGTCAGAATAGCATTCGCTCCATGATTCGGCATTGGTTGTTGTACAATGTTGGGACCATCATGACTGAAGTTAATGACTTTACTATCAATAAAATCCTAGACTTTATGTTTAAAAGCATGACAACTCTCGATATCATGTCCGAGTGCCCCTGAATGAAATTCACAATGCTTACTAGTATCATACCCGTAAGGAAGCGTTCCTGTGGGCGGGTCCAATGTTCTTTTTTCAACCAGATTCAAACCTAACAGTGTTTGAAGCAGTTCTGCATACGTTGACGGAGGTGCATCAAATACCCTATTTGGCTTCCCATTCTGAATCCTTCTCTGAGCAGGATTATGCCTTTGTTGTTGTTGCTGTTGTTGTGGTTGTTGTCATTGTTGAGGTATAGGAATCGTCACACTAGCAACATGTTGTTGAATATACTGATTCCTACCTCTACCTCGTCCTCGACCATCATACACTGCACTAGCGTCTCCTTGTCTTCTACCACCAAAGACCTTTTTTGCACCTCCAGCTGAGGTTGATTCACCGGCTTGAATCTTACCAATTTTAATGCCATTTTCAATTCGTTCTCCCATGAGTATCATGTCAGAGAAACTACCCATCGAGCAATTGAGCAATTTATCATAATACATCCCAGAGAATGTTCCAACAAAAATATCAATCAATTCCCTTTCAACCATAGGAGGGTGTACCCTTGCTGCAAGATCACGCCAATGCTAGGCGTACTCCTTGAAACTCTCCCCATTCTTCTGAGAAAGACTTTGAAGCTGAACCATATTTGGCGCAAGGTCACTATTAGTGTCTGACAAAAGCATCTGCCAACTCCTTCCAACTTCTGATCTATGCAGGCTCTAGTCCCATGACCATTCCAGCGATGGTCCCGACAAATTATCTTGGAAAAAATGCATAAGCATCTTCTCATCATCAGAGTAAGCAGACATCCTCCGGTAATATGAATGCACATGAACCCGTGGGCATGTATCCCCTTTATATTTATCGAAAGTAGGAGCTTTGAACTTCAATGGCACCCTCAGCCCAGGAACTAGCCCCATTATAGTCATGTCCAAACCTGCAGAATTTTGATTGGCTATACCTCTTATCTGTTCCTCCAGCATTTTAATCCTCCAATCATTATCAGTGGGACCTTCAAAACCCATGCCTTGCCCAGAAAAGGCATCTTCCTGACGATCTTTGTCCCAATATGGACCCTCATTACCATACCCGTCATACGCAACATTACGACCATATCCTTGTTGATTAAAGTTAGGACCACGTCCTCTATTACCAAATCCTTGATTAGCCCCGCCTGGTCCGAAACCAGCATTGAAAGGACCCATCCCAACACCATTGGTATTCACATTGCCAAACCCAGCATTGCCGTAGCCATTATTACCATAACCTTGATTGTTATCACCAAACCCTATGTTGCCGAAGCCCTGATTATTAAAACCATCATTGTCATCCTGATTGCCAAAGCCAAAACCCTGATTGTTGTCACCGAAACCAATATTGATACCAACATTTCTATTGGTTTCCACATTCCCATTTCCATTATCAGCATTTCTGTTACCAGCGTTGCCGTTGCCATTGCCGGTACCAGTCTCACCAGCATTTGGTATCACTTCCTCCCTGCGAGGGGTCTCAACACGAACAGAGTTATATTCAGTATTACCAGCCGCTCGCGCCAGCAGCGGTTGCACCAGAGTTTGAAGATATTTCTGGCCCTTTGCCACAGCCTCCATGGCCTGCATGAATTGGGCCAACCTATCCCGGATCTCCTGCATCTCAGCTTGTACCTGGTCCATGATCTTCTTACAGTTGCTTCTTGTAGCGTACCGGTGAGTTCTCTGTTCGTCAATCTTGAAACAACCTGAAAGATGCAGGAGATAAGATTCGAGCTCAAAAAAGGTACCTGCCATGCAATATGAATATACAGATGCACACATGTAAATATGCAACAGGTTAATCCCCCCCCCCCCCCCCCGATTCTAGTTCCGGAGAAGAAGCCATAACGACAATGGAGTCCCAAGTAAACAAGCACAGAATCAGAAACCTCATACATAAACAAATGCCAAGAGGCAGAGTACAAAGGTAAAACCGAATACAACTGAAAAGACCTCGGCCAACAAGCCCGGCGATGGTCAAAATACAAGCACGAATAACATACTACAAGAGAAAAACAAAGATAAATCAGGACGGATGGCACGCCCGGACATCTCCCAATAGCCTCAACGTATCCGGATGACCTGGTCTGGAGAGCAGTTCTTCTATTAGTAATGTGTGTCGCCTAATAGTGGATCTCAGCTTTTTGGCATCCTCTACACAGGCTCCCTTGCCAAAACACTCATCAAGCCTGCATCTCTTGAAGCCAGCCTTCAGTTCACAACCCCTCATTTCTTTGACCATGTTGCTCACTCTAAACTCAGCATCACGTCTAAGAGATGTCTCTTCAGCAATCTTCGCATACTTAGTGCTGAGCTGCTCCTCTAACCGGGAAATCTGAAGCTTCAACTCATCTTCACGCTCCTTCCGACTAGTAAGCGTGGCATTCCACAAAAATTCCCATTTGGAAAGTCGAGAATAAGGCTTGTTCAGAAGCTCTTTCTTAGTAGCAAGCACACTACTAACACCATTCAAGGTTACTCCCACATTCTCTCTCCTACTGGTCTCTTTAGTCAAATATGAACCCAACCTGTTAATCATCTCAGTCTGTTTCTTCAAAGTGAAGGTTGCCTCACTCTTCTCATGCCGAAGCTGGAAAATCTCTTTCTCTAACTCTTCATTTGCTCTTTGAAACTCTTCCTTTTCATCCAACAGCTTGTTATACTTCTCAATCTCTACTGAAGTAGGTTCCTCAATCACCGGAAGATACAAAGGCTCTACAGCAGGATATGGCATCAAAGACTTTTCAACCCTTTCATGGATCCAGAGCCGATAAGGATTATAAGCTCGACTGTCACTCTTGCCAAGTAATGTCTTTCCTTTTCTGTGAACACTACCCCAAGCATGCCTCAATCTGACCAAAACATCTCCATCTAATAAACCCGTGAGATACAGAGATTCCTGTATCTCGTCTTCAACCGGAGAATCCCTCAAAGCATAACCGAACTGTCTCACAAACAAAGAAGGGTTATAGTTAATACAACATTTTCGTCCAATCAAAGGAACGTTCGGAAAGCCACTGCAACTATATATAATATACGTTCCGAGCAGGTTCTGATCAAACCAAACAATGTTCTCAGAACACAATCCCATCAATCGGGAAGACCAATCTAAAGTACCAGCAATATCAACAAAAGGTCCCGTCCTAGGAAGATGTCCCTGAAACCACCTGGACAGAAGAGGTACATAGCAAGAAACATTCTTTCCCCGACGCTTCTCATTCTTATAGTGAATAGAATGATAAACGTCACCCAAGAGAGTAGGCACCAGATTCTTCGAGGCAAGAATAAAGAATGCATCTGAGTCAACAAAATCAGGCAAGTTGGGGAACAAGACAATCCCATAAATGTAAACAGCCAGAATAGCACTGAAGATAATCCAACATCCATCCTTCGCACACTGCGTAGCCTTCTCAACCAAGCACGAAAGATGAAAACCATAAAATCCATTCAGCTTGACCAAACCTCCAGGGAACTCAGAAGCATCTAAACTGACAATCTCATCAAGCTTAGCCAACTCAGGCTCAGTATCCTCGTGAATAAAAGGCATCTGATCTAACACAGGAACTCCTAGCATATCAGAATATTCCTCCAAAGTAGGAGCCAAAATAAAATCAGGGAACTAGAAGCATCTCAACTGAGGCTCGTAAAACTGCATCAAGGTATACAATCCAGTCATCTCAAACACAGAAGGTCTGCACACCAAACTGAGCAGTTTCCCATAAGACTCTCTAAACTCAGCCCTCACTCTCTGATCTGCTAGAGCAATCAACCGCAACAAGGAACTGATATCTGGAGAAGGCAACCTATAAGCAACTGTTCTCTTCATGGACTCCATGTCTGGCAAGAAGAACACTAGAATCTGAGGGGAAAAAGCACACCTGAAACATAAATACACGTTAATGAAATGCAAACATGAAAATGCGAATGCATATGTAGACAGGGGATCAAGTGTAGTGCGGAAGAACTGTGTTGTGCTATACTGCAACTAGAGAACCATCAGATCTTCTCCTCAACCCAAACCAACCACAAAAGAACCCTCACAACCAATTCTCACTGACAGAGACAAACCAGGTGTTCTGAGGCCAGAGTTTTCCTACAAAAAGACCCACCTACCCCTCACAGGTATGTACTTAACTCGCAGACGAGGTACGACATCCTCTGCGGTCATCAGCGTCACAGACTTTCAAGAGCGATGATACGATACCCAGAAGGTGTGGCATCATCGTCCCTTGAAGAGGCCTCACTTAGCCGAATCCCAAATGATAGGTCCCCAGAGTCGACAACCCTCAAATCCAACAACCTGTCGAGCCCAAAGGGCCAGGCAAGATGCCATCAAAGAGAATCTCGTCTGAGTGCAGATTTCGTAGCTAGCTGGTGCGAACAAAGCAAGCAGGCTAACCAGTACTTTCTACTTCTAAGTCTATGTGCACTCAAGCCCAGGTCCGGCTCATCTCTCAAACTAACCCTCTACCCACAGCAAAACAACAATAATATATAGTACTGAAAGTAATGACAGAAAGATAAATACATACAAAACCCTAGACGGGAAAACAAGCACTAGGATTGACTCGCATAGGGAACCGTTGGAGTCCCCAACAGAGTCGCCATCTGTCGCTACTGCGAAAATCGGCGCCGGCTATGACAAAAGAATCACCACCGTGTGTTATTTATCCCAAAAGAGGGAAAGGAAACGCTCAGAGAAAACCTAACGCAAAGAGGGAAAGGAATGGTCATCGCAACCAAATCCAGGATTCGGGAGTCGGTTACTCAATGGGAAGGTATTAGCACCCTCACGTCCGTCGTACTCGACGGGATCCACACTTGTTTTCTATCTAAGGGTATGTTTATCTATCTACTCTAAAAGGTCTAGTCCAAAAAAAAAAGAAAATGACTCGGCAAAGTATCGTACTTTATGCCTACGTATTCCCGTCTGAAACGAGAAATCAGAGTCAACGTAGTTCACCTAACCACGGGGGAAGGGGGAAGGTTGCTCGCCGAGATATCGCATCTCGTGCCTACGTACTTTCATACGGCATGAAAGATCAGAGCAAACGTAGTTCGGGCTACGGAAGACAAAAGTTTGTCTGACATTTTTTATCTCCTTATGAAAGGGTTTTCCGGATTAAGGGTCCAAGAGGACAAAAACAGAGTTTGAATGTTTGTTTGAATTTTTTACGAAAGAACTGTTTTTTAGGATGTTCGCAATCTCTGTCGCACTAGAGACTATGACCCAGGAGTGAATGCTTCGTATGTCACCCAAAGGGTACCACACTAAACATCCAAATTACTGGAGAGAGACCCTCCACCAACCTTTTCGCAGATAGCTTAAGGCTCGTAACGCACGACTTCAATTAACCTTATTACTGTATTTTTGAATTGTTTTGAGATGAGAAGAGAAAGACACCCTAAGACTATGGTTGAAAGGGAATCTACCTACTGTTATCATGCATGGTTTAAAAACCTAATGTCTATCATAATTCCCTCTTGCACAGAAGAAATCAGAGATCCTGGGGGAAAACAGAAAAGAAAGCAAGCAGTAAACAGTAAACAGTAAAATGCATGCTATGCAACAATACAAGCAAGGCAAGGGAGTCCTGCTCAACCTCAAACCTAAGAAAACAACAAGCAAGGGGAAACAAGCTCCACCTCAAACCTAGAGGTAGGCAACACAATCAAACAGACAACACAGCAAAAGAAAAACAAAGGAAGCAGCCCAAGCAGCAGCAACAATCTTCTACAGACAGCAACTTCAACCTTTAACAGCAGCTCTTGTCGGCAAAGTTGAATTGACAGCACAGTTGACAGCAAAAATTCTTCATCTTCAAGTTGGCTCCTATCTTCAAGCTTCTTCAATTCTTCATCTTCAAACTCTAGCAAGCTCCACAAGAAGAGAAATCATCATTGAGTTCAAGTTACAATGCTAGGAAACCTGATGAAGACCAAAAGAATTCATCAGGAACCCACATTAAAGAGAAAGTGCATCCTCAAAAGTTCTACTCATTAAGGCATGTCATTTATCCCTCCAAAGGATAGATGAGGCTTCCTTAAGAGGACTTTGCATCATAGGATGAGGATAGAAGCAAACAATGCATTCTATTTTTGATGAAAAGAAAATAACTACTTCTAATGGCTCTTCCTAAAACATTTAATCCTATAAGCTTCTAAAACGCTCCTAAAAAAAAAGAAAGAAAGCTCCAAACTAAGCTCCACAAGCCAATCCACAGCAGCTACAAGATGTCCAGTACCTCCTCCCAAAAGGAAACCAAGCTCTTCAAGCTCCAAAGCCACCAACAAGATCAAACAAGGCAAGGCACCAAAGAAGGAACGCCAAAGGAAACACCTACTTGTGAATTACATCTAAAATAGAAAACTAAGTTGTAAAAATCTAAGAAATTTCCTAAGGGAATATGCATGTTTTAAAATTCTAGGGTTCAAATATCAAAGCCTAAATCAACTTCTAAGTCCACTAAATAAATCCTAAGTTGAATTGTGTCAAAATAAACCATAAGTTGGGAAAGCTCTAAACATCTCACCTAAAACAAAACCTAAAATTATTAAAAAAAATCTAATAAAAATCCTAATGGAGCATACATATCTAACCTACAACATAGTCAAAAATCAAATCCAGAATCCAAACCAAATGATCAAACCAAAATCAACAAGACAGACAGGCAATTATGCAAAATAAAAGAAATAACATAAAAGAGAAAAATGCAAATTAAATTGAAAAATGCATAAAAATGCAATTTATTGATCCCAGAAAATCACAAATTGAAAGAGGAATATGGACATATTTTTAAAATATTTTTCTGATCAATAATGAATTTTCTATGATTTTTGGAATCAATATGAATTAAAATAAAATCAAAATGAATTAAAAATGAAATAATAGAAAATAAAAGCCAGAATAAAACGTGGACTGTTGGATCAAAAGACCAAGTCAAGGGATCTAGCGCTCTACAACATGCCAGCGCATTATTGAAATGGTGTGTTTCAAATGAAGTCAAAGTCAGCCGTCTGAGGAGCAATCGTGGCCACTGGTTATGCATACACGGTCAAGTCTGAAGACCTAATCTAACGCCTCACAGTCATCGTCCCAATTTAAATCAAAAACGGAGGGAAAGCCTGGATGGTGGCCGGAGAAGACCTCCGGTTGTCTTCTCCGGTGAGCAGGTGTCCACAGGTAGCCAAAACTCAACAAACTTAATATCATCTCACTCAGAATTTCACGAGGATTTCAAATCTCCTATCCAATTTCTCTAGATCAGGCTAGGTTTTGAAATCCGATTCAAAGTTCAAATGACACTTCAACATTGATCATCATCAAATCATCATTTAATTTCATAGAAATGATCCTCACACTTCCTAGATTAACCTGATCTATCCAAATCATGTTAAATCCTTAAGATCAAGCTAAACCATGTCCAAACAGAAATTGCACCTCAACCTAAATTGTCTCTAATTGCTCCAATTCTTAACCAGAAACGATCTACACTTCAATTAGATCCTAACCACATGCTCACTATGATCTACATCTTGCTATAATCAGTGGAATTTGGAAGTTTACATACCTGGTGTAGATCTACTAACAGAGGTAGCTAGAGCTTGATTCTTGCTTCAAAACTCTCCAGAAACACTCAAGGATGCAAGAGGAAGCTAAAGAAACCTTCAATTTGATCTGAATTTGCTTAGAAAAGAAAACACGATTTCAAATTGCTCCCTTGCAATTACAACTGCTATCTCTGATTCCACCACGAAATGAGCTTCAACCTGAGTCTGAATTCATCAAATGCCTTATATAGAGTGTGTCTATGGGCTTTAGAGGTTCAATTGAAGCCCAATCCAGCAATTTCAATTTTCTGTTTTTCTTTCAAAAGTTGCACATGACAGTCATGAATTTGGCATTGTAGCTTGCTCTAGAAGCTTCTAATCACTTGCAAAATGCCTTGTGAATGAAATTGGACCAAAAGGACTGCTTGAAATGCCTTGGTAAGTGATTTGGTTATGTTACTTGCTTGTGAAGAAACAACATTGTAACTTGTGAAATTCTGCCCCAACTCAAAAATCCACCAATGTCATTGTGTTTGAAATGATATTTCCATTCAAAATGAGTATTTATTTGACATGTTTTGGTCACTTAACCATTAATTTGAATTTTTCAGCTTTGAATCCTTTTAAAATCTCCCTTTTTAAGCCATTTCAAACCAAATCTTGACATGTGCCAAATCAATTCACCATGAGTTCTTGGTTAGCCTAAAAACCACATTTTGAACAAGTTCCATGTTGAACAAAAATCCATTTGACAAGTGCAAGTTGGAGATTTTGACCTATGATTGAAAATGGCCTATAACCTCAATTTCCCAAAATACCCCTAACTTGTAAACCTCATAACTTGAGTTCTACAAATCAGATGGAAGACTTCTAATACAATTTGGAAAGCTAAGATCATGAGGAACAACTTTCATGTTGGCCAATAGTTCGTGTGTGTCGCTACTGCGAAAATCGGCGCCGGCTATGACAGTAGAGTCGCCACCGTGCGTTATTTAACCCATAAAAGGGAAAGGAAACGCTCAGAGTAAACCTAACGCAAAGAGGGAAAGGAATGATCATCGCAACCAAATCCTGGATTCGGGAGTCGGTTACGCAAGGGGAAGGTATTAGCACCCCTCACGTCTGTCGTACTCGACGGGACCCACGCTTGTTTTTTAACTAGGGATTGTTATTCTATCTACTCTAGAGGTCTGGGTTAAAAAGAAAAAGAAAATGACTCGGCAAAGTATCGCACTTTATTCCTATGTATTCCCGTCTGGAACGAGAAATCAGAGTCAACGTAGTTCGCCTACCTACGGGAAAGGAGGGGAAGGTTGCTCGCTAGGATACGACATCCTATGCCTACGTACTTTCATACAGCATGAAAGATCAGAGCAAACGTAGTTCGGGCTACGGAAGACACAAGCTTGTCTAACTGGTTTTTTATTACCTTATGAAAGGGTTTTTCTTAATTAAGAGTCCAAGCGGACAAAAATGACACTTTGATGTTTGTTTTGAATCTTTTACAAAAGAAGTATTTTTTTAGTTTGTTTGCAATCTCTGACGCACTAGAGACTATGATTAGAGAGTGACTACGTCGCATGTCACCCTAAGGGTACCATACTAAGCAGTCAGATTAATGAAGAGTGACCCTCCAGCAACCTTTTCTCAAATAGCTTAAGGCTCGTAACATACGACATCGATTAATCTTATTACTGTATTTTTGAATTGTTTTGAGATAAGAAGAGAAAGAAGCTCTAAAAAACCTAGGGTTGAAAGGGAATAAAACTAACCTAATGTTGTCATGCATGGATAAGAATCCTAATGTATGTCATAATTCCCTCCTGCACAGAGGAAATCAGAGATCCTAGGGGATAAACAGAAAAGAAAGCAAGCAAATACAGTAAAATGCATGCAATGCAGCAATACAAGCGAGGCAAGGGAGTCCCACTCCACTTCGAACCTGGGAAAAAAACAGGCAAAGTGAATCAACATTCACCTCAAACCTAGGGGGCAAGCTACACAAGCCAACAAACAATACAAAAAACAAAACCCCAAAGCAGAGGGGGCAGCCCAAGCAACAGCACCAAACTCCTACAGCAAACAGCAGCTTTGACAACAACAGATGATTAACCAGCAAAAAGTTGACAGCAACAACCTTCATCTTCCTGAATAACTCCCATCTTCAAACTTCAATAAACTTTCAATCTTCCACAAGCACCAGGCTTCAACAAGCTCCCAGCTTAAGCAAGCTCAAACTCTAGCCAGTAAACAGCTTCAACCAGCTCCTGACCTCAACCAGCTCCTAGCTTCAACAAGCAAACAAAACCCTAGCTTCAACAAGCTACCTCATCTTTCCTTTACCAAGCTTCAACAAGCACAAAACTTCCTCTCTACTAAGCTTCAACAAGCACCTCCAAGGGAGAATCATTCAACAAGATCAAGTTGGAATGTTAAGAAGCTCAATGACAACCAAGGGAAGTCACTGATAACTCATCATTGCAAATGAAAGGTATCCTCAAAGTTCTACTCACTTGGGCATACCACTCATCCCTCCTAAGGAGAGATGGAGCTTCCCAAGGAGGACTTTATGTCATTGGATAGAATGGAGATGGACAAGATACTCCATGTTTGAAGAAACAAGTAGAACTACTCTGATGCTCTTCCTAAAAACCCTAGTTTCCCTAAGCTCCTGACAAGCACACAAGATGAGAGAATCTTCACATCCAAGATCCTTCAAGCTCTCCAAAGCACCTTCAATTGGTCTTCATGATCACCCAAGCTCAAAAACAACACCACCCTAGTCTAAGGGGAACTATTGAATTACACTAGTCAAGTTAGTTCATCAGAAACACCTTGAAGCTAGTCTTAAAACTAATTCTACTTAAAATTCCAAACATGATTGTAAAATCCTACAAAAATTACCAAGGGTTCCTAAACCTCTTAAGAATCTCTCATACAAAAACCAGGGGGTTAACCATTCATTTGGACCTAAAACTATGCCCTAAACCTAAAGGTATCATCTTAAAACCATAATTCTAAACCACCTAGTGTACAATGCTCAAACTAGCCTAAAATTCTCTCACAAAAATATGCGAACATTACTATGGGTACATGCATATCTAAGCTAGCTAGTCCAAAAAGAATCAACTCAAAATTCATCACCAATTATTCACAATAAAATCAGCAAAAACACATGTCAAACAAATTAAAAATAAAACAAATTAAAATACAAAAAATGCAAACAAAATAAAAAATGCATGAATTAAACATTTTTAAATCCTATTAAATTCTACATTTTTTAAGGAGTTAGGGAAAAAAAATCTAGCTTAAAAATTATTATTTTCCTATTTATTATGAATTTTAGAAACAAAATGCATTAAAAAATAAAAGAAAATCGAATAAAAGAAATTAAAATGCTGAATTAAATGAGAGCCATTAGATCAATTGACTGGTAAACGAATCCAAAGCTCCAGAGCGTGTCCACGTGTGGTGATGACTGGCGTGCCACATTGTGTTAATGAAACGATGCGTTTCAATGGCTTGGAGGCAATCCTGAGTTTAAATCTGGATCGTGAGATGCACATACAAGGTCAATGGAAGAAGCTGATCCAAGGGCTAAGACCTCATCTCCTACCTCTAGCTCAGGCGAAGGTCACATTCTCAGGCGGTGGTCCACGGTGGAAACCACCATCTTCTCCGGTGAGATGGTGGTTGCAGGTGATCAGAAAACACAAACCAAATGTTGACCTTGACCAGAATTTTACAAGGATTCCAAATCTCCACTCCAAATCACTTAATTCTCACCACATTCCCCAATTCGAAAGCAAACAGAAATGGCACCAAGAATTGGATCAACACCAAATCAAAAAACAAAGCCACATATCTCTTCCTCTTGTTGCACTGATCATTACTAGCTATCTAATTCAAGTCAAAACCTCAAGATTATGCATAACCGTCTTCAAACAGAAATGGTGCATCACACTTAACTGTCTCTAAACACTAAAATTCTTATCCATAAACGATCTATGATCAACCTAGGCCCTAACCACATGCAAGATTCTGCTCAATCCTTCCTAGATCATGAGGAAATTGAAGGTTTACATACCTGGAAAAATTGGATCAACAGAGGGATCAAATGCTCAATTCAAGCTCCAAGACTCTTCAGACACGATCAGTGATGCACAATGAAGCTTCTTCAACCTTTAATTTGGCTTGAATAGGCTTGCAACTCCAAAACCGATTCTGAGTTAGAGGTGAGAAAATTCAGTTGCTATCTCAGCTTTTAGCATGAAATCATCACCAAAATGAGTCTGAACTCACTCCTCTCAATATATAGAAACTCTCCATGGGCTTTTGAGCCCAGTTTGAAGCCCAAATCAATGAATCCACAATTCTGATTTTCCTCTTGAAACTCCAATGTAATAGTTGTGAAATCTTGCTCCCAGATTGTTCTAGAAGGTTCTAACCAACTCCTTGTGGCTTGGTGGACGTGTTTAGAGCAAAATGGAGACTTGAATTGCATTGGTGACTGATTTGGATATGTGACTTATTTTGAAAGTAACAAATTTACAAAGCAAGTCATGAAACCAAGCCTCAATTCAAAAAATTAACATTGCCAATGTCTTTAGAATATGATTTGCAGTCAAAAAATGTAGTCATTTGCCATGTTTAGGACCTATAACTCAAAAATCACAATTTCCCTCTTTGATTCATTTAAAATCCTTCCTTATTTTAGGCCATTTTGAATGACTTTTGATATAAGCTCATTCAATCCCCCATGAATTCACATTTGACCTAAAAACATCATCCTAAGAACATTTCATGTTGAACAATTTTTCATTTGAGGAGTGGAAGATGGAGATTTTGCACATGCTTGAAAATGACCTATAATCACAAATGCCCAAAATACCCCTGGATTGCCAAGATCATAACTTGAGTTCCACAAATCCCCTTGAGGACTTCTAGTACTCTATGGAAAGCTAAGATCAAGATCTACAACTCTTATGTTGGTCAAGAATACATTTGCAAACTCCTTGAAGGGAAAACAATGCTTGGAAGTCAAGTGACTTTCACAGATAAATTTCAGTGTCCACTGGTGACCTGTAACTTGCAAAGACCATAACTTGAGTTATACAAATCTTATTGAAGACTTCTAGCACTAAAATTAAAGGTATTGAGAAGCTCTACAAGTTTCATGTTGGCCAAAGATCCATTTGAAACTTGTATTTTGACTTATGTGGCTTTGAAGTTAGGCACTAAACATGGGATTTTACACTGAAACCCTAATTTAGCAACTTCTCACTTTCTTGATCTCTCTTTGCTTAACCTTGGCACAACACCACATATGTATAAACATACCAATTCATGCATCCCATGACATCATGGTAGGCTTTTGATGCTCTCCAACTACTCAATTGAATCAGGGTTGGCCCAGATGAAACCCTAGTTGACTGCACTTCAACTGTGGCTCGCATACTTGAATCAATGACTTGCCTCAGCTTCAATAAGGCCCTCTAGATATCCCATGAATTCCATACACACCTCACATTCACATTCCATGCTTCTCCTCCCATTGATGATTCTCAATATTCCTCAAGATAGGAGCAAAACCCACATGTAGGCACTCTAATTTCTCAAGACTTCAAATCCTTTCTTGATGGCCTGGATGACTTCTCATCATGGATAACACACCTTGCTAGGCTCTTCTCTTGATAGACACCCTTGATCTCTTGTTGGATGCCTGCTATTCTATGATATGCAAATGATTGAACTATGTACATGATGTAACTATGCAAATGAAATGCAAAGAAACATAAATCAGGCAAGAAAAGGTTGAGCAAATTTTGGGGTGCAACAGCTGCCCCTATTCAAACGGCTTGGACCCGACTGGGTGAAGAGCGAACGGCCTTCGAACAATCGAGGTACGAGACGGTTGAATACCAATAAACTAGGAAATTTGTCAACCGTAGAAATAAACTGCACTGCTTAGGGAACGACATCCACCAACGGAATCTGGTTGTTACGGCAACAACTGGTCCAACGTCTATTAGTAATTCTAATTTAAACTCTAACTACCTATGTAACGCCACAGGTACCGAACAATTTTTGCAAAAACACCTCCGTCCACAACTGGACTAACCTGGTCAACACAAGAAGAGAAACAAATTCGTCAACATGAATAGAGATTCTGTCATCACGGGAGTAACCTTGTCCACATCTGGACCCCAAATTTCGTCGCATCACGAATAAGTACAAATCTGTCCACGTCAGGACTCACGTTTCCACAACACAGGAATAGAACTTTGTCCATGTTAGGACGCTTGTTTCGTCAAAACGAAGAAATCTCATCTTAAACTTGTCCACGTCAGGACTCCACCTGCCGTCCACATGGAAACATCCCGACGACTTCGCTAGGGACGACTCGTCTGTATTTCATCAGCACAAGAGGATCCTATCAACATAGGAATAAATTGTCCACGTCAGGAATAAATCGTCCATGTTAGGAACAAACTGTCCACGTTAGGAATAAACCTTCCCCATTAGGAATAAACTTTTCCCTATTAGGAATAAACTTTTCCCCGTTAGGAATAAACCTTTCCCCGTTAGGAATAAACTTTTCCTTGTTAGGAATAAACCTTTCCCCATTAGGAATAAACTTTTCCCCGTTAGGAATAAACCTTTCCCCGTTAGCAATAAACTTTTCCCCGTTAGGAATAAACTTTTCCCCGTTAGGAATAAACTTTTCCCTGTTAGGAATAAACCTTTCCCCGTTAGGAATAAACCTTTCCCCGTTAGGAATACATTGTCCCGATTTGTCCACGTCAGGACTCACATCTTTGACCCGCTGAGGAAATAAAACTTGTCCACGTCAGGACTCACGCCTCGCCAACACGAAGAAAGATAAATTTGTCCACGTCAGGACTCGCGCATCTTGTCATCACGAAGAAATATAACCTTGTCCACGTCAGGACACGCATTTCACCATTACGAAGAAAGATATCTGCTGGGAATAAATGGTCCACGAAGAATAATCAATTTTGTCCACGTCAGGACTTCACGTTCCATCAATACGGAGAAATCGAATCTGTCCACGTTAGGACTAGCACATCTCGTCAACCCGAGGAAATAAATTTGTCCACGTTAGGACACCCACTTCACTAGCACGAAGAAATCCCGTCAATATAGGAATAAATTGTCCACGTCAGGACTCATATCTCGTTAACACGAGGAACTCCTATCAACATAGGCAATAAAATTTTGACGACTTCCGGGGAAATCCTTCTGTCAACCAGGAGGAAAATACATCCGTCTGTTCATACGGGAAGATACTCTGAATACCGTTTCTCCTTTTTTATCTCTGCAGTAGCTAACTCCATTGGTCCTAACCCACAAACCTTTTAGCACTGACGTGACAGTGACTTTGAGGAGGACCCCACGGGGGATATTTGGAAACCAAACTGCCGGACGCTTGTTCTGATAACTGGCGGCAGCCCCTGAAATTCAGATTCATGAAACCCTTTGATGCTGACGTAACAACAAATTTGAAGAAAATAATCCGCTGGCCGGATAAGAGAAACTTCAACAAGCAACTCTGGCGAGGAAAACAAGAGAAATTTAAACAAATAACTCTGCTCGGGGGCAAAGAGAAACTTAACCCATTAACTCTGTGGGGAAAATAGTAAGATGAACCGTATCATCACACGTCTCACAGCGAGACCTCGAATACCTGGTAATAGATCTGAGCTAGAACTCCATACTCTTGCTGAGAAAACACACCTGCAAGCACAAGGGTTAACCAACCTGATTTATGTTTCAAAATGCGTATGTTTGAAAATAGCGTAATGCTCCGTACGGCACGGAAATGCTACGCGTTTGAGTAGATGCAAATATGACGATATATGCAAATGCAAATGCAGGCTCAAGCTGCCGGGGCCATTCTGATAATGCTGTCTCAACAACATGAATGCCGAGGGTAATGCCAACTCCGTTGGGGAGAACAAGTATCACAAAATATTCTGGCGAAATAAACGCCAGAGACACAACCATCTCTGCCGGGGAGAGATTACACCAATTTCCACTGGGAGGAAAGAACAAACCACCCTGTTGGTGAACCAACTCATCTGGGGAAAGAAGCGACACTTCTAGGAAAAACACACTGTCTAGGCACAGTTTACAAACTCGGAGCCTCGGACTTTGCTGAGGATCAACATCCTGTCAATGGCATGACGACCTGTGGGAATCAAGAAAACCATCCTTCGCGGATATAGACCTTTCGAACCAACAACTCGGTTAACTATTGCGGGAATCTCCCATGCCGGAGACTGAACATGCCCATCTTCGATTTGCTGAGGAGTGCAACCTCTGCAGGGGACGTTGATTTTGACTTGCCGGGATTAATCCTATGGACGGCTTTCCATGAGGACAATCTCTTGGGGAAGATAACTCCCTCCCTCGGGAAGGGATAAATGTCATTTCAAATCTCGGGGGATAAGCTGCGACTAGCTGAGGAATGACATCAACTGGAATCAGGTCTGACGTCAAGCGACCTTGGCTGGGGAATACCATTCCGGACCATTTTCTCCAAAGGTAAGAACCCTGCAAAACACAAACGAGACAAAACAGTCCTATACAACGAAATATATCCGGGCTAGCACCCGTGACATTACTTCAGTCAATTCGAAGTTTTATCAATTAATGGCAAGGGCCAGCAAGATTATGTAAGTGCAAGTTTATCAAAAACATCGGCGTCTTTCACAAACAAAATAGTAAAGAACAAGCATCAAGTACTGAATAACATGTTTTATTGATAATGGGCCTCTGAATAGGCGGAGTTTTGTACACTGGATGCAACCCCTGAAAAGAGGAAGTTACGCACAACCACACATACATATATGCACAAGAAGCATAAATAAAATACAAAACAATATTTGTACACATGTCGGCAACGTGACACAGACAAACACCATGAGCTGATCCTCCTATGACTCGCCTGACTCTGTGCTTTCCCGGTACTCGATCTTCGGAAGAGATTGTTCTTGGACAGACGGCCCCCAGGTACTCCCAAACCACTAAGCAATGCTGTATCAAATCCGGACCGCAGTCATTTTCCTTTTCAATCCCTAACTTTTGTGTGAACTGCCCTTTGCGGGTTTTCAATGCACCGAAATACCCTTTTTTGCCGAAGTCGCCCTTTTCAAGTTTTCGACTTCGCGGGTGTACATCTTTTCAATTTTATCCCTAACTTTTGCCCGAACCTTTTATTCATTTTTATGGTTCGCCGGGATGCCCCATTTTTGCCTGGACTCTCTTTTTATTGTCCAGCGGGTCACTTTCAAGCAAAGTATTTTTTAACGGCGTCCAAATTCACAGGAGACGTAAAGTCTTCACCATCCATGGTGGATAGTAATAAGGCCCCTCCAGAGAAGACTTTTCTGACAACGTAGGGACCTTCGTAATTGGGAGTCCACTTGCCCCTGTGATCTGTTTGTGGTGGGAGAATCTTTTTCAAAACAAGATCGCCCGTCCGAAAGCTTCGAGGGCACACCTTCTTGTAGTAAGCTTTCTTCATCCGGCTCTGATATAACCGACCGTATGCGAGAGAAGCCAGTCTCTTCTCATCCATTAAACTGAGCTGATTCAGTCTATCTTTAACCCATTCTGCCTCGTCAAGTTGGACATCACGTAAAACCTTCAGGGAAGGAATCTCAACCTCCAACGGTAACACTGCCTCCATCCCGTATACCAATGAGAAAGGGGTTGCCCCGGTTGATGTGCATACCGTCATACGATAACCGTGCAAAGCGAAAGGTAGCATCTCGTGCCAATCCTTATACGTCACAACCATCTTCTGAACAATCTTCTTTATGTTCTTATTGGCTGCCTCAACAGCACCATTCATCTTGGGCCGGTAAGGAGAAGAGTTGTGGTGCTCAATCTTAAAATTCTGGAACAGCTCTTTCATCATTTTATTATTCAAATTTGAACCGTTGTCGGTAATAATCCGCTCAGGGATTCCATATCTGCAGATAATATCTCGTTTGATAAATCTGGAAACCACTTGTTTGGTCACGTTGGCATATGATGTTGCTTCCACCCATTTGGTGAAGTAATCAATTGCCACCAAAATGAACCGGTGTCCGTTTGATGTTGTAGGCTTAATCTTGCCGATCATATCAATCCCCCACATCGAGAAAGGCCACGGTGATGACATCATATTCAGAGGACTTGGAGGTACATGGATCTTGTCCGCATAAATCTGGCATTTATGACACCTCTTTGCAAACTTGAAACAGTCTGTTTCCATAGTCAGCCAATAATAACCTGCCCGCATCAGTTTTCTTATCATAGCATGCCCGCCAGCATGTGTACCAAATGTACCCTCATGTATCTCTTCCATGAGCAACTTCGCCTCTTTCTCATAGACACAACGTAGCAACACCAAGTCGTGGTTTCTTTTGTATAGGACACCGTCCGGATTCAGATAGAAATTGCCAGCCAATCTTCTGAGAGTCTTTTGATCTCGACTGGATGCCTCAGCCAGAAACTCCTTGTTCTTCAAGAAGTTCTGGATGTCAAAGTACCAGGGTTTACCATCGGGAGCCTCGTCAATGGCAAATATGAATGCAGGCCTATCGAGCCGAGAGATAACAATCCGGGGAGCCTCGTTCCAGAAGTTAAATTTATACATTGAAGACAATGTCGCCAGGGCGTCAGCCATTTGATTTTCTGCTCTTGGCACGTGATGCAATTCCACCTTGTCAAAGAAAGACAACAATCTCCTTGCATAATTCATATATGGTATCAAATTGGGCTGACGTGTCTCCCATTCTCCTTTAATCTGATTCACCACTAGAGCTGAGTCTCTGTATACATCCAGGTTCTTGATTCGCAAATCAATAGCTTCTTCTAGACCCATGATGCAAGCCTCATATTCAGCCTCATTATTGGTAACAGGAAAGGTCAATCGGGCAGTAAAGGGGATGTGCGACCCCTGAGGGGTGGTGATAATTGCCCTTATTCCGCTACCATAGGAATTTATAGCTCCGTCAAATATCAACTGCCATTTGGAACCCAACTCTGGTCCTTCGTCCGGCAATGGTTCTTCACAATCCTTCATCTTCAGGTACATGATATCCTCGTCAGGAAAATCAAACCTCATCGATTGGTAGGTGTCGCTTACGCGAAAATAAGGTGGCGGTACAACAGAAGAGTCGCCACCTTTCGTTATTTATCCCTCAGAACGAGAAAGGAAACGATCGGAAAAACCTGACGAAAAAAGGGTAAGACAAGGTCGTCGCAACCATTGTCTGGGTTCGGGAGTCGGTTACGCAAGGGGAAGGTATTAGCACCCCTCACGTCCGTCGTACTCGACGGGATCCACGCTTGTTGTGTTTACTGGACGGGTTGGTTATATCTATCTACCTATCAAGGCTGGCTTGAAAAGAAAAAAAAATGACTCAGCAAAGCGTCGCACTTTATGCCTACGTATTCTCATCAGAGAATGAGAAATCAGAGTCAACGTAGTTCGACCTACGACGGGTTATGGGGACGGTAGCTCGCCAATACACCAGTATTGTGCCTACGTACTCTCAACAGGTATGAGAGATCAGAGCTTACGTAGTTCGGGACACTACGCATTATTTTCTGTCTTTTACGGAAGAAGTGTTTTTTATGTGTTTGCAATCTCAATCGCACTAGAGACTATGACCTGAGAGTGAATGCGTCGCATGTCACCCAAAGGGTACCATACTAAACATCCAGACTATGGAAAAGAAACTCTCCCACAATCCTTTCTCAGATAGCTTAAGGCTCGTAACGTACGAAAGAAATCATTCATGATTACTGTATCTTAAGCTGTTTTGAGATGAGAAGAGAGCAGGCTCAACTAGGAGGGAGACTATCAAGTCCTACTGTTGTCATGCCAAGGATTCATCCTATGGTTGAGGTTTGAACAGGGAACTCCTAGAAGTTATCATGCATAGGTTTCAACCTACAGTTCTAATCATCAATTCCTTATCAAAGGAAATGAGAGTCCTAAGGGATCATGTCAATGATACACCGAAACAGACAAAGCATCAGCTTAAATAGTAAAATGCATGCAATGCAAGTGAGGGAGGAAATGTGTGTGGGGCATCAGCCTCCACAAGCTCATCTCAACCTCAAGCCAGATATGAATAACTGTAATCATACTGAAAGATAAAACATCATGCTATCAAGAAAAATATAGTAAACTGCAATCATACAGAAGAAATAAAGTCATGCTATCAAGCAAAACAAACCACATGGGCAAGGGAGCTGGGCTCTACCGAATACCCGCAAGCAAAGCCATACAGTAACAGTACAAGCAGAGGGATCAACTCAACCTATAGTGCAATCATGCTCCTAGATTCTACATAGTCTAGATATGGACTTATTCTAATACATCAAGCAAGTCAAACAAGGCACATCAATACAGCAAAGAAAACAGACAAGAGAACAGATCAGCTCCTCTCTCAACTCCAAGCTTCAGCTCTTCTAACAGCAACTCAGTCTTCAGACTTCCATCACTCTTGACAAATATCAATTTGCTTCTCCAGGTTTCAACCCTTCAACATAAGTTTCAACTTATTCTCTCTTCTCTAAGCTTCAGCTCCCTAATCAGTTCCACCTTCAGGCTTCACCCTTAACCACAAGTATCAACTTGATTCCTTCAGGATCTCTCAGCTTCAAAGTAAGTATCAACTTCCTTTGTTCTTCAAGCTTCAGCTCCTTGATCAATCTCAGTTGAATCCTTTTCCTAAGTATCAACTTAGTCTTCAAGATCTCAAGCTCTCTTTGCTTTACCAGTCTCAACTTGGTCTTATCTTCCTGCAAGCCTCAGCTTCTCAGAGTAATCTTCAATCACTTAGAAGTATCAACTTCATCCTTCAGTCTTTAAGCCTCAGCTCTTCATTCAGTCTTTACTGGATCTTCATTGGGTCTTCAAGTATCAACTTGCTCTTGTTGCTCTTCAAGCTTCAGCTGGAATGGCAATGCTCAAGGAATCATCCTCTTCCATACTCTTCAATGAAATCTCCATCTTCACACCTAAGCTCAACATCTCTCAAGATACTCAAACCAGAGGAAATCACTTAACTGGATAAGCTAGGGTGTTAAACTGCTTATTGACCACCCAAGGTGACCTATAAGGGTTCAACATCAAAGGAAGGGTTCCCTCAAAAGTTCTACTTCCTAGGTACCATCACTTATCCCTCCAAAGGAGAGAGGTGAGTACCATGGGAGAACCTTGAATCATGGGGAGGAATGGAGGTGAAAGATACCATCCATGTTTAAGAAAGAAGTTAACTAGGTCTAAAGTCTTCCTAATTCCTAACCCTAGAACAACAACAAAACAAACAAGATTCTCAAGCTCTCAAGCTCCTTCTTCAATCCTCAAGTCTTCTACTATGCTCCTCAAAGCAAAACCAAGCTCACCAAGCCCACAAAGCAAAGCAAACAAAAATACAAGCCCACAAGGGCAACACAAACAATCATCAACTACAAAAATCATCTAAAAATAGCATACTACTATATTAAAACCTAATATAATTTCTAGGGGATCCTATATACCTACCCTTAATACCCTTATATGTCCCAATGTCTAAATTGACCAAGAAACCCAAAATTCTAAGGTTATTGTGGACCTATGTTAAGGATTAACCTAATTCTACACAACCTAAAGTCATCTAATCAAAACTAATCAAAAATTCATCACAAAATTATGGAATAAATCCAGAGGGGAGCTAAAGTCCTAATTTAACTATCCTAAAAAGAATGGCCTAAAAATTTATAGGGAACTAGCTAAACAAAATTCTACAAATCTATGCATCAACATAAAAGAATTAAAAAGCCATTAAAAGAGAAAATACACAAAACATATTAAAAATGCATGAAATGCAAATGTTATGGTTTTATAACTTTCTAGACATGAACATGAAATGGGAGAAAAAATCCCCATGCAAAAATCATTAATTTTCCATTTATTATGATTTTTCAAAGATTAATGAAAAATGGAGAAAAAGAAATTAAAATATGAAATGCTTGGTGCAGATAGCAATTATGGACAGTTCATTTTTCATATGGGCTTAAAATGGGGGTGCAAACAACATAAGCGCTGGGCCCAATTATTTAATCAGCAAATCAATAAAAAACATAAAGAAAAAGAAAAAGAAACGGTGTAAAAAGTAACAAAATATAGTTCAATAACCAATGGGCCATGACTTGGGGGTGGGGATAGAAACTCATTTCATTAAGCCCAACACAATCTTTTAATGAAACGCAGCGCTTCATGCTAGTTTCAGATTCTCTTCACAAACGGAGATTAAATCACAGCCGTGGGATCCAGATAGAGTCAACAAGTCTTCCCCTCATCCAACGGCTATGGCATCATCTTCTTCCTCCAGCTAGGGTTCCAAGGATGAAGCCATGGAAACAGAGCTCCATAGCTCAATCTTCACCAATTCGTATCACCTCAAATCTCCATGGAAAATTAAGATTCAAAACCCTAATCCATCCAGAATTTCATGCTGAATCTAACCATGGCCTTGAAATCAATTGAATCATCCTAAATCCTCAAACCTGATCCAAGATCAAAGATATGCTCAAACATCAACTTCAACAATTCTTGCAATTAACTACCTTAGAATGATCACCACTTCACACTGATTAAATCTTGATATCTAATTCATGCTATATCTCAATATAACTCGAGTTCTTGGTCCAAACAAAAATGGTGTCATCAACTGAAACCTCACCAATTGCTCTCAAACTCTTCAGAATTCATCACCTAATTGTCTCTAACCGTTCTAACCTAACAATTCTTGCTAATTATGCCTAAATCATGGTGTAGAAGAAAAGTTACTAACCTGTTGAATCTTGATTAACAGATGGTGTAAACCTTCACTTCAAGCCTTCAAACTCTTCAGAATCAATCCTTGAATGATGATAGAGCTTCTGTTTGCAAAAGATTGGACCAAGAAAGCTTCAATCTCCAAAACCGATTATGACTTGCAACCTTCAAAATCCAAAAGCTATCTCCTCAAATCTCCATGGTTTTGCCTTCAATTTGGTCTGCACAGCTTCAATATGATCAGAGGAATGTGTTTAGATTGAAAGAAGGAATGGAAATGAAGCAGAAAGTGGAATTTGATTTCAACTTGCAATGGAAGCAAGTGAAATGGCTATCTCTCCCTTCTCTCAAATCTCTCACCAACCTTGCATCTGAGCAAGTTCTATACATTATATAGAGTGGTTTAGAATCATCTAGAACCATCTGGAATCATCCAATGAGAAATTGGAATTCTCATGTCATGAGTTTATGGTTTCCATCCATCTCATGTATCATCTCATGCCACAGCCCTTGCAGCCCTTGTAACTGACTTTAAATTCTCCCTAAATGAGATATATGGTGTGTTAAAACCCTTAGCAAGCTTGTACATTGCCTTTCCTTATGTTTTGCATTTGAACCTTATTATGCAAGCAACCAATTTCCAAAGCAACCACATGATCTAGGCCTCAATTCAAAAAAGTGGCTGAACCATTGTTTTTAGAATATCTTTTAGAGTCAAAATGACCTATTATATGCCATGGTTTGGATGTGTAACTTGGAAATTCCAATTTTCAACTTCAACTTATTTAACTTATGCCTCCATTTTAGGTCATTTTTATCACTTTTTGATACAAGCCTTTTCAACATCTCATGACCTCACTACTAGCCTTAAAACATCATTCTAAGCAAGTTTGATGTTGAAGATTTTTCCATTTGAAGCTTGGAAATAGGAGATATGGCCTTATGCTTGAAATGACCTATAATATCCAAATGACCAAAATGCCCTTGACTTGTCAAAGCCATAAGTTGAGTTCTACAAATCCTATCAAGGACTTCTAGTACTCTCTAGAAAGCTAAGAGGTTGAGGAACAACATTCATGTTGACCAAAAGTTCATAGGAATCATTCTTCTTGGGCAAAAGTTGGATGCAAGTTGGGTGACTTTCAAGGCCCCAGATTCACATACCTCAGATGACCTGTACCTTGTCAAAGTCATAACTTGAGCTCTACAAATCCTATCAAGGACTTACAGTACTCAAATTAAAGCTAAGAACAAGCTCTACAACATTCATGTTGGGGGAAAGATTAGATTACAATCACATCTTGAGCTAAACTGCCTTGAAGATAGGGACCAAACTAGGGGATTTTACACTGTCAAGCCTTAGAAACCCTAGCTTAAAACTCCTCAAACTCCTCAATCATGATGAGTTGGTCTAGGAATCATCCTTATAGCATCTCAATGCATCAATCCATGATCACATGGCTCTTGTATTAGGTCTCAACCCTCTCCAAATCATCAGTTGACCTAGGGTTGACCCAGTCAAACCCTAATTATACCACTCATTGCTAAGTCTTCTGAAACTTGCACAATGACCTATCTAGGCCTCATGATGGCTTTCAAGACATCTTATAAGCTCTCTCAAAGCTTTAAGTCCATCCTCATAGCCTCAGAATCATCTGAGGAGCTCCCATAACTCTCAAGTTATGAGGCACACAACCTTGGTTTCAACCAATCTCTCCGAGGATCTCTTAACTTCTCTGACAAGGACATCAATCCTTGAACACTTGAATAACCTTCTTGGCTAGCTTCAAAGTCTTGTATAGCTCTTGATTGGTAATCATACCTCTTGATCTACTGCACACATATCAATGAGAAGCAGATGATAATGCTAATGAACATAAGCTAGGTAAATAAATGTTGGTCAAATTTTGGGGTACAACAGTAGTCCTCAACAGGCTGCTCCGCAAGGTACTCAGACAGAACGCTACCTTTAATAGCCTTTTTTGCAAGACATATTGGATATCGTATTCTGTTAACACCATCTGCCATCGGGCAATTCTTCCGGAGAGTGCTTGTTTCTCAAACACGTATTTGATTGGATCCATCTTAGAAATTAGCAGGGTTGTATGATTCACCATGTATTGCCTCAAACGTTTGGCGGCCCATGCTAGCGCGCAACACGCTTTCTCGAGCATTGAGTATCTGGACTCACAGTCGGTAAACTTCTTACTCAAATAGTAGATCGCATGCTCTTTACGTCCGGTCTCGTCGTGTTGACCGAGAACACAACCCATACTTTCCTTAAGAACCGTCAAATACATAATCAAAGGTCTCCCGGCCATTGGGGGTATCAAAACAGGAGGTTCCTGCAAGTACTCTTTTATCTTGTCGAACACCTTTTGACAATTTTCATTCCAGGTCAACACCTGATCCTTTTTCAACAACTTGAATAACGGCTCGCATGTCGCAGTTAGGTGAGATATAAACCGAGCGATGTAGTTCAACCTCCCTAAAAACCCACGCACTTCTTTTTCTGTTTTAGGCGTCGGCATTTCTTGTATTGCTTTTATCTTTGCAGGATCAACCTCTATTCCCTTTTCGCTCACAATAAACCCCAGCAGTTTACCCGATCTCACCCCAAAGGTGCACTTGTTAGGATTCAGTCTCAACCTGAACTTCCTAAGTCTTTTGAACAGTTTTAGCAAATTAACCAAATGCTCTTCCTCCGTCTGGGATTTGGCAATCATATCATCAACATAAACCTCGATCTCTTTGTGCATCATGTCATGAAAGAGAGTTGTCATGGCACGTTGATATGTTGCCCCAGCGTTCTTCAGTCCGAAGGGCATCACTTTGTAGCAAAATGTTCCCCAGGGAGTAATGAAGGTAGTCTTCTCCATATCTTCTGGCGCCATTTTGATCTGATTATAGCCTGAGAAGCCGTCCATGAAGGAGAATATGGAGAACTGAGCAGTATTATCGACCTGCACATCAATGTGAGGAAGTGGAAAGTCGTCTTTCGGGCTCGCCCTATTCAGATCACGGTAGTCTACACACATTCGCACTTTATCGTCTTTCTTCGGCACTGGTACTATATTAGCGACCCACGACGGATAAGTTATAACGGCTAGGAAACCAGCATCCCACTGTTTTTGCACTTCCTCCTTGATTTTCACCGCCATGTCTTGTCTGGTTTTTCTGAGTTTCTGCTTAACGGGCGGACATTCCTCTCGCAACGGCAGATGGTGCAGAACCATGTTCGTATCTAACCCAGGCATATCCTCGTACGACCAAGCAAATATATCACTATACTCTCGTAGTATCTCAATCAGCTTTTGCTTAACGTCGCTTTGCAACGCAGCCCCTATACGGATATTTGTCACAACTTCTTCCGACCCCAAGTTGATAATCTCAATTTCCTCCTGATGAGGCAGAATGACTCTCTCTTCCTATTTCAACAAACGAGTCAGCTCCTCTGGCAGGTCGCTATCCTCAACAATCTCTTCCTCTGCTTGGAATACCGGGTGCTCGAAGTCGAAATGAGTCATAGGCGGTTCGTGGAAGATGTCATCTGAAATATTAGTCCTGCAAAGGAAATGGTTAAACGCTTCAACACGCAAAAAAAGAAAATAACCACGTTGCCATTTATTGTTAAAGTAAAAACAAGAAAAACAGGGATCACAATATTTGTATATGAAAAACGCCTTTATTTCATGATTAAAACAGTGTAATACACATAATCAAGTAGTCCTAATGTAACATCACTATGCCCCGGGTAGGACATAGGATTATTCAACAATTGATAAAACAAATCATTACTGTTTAAAAGTCACTAGGACGGTTTCCCGGATGGACCAGTTGCAGAGTCTTCGTCCTGGCACGCTTGGCTTGATCCACGCGTCCATATCGCAGTCGCTATCTCCGTCTTCATCATCGGAAATAGCGTTGATAGTCTCAAAGCACACCCCGCTTGGCGTAATCGTGACCGATCCCTTGAACCTGGGCACTCCTGAAGATGACGCTGACGACGTCGGTCGATACCCTAGCCCAAACTTGTCATTCTTCACAGGAATCTCCAAAACCTGCCCCCAGCCTTTAGTCTCACCAGTCTGCACTAAAGCCTGAGCCTCTTTGTAAGATGACACTGCCACATCTGATATTTTGCCGGAACCCTGAGCTTTGTTTTTAATTCGCAACCCTTGGAAGGCTTGACAAGGCGTCTCGTGTATTTCTCCGTCGACCTCCACATATCTGAATGATGACAGTTGACTAACCAAAATATCCTCCTCCCCACAAACGGTAACAACACTATCACCCACCATGTACTTCAACTTCTGATGCAATGTGGATGTTACGGCCCCTGCAGCATGGATCCATGGGCGCCCAAGAAGACAGCTATAAGCTGGATGGATATCCATGATGTAGAACTCGGTATCAAAAATTTCCGGCCCCACCTGAAGCGGTAATGTTATTGACCCAAACACTGATCTTTCCGTTCCGTCAAACGCCCTCACAACCAAATCGCTGGGCGTGCAAATGATTCCCCGTATGTCTAATTTCATCATGGATTTCTTTGATAATACGTTCAGCGACGATCCAGTATCTACCAATACACGCGACATTACGGTGCCCCGACATTCCACCGATATATGCAAAGCCATGTTGTGCTCTCGACCCCTGGTTGTTAGGTCAAAATCTGTGAAACCCAGGCTATGTCCAGCATTGACATGTGCCGTTACCCCCTCTAACTGATTTACAGAAACTTCTTGGGGCACGAATGACGTATCCAGTATTTTCAGCAAGGCGTTCCGGTGGGCCTCGGAACATAATAGCAACGACAAGATAAAAATCTTTGATGGCGTCTGCTGTAGATGTTCGACAATTTTGTAGTCGCTTTTGCGAATCAGTCTCATGAATTCCTCTACGTCCTTGAGCGACGTATCCTTTTCTTTCAACTGAGTAGGCCCGCTTTCATTTACTTTGGCTTTGCCTTTGGCCAATCTCTCTGCTTCTATTTCAGGTGAGGTAAAGATCCTTCCGCTACGGGTCATGCCCCCCGTTCCGCTGACATTATCAACAACCCCAACTGGCTTGCTATTCACCACAATCTTTTCACCGTTGCAATACAGTTCTAATCCATAGGTCCATGGGACAACTTTCGTACTCTCAAAGGGAACAGGCCCGACTTTGGTAATCGTAATAGTTGGTCGCTGGGCGGGCGTCGTTATCGTTATAGTCTTCCTCGGGATCATCACCGTTGCAATATCATTCTACTTATCATATAATGCCTCCACAGGCTTCTCAACTGCAGTTCTATCATATTGTAAGGTCTCTTCGTCGATCATGGCCTGAATGCCCTGCTTCAAGTCAGTACAACCCTCGGGCTGGGTCCAACACTCTAAATAGTATTTATCACAACCAGGGAATACTCCCCCTCTGAGCAACCTGCTTTTCACCTCACTCAATGGTGTCTTCAGTTCGTTAACATCCATCACCAAGTTCAAATTTTCTTCTGTCAAGATAGCATTTTCCCCATGATTAGGCATAGGCTGTTGTACAATATTAGGCCCAGTTTGACCAAAATTGATGGCTTTACTGTCCAACAAATCCTGAACTTTATGCTTGAAAGCATGACAAGATTCTACATCATGTCCGGGCGCCCCGGAATGGAATTCGCAGTGCTTATTAGCGTCATATCCATAAGGAAGTGTCGGTCCTGGAGGCGGTTCCAAAGTTCTTTTCTCAACCAAATTCAACCATAGCAATGTCTGAAGAAGCTCTGCATATGTCGACGGAGGCTTATCAAATACCCTCTTCGGCTTTGCATTTTGAAACCTTCTCTGACCCTGATTCTGCCTTTGCTGCTGTTGTAGTTGTTGCTGCTGCTGTTGTTGTTGAGGAATTGGAATAGTAACGCTGGCTATTTGTTGAGGTTGACTGTACTGATTTCTACCTCTGCCCTGGCCTCTTCCACCAAATACAGCGCTTGTATCACCTTGTCGTCTTCCGCCGAACGCTTTTCTCGCACCCCCGGCTGAAGTAGATTCGCCTGCTTGAATCTTCCCAATTTTAATTCCATTCTCGATCCTTTCTCCCATAAGGATCATATCGGAGAAGCTACCCATCGAAACATTGAGTAACTTGTCATAGTACATTCCTGTAAATGTCCCCACAAACATGTCATTCATCTCCCTTTCAACCAAAGGAGGGTGCACCCGAGCTGCCATATCGCGCCACCGCTGCGCGTACTCTTTGAAACTTTCACCGTTTTTCTGCGACAGACTCTGCAACTGAACTCTGTTTGGCGCCAAATCGCTGTTATATTTGTAATGCATAACAAAAGCATCAGCCAACTACTTCTAGCTCCTAATCTGGGTGGACTCCAGTCCCATGTACCATTCCAATGATGGTCCAGATAAGCTATCCTGAAAGAAATGCATGAGCATCCTTTCATCATTGGAATATGCAGACATCCTTCTATAATAAGAATGTACATGGACCTTTGGGCAAGTATCTCCTTTGTATTTGTCGAATGTTGGAGCCTTGAATTTCAATGGCACCCTCAGCCCTGGTACCAACCCCATAGTAGTCATGTCTAACCCAGCGGAGTTCTGATCAACCACACCTTTCATCTGCTCTTCTAGCATTCTGATCCTCTGAACAGGGTCAATAGGGCCTTCAGGTCCCATACCTCTTCCTGAAAAAGCGTCCTCCTGTTGATCCACATTACAGTCATTGACATACCCATCGTAACCCATGTTACGGCCAAATCCTTGCTGATTGAACACAGGATCCTGTCCTCGGTTGCCGAACCCTAGATTGACCCCAGCAGGTCCAAAACCATTGTTGAAAGGAAATGCTCCAGCGCCGTTGTTATTCACATTATCGAACCCACCATTACCATAGCCATACCCCTGATTGTTGCCGTAACTGTCATTACCGAAGCCTTGATTGTTGAACCCGAAGTTCCCGTCCTGATTGACATTGCCATACCCATTGTTACCAAAGCCAACATTGTCAACGAATCCTTGATCGACATCCATAATGTTGCCTTTGTTGTTAACAACATGCCCATCACCACCATTTCCAGTATTACCATTACCAGCGCCAGCACCTGCACCAGTAACCGTGTTTCCGTTGTCAGTCACAACAGGTGGAGTAACAACTGCCGGTATCTCATCCTCCCGGCGAGGAGTTTCAACAGAAATGTGGTCAGTGTTGCCATTTTCGTTTGCCCGCGTCAGCAGCGGCTGCACCAAGGTTTGAAGATTCTCCTGGCCCTTGGCCATGCTCTCCATAGCCTGCATGAACAAAGTCAATTTCTCGCGGATTTCCTGCATCTCGACCTGAACTTGATCCATTATCTTCTTGCAGTTGTTTCTGGTTGAATAGCGGTGGACTCTCTGGTCGTCAATCCTGAAAAACCTGTGAGATGCAGGAAATAAGATACAGATTCAACAAGTAACTGGCAATGCAAAAAAAGAATATGCAGATGCAATATGTGTCTGTGCGTTAGGGAGATCAACCCCTGATTCTAGTGCCAAAGTGCTAGTGCAGTGATAATGATAAGAAGCTGGACTCCATTCATGTACGGAGAAAAACATCTCATATATTGATGAAAAGCCCGACAAGGCAGAAATACAATATCACTGAGTGTACAATAACAAGAAGGCATGACCTCAACCAACAATCCTGGTGATGGCCAGCACAATGCAAATAAAGCATATACAACAGTGCATAAGGTAATCAAATGCGACCATAGGCCCGATACTCTTCTAATAATCTCTTAGTCTTGGGATGATCTGGCTGGGAAAGCAACCCTTCAACGAGCGAGTCTCTCTGCTTGATAACACGCTGGAGATCCCCAATGGATTCCTCCCAAACACCTTCTCCAAAGCACTCCTCCAGCTTTCGCTTCTGGGATGTAGACTCTTTCTTGCGCTTGATAACTTTGTTCAATGAATTTTGAACGTCGTATCTCCGCATAACCTCTTCTTCAAACTTTTTCTGGCTAGTTTTCAACTGATCTTCCAGTTCAGAGATCTGCAGTTTCAGTTTGTCTTCTCTTTCTTTATTACCGGTCAGTGTGGCATTCTAGGTTTTGTTGAATGTGGAGATCTCCCGGTAGGCTACATCAAGTGCTTTCTTCTTGGGCTCCAGCATGTCGTGAGAGCTCTTGAAATCTATCCCCAAACGTTCACGCTTCTTTCGTTGTTCAGTCAGTTCTGCACCTAACTGGTTCACCAGCTTTGTTTGCTGCTTGAAGGAATATACGGCTTCATTCCTTTCGTTCCTGAGTTGCACTAGCTCTTCTTCCAACTTCTCATTGGCTTTGATCAGCTCTTCTTTCTCCTTCACAACCTGCTCATATCTCTCAATAGGCACAGTATTTGGCTCCTCAACCACGAGGGGAGCAGGAGGTAATACTGCAGGAAACGGAATCAGCGCCTGCTTTGCCCTATCTTGGATCCAGACTTGGTACGGAGGATAAACTTGACTATCATTCTTACCCAACAAAGGCTTCCCTTTCTTGCGGATGTTATTCCAAGCATGCTGAAGCTTGGATAACAATTCTCCACTCAGTACACCCGTGAAGTACAGAGATTCCTGCACTTCCTCCTCTTTTGGGGGGCTTCTCAAAGCATAACCGAATTGCCTGATCAACAATGACGGATTGTAGTTAATGCACCCTTTCCTCCCAATCAGAGAAACGTTAGGATATCCTGTGCAGCTGTAGATAATCTCAGATCCTAGTAAATCCCTATCAAACCAGACAACATCTGCTGAAGAAAGCCCCATCAGACGCTCAGACCATTCCACCGTAGCTGCAGACTCAGCAAAGATACCCTTCTTGGGCAGGTGACTATCAAACCACATATACAACAAAGGCACACAACAAGAGACGTTCTTGCCCCTCCTATTCTCGTTCTTATAATGCAGAGAGTGATAGAAGTCTCCAATCAGTGTAGGCACAGGATTGCCTGAAGCAAATATATGGAATGCATCCAAATCAACGAAGTCAGGCATGCTAGGGAACAATATAATGCCATATATACACAAAGCAAGGATAACATTAAACACAAGCCAACAGTCACTCTTGGCAGACTCTTGTGCTTTCCCAACCAAGAACTTAAGAGAAAAACCAGAAACTCCATTCCATGAGGTTAACAGCAACTCTGAGGAGTCTAAATGCAAAGCAACAGCCAAATCCTCCAGCTTGGGCTCAGCACCCATATGAATGAAGGGTACCCTGTTCTGAATGGTTAACTCCAAGATCTCAGCATATTCCTCCATGGTCGGAGCCATAATGAAATCAGGGAAAGTAAAACACCTTAGCGGGGGATCATAAAACTGCATAAGCGTGTACACTCCGCTCAGCTCATACGTGGATGGTTTGGAAACCAACCTAAGCAGTTTCCCATAACTCTTCCTGAAGCTTCTCTTCACATCATCATCAACTAAAGACATCAACCCAAGCAAAGAAGTAACATTTGGAGTAGGCAACTTGTATGCCACAGTCTTCTTCAAAGTATCCATAATAGCAGCAGACAGAAATTCGGGCAACTAGAATTAGAAGTACGAAATGCACCTACAGCACAGACACATGTTAATGATATGCAAAATGAGTATGGAACAATGCAGTATGCAAACATGCCACAGGGATCAAGTGATATATTGCTGAAGAGGTCCATCCACAAAATCTGTCTCAACAGACCCACAATACTGCTCAAACCTGGTCTCAACAGACCTATAACAATGCTCCAACCTGGTCTCAACAGACCTATAACAATGCTCCAACCTGGTCTCAACAGACCTATAACACTGTTCTGATGAAGAACCCTAAGTAACCACACATACTGATCCAATATTAAGAAAACCGGGTAGTCTGGAGGTCAAGTTTCTTGCATTCCCCAATCCCTCTCACAGGTAGGTGTCCTATCAACTGACACAAGGTACGGCATCCTATGCGGTCGTCGGCGTCACAGACTTTCAAGACTGATGATATGATACCTAGAAGGTGTGGCATCATCATGTCCTGAAGAGGCCTCACTTAGCCAACTTCCAATTGATCGGTCCCTAGAGTCGACAATCCAACTAACCAACAACCCCATCAATCCAAAGGGTTGAAAAAGAAGTCAACCAGAAGAACCTCGTCCGAGCGTGGATTTTGCGGGACACTAGTACAAGCAAAGCATGCACGCGCCCACTACTTTCCACAACTAATTCTAGGTGCACTCAAGCCCAGGTCCGGCTTATCTCTCAATCTGACCCCCTACCCAGCATAACAACAATAATATAAAGCTGAAAGTAAATACGGAAAAGTAAATCCATACAAAACCCACGACGGGAAAACAAGCGCTAGGACTGACTCGCGTAGGGAACCGTTGGAGTCCCCAGTAGAGTCGCCAGCTGTCGCTACTGCGAAAATCGGCGCCGGCTATGACAAAAGAGTCACCATCATGCGTTATTTATCCCACAAAAGGGAAAGGAAACGCTCAGAGTAAACCTAACGCAAAGAGGGAAAGGAATGGTCATCGCAACCAAATCCTGGATTCGGGAGTCGGTTACACAAGGGGAAGGTATTAGCACCCCTCACGTCTGTCGTACTCGACGGGATCCACGCTTGTTTTCTAACTAGGGGTCTGGGTTAAAAAGAAAAAGAAAATGACTCGGCAAAGTATCGCACTTTATGCCTACGTATTCCCGTTTGGAACGAGAAATCAGAGTCAACGTAGTTCGCCTACCTACGGGAAAGGAGGGGAAGGTTGCTCGCTAGGATACGACATCCTATGCCTACGTACTTTCATACAGCATGAAAGATCAGAGCAAACGTAGTTCGGGCTACGGAAGACACAAGCTTGTCTGACTGGTTTTTTATTACCTTATGAAAAGGTTTTTCTTGATTAAGAGTCCAAGCGGACAAAAATGACACTTTGATGTTTGTTTTGAATCTTTTACGAAAGAAGTATTTTTTTAGTTTGTTTGCAATCTCTGACGCACTAGAGACTATGATTAGAGAGTGACTACGTCGCATGTCACCTGTTGCACCCCAAAATTTGCCCACCGGTTTTCCGACTTTGACTGGCTTTTGCTTCGTTTTTCATCTGCATATCATTTTCGCATTTTGCCCGTATTATCAGCCGGATTGAATTTGTCGGGATTTTAGCCGCTTTGCTCGCGTTTCAGGCGAATCAAATTAATTCAAACGAAAAGCTCAGTGTCAAAATCGAGCGAAAGTCGCTCTCCTCTTGATAATTCAATCCATGTTGATAATATCAGCACATTTCGGTGCTCGCCCGTTTTCCCATGGCATTTTGCATTTATTTATTATTTTTTGATTTATTTAATCATTTAGAATAGTTATTTATTTCTTTCTTTAGAATAGATTTTATTTTTATAAGTTTTTATATAGAAGTTTAATTTGTTTGGATTTTTATTAGAAATAGTTTTTTTCTTATTTAGGATAGAAATAGATTATTTTTATGGCATAGATTTAATTTGTTTTTAGAATTATTTTTTTTTATTAGAATTAATTAGATTTGATTTAATTTTAGAATCATTTTAGGATTTTAGAATTAAGTTAGTAATGTTAGAGATATTTTAGGATTTAAATAGTTTTTAGATTTTGATTTTGATTTTAGAGTGTTAACCGTTTTTAATTTTATTAGAAATAGTTTTTATTTTAAATAGATTTAATTATATAGTTTAGAAATAGTTTTTAGGTTAAATGTATTTTTTTTAGTGTTTTTTTTATTATTAAGAACTAAATAGAGTTTTATTTTGTTTTAATATAGAATTTTATTTTGTGAGTTTTATTAAGTTTTATTTTAAGAATTAATTAGAGTTATTTAGAGTTTTTTTAGCTTATTTGTTTATTTATTATTTTATTAGAAAATTAAATTAAGTTAGATTGTTGTTATTAGTTAATTAGATTATTATTATTTTATTTTATTTATTTTATTAGATTAGTATTAATTTAATTAGGATTATTGTATTAGTATTAGGACTTTAGTTAGTTTTTTCAATTAAAGCAAGTTTATTGGATTCAGCTTCTCCGTTAATCATCATCAGCACTTCATTAACATCTTTAATCAACCATTAGCATCTAAGGACACGTGTCTGAAGCCTATAAATACTTTACTATTCATCTCCTTCTACGGGGACAAGAACCCTAGCCGCAGACACACCAATCCCTAACCCTAGCCGCCTCATCAGCTTCATCACCTTCCTCCATTTTTATTCAGACTTCCAGCTTACCCAAAATCCACTCCGTCGAACCAAAAAACACCGACATTAAAAATCATCTTCATCTGCAAATCAGAAACAAAACAAATCTTAATCCATTTTCAATCATAAACATAAACAACAAAAAAAAAAAACTAAATCACTCACCACTCATCTTCAAAAACATCCATACCCAGAACCCCATTAAAGCTTCCAACTTCAAGACCCGCCGTTAATCTCTTTTCACCCTCCATAACTTCTATCACTAACGAACCTTTGAACAAACTCCGAACTTTCAACCCAACATCAACAACAAACTTCAAACGAAGCAATCTTTAGAAATCAATACCCTTCACCTTTTCCGCCATTTTCGCTACCACAACACAAAACCGAAAACCAACACCGTCCTCCTTCAAAACCACAACCGAAAACTCATCCTCAAGAAAATCATATCCAAACCCATCTAACAAAACCAACAGAAACGAAAGAAACGAAATAGAGAAGAAGGAGAGAGATCCTAAAGCAAAACGATTTGTCTCAAGGCAAATCCACAAAACTGAACTTGAGAGGGATTGAGCGAAAACGATGAAGCGGAGAGAGAGGCGAGAAACTGTCTACACGTGAAGTGATTCTTTTTTTTTCATTTCCTTTTTATTTATTTTTTTTATATATTATTTATTCTGTTTTTTCCCCTTATTCCATGATCATTGGGCTTTTTTTTAGCCCATCACTATCCTCCAACGAGCTTGATAATACACCTCTGTTTTGCCATTAGACACCCCTGTGCTTTTTTTATTTTATTTTAAATATTGTATATATTATTATTTAATAACTATGTAACTATTTATTATTATGTAAATATATTATATACAATTTTGTTAATATATTAATATGGTATTTCTAGCAGTTTATTTATTTATATATATATATATATATATATATATATATATATATATATATATATATATATATATATATATATATATATATATATATATATATATATATATATATATATATATATATATATATATATATATATATATATATATATATATATATATATATATATATATATATATATATATATATATATATATATATATATATATATATATATATATATATATATATATATATATATATATATATATATATATATATATATATATATATATTATTCTAAGTCTATATTATTTTCTTTTAAAGTTTCGTATATATATTTCTTAGTTTCTTTTTTATGTATATAATTTCTTTTCGTTTTTTTTATATTATATTTCTTTTAGAAATTTTATCTTTTAAAAGTTGGATTCTATTCTCGCATTTGTCATTGGACATTTTTGCCTTTTGGGTCGATGACGACGCTTCCATAAATCGATTACTAAGTCAATATATTGATAAGTATCGTTGGATCCGAGACCACCCCATTCTCTTGTCATCTCTTCTCTATTTAAATTTCATTTCGACTTATGGATCGATGAAAGCTTTTTATCCGCAAGCGTCAGATTTTCGAAGTCGATAACCTTCCCGATTTCAAATCTATGGGGGATGACCATTGGGGTCATCTTTCTTACTTTGGGATCGCGATAGGCTACCTTCGATTAATCGACATTTTGTTTGTGGTTAAGACGAGATTCTATTCTTTCGAGTCCCAATTCAATACACTAACCAACTGACGACTAACTTTAATTTTCTGTAAATATACAACTGCTTTATTTTCTGTCAATATACCACTGCTTTAATTTTCTGTCAAATATACAACTGTTTTATTTTCAGTCATTTATATTCTTGTACATATTATATTTGTATATTATTACTATCTTGTAAATATTCAACACTTGTACATTCTTCCAAAAAAATACCTAATAAAATATCGAAACCATTAAAATTTAAATTGGTGGACTGTTGATTATATATCTTGTATATTATCTATTTCTTGTATATATTCGAATTTATCTCATCTCTTTGGTAGGTTATCAAATCTCTTCAATAAACAAATAAATTCTTTGTATTGAATTAAAAAGAGAGGATTGGGTGTAGACCTCTTCTTCTTTGAGTGTTGGGATGCCCACTGTAGTGAGGGTGGTTTCGACACTCGTCTTTCAATACGAAGACGCTTCCACCCCTTTTCCTCCTAAAACCTCGGCTCCGCACCGAGTGCATTTTCAAAAACCTCGGTCTCGTACCGAGTCCATTTTCAAACCATTTTTCTCCTAAAAAACCTCGGTCTCGTACCGAGTCCATTTTCAAACCATAATAAATCAAATTATCTTTGTATTGAATTAAAAAGAGGGGATTAAGTGTAGACTTTCTTCCTCTCCGAGTGTTGGGATGCCCACTGTAGTGAGGGTGGTTTCGGCACTCGTCTTTCAATACGAAGACGTTTCCATACCATCTCCCCTAAAACCTCGGTCCCGCACCGAGTGACTTTTCAAACCATCTCTCCTAAAACCTCGGTCTCGTACCGAGTCCTTTTTCAAAACCATAATAAATTGATTTCTCTTTGTATTGAATTAAAGAGAGAAGATTGGGTGTAGACCTCTTCTTCTCCGAGTGATGGGATGCCCACTGTAGTGAGGGTGGTCTCGATACTCGTCTTTCAATACGAAGACGCGACTTTATCCACCATCTCAACTTTATCCCGCAACCCTTCACACCTAAAACCTCGGTCCCATACCGAGTGCATTTTCAAACTTATTTTCACAACAAAAACTTGAATGGTCGTGGAGTGGTTAGGCGTAGGCCTTCTCCTATCCCGAGTACTGACGTTTACCGTAGGGTTCTCTGTCGCAAAGTACTTACCATTCAAAACCAAAAACATTTAATAAGAGAACGAGTTCCTCTTTGCATTGAATTAAAGAGAGAGGATTGGATGTAGACCTCTTCCTCTTCGAGTGTTGGGATGCCCACTGTAGTGAGGGTGGTTTCGACGCTCGTCTTTCAATACGAAGACGCCTCGTTCGCCACACCCTTTTATGACAAAAACTTTGAGACAATGAATTGGGTACTACCCGTAGGGGTTACTATCTAAGGACCTGTCTCGCCCCCTAAAAATAATTCAACAAATCAAACGTGACTTCTTGCCTCGCGTGGCGAAAACTAATCAATCTTTCAAAAAGGATATGTTACGTCCGTTCTACCGCAAACAGGTAATGCCTAAGTCTCCAACGAGCGAGCAGCAAAACACCTAACTGCTAGGATGCGCACGATAGCATTATCCGTAAAAACATCAACACACCGTTGGCACGAACTACGTTTGCTCTGATTTCTCATGCCAGATGAGAATACGTAGGCACAAGACGGCGATGTCTTGGCGAGTTCCCTTTTTCACCTTTTACCCGTAGTTGGCCGAACTACGGCTGCTCTGATTTCTCATACCAGATGAGGATACGTAGGCACAAGACGGCGATGTCTTGGCGAGCACACTCCCCATATATCTGTAGTTCCCCGAACTACGTCGACTCTGACTTTCTCACATCCATTGAGAATACGTAGGCATAGGACTGCGAAGTCCTACCGAGTCTGTTCTTTCTCTTTTCTTCCCCGTTCTCTCTTTCCTCCTAACTTTCTTGTTTCTAACCCTTCTTTTACCCCGTGGAACACTTCTTATAGCATAATATTTAAGCAAATAAATTCACACATCGACAAACAAAAGGTTCCCATCGAGTACGATGGATGCGAGGGGTGCTAATACCTTCCCCTCGCATAACCGGCTTCCGAACCCGTTCATGGTTGCGAGACCATCTTATCCTTTCTTTTCTTAAGGTTTTCTCGATATTTTCCCTTTCCCCTCATGGGATAAATAAAGTTCGGTGGCGACTCTTCTGTCCTTTCTTTTCGCCTCCCCGTCGTTGCACGATGCATTTTTTTTCGAGTAGCGACAGCTGGCGACTCTGCTGGGGATATTCCTGAGCCAAGCCTAATTTGTTTGTCGTATTTGTGTTTTGTTTTTTTTTGCTTTTATTTGTTTGTGATTTATTCTCTACCTGTTGGGTTTATTGGTTGGTTTGTGAGGATAAAAGCTTTCTACCCGAGCTTTCTAGTATACACTAAGATTAGGAGGTGGTTTCTTTCTGATTTGCGAGACTTAGGACTCGTTGAGTTGGATCGAATTTCACCACTCATATGAGACCCCTTTGGGATGATTATGTCTTACGAGTAGTCGTAATGGCATTCTTATTTCCAATTTGGGAGTCCGCGATTCTGAGGACCTTTTGTAGAACCTTATTCCGAAGGTTGCTAAAACATAACTCTGTGCTCATCCTTTGAAGGGATTACCGTCTTACGTGTAGTCGTTCTGATGGAAAACTTTTGAGGGTTAGTGCATGGGACTTTGTTTAAAGGCCTTTGGGATACCCTCTTATAAACCAATAGATTGCCCACCCGAGGTGAGAGATATCTCGTTGTGTTGTGTTGCAGGATTTGTGACTTTGATCCTCTGTGTGTTGCATCAGCATTTTGCATTGCATTTCATTTGCATCTCATTTTTGCATATCCATCCTCAGCCGGAACAGAGAGCTCACCAGTCTTTTGTCCAATCCGCAGTTGATTTCCCGATATTCGCATTGGATTTGAGTTAGCTTCTGGAAGGATCATGGACTCAGAGGAGCAGAATTTGGTTATTACAAGGGCAGAGTTTGAGATGATGAAGAATCAGTTGGATCAGCTCATGGAGGCCATGACATCCATGACAAGAGGAGAGACCAATGTTCAGAGGACTCCAGTGAACAATGTTGCTCGAGCTCAGCCTGTGCAGATTCCTGTCGAAGATCAAGAGCATACTATTGTCAGAGATAGAGATTCATCTTCTCTCCATGACTCGGACTATCAGAACTTCACTTTCTCTGTGCCAAATTCCCAAAGGGTTGTTCCAAAGATTAATCCTAAAAATCCACAGGCTGTTGAGTTTATGAGAAGATTTCAGCTGTTGGAAGAAAAGCTTTCTACCCTAATGAATAAGGATACTCTCAACCTGAATGCTTCAAGCATGTGTCTGGTGCCAGGCCTTGTATTGCCTCCGAAGTTCAAGGCTCCCAATTTTGAGAAATACAAAGGAGATAGTTGTCCGAAGCAGCATTTGGTGATGTTTTGCAGAAGAATGACCTCACATGTCCACAATGACAAGCTCATGATTCACTGCTTCCAGGAAAGTCTAAGTGGAGCATCGTTGAGTTGGTATATGCAGTTGGAAAGTGGATGCATCCGATCATGGTCAGATTTAGCTAATGCCTTTGTGAAGCAGTACAATTACAATCTCGACATGAATCCCAGCCGCATGCAGCTGCAAGAATTATCTCGAGCGGAGAATGAATCCTTTAGAGGGTATGTGCAGAGATGGAGAGAATTTGCTGCTCGTGTTCAACCAACGCTTCAGGATAGAGAATTGGTTGACATCTTCTTGGGTACTTTGAAGGGCCATTACTATGATATATTGATTAGTGGCGGAACGTTAAACTTTGTTGACTTAGTGATAGCGGGAGAACGTATCGAGAGCGGAATCAAGAGTGGAAAGATCCGAGACATCTCAGATACCTCTGTTTATGAAAGTGAATCAGTTGTCAGCTCTAAAGAGGAATGGGAAAAAGAAAGAAATGCTATCCCCGAATCTCCATTACCTCAGATTCAGTTTTCAGACGTTTCAAGTATTCAGAGTCAGCAACCTGTTAGGTCTGCGTATCAGATATCTGCTTCCCTACAGAGTCAACATTTATACCGTCATCAGCCACATCAGCACGCCCGACGAAGACCGAGGAAGCCAGAGAGACATTTCACTCAGTTGTCGTTGTCGTACAGGCAGATATTGCCAGACTTGATCAGAGGCGGTTTGATTGTGCCGAAGAAAGCTGATCCAGAGACTTCTCCACATCCGTTAGATTCTGATGTCAACGCTCGCTGTGAGTACCATGTTGGGGCACAGGGGCATTCAACTGAAGACTGTAAGGTGCTTAGAAGCCAGGTTCAGACTCTGCTGGACTCCAACAGGTTTTCAATCACGCCTCAGGGTATTCAGATCAACGATCTTCCTTCGACAAGTCATTTGAGTTCAGCAGCTAATGTCATGGAGGGATTCACCGAGAGCATATGTTCAGAGGAGTATCAGACGGATTTCGATGAGCAATTCTAAAGATGGCTGGTTCAGCAGCAAGTCAAGAATGAAAGCCCAGTTCCCCGAAGCTGGCAATCTCTCTATCATGTTATTCCTTTGCATTTGTAGTTTCTTTTCTGTTTAAGTGCGAACTTATTTGCAAGTCTTATCTGTAGAACTTGTCTGTTTTCAATTGATAATGATAATGAAATTAATATGCATGTTTTGATTAAATCCATTCGTGTTCACTCAATGCTTTTTATTGATGTCAGACGCTTGTTTAAGCGGAATCCGAGGGAGGATGACGAAATTGAAAGACGCGCAAGCTTCCGATTGTATGCTTTTGAATGAAACCTGCTGATGATGTACAGGCATTGTTTTAATCCCTAAATACAGGAGATATAAGGATGTTAATCCCTTGTCAACCCCTTTGAGCCTAGTTGTAGGAGTTTCTTTCTGAAAACGAAAAACCCGCAATCTTAACCTAGGGCAGGGTAGATGTCAATTAATTTGACCGAGCATCCAGATTGCAGAAGGAGTGTTCCCCGTTCGAGGATCAATCACACCTATATAGGTCGTACCTAAAGAACCATATTGGTTATCCATTACTGACCAAGGAGTGAGACAGTCACAATCCCTTTCAACAAGTCAGATCAGCTGGTGTCACATTGATTTGTTCCAAAAAAAGAAAAGAAAAAACAGAAGCCCGCTAAGTCGACAACTTGAAGACAAGTGGCTTAGGAAAAAATTGGGGCATCCCGCTGGACTTCGAAATCAGAAGATGTACTCAAAAGGGTCAGTCCAGGAAAAATAGGGGAATAAAAAATGACGAAGAACAAGTCGTGTGAGCCAGACACCAAAGACAAAAAGCGAGTGACTGTCACTCCGAAAACTTATGGTTTCTTGAACCATCACTCCTGTCAGTCAACCTCTGAGAGGCGAGTGAGTGTCGAATTAGCTGAACGTAGGATTGGAGAACATCAAGGAGAGTGGGTGGGTTAAACAGAACTTTGAGCCTTATATCCTTTCTTTCAAGCCGTGAACCTGACCAAGTTACAACCTTCAAAAGTCCTAATTGAAGCCCAGTTGTTTCGAAAGCATACTTCGGTAAAGATCGCATCGAAACTGACTCCTAAAAGGATTCTTCTTACCCTATGGGTATTGATATTGACATTCTGATAAGTGATTCATTCACTATACATCACAACTTTTTCTAGTGAACAGACTTGGATTTCAAAACTGTCATATGCATTGCATTGATATTATCATTTGCAAAACAATTTGTTTTGCTTGCGAGTAAGTACTTGACAGCAGGAAAGTTTCTACAGTGGAAAGTTTGATCGGTAAGATGCAGAACACTTGAGTACTCCGTTGAGCAGGGGCAAGGCATATCAAATGATCATCAAAGGAGTCAGCCATCCGAAGATCAGTTAATCTGGGGCAATCAGGTCGAGATTCGATAAAACTCTCGAAGTCAGCCAGGGGCACTTCTCTGCAAATCATCCAATCAGGGGCAAATCACTTCAAGGCTGGGGCAGGTTACCCCAAGAGCACATAAGTTATCCTTATCCAGAAGGCAATTAATTTGAAGCACCTCTCCGAGGTTCATGATGCTGAGGCAGGTCATATCATACCAACATGGTACAAAGCTTTCAGATCTCCTTTCGAGGAAGACTTATACAGATATCCCATAGGCTGGGGCAAGTTTGTAAGTAAAGGAATTGTTCCTCTCCATATCTCAGAGCTACTCAGAGCTATTCAAGCAGGTGCAGTCAATCTTCAGGTTCAAGGTGAATGTCGGGAAGTCATAACCCTTCACTTGTCTTCCCCAGCAAAAGCCCAATCATCATTGGCATGTGTAAGCTACCCCCAGGAGAGTCCAATCATACTTGGCACATCCGGTTATTCCTAGCAGAGTCGGCTTCACCTCTTCAGCATTTATTTTGCTGGAGTGATTCTTTCAGATCCAACTTTCCCCGGCAGCCCGAGCCTGTATCTGCATTTTTGCATATAGTTATCATATTTGCATCATCTTTGCATCTCATCCTCAAATGCGTAGCATTTTCATCCTATATGGAGCATTACACCATAGAAAAATTCAAACATACGCATATGCATGCGAAGCATAAGCCAGTTTTTCCATTAGCCTTCTGTGGCAACGTGAATCACTCTGTAATCAGTCCAGGGGCATTTATCCAGCAGCTTTGTTCAGACAGCTTGTCGGTTTACTCGAATTTTAGATCATATGACGGTTATGATTTTGTCCATCAATCTTCTGATGATGACATTCCCGAGCAGTTTTTCTTTCCGTCAGTTCCTATTGACGATGTGTTTCCCCAGCAAGTATTTTCTCCGTCTATCATTAGACGTCGTGAGTATGGTTTTCTTTCCGTCTATCTTTAGACGATGTGGTTCTTCAGACAAGTTTTCTTCCTGTCTATCTTTAGACAATGTGATAAGATCAAGTGCACGTTGATCTGGCCTTCGGTATGGTCTTCTCCGTCTATCTTTAGACGTCGTGAGTTTGGATATGGTTTTCTCTCCGTCTATCTTTAGACGATGCGAGGTTTCAAGGCGATCTTTCAGATATTGGCTTTCTTTCTGTTTATTGGTTGAGGTGACATTTCAAGAGGGGTTTTTTTTCCCGACTGTCGACTCTTATTGACGTCGAGGCTCTTTGAAGAATGTTCGGTTTTCCTAGTTGTCGATTCTTATTGACGACATGGCTCTTTGAAGGTGGTTTTATTCCTGTCAGTTCTTATTGATGATGTGGCCCCTTTGAAGATATCTTTCCATCAGCTCCTATGGACGAAAGGATTCTGAAATTTGATGGGTAGTTTTGAAGTTCATTGACGTGGATATTTTTTTTTCTTTCTGTCTATCTTTAGACAATGTGAACCTTCGGGATGGTGTCTTTCCGTCTATCATTGGACGATGTGAGTATTGGTGTCTTTCCGTCTATCATTAGATGATGTGTGTATTGGATTTGTTCCTGTTCACCCTCAGATGATGTGAGCGTGGTGAGTCCTCTCGTCTATCATTAGACAATGCGAGATTTGGATGCAATTTTCCTCTCGTCTATCATTAGACGATGTGAGATTTGGACATGATGTTTCTCTCCGTCTATCATTGGACGATGTGAGTGTTTTGGACATAACGTTTTCCTCCCGTCTATCCGTAGACAATGTGATTTTTGGATATTGTGTCTATCATCAGACGATGTTGAGAGTTGACGGCGAAGTCAGATTGTTTTTAGAGAGTTGACGGCGAAGTCAGATCATGTAGGGAATTGGCGGCGAAGTCCGATGATTTTGAGGACTGACGGCGAGATCAGGTGTTTCACCAATTTTATATGGAATTTTGACAACGAAGTCAGATGTTTTACAAATTTGATGTTGAGTTTTGACGGCGAAGTCAGGTGCTTTTACTAGATATTGATGATTGACGGTGATGACAGAGGTTTCTTTTTACGGTTGGCAAATTTCCGGGTTCTTTTTTTATTCAATCACCTTCTACCTTGAATGTCTGAAAGCAATCGCTTTTCATCCCTTCTGGTCCAAGTCAATTGAATAGGGGCAGCTGTTGCACCCCAAAATTTGCCCACCGGTTTTCCGACTTTGACTGGCTTTTGCTTCGTTTTTCATCTGCATATCATTTTCGCATTTTGCCCGTATTATCAGCCGGATTGAATTTGTCGGGATTTTAGCCGCTTTGCTCGCGTTTCAGGAGAATCAAATTAATTCAAACGAAAAGCTCAGTGTCAAAATCGAGCGAAAGTCGCTCTCCTCTTGATAATTCAATCCATGTTGATAATATCAGCACATTTCGGTGCTCGCCCGTTTTCCCATGGCATTTTGCATTTATTTATTATTTTTTGATTTATTTAATCATTTAGAATAGTTATTTATTTCTTTCTTTAGAATAGATTTTATTTTTATAAGTTTTTATATAGAAGTTTAATTTGTTTGGATTTTTATTAGAAATAGTTTTTTTCTTATTTAGGATAGAAATAGATTATTTTTATGGCATAGATTTAATTTGTTTTTAGAATTATTTTTTTTTATTAGAATTAATTAGATTTGATTTAATTTTAGAATCATTTTAGGATTTTAGAATTAAGTTAGTAATGTTAGAGATATTTTAGGATTTAAATAGTTTTTAGATTTTGATTTTGATTTTAGAGTTTTAACCGTTTTTAATTTTATTAGAAATAGTTTTTATTTTAAATAGATTTAATTATATAGTTTAGAAATAGTTTTTAGGTTAAATGTATTTTTTTTAGTGTTTTTTTTATTATTAAGAACTAAATAGAGTTTTATTTTGTTTTAATATAGAATTTTATTTTGTGAGTTTTATTAAGTTTTTTTTAAGAATTAATTAGAGTTATTTAGAGTTTTTTTAGCTTATTTGTTTATTTATTATTTTATTAGAAAATTAAATTAAGTTAGATTGTTGTTATTAGTTAATTAGATTATTATTATTTTATTTTATTTATTTTATTAGATTAGTATTAATTTAATTAGGATTATTGTATTAGTATTAGGACTTTAGTTAGTTTTTTCAATTAAAGCAAGTTTATTGGATTCAGCTTCTCCGTTAATCATCATCAGCACTTCATTAACATCTTTAATCAACCATTAGCATCTAAGGACACGTGTCTGAAGCCTATAAATACTTTACTATTCATCTCCTTCTACGGGGACAAGAACCCTAGCCGCAGACACACCAATCCCTAACCCTAGCCGCCTCATCAGCTTCATCACCTTCCTCCATTTTTATTCAGACTTCCAGCTTACCCAAAATCCACTCCGTCGAACCAAAAAACACCGACATTAAAAATCATCTTCATCTGCAAATCAGAAACAAAACAAATCTTAATCCATTTTCAATCATAAACATAAACAACAAAAAAAAAAAAACTAAATCACTCACCACTCATCTTCAAAAACATCCATACCCAGAACCCCATCAAAGCTTCCAACTTCAAGACCCGCCGTTAATCTCTTTTCACCCTCCATAACTTCTATCACCAACGAACCTTCGAACAAACTCCAAACTTTCAACCCAACATCAACAACAAACTTCAAACGAAGCAATCTTTAGAAATCAATACCCTTCACCTTTTCCGCCATTTTCGCTACCACAACACAAAACCGAAAACCAACACCGTCCTCCTTCAAAACCACAACCGAAAACTCATCCTCAAGAAAATCATATCCAAACCCATCTAACAAAACCAACAGAAACGAAAGAAACGAAATAGAGAAGAAGGAGAGAGATCCTAAAGCAAAATGATTTGTCTCAAGGCAAATCCACAAAACTGAACTTGAGAGGGATTGAGCGAAAACGATGAAGCGGAGAGAGAGGCGAGAAACTGTCTACACGTGAAGTGATTCTTTTTTTTTCATTTCCTTTTTATTTATTTTTTTTATATATTATTTATTCTGTTTTTTCCCCTTATTCCATGATCATTGGGCTTTTTTTTAGCCCATCACTATCCTCCAACGAGCTTGATAATACACCTCTGTTTTGCCATTAGACACCCCTGTGCTTTTTTTATTTTATTTTAAATATTGTATATATTATTATTTAATAACTATGTAACTATTTATTATTATGTAAATATATTATATACAATTTTGTTAATATATTAATATGGTATTTCTAGCAGTTTATTTATATTATATATATATATATATATATATATATATATATATATATATATATATATATATATATATATATATATATATATATATATATATATATATATATATATATATATATATATATATATATATATATATATATATATATATATATATATATATATATATATATATATATATATATATATATATATATATATATATATATATATATATATATATATATATATATATATATATATATATATATATATATATATATATATATATATATATATATATATATATATATATATATATTATTCTAAGTCTATATTATTTTCTTTTAAAGTTTCGTATATATATTTCTTAGTTTCTTTTTTATGTATATAATTTCTTTTCGTTTTTTTTATATTATATTTCTTTTAGAAATTTTATCTTTTAAAAGTTGGATTCTATTCTCGCATTTGTCATTGGACATTTTTGCCTTTTGGGTCGATGACGACGCTTCCATAAATCGATTACTAAGTCAATATATTGATAAGTATCGTTGGATCCGAGACCACCCCATTCTCTTGTCATCTCTTCTCTATTTAAATTTCATTTCGACTTATGGATCGATGAAAGCTTTTTATCCGCAAGCGTCAGATTTTCGAAGTCGATAACCTTCCCGATTTCAAATCTATGGGGGATGACCATTGGGGTCATCTTTCTTACTTTGGGATCGCGATAGGCTACCTTCGATTAATCGACATTTTGTTTGTGGTTAAGACGAGATTCTATTCTTTCGAGTCCCGATTCAATACACTAACCAACTGACGACTAACTTTAATTTTCTGTAAATATACAACTGCTTTATTTTCTGTCAATATACCACTGCTTTAATTTTCTGTCAAATATACAACTGTTTTATTTTCAGTCATTTATATTCTTGTACATATTATATTTGTATATTATTACTATCTTGTAAATATTCAACACTTTTACATTCTTCCAAAAAAATACCTAATAAAATATCGAAACCATTAAAATTTAAATTGGTGGACTGTTGATTATATATCTTGTATATTATCTATTTCTTGTATATATTCGAATTTATCTCATCTCTTTGGTAGGTTATCAAATCTCTTCAATAAACAAATAAATTCTTTGTATTGAATTAAAAAGAGAGGATTGGGTGTAGACCTCTTCTTCTTTGAGTGTTGGGATGCCCACTGTAGTGAGGGTGGTTTCGACACTCGTCTTTCAATACGAAGACGCTTCCACCCCTTTTCCTCCTAAAACCTCGGCTCCGCACCGAGTGCATTTTCAAAAACCTCGGTCTCGTACCGAGTCCATTTTCAAACCATTTTTCTCCTAAAAAACGTCGGTCTCGTACCGAGTCCATTTTCAAACCATAATAAATCAAATTATCTTTGTATTGAATTAAAAAGAGGGGATTAAGTGTAGACTTTCTTCCTCTCCGAGTGTTGGGATGCCCACTGTAGTGAGGGTGGTTTCGGCACTCGTCTTTCAATACGAAGACGTTTCCATACCATCTCCCCTAAAACCTCGGTCCCGCACCGAGTGACTTTTCAAACCATCTCTCCTAAAACCTCGGTCTCGTACCGAGTCCTTTTTCAAAACCATAATAAATTGATTTCTCTTTGTATTGAATTAAAGAGAGAAGATTGGGTGTAGACCTCTTCTTCTCCGAGTGATGGGATGCCCACTGTAGTGAGGGTGGTCTCGATACTCGTCTTTCAATACGAAGACGCGACTTTATCCACCATCTCAACTTTATCCCGCAACCCTTCACACCTAAAACCTCGGTCCCATACCGAGTGCATTTTCAAACTTATTTTCACAACAAAAACTTGAATGGTCGTGGAGTGGTTAGGCGTAGGCCTTCTCCTATCCCGAGTACTGACGTTTACCGTAGGGTTCTCTGTCGCAAAGTACTTACCATTCAAAACCAAAAACATTTAATAAGAGAACGAGTTCCTCTTTGCATTGAATTAAAGAGAGAGGATTGGATGTAGACCTCTTCCTCTTCGAGTGTTGGGATGCCCACTGTAGTGAGGGTGGTTTCGACGCTCGTCTTTCAATACGAAGACGCCTCGTTCGCCACACCCTTTTATGACAAAAACTTTGAGACAATGCATTGGGTACTACCCGTAGGGGTTACTATCTAAGGACCTGTCTCGCCCCCTAAAAATAATTCAACAAATCAAACGTGACTTCTTGCCTCGCGTGGCGAAAACTAATCAATCTTTCAAAAAGGATATGTTACGTCCGTTCTACCGCAAACAGGTAATGCCTAAGTCTCCAACGAGCGAGCAGCAAAACACCTAACTGCTAGGATGCGCACGATAGCATTATCCGTAAAAACATCAACACACCGTTGGCACGAACTACGTTTGCTCTGATTTCTCATGCCAGATGAGAATACGTAGGCACAAGACGGCGATGTCTTGGCGAGTTCCCTTTTTCACCTTTTACCCGTAGTTGGCCGAACTACGGCTGCTCTGATTTCTCATACCAGATGAGGATACGTAGGCACAAGACGGCGATGTCTTGGCGAGCACACTCCCCATATATCTGTAGTTCCCCGAACTACGTCGACTCTGACTTTCTCACATCCATTGAGAATATGTAGGCATAGGACTGCGAAGTCCTACCGAGTCTGTTCTTTCTCTTTTCTTCCCCGTTCTCTCTTTCCTCATAACTTTCTTGTTTCTAACCCTTCTTTTACCCCGTGGAACACTTCTTATAGCATAATATTTAAGCAAATAAATTCACACATCGACAAACAAAAGGTTCCCATCGAGTACGATGGATGCGAGGGGTGCTAATACCTTCCCCTCGCATAACCGACTTCCGAACCCGTTCATGGTTGCGAGACCATCTTATCCTTTCTTTTCTTAAGGTTTTCTCGATATTTTCCCTTTCCCCTCATGGGATAAATAAAGTTCGGTGGCGACTCTTCTGTCCTTTCTTTTCGCCTCCCCGTCGTTGCACGATGCATTTTTTTTCGAGTAGCGACATCACCCTAAGGGTACCATACTAAGCAGTCAGATTAATGAAGAGTGACCCTCCAGCAACCTTTTCTCAAATAGCTTAAGGCTCGTAACATACGACATCGATTAACCTTATTACTGTATTTTTGAATTGTTTTGAGATAAGAAGAGAAATAAGCTCTAAAAAATCTAGGGTTGAAAGGGAATAAAACTAACCTAATGTTGTCATGCATGGATAAGAATCCTAATGTATGTCATAATTCCCTCCTGCACAGAGGAAATCAGAGATCCTAGGGGATAAACAGAAAAGAAAGCAAGCAAATACAATAAAATGCATGCAATGCAGCAATACAAGCGAGGCAAGGGAGTCCCACTCCACTTCGAACCTGGGAAAACAACAGGCAAAGTGAACTAACATTCACCTCAAACCTAGGGGGGTAAGCTACACAAGCCAACAAACAATACAGAAAACAAAACCCCAAAGCAGAGGGGGCAGCCCAAGCAACAGCACCAAACTCCTACAGCAAACAGCAGCTCTGACAGCAACAGATGATTAACCAGCAAAAAGTTGACAGCAACAACCTTCATCTTCCTGAATAACTCCCATCTTCAAGCTTCAATAAACTTTCAATCTTCAACAAGCACCAGGCTTCAACAAGCTCCCAGCTTAAGCAAGCTCAAACCCCAGCCAGTAAACAGCTTCAACCAGCTTCTGACCTCAACCAGCTCCTAGCTTCAACAAGCAAACAAAACCCTAGCTTCAACAAGCTACCTCATCTTTCCTTTACCAAGCTTCAACAAGCACAAAACTTCCTCTCTACTAAGCTTCAACAAGCACCTCCAAGGGAGAATCATTCAACAAGATCAAGTTGGAATGTTAAGAAGCTCATTGACAACCAAGGGAAGTCACTGAGAACTCATCATTGCAAATGAAAGGTATCCTCAAAGTTCTACTCACTTGGGAATACCACTCATCCCTCCTAAGGAGAGGTGGAGCTTCCCAAGGAGGACTTTATGTCATTGGATATAATGGAGATGGACAAGATACTCCATGTTTGAAGAAACAAGTAGAACTACTTTGATGCTCTTCCTAAAAACCCTAGTTTCCCTAAGCTCCTGACAAGCACACAAGATGAGAGAATCTTCACATCCAAGCTCCTTCAAGCTCTCCAAATCACCTTCAATTGGTCTTCATGATCACCCAAGCTCAAAAACAACACCACCCTAGTCTAAGGGGAACTATTGAATTACACTAGTCAAGTTAGTTCATCAGAAACACCTAGAAGCTAGTCTTAAAACTAATTCTACTTAAAATTCCAAATATGATTGTAAAATCCTACAAAAATTACCAAGGGTTCCTAAACCTCTTAAGAATATCTCATACAAAAACCAGGGGGGTTAACCATTCATTTGGACCTAAAACTATGCCCTAAACCTAAATGTATCATCTTAAAACCTTAATTCTAAACCACCTAGTGTCCAATGCTCAAAATATCCTAAAATTTTCTCACAAAAATATGAGAAAACTACTATGGGTACATGCATATCTAAGCTAGCTATTCCAAAAAGAATCAACTCAAAATTCATCACCAATTATTCACAATAAAATCAGCAAAAACATATGTCAAACAAATTAAAAATAAAACCAATTAAAATACAAAAAATGCAAACAAAATAAAAAATGCATGAATTAAACATTTTTCAATCCTATTAAATTCTACATTTTTAAGGAGTTAGGGAAAAAAAGTCTAGCTTAAAAATGAATATTTTCCTATTTATTATGAATTTTAGAATCAAAATGCATTAAAAAATAAAAGAAAATCAAATAAAAGAAATTGAAATGCTGAATTAAATGAGAGCCATTAGATCAATTGACTGGTAAACGAATCCAAAGCTCCAGAGCGTGTCCACGTGTGGTGATGACTGGCGTGCCACATCGTTTAATGAAACGATGTGTTTCAATGGCTTGGAGGCAATCCTGAGTTTGAATCTGGATCGTGAGATGCACATACAAGGTCAATGGAAGAAGCTGGTCCAAGGGCTAAGACCTCATCTCCTACCTCTAGCTCAGGCGGAGGTCACATTCTCAGGCGGTGGTCCACGGTGGAAACCACCATCTTCTCCGGTGAGATGGTGGTTGCAGGTGATCAGAAAACACAAACCAAATGTTGACCTTGACCAGAAATTTACAAGGATTCCAAATCTCCACTCCGAATCACTTAATTCTCACCACATTCCCCAATTCGAAAGCAAACAGAAATGGCACCAAGAATTGGATCAACACCAAATCAAAAAACAAAGCCACGGATCTCTTCCTCTTGTTGCACTGATCATTACTAGCTATCTAATTCAAGTCAAAACCTCAAGATTATGCATAACCGTCTTCAAACAGAAATGGTGCATCACACTTAACTGTCTCTAAACACTAAAATTCTTATCCATAAACGATCTATGATCAACCTAGGCCCTAACCACATGCAAGACTCTGCTTAATCCTTCCTAGATCATGAGGAAATTGAAGGTTTACATACCTGGAAAAATTGGATCAACAGAGGGATCAAATGCTCAATTCAAGCTCCAAGACTCTTCAGACACGATCAGTGATGCACAATGAAGCTTCTTCAACCTTCAATTTGGCTTGAATAGGCTTGCAAATCCAAAACCGATTCTGAGTTAGAGGTGAAAAAATTCAGTTGCTATCTCAGCTTCTAGCACGAAATCATCACCAAAATGAGTCTGAACTCACTCCTCTCAATATATAGAAACTCTCCATGGGCTTTTGAGCCCAGTTTGAAGCCCAAATTAATGAATCCACAATTCTGATTTTCCTCTTGAAACTCCAATGTAACAGTTGTGAAATCTTGCTCCCAGCTTGTTCTAGAAGGTTCTAAACAACTCCTTGTGGCTTGGTGGATGTGTTTAGAGCAAAATGGAGACTTGAATTGCATTGGTGACTGATTTGGATATGTGACTTGTTTTGAAAGTAACAAATTTACAAAGCAAGTCATGAAACAAAGCCTCAATTCAAAAAAGTAACATTGCCAATGTCTTTAGAATATGATTTCCAGTCAAAAAATGTAGTCATTTGCCATGTTTAGGACCTATAACTCAAAAATCACAATTTCCCTCTTTGATTCATTTAAAATCCTTCCTTATTTTAGGCCATTTTGAATGACTTTTGATATAAGCTCATTCAATACCCCATGAATTCACATTTGACCTACAAACATCATTCTAATCACATTTCATGTTGAACAATTTTTCATTTGAGGAGTGGAAGATGGAGATTTTGGCACATGCTTGAAAATGACCTATAATCACAAATGCCTAAAATACCCCTGGATTGCCAAGATCATAACTTGAGTTCCACAAATACACTTGAGGACTTATGGTACTCTATGGAAAGCTAAGATCAAGATCTACAACTCTTATGTTGGTCAAGAATACATTTGCAAACTCCTTGAAGGGAAAACAATGCTTGGAAGTCAAGTGACTTTCACAGATAAATTTCAGTGTCCACTGGTGACCTGTAACTTGCAAAGACCATAACTTGAGTTCTACAAATATTATTGAATACTTCTAGCACTCAAATTAAAGGTATTTAGAAGCTCTACAAGTTTCATGTTGGCCAAAGATCCATTTGAAACTTGTATTTGACTTATGTGGCTTTGAAGTTAGGCACTAAACAGGGGATTTTACACTGAAACCCTAATTTAGCAACTTCCCACTTTCTTGATCTCTCTTTGCTTAACCTTGGCACAACACCACATATGTATCAACATACCAATTCATGCATCCCATGACATCATGGTAGGCTTTTGAGGCTCTCCAACTACTCAATTGAATCAGGGTTGGCCCAGATGAAACCCTAGTTGACTGCACTTCAACTGTGGCTCTCATACTTGAATCAATGACTTGCCTCAGCTTCAATAAGGCCCTCTAGATATCCCATGAGATCCATACACACCTCACATTCACATTCCATGCTTCTCCTCCCATTGATGATTCTCAATATTCCTCAAGATAGGAGCAAAACCCACATGTAGGCACTCAAATTTCTCAAGACTTCAAATCCTTTCTTGATGGCCTGGATGACTTCTCATCTTGGATAACACAGCTTGCTAGGCTCTTCTCTTGATAGACACCCTTGATCCCTTGTTGGATGCCTGCTATGCTATGATATGCAAATGATTGAACTATGTACATGATGTAACTATGCAAATGAAATGCAAAGAAACATAAATCAGGCAAGAAAAGGTTGAGCAAATTTTGGGGTGCAACAGTGGGAAACCTTCTTCTAGGTCAAAAATAGCTTTGAAGCCAGATGATTTTCACAGACAAATTTCACATTCATCTGGTGACCTGTAACTTGTCTGGACCATAACTTGAGTTCTATAAATCCCCTTGAAGACTTCTAGTACTCAAATTAAAGGTATTGAGATGCTCTACAAGTTTCATGTTGGACAAAGATCCATTTGAAACTTGCATCTTGACTTATGTGGTCTTGAAGTTAGGCACTAAACAGGGGATTTTACACTGAAACCCTAATTTAGCAACTTCCCACACTCTTGACTCTTCTTGGCTTGATCTTGGCACAACACCACAAATGTCTCAATATATCATTTCATGAACTCCATGACCTAAAAGTAGGCTTTGATACTCTTCAATTGCACAGTTGACCTAGGATTGACCCAGATGAAACCCTAATTGCTTGCACTTCAACTGTGGCTCTTGCATTTGACACAATGACTTGATTGAGCTCTCCCATGACCCTCTAGGTATTCTATGAGCTCCATAAACATCCTCTACTCATATCCAAAACCTCACATCCCTCTGATGGTCTTCAATTGATCCTCAAGTTAGGAGAAAATCCACATGCAAGCATCTAAACTCTTAGGCACTCAAATCACCTCCTGATGACCTTAATAACTTCTCAAGCTTGAATAAGACCTCTAGCTAGGCTCCTCTTGATAAAAATCGCACTTGATACCCTTCTATATGAATGATATCATGATATGCAAATGATATAACTATGCAAATGTTAATGCAATGAAACATAAACCAAGTAAGAAATGAGATTGGGCAAATTTTGGGGTGCAACAGCTGCCCCTATTCAAACGGCTTGGACCCGACTGGGTGAAGAGAGAACGACTTTCAAACAATCGAGGTAGAAGACGATTGAATACCAAGAAACCCGAAAATTTTCCAACCACAGAAATAAGCTGCGAAAACTACTCGGGGAACAACATCCGTTAAGCTGAACCCAGTTGTTACGGCAACAACTGATCAATCATCTGATAAACTTTTGATTTCAATATCAACCCCCTGTGTGACGCCACATGCATCGAATTAACTTTGCAAGAAACAACTCCGTCCATAACTAGATAAATTTCGTCAACACGAGAAGAGACTCCATCACCATGGGTACAACTCCGTCCACAACTGGACTAAATTTCGTCAACACGAAGAACAATCTCTGTCAATCACAGGTAAAGACTCTGTCAACACAGATAACAATCAGTATCAACACAGGTAACAACTCCGTTAACACGGATAACAATCACTGTCAACACAGGTAACAATTCTGTCAACACGGATTACAATCATTGTCAACACAGGTAACAATTCCGTCAACACGGATAACAATCACTGTCAACACAGGTAACAATTCCGTCAACACGGATAACAATCACTGTCAACACAGGTAACAATTCCGTCAACACGGATAACAATCACTGTCAACACAGGTAACAATTCCGTCAACACGGATAACAATCACTGTCAACACAGGTAACAATTTCGTCAACACGGATAACAATAACTGTCAACACATGTAACAATTCCGTCAACACGGATAACAATCACTGTCAACACAGGTAACAATTCCGTCAACACGGATAACAACTCGTAAAATCCCCGTCAACACGAGTGAGGATCTCCATCACCACGGGTCAAAATCTTCAAGATTTTCAAAACTGTTGTACGGCAGTCTGAAGAATACTTTGCTGGGGGAATACAAAAAACCTAACCAAACAACTCTGTGGGAAAAACTCTACTGGGAAAATCACTAATGATAACCCCAAAAGTTTAAGCCATGAAATCTTTTAACGCTAACGTAACAGCAACCTGAGAAAAAGAGAAACTTAACCAAGCAACTCTGTTAGGGGAACATGCGATGGGACGAACGTTATCATCACTTATCTCACGTCGAGAACTTGAATATCTAGAAATTCTTCCGAGCAAGAATCCCACTCCTCTGCAGGGAATAACACCTGAAAACAAAGAGGTAATCAACCTGGCTTATGTTTCAAAATGTGTATGTTTGACAATGGCGTAATGCTCCATACGGCATGGAAATGCTACACGTTTGGGTAGATGCAAATATGATATATGCACAATGCAAAGATGCCAAGAGGCGCTTCAGCAAAATAAATGCTGAAGACAAAACCAAATCCGCTGGGGATGAACGGGTATCACAAAACATTCCAGCAAAATAAATGCCGGGAGACAAGTCAACTCTGTCGGGGAGAGACCAGACATCACAGAATTATTCCAGCAAAATAAATGCTGAAAAAGTGAGAACAACTTCCACTAGAAGGAAGAAAACAAACCCTGCTGGGCATAGTTCACAAACTCGGAGTTACGAACTCTGCTAAGGATGATCATCCTGACGAAAGAATGACAACGTGTTGGGGAGAAGGAAAAAACAGTCCTGCCCGGGGATAATCCTTCTGAACCAAAGACAACTTGGTTATATTCTGCGGGAGTTACCCATGCTGGGGATTGATTGTGTACATACTCATTGCTGGGAATGCATCTTCTATTGGGGACATCAAGATCCACTGAGGATACTCTCTCTGGGATAAGACGTGACTTCCATCTGCTGAGGAGTAATACAATCACTATGTCACAGGACTCTGGCTGGGGAAACACAAATTCCTTGACTGTTTGCTTCAAAGGTGAGAACCCTGCAAAACACAAACAAGATAGAACAAATCTACACAACAAGATCTATCCCGGTTAATATCCGTGACATTCGTTCAGTCAATTCGAAGCTTTAGCAATTATGGGCAAGGGCCAGCAAGTTTATGTACATACAAGTTCATCAAAACATCGGCGTTTTTCACAAACAAAACAATAAAGAACAAGCATCAAATACTGAATAACATTCTTTATTGACAACGGGCCTGTAAATAGGCAAACGTTTGTACATTGGATGCAACTCCTGAAAAGAGGAAGTTACGCACAAGCAAATACAAATATCACAGAAGTATAACGAAAATTTGTATACATGTTGGCAACGTGGTACAAACAAACACCATGAGCTGATTCTCCTATGACTCGCTTGACTCTGACGCTTTCCCTATACTCGACCTTCGTAAGAGATTGTTTTGGATATACGACCCTCAGGTACTCCCAAACCACTGAGCAACGCAGTATCAAACTCGGACCGCAGTCATTTGCCTTTTCAAATCCCTAACTTTTGCGTGAACTGCCCTGTGCGGGTTTTAAATTCACCGGGATACCCTTTTTTGCCGAAGTTTCCCTTTTCAGGTTTTCAACTTCTCGGGTGTACATTTTTCAATTTTATCCCTAACTTTTGCCCGAACCTTTTATTCTTTTTTTATGGTTCGCCGGGATGCCCCATTTTTGCCTGGACTTTCTTTTTACTGTTCAGCGGGTCACTTTCAAGCAAAGTATTTTTTAACGGCGTCCGAATTCACAGGAGACGTAAAGTCCTCACCATCCATGGTGGATAGTAATAAGGCCCCTCCAGAGAAGACCTTTCTAACGACATATGGACCTTCATAGTTGGGAGTCCATTTGCCCCTGTGATCTGATTGTGGTGGGAGAATCTTTTTTAGCACAAGATCGCCCGTCTGAAAGCTTCGAGGGCACACCTTCTTATCATAAGCTTTCTTCATCCGGCTTTGATACAGCCGACCATATGCTAGAGAAGCCAATCTCTACTCATCCATCAAACTGAGCTGATTTAGTCTATCCTTTACCCATTCCGCCTCATCAAGTTGGACATCGCGCAAAACCCTCAAAGAAGGAATCTGAACCTCCAATGGTAGGACAACCTCCATACCATATACAAGTGAAAAAGGAGTTTCCCCGGTTGATGTGCGTACCGTCGTACGATAATCGTGCAAAGCAAAAGGCAACATCTCATGCCAGTCCTTGTAGGTCACAACCATCTTCTGAACGATCTTCTTTATGTTTTTATTGGCCGCTTCGACAGCACCATTCATCTTGGGCCGATAAGGAGAAGAGTTGTGATGTTCAATCTTGAAATTCTGGCACAACTCCTTTATCATCTTGTTATTCAATTTCGAACCGTTGTTAGTGATAATCCGCTCTGGGATTCCATATCTGCAGATAATATCCTTCTTGATAAATCTGGCTACCACCTGCTTGGTAACATTAGCATACGATGCCGCTTCAACCCATTTGGTGAAGTAATCAATAGCTACCAAGATAAAACGATGTCCGTTGGATGCGGTGGGCTCAATTTTCCCAATCATATTGATGCCTCACATGGAAAAAGGCCAAGGTGATGACATAACGTTCAGAGGGCTCGGAGGCACATGAATCTTGTCTGCATAAATCTGGCATTTATGACACCTCTTTGCAAACTTGAAACAATCTGTTTCCATCGTCAGCCAGTAATACCCTGCTTATAATAACTTTCTCGTCATTGCATGTCCGCCGGCATGCGTGCCAAATGTATCCTCGTGGATCTCTTGCATGAGCAACTTAGCCTTTTTCTCATCCACACACCGCAACAACACCAAGTCATGGTTTCTCTTGTACAAAACACCATCCGGATTCAAATAGAAGTTGCCAGCCAATCTCCTAAGAGTCTTCTGATCACGACTGGATGCCCCATCCGGATACTCTTGGTTCTTCAGGAAATTCTGGATATCATAATACCATGGTTTGCCATCGGAAGCTTCCTCAATGGCGAATATGAAAGTGGGCCTATCAAGGCGAGAGATAACTATCCTGGGAGCCTCATTCCAGAAGTGAACTTTATACATTGAAGACAACGTCGCGAGAGCGTCAGCCATCTGATTTTCTGCTCGTGGCACATGGTGCAATTCCACCTTGTCAAAGAAAGGTAACAACCTCCTTGCATAATTCATATAGGGTATCAGATTGGGCTGACGAGTCTCCCACTCTCCCTTGATCTGGTTCACGACTAGAGCAGAGTCCCCGTACACATCAAGATTTTTAATTCTCAGATCAATAGCTTCTTCGAGACCCATAATTGTTGCACCCCAAAATTTGACCAACAATTATTCATTCATTGAGTGTTTGAAAGTTGATACCTTCATCAGAAAGTTCAAGAGATCCCCAGAGAAGTGGTTTGAAACCAGGGTTTGTGTGCTTCACAGTTTGAGAGTTGTGGGTGCCCCTCAGATGATTCTGAGACTTTGAGAATGAACTTGATGTTTTGAGAAAGCTTATGAGATGCCTTGATAGCCATCATGAAGCCCAGAGAGGTCATTATGCAAGAATTCAGAAGATTCAACCATGAATGGTAGAATTAGGGTTTTGACTGGGTCAACCCTAGATCAGCTGAAGATTTGGAGAAGGTTGAGACTTAATCCAAGGGCCATGAGATCATGGAATGATGCATAGAGATGTTATAAAGATGATTCCTAGACCAACTCATCATGATTGAGGAGTTTGAGAAGTTTCAAGTTAGGGTTTCTGAGGATTGTCAGTGGAAAAACCCTAATTTGATCCCTATCTTCCAGGCAGTTTTAGCCCTAGATGTGATTGATATATCATCTTCCCCACAACATGAATGTTGTAGAGCTTGTTCTTAGCTTTAATTTGAGTGGTGGAAGTCCTTGATAGGAGTTACAGAGCTCAAGTTATGGTTTTGACAAATTACAGGTCAGCAGAGGTGTGTGAATCTGGGTCCTTGAAAGTCACCCAACTTCCAGACAACTTTTGCCCTAGTAGGTTGATTCCTATGATTTCTTGGTCAACATGAATGTTGAAGAGGATGTTCTTAGCTTTAATTTGAGTGGTAGAAGTCCTTGATAGGATTTGTGGAACTCAACTTATGGTTTGAACAAGGCAGGGGTATTTTGGTCATTTGTCAGTTATAGGTCATTTTATCCAATGCCTAAAACTCCTATTTCCAAGCCTCAAATGGAAAAACTCAAAACATGAAAGTTGCTCAAAATGTGATTTTAAGTCTAGAAAGAAGGTCACAAATTGATGAAAAAGCTCATAGCACAAGATTCCATGATTGGTCCAAAATGAACTAAAAATGACTTATAACTTTGAAAAGTTGAAATTGAAAAGTGATTTGGGAGATCCACAAATCCAAAATAGGTCATCCAATATATCATTTTTATTGGAAAAAACATTTTGAGAAGATTGGTTTAAGTAGAATTTTCATTTGAGGCTTAAAAAATGAGGTTCCTTTGGAAATTTCTTACTTGAAAAAGAAGGTAGCATTGAAAAACCCTACATAAGCAACAAATGCACTTGTTTTTCACCCATCCTCATTCAATAACTCATGTAAGGAGAATTTGAGACCAAATAACAAGGCATGGCATATGAGATGAGATAACCATTATGGAATATCATGGAATTTTCAAGAAACTTCCACACCCTTCTAGATGAATCTAGAAGCATCCAATCAATCAATATAAAAAGAATGCATCAAGGAGAGTCTAGGGTTGGTGAAAGTGGAGCCAAGTCAGAGGAGAGAGAAGGATACATAGCCATTGGAGAAGTTTCTTCAAGTTGAAGCAACTTGAGTTTTCTTTCACTTCAAGCCACCACCTTCACAACAAGTGCAAACAGAAGTTTCTTCACCATTGTAGGATCTCATTGAAGCCATTTCAAGCCCTGCAACCACCTCCACGAGCCTCACCATCATCTTCTTGACAGGTTCCTTCTTCACCCTATATCTCCTAAATTATTGAGTTTTAGTTAGTTTCATAGGTATAAGAATGATGTACTAGGCTAGAGGATTAATCCCTGAGAATTAGAGCAAGATTGGTGAGGTTGCATAACAGAACCATGATTCTTGGATCTTCCATAGCTGGCTGTTGAATGAGTTTTAATCAGCTTGAATTAGTGTATAATGACCGGGATAGCTTGTAGAATACCTGTTGACCATTAAACTGAGGTTTGATGAAGGTTGGTATCAGTCGAGCATGGTGGTGCCAAGATGTGTAAGCATTCTGTTTGGATTATCCACGAGGAGTTAAGAGAAAGTGAACGTAGGGTTGTGTAGGGCTTGAGAAGTAGATGATTTTTCATGTTTAGGTCGAGGGAAGCCGTGGCCTGTGGGGAGAGATAATGGAGCTCGAATGTGAGTGCATGGAGGGAGGGTCTGAAAACCCTAATTCATGTTTGGGGACGATGAAGGAGAAGACATTGGATCGTTCCCAATGTTTGACTAATTCCCCTAATCCAACGGCCTTGATTAAACCTGAGAAAGAGAGGGAAAGTTTGAATCTGATGAAACACGGTCGTTTCATTAAAGACCGCTTCTGGGCCTATAGCGCTACTTGCACCTCCCTTTTTGTGTAGCCCAATTCATTTAACTAGCGCCTGTTGCTATTCTGACCCCCCACCCCTTTAATTAATATTATTGTTTTATTTTCTTTCTTTTATTTTTTTCTGATTTGAATAATTCATTAAAAATAGATAAATAATGATTTTTAAATGCTTCTTTTTTCTATGAGTAGATTAAAGGGTGTAGAAAATTATAAAAAATAAAATTGAGATTTTATTTTTAGGTTTAATATTTTTAGTAGATTTTCCAATTAAATAGCTTTTTAATTGTTTCATTTTGATATTTGATTTTGTAGGAATTATTTTAGGACATTCCCTTAGGGTTTTTTACCCATTCTTTTTTATGCAATTAGATGATGAGTCATACTTCCCCATAGGATTTTTTCTAGATTTTTTTAGAATTAATCTTGATTAGTTTAATTAGGGTTGACTTAAGATAGTCTAATTAGGGTTTAGAATTGTGCATAGGTGATGATTCCTTTCTTTGATTGAGTTTTATCTTGATTTTTAGGTAGAAACCTTTGTAGATGTTATGAGTAGGTGTTGAGGATCCTTATGAATATTTGTTAAATTTTTCCCCGTTAGTTTAGTATTTTTAGGTATTATCTGAAGATTGCCTGATGATTTGGTCTGTTCAGTGGGTTATCTGTTCATCTGTGGGGTTCATTCTGAGGAATTTGCTGAAGGGCTTGTGTTGCCTTGAGGATATTGATGGAGAGCATCATGAAGGGAAGCTTGTAGATCAAGATGCAGAGACCCAGAGCTTGTCTCATCTCCTGTCTGTGAGGTTTGAGAGCCTGAAGTTTGAAGGAAGTTCATGGTACTTTCCTGAGGAAGGCACTATGAATGACTTTCATCCTTCCTTCTCACCTCTTTCTTAAGTATCCAATGATGTTGGAGCCAACTTGTGAGTTTAATTTCTCCTGAGGAGGAATGTAAACTGATCACATGTTGTTGAGCCACATGGGATACAACTCCTAAGTGGAAGCCTCCTAGTACTTTCCTGAGGAAGGTCCTATGGGTCTATTCACTTAGTTCCACTAGTTGATCTAGGATTTCTCAAGTATCCAATGATGTAGGAGCTAACTTGTGAGTTTAATTTCTCCTGAGGAGGAATGTAAACTGATCACATGTTGTTGAGCCACATGGGATACAATTCCTAAGTGGAAGCCTCCTAGTACTTTCCTGAGGAAGGTCCTATGAGTCTATTCACTTAGTTCCACTAGTTCAGATAGGATTTCTTAAATATCCAGTGATGTTGGAGCCTGCTTGTGAGTTTAATTTCTCCTGAGGAGGAATGTAAACTGATCACAGTGGTTGAGCCACATAGGGTATGACTCCTGAGTATACACCTCCTAGTGCTTTCCTGAGGAAGACACTATGAGTCTGCTTGCTTAGCTCCCTTTCTTTGGTAAGCTTATTCTGAAGCTTGAAGACTGGGATTGATTTCTCCTGTTTAGGGTTCTGCTGGAGAGCTTTGCTTAGATTTGATTAGGATCCTGTGATTAGGGTTAGGGTTAGAGAATAGGTGATTCTTTCTCAAGTGTGTTCGTTTGCCTGATGGCACTTCATTTCCTTTATTTGTATGATTGCAGTTTATCTGTTTTTGCTTGATAGCATGTGGTTTATTTTCAGTATGATTGCTATTATTTCATGACTGGCTTGAGGTCGAGATGAGCTTGTGGAGGCTGAAACCCCACACACATTTCCTCCCTCACTTGCATTGCATGCATTTTACTGTTAAAGCTGATATTTTTGTCTGTTTTTGTGTATCATTGACATGATCCCTTAGGATTCTCATTTCCTCTGATGAGGACTTGATGATAGACTGTTAGGTTGAAACCCATGCATGATAACATCTAGGAGTTCCCTGTTCAAACCTCAACCATAGGATGAATCCATGGCATGATAACAGTAGGACTTGATAGTCTCCCTCCTAGTTGAGCCATTTTTATCCCGTAGTTTCCCGAACTACGTTTGCTCTGATCTTTCATATCAGATGAAAGTACGTAGGCATAGGATGCGATATCCTAGCGAGCAACCTTCCCCAACCTTTCCCCGTAGTTAGCCGAACTACGTTGACTCTGATTTCTCGTTCCAGACGGGAATACGTAGGCATAAAGCGCGATGCTTTGCCGAGTCATTTTTCTTTTCTTTTTTCAGCCAGCCTTGATAGGTAGATAGATTATAACCAACCCGTCCAAGTAAACACAACAAGCGAGGATCCCATCGAGTACGATGGACGTGAGGGGTGCTAATACCTTCCCCTTGCGTAACCGACTCCCGAACCCAGACAATGGTTGCGATGACCTTGTCTTACCCTTATTCGTCAGGTTTCTCCGATCGTTTCCTTTCCCGCTCTGAGGGATAAATAACGAAAGGTGGCGACTCTTCTGTTATGCCGGCACCTTATTTTCGCGCAAGCGACAGCTGGCGACTCTGCTGGGGATGCAGCATCTAGGGACTTTTCCCATCCCTTATGCTGGGGCCGTTTCCCATCCCCTGCGCGAGTCAATCCTATCGTTTGTGTGTTTGCTTGTTGGGTTGCGTTTATTTATCGCATCTTTACTTCTCGCATTTTTACTTCCCGCATTTTATTTCCCGCATATTATTTCCAGTTTGATATGATTATCTGTGCTGCTGTGGGAGAGAGATGTTTACTGTGAGCGAAAAGCCGGACCTGGGCTTGAGTACACACCTAGATATAGTTGCGGAGAAGTAGTAGACGAACCTGTCTGTTGAACAGGCACAGTTCCCTACGAAAATCTGCGCTCAGACGAGATTCTTGCAGAGGTGCTCCTTTCCGGTCCTGAGGATCTGAGGGGAGTCCAGACGTGAGGATTGTCGACTCTGGGGACCGATCATTTGGAAGTCAGCTAAGAGAGGCCTCTTCATGACTTGACGATGCCACTCCTTCTGGGAATCGTATTGTCACTCATGAATGTCTGTGACGCTGACGACCGCGTAGGATGCCGTACCTTTGTCCATGGATTAGGTCCATCATACCTGTGAGTGGGGTGGGGATATTGCAGGAAACTTTGACCTCCAGACTACCTGGTTTTCTTGACAGTGAATCAGTTATGTTGGGTTCTCAGTGGCAGATATGTTCTTGATAGAGCAGGCTTTGATCAGTGTATTATCATCAGAGGTTTGTTCTGGATGGAGCAGATTTTTGAGTGGGGTCTGAGGATCTCGTCAGCAGTTGTTGTTTGTTCTTGATAGGGCAGATTTTGAGTGGGGTTTGAAGATCTCATCAGCAGCTGTATTTTTGTTCTTGATAGGGCAGGTTTTTGATTCGGGGTCTGAAGACTTCATCAACGGATATTCCTTGATCTTGCATCCGGGGTCTTTATTATCAGGCCTTCGTTCTTATCAGGGCAGAATTTTGATCTCGATCCTACCAGAGGGTTGTTCACAGCAGATCAGATCAGTGGTTTACACCGGGGTTTCCTTCTCATCAGTGACTGTTGACACCGAATCTCCACAGCAGCCACCCGGATATATTGTTGCATGACTGCATTTTGCATTAGCTTGCATATTCATGTTTGCATTCCATTAGCATGTGTCTGTGCTGCAGGCGCGTTTTATACCCTGATCTTGGTGTCCCGAGCAATATGAGATATCTTCTTCCATGAATGGATCCAGTCTTATCATTGCATTGACACTATGTTGGCACGTTAACACCAAAATCAGGGGTGATCTCCTGAACGTACAGACACCCATAATTCATCTTGCATGGCAGAAGCCAGGACTTGTCTTCTAACCTTTGTGTTTGCAGGTTTGACTCAGAATCGAGCAGCTCAGACCAATGGAGCAGATACAAGCTGAACTAGGGAAAATCCAAAGCCAGCTGGGGCAGGTCATGAGTGACATACAGGCAGTGCGTCTGGACCAGCAAGTACTCAGAGAGGAGAATCAGCAGCTGCAGAATCAGCTGAGCTTTCTCATGGGAGTGGTGAGAAGTATGTTAGATAAGGAGAGTGGTCAAGCACCCAAGGAGGAGACCAGAGTGCTTCCTCCGTTACCGTCAGTGCCACCTGTGCTGAAGCCAAGTGGACCTCATGGACCCTCTACACAGCATGAAGCTCGAGGCCTGTCTCGTCGTCAGCCGCGCCGAGCATCTCAGAATAATCCTGAAGGGTATGGTCAAAAGAAGAAGCTACTTGATAGAGCTTTGGACCCACTACCTGTGAGTTATGCCCAGCTGCTGCCGCTGTTGGTTCAGAACCGAGTTCTCAAGCTTCGGACCTTAAATCCACCAGATGAGGGGTCATCAGACGTTGATCTAAGCATGCATTGTGACTTCCACTCTGGAGCACCGGGGCACCATGTTGAAACATGTAAGGCTCTCCGGAATAAGATTCAGGACCTGATCGACTCGAGGACGATTAGGCTTGTGCCGGGCGGCATAAGAGCATCGGGAAAGTTTATCCCTTACCCTGCGGGAGAAGTGGATGATTCCACTCCTTTGCCTGAAGCTGAGAAAGATCTGGAATATGTCCCGCGACCTTTGGTGACTGAATCACCTCGCTCGCAGTTCTTACCTGGATCAAGCTCAAGGACGCCAGCGCCTAAACGAGAGACCATTGCTCTTGGGCGGAAAGAATACCAGCCCCAGGATCACAAAAGACCTCGCAACCACGTGGAACAAAGGAATGCTTCTCCCCATCCAGTGCCTGTGCCGTATAGCCAGATTCTTCCGCTATTGGTTCAGAATTCCTTGGTGGAACCGAAAGCTCTCAAGCCCGTGCTAGAGCCTTACACTCCAGGGTACGATCCTCATGCTCAGTGTGGCTACCATGGTGGATCTCTGGGGCATTCAACTGAAGATTGCAAGGCTTTCCAGGCGAAGGTACAACAATTGATCGACCAAGGGTGTATTTCCTTTCCAGACGGAGTCTTGGTTGTGCGTAACGACCTATCAGCTGCCTGAGCTCACAGATTCAGAGGGTTGTTTCCAGGAGCCAGTGATCCAGACAGGCAGACGTCCTCAGCATTGGCAGTCCTCGGACTTTTTACCATTTGCACTTGTAGTTTCTTTTCTGTTAGTTACTACTTGCTGTTAAACATTGTATGTTTCGAATGGTAATGATAATAAAGTGACTATGCATTTCTTCTGAATTAGTTATGTCGTTGTCACTCATTTACTGCATTGCACTGGCACTTGCATTTTATTTACTCCGATTTCTTACTATGATTAGCAATGAGCGGAGGGAGGATGATGAAACTGAATACGCATAGCCGATGATCGTATTGCTTTCAGATAAAACTTTGCCGATGACGTACAAGGCATTGTTTCAAATCCCTAAACACCGGAGAGATAAGGAAGAGAATCCCTTGTTAACCACTTCGAGCCGAGAAGTAGGAGTTTCCTTCGGAATTTTTAAACCCTCGCATCTTAACCCGGGGCAGGGTAGTTGTCAGTTAGCTTGATCGAGCGTTCAAGTCTTATAGAGGAGTGTTGTCCTTCGAGGACCAATCACATCATATTCCTCTCCAGAGGTCGTACCTCATCAACCACAATGGTTAAACCTCACCAATCAGGAGTGAGACAGTTACAATCCTTTCGGAGCAATCAAGACAACCCGTGTCGCACGACTTGTTCCAAGGAAAAAAAGAAATAAGAAAGCCCGCTAAGTAAAAAAGAAAAGCTAGAAGGCAAATACTTAGGCAAAAATCAGGGCATCCCGCTGGACTTCAAAAGAAAAATCGAAAAGAACTCAAAAGGAGTCAGTCCAGGCAAAAATTAGGGAATCAAAACAAAAGAATGAAAAGGAAAGGATTATAAAAAGAAAAATCCTCGAACAAGGACGAAGTCGTGTAGACACAGACGCCAAAAACGAAAAGGAGTAACTGTCACTCCGAAACACCTTGCGAATTCTTTAACCAGTTGTTCCCAATGTTCAACATACCTCTCGAAGAGGCGAGCGCTCGAGCCAAGTTAACTGGACTTTAGGATCGGAGAACATCACGTAGAAGGGGCGGGTACAAATCATAATTTGAGCCAAATATCCTTTGTTTCACGAACCGTGAACCCGACCACGATACAACCCTTAAAAGACCTAATTGAGGCAGGGTTTATTCTGAGAGCGCATTACGATAAGGTTGAGTAACCTGACTCCTTCATGATTTGCTAATCATATCCTTATTGCATTTTTCACTGATCGCATCAGCACTACGTTTGAACTCTTGAGTTCATTCGTCACTCACTAGCATGACACGTAAATGAGTGACAGCACAACATTTTTTCGAAATTTGCATGAACACTGCATTAAAATTACTATTCGTGAATAAACGATTTTAGTTGCAGGTTAGTAGCTGATACGAAGGAACTTCAGCAAGGAATAGTCAATCAGGACTGAATCGCCAGAGGTCTGGATCAGAATGTTGTGCTTTGAAACCCTGTGAATCTGGGGCAATGACTTCCAGTGAGTTTGGAATCAGTTTGTCTGAGGACAAGTCCCGGAGCATCAGTTGATTATGGGGCCGTTTATGCGAGCAGCGGTTGATCGGAAGTGAATCTTCTTGAGACCCAATCAGGGGCAGTTATCCGGAATCCTTGCAATTTAAGGGCAGATCCCTCCAGTGTTCGATCAGAGCATGTTGAGTCGCTCATCGCTCGTTCAGGGGCAAACTACTTCAGAGATATTGAAGCCAACCATGCTGAAAGTTGATCAGTTGAGGATGAATCCTCCCGTTATGCGGATGCTGGGGCAAGCCCTCTGAAGATTGTCTTGTTACCAGTTGTTTTCGGCTCAGAATGATTTATTCCCAAAGGTCGGATTGGGGCAAGTTGAATTGCGCTGGGGCAAGTTGTTCAGATGAGTTTGTTCACCCTAGCAAGAATTGAGTATCGGGGAATCGTGTCATTACCCCGTCAAAACCTGAACCTTCTGAAGAAGCCTTGCGGTCATTGGATTGTTATCCTACAACCTAACCTATTACTTGACTCCATGATTGGTAGCCTGTATTCCCTGTGTTGGCGTTGTTGAATCGGGATTGTTTCTCCGCGGAGATGTACGGTTTGAGGTTGTTCCCCTGTACAGTTCGAGACTGCAGCAAATTGAGATGGCGTTTACCCCTCATCAGATTAGGGTCAAGATTGCCCTCAGTAGACCAGGATTGATGTCCCCGAAGCAGGATGAGTCCTTCTTCTCCAACAGAGTTCAGTAGTCTCTCCTCCGCAGAATCAGAATCAGAATAGTGAGCATTGATATGTCTCCCAGGTAGAGAGGATTCTCTTCCCCAAATAGATGCATCCTGAAGGAATGTCACCTCATCAGCTGAGTCCAGCACTGAAGCATGATTGATTTTCCCCCGCACTGGGTCACAAGTGCAGACGTCATAGAAGTGTTCGGGTGCCGAAGCTCGTGTTTTCCCCAGTAAAGTCGCTGAAGCAGGATTTTCCCCCAGCACCGGGTCACAAGTGCAGGATTCGCAAGAAGCTAGCCGTATACCGAAGTATGCAGTAACTGATAGTGCCAGACTGAAGTCTCCAGTGGAATTGAGATTCCTCACCAGAATCAGGCTCTCTCCTGAAGATGGACGATTCCTTCTTCCCCAGTAGAGTGTTGGGACAGCTGATGTTGTATTCCCCGGCAGAGTTGTACTCTCCCCGAAGTCAGGTGATCCTTTCCTCCCCAGCGGAATTGAAGTTCCCCATCAGAGTTGCCCTCTCCAGCGAAGTAGAATGATTTCTATCCCCGGCCGAGTCCGCAGAAAAGCAGAATCCTCGGAAGTTGATCAGGTCATGATCAATTTTCCTCAGCAGAGCGTAGAGCAGCTGATGTTGTATTCCCCCAGAGTCGTACTCTATCCAGCGAAGCAGAACGATTTCTCCTTCCTCAGCCAAGTTTGCAGATGTCCAAGAGATCCGAATCCTTGGAAGTTGATCAGATCATGATTGGTTTTTCCCCAGTGGGGTGTTGAGCAGCTGAAGTTGGCTCCCCACAGAGTGGTCATCCCCAGAAGAGTAGCCGAGACGGCCGCGCATTTCATTCTCGCGATTGATATCAGCAGATCCAAGTTCTCGTAGAGCTTCATCCCCTGCAACAGTCAGCTGAAGTTGTTTCCCTGCAGCAATTCGCGGAAGATCAATTCCCTAGACAGAGCCTGATTGATATTGGCGTGTTCACAATCTCCTCAGCAGGATGATTCCTCTACCTGAGTGGTTCTTTCTCCTTGACAGGAGGATTCCCCCCTCGGCATTTATTTTGCTGACGGGATCGTATCATTGTGCATGACTGCATAGCATTCAACACTGCATGGCATTATGCATGATTGCATAGCACTGAGCATGATTGCATGGCATTTAGCATAAATACATATCATTCCCACCGTGTGGGGCATAGTGCAGAAGCATACACATCATAAACATGATCTAGGTCATTATCATCCTTGTTGAACAGGTGTATCCCAAAAGACCGGTTGCTCAGGACGATTCTTGATGTTCTCCCCAGCCAGGTTGTTTTCTTAGATGATTCTAAAAGACCCCGGTGTGATCCCCGCAGTTCGCTCGCTCAAGATGATTTTTGAGATCCCCAGCGAAGTCTTCGGTTCAAGATGATTCTCGAATTCCTCAGCAGGGCCGTTTGCTTAAGATGACTCTTAAGACCTCAGTACAGTTTCCCGAGTTGTTCGCCAAGTATGATACTTGAGCTCCCCAATAGCGCCTCCGGCAAGAGTTGCCCAGGAAGATTCCTGGAAGTACCCAGCAGAATAAAGTCTCCAGAAAGGTTATCAGTTCAGGATGATTCTTGGAAGCGCCCGCCGGAGTTGTTTGTTCAAGGTGATTTCTGGAACCCCCAACAGAGTGGAGGTCTTTTCCCCAGCAGATGGTTGGCATTTCCCCAGCAGCAGGCAGGTAGATTGATGTCCCCAGCCGAGCACAATCATGATTGGCAGATGAAAGGTTCCCCCAAACAGATCCCGAAGGATTGTCCAGCAAGCCGAAGTTTGTTTATCCCCGTGAGTTTGAGGACTTAATGACATGAGTGTCTTGTAGCCCGAAGGCTATGTCCCCCAGAAGGGTCATTTCCCAAAAAGTCGTTCAGGGCATCTATCGCTTTCCCCATGCAGAGTATAGCAGAGGATAGTGTGTTGATCAGCCTGATGTGCTGTGCTCCCCGGAGGAGTCCGTCATCCTCAAGTATAAGTCCAGATGAGATTGGCAGAAAATGCAGCCCCCTTGAAGGGTAGCTCTCCCTCAGTAAAGTTGGTAGGAATCGTCTGAGTGTGCTCTTTCGTTTTTCTCCAGCAGTTGTTGAAGTCGTTTGGGTGAACTCTCTCGTCTTTCTGCAGCAGAGTCTACAAGGTTGTTCGGGTGAACCCTTCTTCCTTTTCCCCAGTGAGTCGTCAAGGTTGTTTGGGTGAACCCTCACTCCTCTCTCCTCAACAGAGTTGTTAACGTGATGATTATGTCTGGTGACCCGGCATGTTTGCTTTTATTTAGCAACGACTGGACAGGATGTCAAGTGAGTAGCAGCGTGATATGTCTGCTCCAACAACGATGTCTAATCTGAAGATGGATTTCGTAAGCGCCCGATGGCGGTATCAGAAGGTTCCTGTGAAGCCAGATTTCCGTGTGGATGAAGCAACGGGTGGCTGAAGACAAGGTTCCGGAGTTGTAGATACGACAGAGTGATTCGCGTGGGTCTGAAGACCAGGTCAGTTATCCTGAGGTGATGATTGAGTGCGATCAAGTGAATGATACGTCTTCCGATTGAAGTCGGAGATGTTCCTCCAACAACGATGTCTAATCTGAAGATGGATTTCGTAAGCGCCCAAAGGCGATATCAGAAGGTTCCTGTGAAGCCAGATTTCCGTGTGGATGAAGCAACGGGTGGCTGAAGACAAGGTTCCAGGGTTGTAGATACAACAGAGTGATTCGTGTGAGTCTGAAGACCACGTCAGTTGTCCTGAGGTGATGATTGATTGCGATCAAGTGAATGATACGTCTTCTGACTGAAGTCAAAGATGTTTCTCCAGCTGAAGCGGAGTTTTGCCTGAAGGCAAAGTGTTTGAATCCCCGTAGAGTCGTGAATGGCTCAGGATACCATTTCTTTGACTGAAGTCACAGATTTCCCAAGCTGAAGCGAAGGTGCCTAAAGGCAAGGTTATCCCCAAGGTCATGAAGGACCTAGGATTCATTTTTTCCGGGCTGAAGGCCGAAGTATATCCCTGACTGAAGTCTCGGATGCTCTATAGCAGAGGCGGAGTTGCCTGAAGGTAAATCCATGTATCCTTGGAGGCCAAGGATCCCCTTCTTCAGACTGAAGTCGAAGATACCTCCTGCAGAGTTGCCATCCTTGAAGGCCAAGGATGCTTATCTTCAGAAGTACTTGAAGATATTTTCTAGCTGAAGCTAGAAGTGGCCAGGGGCCAGGGTTTCATATATCTTTAATGTTGAAGTTCTACAGCGGGCAGTGTGCAGTAGTATTCCGATGCTCGTTATGGTTCTGAGGGTGAACCCCAGATCAGAGTGTGCTCGGTTAAGTCTCTCATTCCCAGTAGAGTAGTTTCAAATACGCAAGTGTACCTTTTGTTCCATTTACCAGGGGTGAACCCCAGGTCGGAGTTGTTCAGTGTTGGTGTTCGATGGCAAAGTTGGATGTTTGTTTGACGGCAATGTCAGACTCTTTAAATCCCCAGCGGAGATGATGTTGGTACGACGGTGATGTCGAGTGTCTCTCAGAATGATGTTTGTTTCCGACGATGATGTCAGATTTAGTTCTCCAGCAGTGATGTTGGGTGTTTTGATTGTCTGACGGTGATGTCAGATCAGTATCTCTCCAGCTAGTTGTTGATCAGCTAGTGTTGCAGTATTCAAAGATTTGTTCTCCGCAGAGTACCGTGTGCTCGTGCAATTGGCAAATTTTCGGGTTTACCGATATTCAACCGTCTCGTACCTTGATTGGTTGAGAGCCGTTCGCTTCTCACCCAAACAGGTTCAAGCCGTTTGAATAGGGGCAGCTGTTGCACCCCAAAATTTGACCAACAATTATTCATTCATTGAGTGTTTGAAAGTTGATACCTTCATCAGAAAGTTCAAGAGATCCCCAGAGAAGTGGTTTGAAACCAGGGTTTGTGTGCTTCACAGTTTGAGAGTTGTGGGTGCCCCTCAGATGATTCTGAGACTTTGAGAATGAACTTGATGTTTTGAGAAAGCTTATGAGATGCCTTGATAGCCATCATGAAGCCCAGAGAGGTCATTATGCAAGAATTCAGAAGATTCAACCATGAATGGTAGAATTAGGGTTTTGACTGGGTCAACCCTAGATCAGCTGAAGATTTGGAGAAGGTTGAGACTTAATCCAAGGGCCATGAGATCATGGAATGATGCATAGAGATGTTATAAAGATGATTCCTAGACCAACTCATCATGATTGAGGAGTTTGAGAAGTTTCAAGTTAGGGTTTCTGAGGATTGTCAGTGGAAAAACCCTAATTTGATCCCTATCTTCCAGGCAGTTTTAGCCCTAGATGTGATTGATATATCATCTTCCCCACAACATGAATGTTGTAGAGCTTGTTCTTAGCTTTAATTTGAGTGGTGGAAGTCCTTGATAGGAGTTACAGAGCTCAAGTTATGGTTTTGACAAATTACAGGTCAGCAGAGGTGTGTGAATCTGGGTCCTTGAAAGTCACCCAACTTCCAGACAACTTTTGCCCTAGTAGGTTGATTCCTATGATTTCTTGGTCAACATGAATGTTGAAGAGGATGTTCTTAGCTTTAATTTGAGTGGTAGAAGTCCTTGATAGGATTTGTGGAACTCAACTTATGGTTTGAACAAGGCAGGGGTATTTTGGTCATTTGTCAGTTATAGGTCATTTTATCCAATGCCTAAAACTCCTATTTCCAAGCCTCAAATGGAAAAACTCAAAACATGAAAGTTGCTCAAAATGTGATTTTAAGTCTAGAAAGAAGGTCACAAATTGATGAAAAAGCTCATAGCACAAGATTCCATGATTGGTCCAAAATGAACTAAAAATGACTTATAACTTTGAAAAGTTGAAATTGAAAAGTGATTTGGGAGATCCACAAATCCAAAATAGGTCATCCAATATATCATTTTGATTGGAAAAAACATTTTGAGAAGATTGGTTTAAGTAGAATTTTCATTTGAGGCTTAAAAAATGAGGTTCCTTTGGAAATTTCTTACTTGAAAAAGAAGGTAGCATTGAAAAACCCTACATAAGCAACAAATGCACTTGTTTTTCACCCATCCTCATTCAATAACTCATGTAAGGAGAATTTGAGACCAAATAACAAGGCATGGCATATGAGATGAGATAACCATTATGGAATATCATGGAATTTTCAAGAAACTTCCACACCCTTCTAGATGAATCTAGAAGCATCCAATCAATCAATATAAAAAGAATGCATCAAGGAGAGTCTAGGGTTGGTGAAAGTGGAGCCAAGTCAGAGGAGAGAGAAGGATACATAGCCATTGGAGAAGTTTCTTCAAGTTGAAGCAACTTGAGTTTTCTTTCACTTCAAGCCACCACCTTCACAACAAGTGCAAACAGAAGTTTCTTCACCATTGTAGGATCTCATTGAAGCCATTTCAAGCCCTGCAACCACCTCCACGAGCCTCACCATCATCTTCTTGACAGGTTCCTTCTTCACCCTATATCTCCTAAATTATTGAGTTTTAGTTAGTTTCATAGGTATAAGAATGATGTACTAGGCTAGAGGATTAATCCCTGAGAATTAGAGCAAGATTGGTGAGGTTGCATAACAGAACCATGATTCTTGGATCTTCCATAGCTGGCTGTTGAATGAGTTTTAATCAGCTTGAATTAGTGTATAATGACCGGGATAGCTTGTAGAATACCTGTTGACCATTAAACTGAGGTTTGATGAAGGTTGGTATCAGTCGAGCATGGTGGTGCCAAGATGTGTAAGCATTCTGTTTGGATTATCCACGAGGAGTTAAGAGAAAGTGAACGTAGGGTTGTGTAGGGCTTGAGAAGTAGATGATTTTTCATGTTTAGGTCGAGGGAAGCCGTGGCCTGTGGGGAGAGATAATGGAGCTCGAATGTGAGTGCATGGAGGGAGGGTCTGAAAACCCTAATTCATGTTTGGGGACGATGAAGGAGAAGACATTGGATCGTTCCCAATGTTTGACTAATTCCCCTAATCCAACGGCCTTGATTAAACCTGAGAAAGAGAGGGAAAGTTTGAATCTGATGAAACACGGTCGTTTCATTAAAGACCGCTTCTGGGCCTATAGCGCTACTTGCACCCCCCTTTTTGTGTAGCCCAATTCATTTAACTAGCGCCTGTTGCTATTCTGACCCCCACCCCTTTAATTAATATTATTGTTTTATTTTCTTTCTTTTATTTTTTTCTGATTTGAATAATTCATTAAAAATAGATAAATAATGATTTTTAAATGCTTCTTTTTTCTATGAGTAGATTAAAGGGTGTAGAAAATTATAAAAAATAAAATTGAGATTTTATTTTTAGGTTTAATATTTTTAGTAGATTTTCCAATTAAATAGCTTTTTAATTGTTTCATTTTGATATTTGATTTTGTAGGAATTATTTTAGGACATTCCCTTAGGGTTTTTTACCCATTCTTTTTTATGCAATTAGATGATGAGTCATACTTCCCCATAGGATTTTTTCTAGATTTTTTTAGAATTAATCTTGATTAGTTTAATTAGGGTTGACTTAAGATAGTCTAATTAGGGTTTAGAATTGTGCATAGGTGATGATTCCTTTCTTTGATTGAGTTTTATCTTGATTTTTAGGTAGAAACCTTTGTAGATGTTATGAGTAGGTGTTGAGGATCCTTATGAATATTTGTTAAATTTTTCCCCGTTAGTTTAGTATTTTTAGGTATTATCTGAAGATTGCCTGATGATTTGGTCTGTTCAGTGGGTTATCTGTTCATCTGTGGGGTTCATTCTGAGGAATTTGCTGAAGGGCTTGTGTTGCCTTGAGGATATTGATGGAGAGCATCATGAAGGGAAGCTTGTAGATCAAGATGCAGAGACCCAGAGCTTGTCTCATCTCCTGTCTGTGAGGTTTGAGAGCCTGAAGTTTGAAGGAAGTTCATGGTACTTTCCTGAGGAAGGCACTATGAATGACTTTCATCCTTCCTTCTCACCTCTTTCTTAAGTATCCAATGATGTTGGAGCCAACTTGTGAGTTTAATTTCTCCTGAGGAGGAATGTAAACTGATCACATGTTGTTGAGCCACATGGGATACAACTCCTAAGTGGAAGCCTCCTAGTACTTTCCTGAGGAAGGTCCTATGGGTCTATTCACTTAGTTCCACTAGTTGATCTAGGATTTCTCAAGTATCCAATGATGTAGGAGCTAACTTGTGAGTTTAATTTCTCCTGAGGAGGAATGTAAACTGATCACATGTTGTTGAGCCACATGGGATACAATTCCTAAGTGGAAGCCTCCTAGTACTTTCCTGAGGAAGGTCCTATGAGTCTATTCACTTAGTTCCACTAGTTCAGATAGGATTTCTTAAATATCCAGTGATGTTGGAGCCTGCTTGTGAGTTTAATTTCTCCTGAGGAGGAATGTAAACTGATCACAGTGGTTGAGCCACATAGGGTATGACTCCTGAGTATACACCTCCTAGTGCTTTCCTGAGGAAGACACTATGAGTCTGCTTGCTTAGCTCCCTTTCTTTGGTAAGCTTATTCTGAAGCTTGAAGACTGGGATTGATTTCTCCTGTTTAGGGTTCTGCTGGAGAGCTTTGCTTAGATTTGATTAGGATCCTGTGATTAGGGTTAGGGTTAGAGAATAGGTGATTCTTTCTCAAGTGTGTTCGTTTGCCTGATGGCACTTCATTTCCTTTATTTGTATGATTGCAGTTTATCTGTTTTTGCTTGATAGCATGTGGTTTATTTTCAGTATGATTGCTATTATTTCATGACTGGCTTGAGGTCGAGATGAGCTTGTGGAGGCTGAAACCCCACACACATTTCCTCCCTCACTTGCATTGCATGCATTTTACTGTTAAAGCTGATATTTTTGTCTGTTTTTGTGTATCATTGACATGATCCCTTAGGATTCTCATTTCCTCTGATGAGGACTTGATGATAGACTGTTAGGTTGAAACCCATGCATGATAACATCTAGGAGTTCCCTGTTCAAACCTCAACCATAGGATGAATCCATGGCATGATAACAGTAGGACTTGATAGTCTCCCTCCTAGTTGAGCCATTTTTATCCCGTAGTTTCCCGAACTACGTTTGCTCTGATCTTTCATATCAGATGAAAGTACGTAGGCATAGGATGCGATATCCTAGCGAGCAACCTTCCCCAACCTTTCCCCGTAGTTAGCCGAACTACGTTGACTCTGATTTCTCGTTCCAGACGGGAATACGTAGGCATAAAGCGCGATGCTTTGCCGAGTCATTTTTCTTTTCTTTTTTCAGCCAGCCTTGATAGGTAGATAGATTATAACCAACCCGTCCAAGTAAACACAACAAGCGAGGATCCCATCGAGTACGATGGACGTGAGGGGTGCTAATACCTTCCCCTTGCGTAACCGACTCCCGAACCCAGACAATGGTTGCGATGACCTTGTCTTACCCTTATTCGTCAGGTTTCTCCGATCGTTTCCTTTCCCGCTCTGAGGGATAAATAACGAAAGGTGGCGACTCTTCTGTTATGCCGGCACCTTATTTTCGCGCAAGCGACAATAATGCATGCTTTATATTCGGCCTCATTGTTGGTAACTGGAAAGGTCAATCTGGCAGTGAATGGGATGTGGGACCCATGGGGAGTAGTAATGATTGCCCCTATTCCACTTCCATATGAATTAACGGCACCGTCAAATATCAATTGCCATTTGGAACCCAATTCTGGACCTTCATCAGGCAACGACTCTTCACAGTCCTTCATTTTTAAGTACATGATATCCTCGTCAGGAAAATTAAACCTCATCGGCTGGTAATCATCAATTGGCTGCTCAGCTAGGTACTCTGACAGAATGCTACCTTTAATATCCTTCCGGAAAGTGCTTGCTTTTCAAACACATATTTGATCGGATCCATCTTTGAAATTAGCATGGTTGTATGATTTAGCATGTATTGCCTCAAACGTTTGGCAGCTCAGGCTAGTGCACAACACGTCTTTTCGAGCATTGAGTAACGGGACTCACAATCTGTGAACTTTTTACTCAAGTAATAAATCGCATGCTCTTTTCGTCCAGTCTCGTCATGTTGACCGAGAACACAACCCATGCTTTTCTCAAGAACCGTCAAATCAATAATCAATGGTCTCTCGGCTACTGGGGGTATCAATATTGGAGGTTCCTGTAAATATTCTTTTATTTTTTCAAACGCCTTTTGACAATCTTCATTCCAGGTCACAACCTGATCTTTTTTCAATAACTTGACTAATGGCTCGCACGTGGTCGTTAGGTGAGATATGAACCGAGCAATGTAATTCAATCTCCCTAAAAAACCATGAACCTCTTTTTCTGTTTTCGGCGTTGGCATTTCTTGTATTGCTTTTATCTTGGCAGGATCAACCACAATTCCTTTTTCTCTAACAATAAACCCCAATAGCTTACCAGATCTCACCCCGAAGGTGCACTTGTTAGGATTCAGCCTCAGCCTGAATTTCCTAAGCCTCTTGAACAATTTCAGAAGATTGACCAGATGCTCTTCCTCCGTCTGGGATTTGGCAATCATATCGTCAACATAGACTTCGATCTCTTTATGCATCATGTCATGAAAGAGTGTTGTCATAGCTCGCTGATATGTTGCCCCGACGTTCTTCAAACCAAAGGGCATCACTTTGTAGCAGAACGTTCCCACGGGGTAATAAAAGTTGTTTTCTCCATATCCTCCGGCGCCATCTTTATCTGATTATAGCCCGAAAAACCGTCCATGAAGGAAAACACGGAGAATTGAGCGGTGTTGTCGACCAACACGTCAATATGAGGAAGCGGAAAATCATCTTTTGGGCTCGCCCTGTTCAAATCTCGATAGTCCATGCACATCCGCACCTTACCATCTTTCTTTGATACAGGTACTATATTGGCGACCCATGAGGGATAAGTTGTAACAGCCAGAAAACCGGCGTCCCACTGTTTCTGAACTTCCTCTTTAATTTTCACGGCCATATCTGGTCTAGTTCTTCTGAGTTTTTGCTTAATCGGCGGACATTCCTCATGCAATGGAAAACGGTGAACCACCATATCAGTATCCAACCGAGGCATGTCTTCGTAAGACCAAGCAAAGATATCACTATACTCTCGAAGCATCTCGATCAAACTTTGCTTGATATCACTTTGCAGTGCAACCCCGATCCGGATATTCCTGACAACCTCTTCGGACCCCACATTGATAATTTCAATTTCCTCCTGATGAGGCAGAATGATCCTCTGTTCTTGTTTCAAAAGTCGAGTCAGCTCTTCTGATAAGTCATCATCCTCAACAATTTCTTCCTCTGCTTGAAATATTCGGTGCTCGAAGTCGAATCGAGTCATAGGAAGTTCGCGATCGGTGTCGTCTGAAATATGAATCTTGCAATGAGAATGGTTAAATGCTTCAAATAATGCAAACAAAACACATAACCACGTTGCCATTTTATTGTTAAAACAAAAACAAGAAAAACAAGGATCACAAAATTTGTATGAGAAAAAAACGCCTTTATTTAATGATTAAACAAAACACACACATAAGCAGGTAGCCCTGAAAATAAAATCACTATGCCCCGGGTAGGACACAGGATTATACAACAATCGAGAAAACAAATCATTACTGTTTTGCAGTCACTTGGACAAGTTCCTGGATAGACCAGTTGCATAGGCTCTGTCCTGGCACTCTGGGCTTGATCCATGAATCCATATCGCAGTCACTATCTCCGTCTTCGGCATCAGAAACAACATTAATCGTTTCATAACGGACTCCACTTGGAGTGATCACCACTGGCCCTTTAAACTTTGGCACGCCTGATGTGGAAGACGACGACTTCGGGCGATACCCCAACCCAAACTTGTCCATCTTGATAGGAATTTCCAAGACTTGGCCCCATCCTTTGGTTTCTCCAGCCTGAACCACTGCCTGAGCGTCTTTGTATGAAGACATGGCCACCTCTGGCCCTTTGCTGGGGACATGAGACTTATCCTTGATCTGCAACCCTTCAAAGGCTTGGCATGGCGTCTCATGGATCTCCCCATCCACTTCGACGTACTTGAATGACGAAGGATGACTAACCAGAATGTCCTCCTCTCCGCAAATAGTAACAACACTGTCACCGACCATAAATTTAAGCTTCTGATGCAACGTGGACGTCATAGCCCCTGCAGAATGTATCCATGGTCGCCCAAGTAAACAATTGTAAGTTGGATGTATGTCCATGATATAGAACACAGTGTCAAACACTTCTGGCCCGACCTGGAGTGGCAACGTTATGGACCCAAACACCGACCTTTTGGTCCTATCAAAAGCTCTCACGACCAAGTCACTTGGCGTGCAAATGATTCCTCGGATATCTAGCTTCATCATAGCCTTCTTAGGCAACACATTCAAAGATGATCTGGTGTCTACCAGAACGTGTGACATAACAGTGCCCCGGCATTCCACTGAAATGTGAAAAGCCATATTATGATCCCGACCTCTAGGCGTCAAATCAAAGTCAGTAAATCCCAGGCTGTGTCCGGCATTCACATGCGCCAGTACCCCCTTAAGTTGATTAACAGATACTTTCTGAGGTACAAAAGATGTGTCCAAGATTTTCAACAAGGCATTCCGATGAGCCTCGGAACAAAGCAATAAGGATAGGATTGAAATTTTGGAAGGTATCTGCTGCAAGTGCTCCACAATCTTATAGTCGCTTTTGCGAATTAACCTAATAAACTCTTCTGCATCCTTGATTGATGTTTCTTTCTCTCTCTCCTGGGAAGGTTCTCCTTCATTCACTTTGGATTTTCCTTTAGCAATCCTCTCAGCCTCAATTTCAGGTGAAGTGAAAATTCTACCACTGCGGGTCATGCCTCCCGCTCCAACAAAATTGCCCACTGCCTGTAAGAACATGTCGCTTGCGCGAAAATAAGGTGCCGGCATGACCGAAGAGTCGCCACCTTTCGTTATTTATCCCTCAGAGCGGGAAAGGAAACGATCGGAAAAAACCTGACGAATAAGGGTAAGACAAGGTCATCGCAACCATTGTCTGGGTTCGGGAGTCGGTTACGCAAGGGGAAGGTATTAGCACCCCTCACGTCCGTCGTACTCGACGGGATCCTCGCTTGTTTGTTTACTTGGACGGGTTGGTTATAATCTATCTACCTATCAAGGCTGGCTGAAAAAGAAAAGAAAAATGACTCGGCAAAGCGTCGCGCTTTATGCCTACGTATTCCCGTCTGGAACGAGAAATCAGAGTCAACGTAGTTCGGCTAACTACGGGTTATGGGGGAAAGGTTGCTCGCTAGGACATCGCATCCTATGCCTACGTACTTTCATCTGGTATGAAAGATCAGAGCAAACGTAGTTCGGGAAACTACGGGTTATCTCCTAAAAGAAGTGTTTTTTATTGTGTTTGCGATTTCAACCGCACTAGAGACTATGACCTGAGAGTGAATGCGTCGCATGTCACCCAAAGGGTACCATACTAAACATCCAGACTGTGGAAAAGAAACTCTCCCACAATCCTTTCTCAGATAGCTTAAGGCTCGTAACGTACGAAAGAAATCATTCATGATTACTGTATCTTAAACTGCTTTGAGATGAGAAGAGAACAGGCCCAACTAGGAGGGAGACTATCAAGTCCTACTGTTGTCATGCCATGGATTCATCCTATGGTTGAAGTTTGAACAGGGAACTCCTAGATGTTGTCATGCATAGGTTTCAACCTAAAAGTCTATCATCAAATCCTCATCAGAGGAAACGAGAGTCCTAAGGGATCATGTCAATGATACACTAAAACAGACGAAAGCATCAGCTTTAACAGTAAAATGCATGCAATGCAAGTGAGGGAGGAAATGTGTGTGGGGCTTCAGCCTCCACAAGCTCGTCTCGACCTCAAGCCAGTCATGAAATAACAGTAATCATACTGAAAATAAACAACATGCTATCAAGCAGGAACAGTAAACTGTAATCATACAGACAGAAAATGACATCATGCTATCAAGCAAAGTAAACACATGGGCAAGGGAGCTGGGCTCTACCGAATACCCGCAAGCAAAGCCAAGCAATAACAATACAATCAGATGCACTCATGCTCCTAGACTGAACTTATTCTGAATGTGCTTAGTCTAATGCAACAGACAAGTCAGACAAAACACACAATACATCAAAGAAAACAGAAGAAAGCCTCAGCTCCTCCAGCAGCAACCCAGTCTTCAGACTTCAGAGATCACTTGCTTTCCAGGTATCAACCCTACAACATGAGTATCAACTCATCTTCTCCCTTAAGCTTCAGCTTCTTTGATCAGCTCCACCTTCAGGCTTCACTATCTTCAGGGATCTTTAAGTATCAACTTGATCTTCACAAAGTCTTCAGACTTCAACAATCTTCAAGGAATCATCCTCTTCACAGCTTCAGCTTCTATCTTCAATGGCTCAAATGCTCCAGCAAGCAAGATTCAGTCAACAAGATGAGGTGAGGATGTTGCAGTGCTCACTGACTTCCAAAGGATGCCATTGAGAACTTAACATCAAAGGAAAGGCTCTCTCAAAGTTCTACCTTATAGGGCAAGGTCACTAATCCCTCCAAAGGAGAGAGGTGAATACCCTTAAGGGACTCTATGTCATTGAGAAGAAAGGAGGTGAACAAGACACTCCTTGTTTATTGAACAAAGTATTCTATCTAGGGCTCTGCCTATGCACCTATAAACCTATAAACAAAACAACAAAAGCTATGCTAAACTCCTCTGCAAGGTCTTCAAAGCTTCCATGATGATCCACAAGGTCTTCAACTCAATCTTCAAAGCTCACACACTCAACAGAGAAGGAAAGAAAACACAACAATACAACTTATGCCTTTAAGCAACACACATACTATCCATACATTCAAAAATCAATGAAAAATACTAAAATACCATACAAATTCCTAATATAAATTCTAGGGGATCCTATTTAACTACCCTTAAGTCCCATATATTCCCCATAGGCTAACTTGTCCTAAAAACCCCAAAAATAAAATGTTGAAGTTCAAGTATACTACTTAAAACCCTAATTAGAGCACCTAAATGTCTAACAATCAAACTACATCAAATTTAATTTCTAAAATCAAGGGATAAATCCTACATGAAACTAGGGTTCAATATCTAATTACACAAAAAAGAATGAATTAAAAAACCTAAGGGAAGGTCCTAAAACAATTCTTGAAAAATAAGGTATCAACTAAAGGAAAGAAAATACACCATTTAAAAGAAAATATCACTAAAAATTCTACATTAAAAATAAAATTTCATTTTTATTTTTATATTTTTCTACACACAATTATCTAAACATAGAAAAAAGAATGAGTAAAAAAATCATCATTTATCAATTTTTTATGAATTTATTAAGATTGCAAAAATATTAAGAATTAAAAAAGAAATAAAAATAATATAAAAGGGAGGGGGGTGGAAATAGAAGGGATAGGTAGTTGTTTCAATTGGGCCAACGCGCGTGGGGGGTGTGAATAGAACAGATAGGCCCAGAATCAGTCACTAAACCAAACGGCTGCGTTTTGGTTTTTAAAATTCCCTCCGTTTTCTTGAATTGATCTGGGCCGTAGATGAGGCATAATAAGTCAAGCATTCCAGAAATATCCAACGGACGTTGGTCATCGTCCCAAATAGCTCCCTAGGGTTTTCAGACGCAGCCCCTCATGCAAGAACTTCCCCTGGCTCGTTCTCCCTCCACACTCCATGATTTTTAAAGATTCCAAAAGGAAAAATGGACTACTCATCAAGAGGAACAAGGTTGGACGAGTAGTTTTCCTTAATTCTCCATGAATCCTTCAAACAGAGAACTTCAAAGTTCGGGTACCACCATATTTCTCTGAAATCAAATCTCCTAAAACTCAAAATTGATGATCCAATCTTGTTCTCTATGTTATGCCTACCACCATGAGCTATTGATCATGCTCTAAAGCCACTAATCCAGCCTGTTCTCAATCCCAACAGATTCTTGCACCTGCTATCAAACTCCATGGAATTGGCTCTAACTCTCAGAATTTCATCACCTAGCCTAGCCTAGCCATTCTAAACCTAACATGCGATCTATCTATGCATAATTAAGGTGAAAGAGAGAAGAGAAAGAACCTGTTAAGTGATGATGGTAGGTGATGCTAGGGCACGATTCCAAGCTTGATTCTTCTCCACAATGATCCTCCAATGAAGCTAAACTTTCTGTTTGCACAATTCTTGGATGAGGAAGCTTGCAACAATGGCTTTGATCTTGAAATGCAATAATGGAGCACCTTGAAACCCTAGCTCGAATCTATCTCCTCTCTGCTCAATTCACCAAGTTTCACCAACCTTTTCCTCCCTGTGATTCATTCTTTTTATAATGATGGATGGAAACAACTAGATCATTCTAGAATCATCTAGAAAAGTCTTGGAATCTCATGTGATGGTAAGTTGAAAATCTCATGCATCATGCCTTAAACCTTGCAAAATTGGTGTGAAATTCTCCTTATGTGAGATATTGAGAAGGAATGAGTGAAAATCATGCCTTTCCTTGCCTTGTGCTATGATTTCCAAAGGTGCCTTAATATGCAAGTTTCAATTTTCCAAAGCATGTCCCATTTTAAAGCCTCAAATCAAAATTCTATTTAAACCAATGTTCTCAAAATGATGTTTCCAATCAAAATGATATATTGGATGACCTATTTTGGATTCCTAGATCTTCCAAACCAATTTTCAAATTCAACTTTTCAAACTTATATGCCATTTTTAGTTCATTTTTGACCAATCATGCAAATCCATGCTATGAGCTTTTCCAACAATTCATGACCTTCTTTCTAGACTTAAAATCACATTTTGAACAACTTTCATGTTTTGAGTTTTTCCATTTGAGGCTTGGAAATAGGAGTTTTAGGCATTGGCTAAAATGACCTATAACTGACAAATGACCAAAATACCCCTGTCTTGTTCAAACCATAAGTTGAGTTCCACAAATCCTATCAAGGACTTCTACCACTAAAATTAAAGCTAAGAAGATGCCCTTCAACATTCATGTTGACCAAGAGATCATTGGAATCATCCTACTAGGGCAAACGTTGTCTGCAAGTTGGGTGACTTTCAAGGACCCAGATTCACATACCTCTGCTGACCTGTAATTTGTCAAAACCATAACTTGAGCTCTGTAACTCCTATCAAGGACTTCCACCACTCAAATTAAAGCTAAGAACAAGCTCTACAACATTCGTGTTGTGGGGAAGATGAGATATCAATCACATCTAGAGCTAAAACTGCCTGGAAAATAGGGATCAAATTAGGGTTTTTCACTGACAATCCTTGGAAACCCTAACTCAAAACTTCTCAAACTCCTCAATCATGATGAGTTGGTCTAGGAATCATCCTTATAACATCTATATGCATCATTCCATGATCTCATGGCCCTTGGATTAAGTCTCAACCTTCTCCAAATCTTCAGTTATCCTAGGGTTGACCCAGTCAAAACCCTAATCCTACCATTCATGGTTGAATCTTCTGAACGCTTGCACAATGACTTCTCTGGGCTTCATGATAGCTTTCAAGACATCTCATAAGCCTTCTAAAAACATAAAGTTTATTCTCACAGTCTCAGAATCATCTGAGGGGTACCCACAACTCTCAAGCTATGAAGCACACAACCCTGGTTTCAACCAACTCCTCTGAGGATCTACTGAACTTTCTGGTGAATGTATCAACTTTCAAACACTCAGTGAATAAATAATTGTTGGTCAAATTTTGGGGTGCAACAGCTGCCCCTATTCAAACGGCTTGAACCTGACTGGGTGAGAAGCGAACGGCTCTCAACCAATCAAGGTGCGAGACGATTGAATACCGGTAAAACCCGAAAATTTGCCAACTGCACGAGCACACGGTACTCTGCGGGGAATAAATCTTCGAATATTGCAATGCTAGCTGCACAACAGTTGGAGAGATACCAATCTGACATCGCCGTCAATTATCCACATTAAATTCTTCTGACATTGTCTTCAGACAACCACAACACCCAACCTCGCCGCTGGAGAACTGAATCTTCTGACATACCCAACATTGCCGCTGGAAAACTGAATCTGACATCGCCGTCGGAAGCAAACATCGCTCTGAGAGACGCTCGACATCACCGTCGTACAAACATCATCTCTGCTGGGGATTTAAAGAGTCTGACATTACCGTCAAACAAACATAATTTGACCTCGCCGTCGAATCCAAACATCCAACCTTGCCGTCGAACACATTCAACATCGCCGTCGAACACATTCAACCTCGCCGTCGAACACATTCAACATCGCCGTCGAACCAATCATAATCTGACCTCGCCGTCAAACAAATATTCAACCTCGCCGTCGAACAAAATACAACACTGAACAAATCTGGCCTGGGGTTCACCCCTGGTAAAGTACACTTGCGTATTTGAACCTACTCTGCTGGGAATGAGAGACTTAACTGAGCCCGCTCTGATCTGGGGTTCACCCTCAGAACCATAACGGACATCGGAATACTACTGCACACTACCCACTGTAGAACTTCAATCATCAAAGACATATGAAACCCTGGCCCCTGGCCACTTCCAGCTTCAGCTAGAAAAGATCTTCAAGTCCTTCTGAAGAAAGATGAACCCTGCCCGTCGGCCATTCAAGCTTCAGCTAGAAAGAACATCCTTGGCCTTCAAGGATGTAAATTTTGCCCGTCGGCAACTCTGTAGGAGGCACCTTCGACTTCAGTCTAAAGCAATGGTCCTTGACCTTCAAGGATACATGGATATGCCTTCAGGCAACTCCGCCTCTGCTATAGAGCATCCGAGACTTCAGTCAGGGATATACTTCGGCCTTCAGTCCGAAAACTGAATCCTAGGTCATTCATGACCTTGGGGATAACCTTGCCCTCAGGCACCTTCGCTTCAGCTTAGGAAAATCTGTGACTTCAGTCAAAGAAATGGTATCCTGAGCCATTCATGACTCTACGGGGATTCAAACATTTTGCCTTCAGGCAAAAACTCCGCCTCAGCTGGAGAAACATCTTCGACTTCAGTCAGAAGAAAAACTATTCGCTTGATCGCAATCAATCATCACCTCAGGATAACTGACTTGGTCTTCAGGCCAACACGGATCGCTTTGAATACAAAATCTTGGAACCTTGTCTCCAGCCACACGTTGATTCATCAACAAGGACATCTGATCTCACAGGAACCTTCTGATACCGCCTTCAGGCGTTTACGCAGTCAATCTTCAGATTAGACAACACTGTTGGAGCAGACATATCACGCTGCTAAGGACTTCAAGAATCATCTTGAACAAACAAATCCGTCAGGCACCTTCAAGAATCATCTTGTACTGATAACCATTCTGGAGATTTTATTCTGCTGGGTGTTCCAGGAATCTTCCTGGGCAAACCTTGTCGGGGACGCTATTGGGGAGCTTAAGAATCATCCTAAGCGAACAACTCGGGAAGCTGCGCTGAGGTCCTAAGAATCATCTTAAGCAAACGGCCCTGCTGAGGAATTCAAGAATCATCTTGAACTGAAGACTTCGCTGGGGATCTCAAAAATCATCTTGAGCGAGCGACTGTGGGGATTACACCGGGGTCTTAAGAATCATCCTAAGAAAGTGACCTCGTTGGAGAGAAAGTCAGGAATCATCCTGAGCAACTGGTCTCTTGGCTGAACACCTGTAAAACCAGAATGATAGTAACCTGGATCATGCTTATGATGCATATGCTTCTGCGCTATGCCCCACACGGTGGGAATGATATGCGTTTATGCTAAATGTTGTGCAATCATGCACAATGCTATGCAACGTTAAATGCTATGCAGTGTTAAATGCTATGCAGTGTTAAATGCTATGCAGTCATGCACAATGATGCGACCTCGTCAGCAAAATAAATGCCGAGGGGAGATTCTCCTGTCAAGGAGAAAGAACTGCTCGGATAGAGGAGTCATCCTGCTGAGGAGAACACGGGCACGCCAATATCAATCAGGCTCTGTCTGGGGAACTGATCTTCCGCGGACTGCTGCATGGAAAACAACTTCAGCTGGTTTCTGCAGGGGACGAAGCTCTACGAGAACCTGAACCTATTGAAGGAAAGTGATGTCAATCACGGGAGTGAACTGCGTGGCCGTCTCGGCTAACTCTTCTGGGGGTAACAACTCTGTGGGGAAACAACTTCAGCTGCTCCACACTCCGCTGGGGAAAGACCAATCATGATCTGATCAACCTTCAAGGACTCGGCCCTCCTGGACATCTGCAAGCTCGGCTGAGGAAGGAGAAGTCATTCTGCTTCGCCAAAGGGAGTACGACTCTGGGGAGATACGGCATCAGCTGTTCAACATCTGCTAGGGAAAATCCACTCATGGTCCCAACTGCTTCCAAGGATTCTGCTTTTCTGCGAACTCAGCCGGGGAGAGAAATCATTCTACTTCACTGGAGGGTACGACTCCGATGAGGAATTTTAATTTCGCCGGGGAAGAAAGAATCATCTGACTTCGGGGGAGAGTGCAACTCTGTAGGGGAATACAACATCGGCTGTACCAACATTCTACTGGGGAAGAGGGAATCGTCCAACTTCAGGAGAGAGCATGACTCTGGTGGGGAATCTCAATTCCGTTGGAGACTTTACTGGGGAAACACGAGCTTCGGCACCAGAACACTTCTATGAAATCTGCACTTGTAACCCGGTGCTGGGGAAGACATCGTTCTTCGGTGCTTGACTCAGCTGGTGAGGTGACGCTCCTTCAGGGTGCGTCGGCTTGGGGAAGAGAATCCTCTCTGCCTGGTGGACACATCAATGCTCACTGCTCTGCGTTCAGACTCTGCGGAGGAGACTACTGAACTCTGCTGGAGAAGGAGGACTCGCCCTGCTTCGGGGATACGCACGGCATATCCTCTGGAAGGTGCTACACCTGCAACAACACAAACAAACAAGACAAGATTCCCCCCTCAAAGGGTCCTATCCAGGTTATTATCTCGTGACAATATTCAGTTAATCAATTGTTTCAACAATCAATGGGCCTAGGCCCGCAAGTTTATGTATGCGCATTTTATCAAAAACATCGGCGTTTTCATTCGCGAACAAAACAGATAAATGCTAAACAGACAAGTAGAATTGCTGAATAATGTGCATTTTATTGATGATGAACCCCTGAATGGGCAAAAATGTTTTACAACAGAGGCAAACTCCTGGAATGAGGAAGCCGCACAAAAAAGAAAACATAAATATACATCAGTATGTACAAATGTTGGCAATCGAGGCGTAGACGAACACCATGAGTTGATCCCTCTAAGACCCACTCGACTTAGATACTTCTCCGATGCTTCAGCTTCGGAAGAGATTGATTCAGATGAACGGCCCTCAGGTCCTCCAAACCACCAAACAAAGAAAGTCCATACGCGGAACGTAGTCATTTGCTTATTCAAATCCCTAACTTTTGCGTGAACCGCCCTTTACGGGTTTTCAGTTCACCGGGATACCCTTTTTTGCCGAAGCCGCCCAGTGTAGGTTTTCGACTTCGCAGGTGTACATTTTTCAATATATCCCTAATTTTTGCCCGAACCTTTTATTCTGTTTTTGGTTCGCTGGGATGCCCCTTTTTTGCCTGGACTCTTTCTTTTTTGTCCAACGGGTCTCTTTCAAGCAAAGTATTTTTTAACTGCGTTTGCGTTCACCGGGGATGCAAAGTCTTCACCATCCATCGTGGATAACAACAAAGCTCCTCCTGAGAAGACCTTGCTGACGACATACGGCCCTTCATAATTCGGAGTCCATTTGCCCCGGTGATCGGAGTGTGGCGGAAGAATCTTCTTCAGGACGAGATCACCCGTCTGAAAGCTTCTAGGACGCACCTTCTTATTGTAAGCTTTCTTCATTCGGCTTTGGTACAGGCGACCAAATGCAATCGATGCCAACCTCTTCTCGTCCATCAGGCTGAGTTGGTTCAAACGATTCGTAATCCATTCTGCCTCGTCGAGTTTCACATCAACCAAAACTCGCAAAGAGGGAATCTCCACTTCTAACGGTAGGACAGCTTCCATACCGTACACCAAGGAGAAAGGAGTTGCCCCGGTCGACGTACGCACCGTCGTACGATAACCGTGCAAGGGAAACGGCAGCATCTCGTGCCAATCTTTATACGTCACAACCATCTTCTAAACAATCTTCTTGATGTTCTTGTTAGCCGCTTCAACATCGCCATTCATCTTCGGCCGGTAAGGAGATGAGTTATGGTGTTCAATCTTGAAGCTCTGGCACAGCTCCTTCATCATCTTGTTGTTCAAATTCGAACCATTATCAGTAATGATCCGCTCGGGAATTCCATAGCGACAGATGATGTCCCTCTTTATGAACTTAGCTACCACCTGCTTGGTCACATTAGCGTACGAGGCTGCCTCCACCCACTTGGTGAAGTAGTCGATAGCTACCAGAATGAAACGATGACCATTGGATGCAGTGGGCTCGATCTTGCCTATCATGTCGATGCCCCACATGGAGAACGGCCAAGGGGAGGACATGACATTCAATGGGCACGGCGGTACATGAACTTTATCAGCATAAATCTGGCATTTGTGACATTTCCTCGCGAATCTGAAGCAATCTGACTCCATAGTCAGCCAGTAATACCCTGCTCTCAGGATCTTCCTCGTCATGGCGTGCCCGCCGGCGTGCGTACCAAATGTGCCCTCATGGACTTCCTCCATGAGCATACTCGCCTCTTTTTCATCCACACATCTGAGTAGCACGAGATCGTGGTTTCTCTTATACAGCACCCCATCAGGATTGAGATAAAAGTTTCCAGATAGCCTCCTCAGAGTCTTCTTATCCTGGGTGGACGCACCCGCAGGATACTCCTTAGTCATAAGGAAGGTCTGGATGTCGTGGAACCATGGCTTGCCGTCAGTGGCATCATCGATTGCAAAGATAAATGCCGGTCTATCAAGACGCGAAAGTACAAATCTTGGAGCCTCATTCCAATAATTGACTTTATACATGGAAGCCAACGTGGCTAAAGCATCAGCCATTTGATTTTCAGCCCTGGGTACATGATGAAGTTCCACTCGGTCGAAGAACGGAAGCAGCCTCCTGGCATAATTCATGTACGACACTAGATTCGCTTGACGAGTTTCCCACTCCCCTTTAATCTGATTGATTACAAGCGCTGAGTCACCATATATGTCTAGATTCTTGATTCTCAAATCAATTGCCTCTTCTAGACCCATAATACATGCTTCATACTCTGCTTCATTATTGGTAACTGGAAACGTCAGTCTCGCAGTAAAAGGGATGTGGGATCCATGAGGAGTCATGATGATAGCCCCGATGCCACTTCCATAGGAATTAACCGCTCCGTCGAATATCAACTTCCACTGAGATTTCCTATCTGGCCCTTCATCGGGCAATGGCTCATCGCAGTCCTTTGCTTTGAGAAACATAATGTCCTCGTCAGGGAACTCGAACTTCATTGGCTGGTAGTCTTCGATTGGCTGTTCTGCAAGGTAATCAGACAATACGCTTCCCTTAATGGCTTTCTGAGAGACGTACTGAATATCATATTCTGTTAACACCATTTGCCATCTGGCAATCCTGCCCGAAAGCTCCTGCTTCTCGAAGACGTACTTGATCGGATCCATCTTCGAAATTAGCATAGTGGTGTGATTGAGCATATACTGTCGTAGGCGTTTGGCAGCCCAAGCTAGTGCACAACACGTCTTCTCCAGCATCGAGTATCGAGACTCACACTCAGTGAACTTTTTACTCAAATAATAAATGGCATGCTCTTTTCTGCCCGTCCCGTTGTGCTGACCGAGAACACACCCCATACTGTTCTCCAGAACCGTCAGGTACATGATTAATGGCCGTCCAGCCACTGGGGGTATCAAGATTGGAGGTTCTTGAAGATACTGCTTTATTTTATCGAATGCCTTCTGGCAATCCTCATTCCAAGTAATTGCCTGATTTTTCTTTAACAGTTTGAACATCGGTTCACAAGTGGCCGTGAGCTGAGAGATAAACCTTGCAATAAAGTTTATTCGGCCCAGGAAACCACAAACTTCTTTCTCCGTTTTCGGCGCTGGCATTTCTTGGATAGCTTTTATTTTCGCAGGATCAACTTCAATACCTCGTTCACTAACGATAAACCCCAATAACTTTCCGGACCGCACTCCGAAAGTGAACTTGCTAGGATTCAGCCTCAGCCTGAATTTCCTAAGCCTTTCAAACAGCTTCAACAAATTGACCAGATGCTCTTCCTCCGTTTGGGACTTTGCAATCATGTCATCAACATAGACCTCGATCTCATGATGAATCATATCATGAAACAAAGTTACCATTGTTCGCTGGTAAGTGGCCCCTGCGTTCTTCAGACCGAAGGGCATTACCTTATAGCAAAATGTTCCCCAGGGGGTGATAAACGTCGTTTTCTCCATGTCCTCCGGTGCCATCTTAATCTGATTGTAACCGGAGAAGCCATCCATGAACGAAAACACGGAAAACTGGGCTGTATTGTCGACCAACACATCGATATGAGGCAACGGGAAATCATCCTTAGGGCTCGCCCTGTTCAAATCCCGATAATCGACGCACATGCGTACCTTACCGTCCTTCTTCGGTACAGGCACTATGTTGGCGACCCACGGAGGGTAAGTGGTAACGGCTAGAAATCCTGCGTCCAACTGCTTCTGGACCTCTTCTTTGATTTTTACAGCCATGTCTGGTCTCGTCCTCCTGAGCTTTTGCTTGACTGGAGGGCAATCTTCTCGCAACGGCAAGCGATGAACCACGATATCAGTGTCGAGTCCGGGCATATCCTCATATGACCAAGCAAAGACGTTACTATACTCTCGAAGCATCTCGACCAGCCTATGCTTGACATCATTCTGCAGCGCAGCCCCAACTCTGACATTTCTGACGAGCTCCTCAGAACCCAGATTTACAATCTCAATATCCTCCTCGTGAGGCAGAATAACCTTCTCCTCTTGTCTCAACAAGCGGGCCAATTCTTCCGGAAGGTCTTCGTCTTCATCAATCTCATCCTCGGCTTGATAGATCGGGCAATCAAAGTCGTAGTGAGCCGTAGAGGGTCCAGAGTCGATGTCATCTGTTACGTGGATCCTGCAATAACAAGGTTTAAGTTTAAAGCAGGAATATGCAGGTTAGCACGAACCTCGTTGCCATTTTGCTGTTTTTCGAAATAAACATAAAATAGGAATAACAGAGAACACAATATTTGATTACGAAGAAAACGCCTTTTATTTATTTACAAAATGCATACACATAATCCAACAAGGCCCTGACAGTAAAACCATTATGCCCCGGGCAGGACATAGGGCTGTACAAAGATTGTAAAAAGCAAATCATTACTCTTCACTTGTCAGCTTGATAATCTCCTTGATGGTCCAATTGTGAAGGCGCTCGCCTGATTTGCTCGGTTGAATCCAGGCGTCAAGATCGCAATCACTGTCTCCGCTGTCCTCCGACGTTGCGTTGATGCTCTCGAAAATTACTCCCCCCTTGGTGAATAGGATCGGCCCTTTCCCACGAGACGAGCTGCCAGAAGAAGATGAAGCTTCAGCTTCCGGAGAATATCCCAATCCAAACTTATCCTGCTTGATGGGTATATCCAAAACATGCCCCCAGCCTGGGGTAGAACCGGCTTCGACAACGGCCCTAGCTTCCTTAAACGAGGAGAGGTTCAACTCTTGCCTCTTTGCGACGACAGGAGCCACCTCCTTCACCCTGACGGTTTCAAATGCCTGGCAAAGAGTCTCATGGATCTCACCATCCATTTCAACGTATTTAAAGGACGACAGGTGGCTTACCATGATGTCCTCCTCTCCACAGACTGTCACTATGCTGCCCCCAACAGCATATTTAAGCTTCTGATGCAGCGTGGACGTCACGACACCAGCAGAATGGATCCATGGCCGACCTAAGAGGCAACTATAGGCGGGCATGATATCCATGATATAGAAAACCGCATTGAACGTCTCTGGACCAACTTGAATGGGCAGGGTCAACTCTCCGAAGACGTGGCGCTTGGTTCCGTCAAAGGCTTTCACGACCAGATCACTGGGCGTGCACAGCAGTCCACGGGTATCCAACTTCATCAGTGCCTTCTTCGGAAGCACATTAAGCGAGGAACCCGTATCCACCAGGACATGTGACATAATCGTGCCTCTGCACTCTATCGAGACGTGCAAGGCGCTGTTGTGATCTCTTCCCTTAGGAGTCAGCTCCAGATCTGTAAATCCCAGCCCATTACCAGCATTAACATGGGCTACTACTTCCTCGAGTTGATTTACTGATATCTCCTGCGGCACGTATGCAGCATTCAATACCTTCAGTAACGCGTTGCGGTGCGCCTCAGAGCACAGCAACAGGTTAAGAATCGAGATCTTTGACGGAGTCTGGTGAAGATGATCTACAATCTTGTAGTCACTTTTCTTGATTAGTCGCATGAACTCTTCAGCATCTTTAACCAGCAAGTCCTTCTCTGCCCCTGTAGGGACCTCTTCAACAGCTTTACCTTTACCCTTATCCATAGCGTCAGCTCGGACCACTTTCTCTGCTGCAACCTCTGCTGGTGCGAACACTCTTCCGCTACTGGTGATACCACTGACCTCAGTAAGATTCTGCATAGTGGACCCGAACGGCTCAAGCTCTATCTTCTGACCATTACAATAAACTTCGGCGCCATAATGCCATGGAACGGCATTGGTACTCTCGAATGGGATTGGTCCGGCCCTGGTGATGGTGATGGTAGGCGGCCGAGGCGCAGAGATAGTAATAGGGTGACGAGGAATAGTAATGGTGGCAACTTCGTCTGCCTGCTTTAGCACGACTTCCCCTGATGCACTCTCAACACTCCGGCTGAACTGTATAATACCCTCGGACATCAGACTTTGGATACCTTCGATCAGCTGCTCACATCCGTCAGGAAGTGTAGCACAAGCCATACATAATTCTCCGCATCCAGGAAAGAAGCCCTTCTTCAGCAACTTAGCCTTGACAAAACTCAACGGCGTCTTCAAATCTTTGACATCAGTCAGCAAGTCCGCACTCTCCTCGGTGATAACAGCATTCACTCCGCCCCCTTTATGATGAGGCATCGGGTTTTTGGTGACGTTAGGCACGTTGTCAGAAAAGTTGATAACCTTGGCGTCCACCAGGTCCTGGACTTTGTGCTTAAAAGCTTTACAATTCTCAATCGTGTGGCCAGGTGCCCCCGTATGGAATTCACAAGTAGCACTGGCATCATACCCCGGTGGTGGTGCCCCTGTTAAGGGAGCCATTGTCCTCTTTTGGACTAATTGGAGCTGGAGCAACGTTTGCAAAAGCTGTGCATATGACATAGGTGGAGTATCAAACTGACGGCTTGACAGGGGAGCCCGATTCTGATATCTTTTATACCCCTGATTATTCTGCTGCTGAGGTTGCTGCGGCTGCGGCTGCGGTGGGGCAGCTGGAATGTTTATGCTAGCAATCTGAGGCTGAGGGCCCTTGCCCTTTCTCCTAGCGTTAGTGACGGCACTGGCATCTCCCTCTCGACGCTTGCCAGTATAGGGTTTCTTGCTACCTCCTCCAGCTGAGGATGATTCGCCCTGAATTTTTCCGATCTTTATGCCGTTCTCAACATGCTCGCCCAAAGTGATAAGAGCCGAGAATGTTCCCGACATGCCACTGACCAGCTTTTCATAGTAGATTCCGGGAAGGGTAGCCACGAACATTTGTACCAACTCACGCTCAACCATCGGCGGTTGAACCCGAGCAGCCAATTCACGCCACCGCTGGGCGTATTCTTTGAAGCTTTCATTGTTCCGCTGTGAGAGATTCTGGAGCTGAACTCGGTTGGGAGCCAAGTCGCTGTTATATTGATAGTGGAGAACAAACGCTTCTGCAAGCTCTTTCCAGGTGCGCACAGTAGCGGGCTCCAAGCCCATATACCATTCGAGCGATGGGCCAGAAAGACTATCCTGAAAGAAGTGCATCAGCAGCTTCTCATCGTCAGAATAAGCGGACATCTTTCTATAATAAGATCGGAGGTGGACCCGGGGGCAAGTAGTGCCTTTATACTTCTCAAAGGTGGGCACCTTGAACTTGTGGGGTACCTTAAAGTCAGCAATCAACCCGAGGTTGGACATGTCAACGCCCAATGTGTTCTGATTTTCTATGCTTCTCATCTTGTCTTCCAGCGCCTTAAACCTGAGTCGAGCTTCAGCATTCAACTCTGCCTCTACGCCTCTCTGAGAGAATATGTCATCCTGATGGTCCTCCAGCCACGGTTGAGGCACCACCAGATTTCCTGCACCAGCATTGCCGTTGACCGGCCCCATGTTAACGTTGGCTCCCAAACTACCATTGACGGCGCCAGCCGCGTTGAGTCCGAGATTAGTCATCAGATTGCCGTTAGCACTGCCGTTGCCCCCGGCGGCGGGAACAACGTTCTGCGGAGTATCCCCTTGAGGAGGAGTAGGCACGGCCCCTCCGTGAAGTATGCCATTACTGTCAACCCTGGAGATCAGAGGTTGAACCAGAGTACGAAGCTGGTCTTGACCATTCGCGACCACCTGCATCAGCTCCATAAAACGATCCATCCGCTCACGGAGTTCTTGAACATCTGACTGTACCTGGTCCATGATTCTCGTCTGATTAGCGCGAGTTGAGTAGCGGTGGATGGGTCTTTGATCAATCCTGGAGATCGAAAGCAGCGCGGAACCTGAAAAACCTGTTAATAATAAAGGTTAGGAAAAGCAATAAGATATACACCATGCAAATATGCTTCATGCAGATGCATGCGTGTGTCTGTGCGCGTGGGAGATCTTTCCCCGATCCTAGTGCCTTAGTGATAGTGCTGATAATAACAAGAGGAAGAAGAAATCCGGGCCCAATCATGGAAACATCAATCTCATATATATATGGAAAGGCCTATCAAGGCAGTACACAGTATCAGCGTGCACAAATCAACAGCATGACCTCAGCCAACAAGTCTGGCGATGGTCAGCATACATCAAAGATCAAAAATAATAGGGATATAACTAGTCAAGTACGGCCACGGGCACGATACTCTGCTAATAACTCCTTTGTCTCCGAATGATCTGGCGAAGTGAGCAACCCCTCGACGAGTAGTTCTCTCTGCCTGATAGTATGCTGAAGCCCCCGAACTGAATTCTCCCAAGCGCCTTCACCAAAGCAATCTTCCAGCTTCCGCTTCTTAGACTCAAACATCAGCTTATGCTCCTTCAGGCTAGCAATGGCTTTGTTGAGACGGGCTTCAGCGGAGTACCTGCGGGCGGTCTCTTCATCAAACCTCCGCTCACTGTCCTTCACTTCAGTCTCTAGCTTAGAAATCTGCAGCATCAGCTTGTCTTCTCGCTCCTTCCTGGTAGCCATGGAGGTCTTCCAATGCTGGTCGAACTTAGATATTCTCCGATATGCTTCCTCCAAATGCGTCTTCTTCGTAGCCAGCACATCATTAGCAGCTCTGAAGTCTTGACCTAAGCGTTCCCGATCAGCAATCTGCTTTGCCAAGTCCGCACTCAGCTGGCTCACCGTCTCTGTTTGCTTTTTGAGAGCATGCACGGCTTCGTTCCTCTCACTTCGAAGCTGAGCTAACTCCTTCTCTAATTCTGCATTTGCCCTCTTCAGCTCATCACGCTCAGCTAGTACCTGGTTGTGCTGATGAATGGACACAGTGGTAGGCTCTTCGACTGGTGGAGGACTCTCCGGTCTGACATGAGGGAATGGCATCCCTATAGTGCTGGCTCTGGCTCTGATCCAATCTGAATAAGGAGGGTAAGCTTGGTTGTCGCTCTTCCCCAACAAAGGCTTTCCTCTCGTACTGATATTGTTCCACGCATACTGAAGCTTGGACAACAAATCCCCCTCTAGAATACCCGTGAGGTACAGAGATTCCCGTACCTCTTCTTCCTTCGGTGGAGTCCTCAAAGCATATGCAAACTGACGAACTAGCAATGATGGGTTGTAGTTGATGCAACCCTTCCTACCTATCAGAGGTACGTTAGGAAACCCACTACAACTGAAGATCATCTCGGTGCCTAACCTGCCTCTGTCAATGAACCAAACAATGTCTTCTGCCGACAAGCTCATCAGACGCTCAGGCCACTCAGCTGTGGTTGCAGACAAGACAGAAGAACCCCTCTTGGGCAAATGACTATCAAACCACTTGTACAACAACGGTATGCAGCATGAAACATTCTTCCCTCTCCGGTTCTCATTCTTATAATGCACTGAATGGTAGACGTCTCCGATCAGAGTAGGGACTGGATTCCCTGAGGCAAATATATGGAATGCATCAAAGTCTACGAAATCAGGCATGCTAGGAAATAGGATGATGCCATATATGCATAAAGCAAGGATGGCGCTGAAGGCGTCCCAACATTTGTCCTTAGCACACTGCTGAGCCTTAGCTACCAGAAACTGCAGAGAGAACCCTGGGACCTTGTTCCAACTTGTCACCACTAACTAAGAAGCGCTCAAATGGAGTGAGGAAGCCAAGCTAACCAGATCAGGTTCAGCATCCATGTGGACAAAAGGCATCTGCCTTTTGATAGGCACACCCAGCATATCAGCATACTCTTCCAATGTTGGCGCGAGAACGAAGTCATGAAAAGTGAAACACCTCAAGGGAGGGTCATAAAACTGCAGTAGAGCATGTAACCCATTCAACTCGGACGTAGAAGGTTTGCAGACCAGACTAAGCAACTTGCCATAAGACTTCCTGAACCTATCCTTCACAGAATCCCCTGCCAGGGCTATCAAACCAATCAGCTTCGACACGTCGGGGGTCGGGAACTTATACGCAACAGTCTTCCTGAGAGAGGCCATAATAACAGCAGAAGGCGAGAAATCCTGGATCGGGGAAACGGTACCTGCAACACAGACACACGTTAATGGAATGCAGATGAATGCGTAAACTAATGCAAAATGCAGGGATGCAACAATATATCCAGGTGGCTGCTGTGGAGATTCGGTATCAACAGTCACTGATGAGAAGGAGACCCCAGTGTAAAACCACTGATCTGATCTGCTGAGAATAACCATCTGATAGGATCGAGATCAAAATTCTGCTCTGTCAAGAGTAAGTGACTAATAATAAGGACCCCGGGTGCAAGATCGAGGAACATCTGCTGAAGTCTTCAGACCCCAAATCAAAATCTGCCCTATCAAGAACAAACACGCAGCTGCTGATGAGATCCTCAGACCTCACTCAAAATCTGTCCTATCAAGAACAAATAACATCTGCCGACGAGATCTTCAGACCTCACTCAAAATCTGCTCCATCCAGAACAAACCACTGATGACAACACACTGATCAAAGCCTGCTTTATCAAGAACAGACAAACACCCGGCGACAAGATCCTCTGATCAAAAACCTCTTGCTCTATCAAGAACATGTCTGCAACTGAGAACCCAACATAACTGATTCACTGTCAAGAAAACCAGGTAGTCTGAAGGTCTAAGTTTCCTGCAATAAACCCAGTCCCACTCACAGGTATGGACCTAGACTGACTCAAGGTACGGCATCCTATGCGTTCATCAGCGTCACAGACTTTCAAAACTGATGATACGATTCCCAGAAGGAGTGGCATCATCAAGTCCTGAAGAGGCCTCACTTAGCTGAATCACAAATGATCGGTCCCCAGAGTCGACAATCCACCAAACCAGCAACCGTCTCAACCCAAAGGGTTGAAAGTGAAGCCAACCGGATGAACCTCGTCTGAGCGTGGATTTCATGAGACACTAGTGCCTGCAAAGCAAGCACGCGCCCACTAATTTCCACTCTAAGTCTGTGGTGCACTCAAGCCTGGGTCTGGCTTCTCACTCAATCAGAACTCCCATCCCACAACAGCACAAATAATCATATTATACTGGAGATAAAATGCGGGTAATAAAGTGCGAGAAGTAAGAATGCGATAAATAAACGCAACCCAACAAGCAAACACACAAACGATAGGATTGACTCTCTTAAGGGACGTTGGATCCCTAAACTGACTTGCTTTCGGGACGTTGGATCCCTAGGAAACTATCACGTCCCCAGCAGAGTCGCCAGCTGTCGCTTACGCGAAAATAAGGTGCCGGCATGACAGAAGAGTCGCCACCTTTCGTTATTTATCCCTCAGAGCGGGAAAGGAAACGATCGGAAAAAACCTGACGAATAAGGGTAAGACAAGGTCATCGCAACCATTGTCTGGGTTCGGGAGTCGGTTACGCAAGGGGAAGGTATTAGCACCCCTCACGTCCGTCGTACTCGACGGGATCCTCGTTTGTTTGTTTACTTGGACGGGTTGGTTATAATCTATCTACCTATCAAGGCTGGCTGAAAAAGAAAAGAAAAATGACTCGGCAAAGCGTCGCGCTTTATGCCTACGTATTCCCGTCTGGAACGAGAAATCAGAGTCAACGTAGTTCGGCTAACTACGGGTTATGGGGGAAAGGTTGCTCGCTAGGACGTCGCATCCTATGCCTACGTACTTTCATCTGGTATGAAAGATCAGAGCAAACGTAGTTCGGGAAACTACGGGTTATCTCCTAAAAGAAGTGTTTTTTATTGTGTTTGTGATTTCAACCGCACTAGAGACTATGACCTGAGAGTGAATGCGTCGCATGTCACCCAAAGGGTACCATACTAAACATCCAGACTGTGGAAAAGAAACTCTCCCACAATCCTTTCTCAGATAGCTTAAGGCTCGTAACGTACGAAAGAAATCATTCATGATTACTGTATCTTAAACTGCTTTGAGATGAGAAGAGAACAAGCCCAACTAGGAGGGAGACTATCAAGTCCTACTGTTGTCATGCCATGGATTCATCCTATGGTTGAAGTTTGAACAGGGAACTCCTAGATGTTGTCATGCATAGGTTTCAACCTAAAAGTCTATCATCAAATCCTCATCAGAGGAAACGAGAGTCCTAAGGGATCATATCAATGATACACTAAAACAGACGAAAGCATCAGCTTTAACAGTAAAATGCATGCAATGCAAGTGAGGGAGGAAATGTGTGTGGGGCTTCAGCCTCCACAAGCTCGTCTCGACCTCAAGCCAGTCATGAAATAACAGTAATCATACTGAAAATAAACAACATGCTATCAAGCAGGAACAGTAAACTGTAATCATACAGACAGAAAATGACATCATGCTATCAAGCAAAGTAAACACATGGGCAAGGGAGCTGGGCTCTACCGAATACCCGCAAGCAAAGCCAAGCAATAACAATACAATCAGATGCACTCATGCTCCTAGACTGAACTTATTCTGAATGTGCTTAGTCTAATGCAACAGACAAGTCAGACAAAACACACAATACATCAAAGAAAACAGAAGAAAGCCTCAGCTCCTCCAGCAGCAACCCAGTCTTCAGACTTCAGAGATCACTTGCTTTCCAGGTATCAACCCTACAACATGAGTATCAACTCATCTTCTCCCTTAAGCTTCAGCTTCTTTGATCAGCTCCACCTTCAGGCTTCACTATCTTCAGGGATCTTTAAGTATCAACTTGATCTTCACAAAGTCTTCAGACTTCAACAATCTTCAAGGAATCATCCTCTTCACAGCTTCAGCTTCTATCTTCAATGGCTCAAATGCTCCAGCAAGCAAGATTCAGTCAACAAGATGAGGTGAGGATGTTGCAGTGCTCACTGACTTCCAAAGGATGCCATTGAGAACTTAACATCAAAGGAAAGGCTCTCTCAAAGTTCTACCTTATAGGGCAAGGTCACTAATCCCTCCAAAGGAGAGAGGTGAATACCCTTAAGGGACTCTATGTCATTGAGAAGAAAGGAGGTGAACAAGACACTCCTTGTTTATTGAACAAAGTATTCTATCTAGGGCTCTGCCTATGCACCTATAAACCTATAAACAAAACAACAAAAGCTATGCTAAACTCCTCTGCAAGGTCTTCAAAGCTTCCATGATGATCCACAAGGTCTTCAACTCAATCTTCAAAGCTCACACACTCAACAGAGAAGGAAAGAAAACACAACAATACAACTTATGCCTTTAAGCAACACACATACTATCCATACATTCAAAAATCAATGAAAAATACTAAAATACCATACAAATTCCTAATATAAATTCTAGGGGATCCTATTTAACTACCCTTAAGTCCCATATATTCCCCATAGGCTAACTTGTCCTAAAAACCCCAAAAATAAAATGTTGAAGTTCAAGTATACTACTTAAAACCCTAATTAGAGCACCTAAATGTCTAACAATCAAACTACATCAAATTTAATTTCTAAAATCAAGGGATAAATCCTACATGAAACTAGGGTTCAATATCTAATTACACAAAAAAGAATGAATTAAAAAACCTAAGGGAAGGTCCTAAAACAATTCTTGCAAAATAAGGTATCAACTAAAGGAAAGAAAATACACCATTTAAAAGAAAATATCACTAAAAATTCTACATTAAAAATAAAATTTCATTTTTATTTTTATATTTTTCTACACACAATTATCTAAACATAGAAAAAAGAATGAGTAAAAAAATCATCATTTATCAATTTTTTATGAATTTATTAAGATTGCAAAAATATTAAGAATTAAAAAAGAAATAAAAATAATATAAAAGGGAGGGGGGTGGAAATAGAAGGGATAGGTAGTTGTTTCAATTGGGCCAACGCGCGTGGGGGGTGTGAATAGAACAGATAGGCCCAGAATCAGTCACTAAACCAAACGGCTGCGTTTTGGTTTTTAAAATTCCCTCCGTTTTCTTGAATTGATCTGGGCCGTAGATGAGGCATAATAAGTCAAGCATTCCAGAAATATCCAACGGACGTTGGTCATCGTCCCAAATAGCTCCCTAGGGTTTTCAGACGCAGCCCCTCATGCAAGAACTTCCCCTGGCTCGTTCTCCCTCCACACTCCATGATTTTTAAAGATTCCAAAAGGAAAAATGGACTACTCATCAAGAGGAACAAGGTTGGACGAGTAGTTTTCCTTAATTCTCCATGAATCCTTCAAACAGAGAACTTCAAAGTTCGGGTACCACCATATTTCTCTGAAATCAAATCTCCTAAAACTCAAAATTGATGATCCAATCTTGTTCTCTATGTTATGCCTACCACCATGAGCTATTGATCATGCTCTAAAGCCACTAATCCAGCCTGTTCTCAATCCCAACAGATTCTTGCACCTGCTATCAAACTCCATGGAATTGGCTCTAACTCTCAGAATTTCATCACCTAGCCTAGCCTAGCCATTCTAAACCTAACATGCGATCTATCTATGCATAATTAAGGTGAAAGAGAGAAGAGAAAGAACCTGTTAAGTGATGATGGTAGGTGATGCTAGGGCACGATTCCAAGCTTGATTCTTCTCCACAATGATCCTCCAATGAAGCTAAACTTTCTGTTTGCACAATTCTTGGATGAGGAAGCTTGCAACAATGGCTTTGATCTTGAAATGCAATAATGGAGCACCTTGAAACCCTAGCTCGAATCTATCTCCTCTCTGCTCAATTCACCAAGTTTCACCAACCTTTTCCTCCCTGTGATTCATTCTTTTTATAATGATGGATGGAAACAACTAGATCATTCTAGAATCATCTAGAAAAGTCTTGGAATCTCATGTGATGGTAAGTTGAAAATCTCATGCATCATGCCTTAAACCTTGCAAAATTGGTGTGAAATTCTCCTTATGTGAGATATTGAGAAGGAATGAGTGAAAATCATGCCTTTCCTTGCCTTGTGCTATGATTTCCAAAGGTGCCTTAATATGCAAGTTTCAATTTTCCAAAGCATGTCCCATTTTAAAGCCTCAAATCAAAATTCTATTTAAACCAATGTTCTCAAAATGATGTTTCCAATCAAAATGATATATTGGATGACCTATTTTGGATTCCTAGATCTTCCAAACCAATTTTCAAATTCAACTTTTCAAACTTATATGCCATTTTTAGTTCATTTTTGACCAATCATGCAAATCCATGCTATGAGCTTTTCCAACAATTCATGACCTTCTTTCTAGACTTAAAATCACATTTTGAACAACTTTCATGTTTTGAGTTTTTCCATTTGAGGCTTGGAAATAGGAGTTTTAGGCATTGGCTAAAATGACCTATAACTGACAAATGACCAAAATACCCCTGTCTTGTTCAAACCATAAGTTGAGTTCCACAAATCCTATCAAGGACTTCTACCACTAAAATTAAAGCTAAGAAGATGCCCTTCAACATTCATGTTGACCAAGAGATCATTGGAATCATCCTACTAGGGCAAAAGTTGTCTGCAAGTTGGGTGACTTTCAAGGACCCAGATTCACATACCTCTGCTGACCTGTAATTTGTCAAAACCATAACTTGAGCTCTGTAACTCCTATCAAGGACTTCCACCACTCAAATTAAAGCTAAGAACAATCTCTACAACATTCGTGTTGTGGGGAAGATGAGATATCAATCACATCTAGAGCTAAAACTGCCTGGAAAATAGGGATCAAATTAGGGTTTTTCACTGACAATCCTTGGAAACCCTAACTCAAAACTTCTCAAACTCCTCAATCATGATGAGTTGGTCTAGGAATCATCCTTATAACATCTATATGCATCATTCCATGATCTCATGGCCCTTGGATTAAGTCTCAACCTTCTCCAAATCTTCAGTTATCCTAGGGTTGACCCAGTCAAAACCCTAATCCTACCATTCATGGTTGAATCTTCTGAACGCTTGCACAATGACTTCTCTGGGCTTCATGATAGCTTTCAAGACATCTCATAAGCCTTCTAAAAACATAAAGTTTATTCTCACAGTCTCAGAATCATCTGAGGGGTACCCACAACTCTCAAGCTATGAAGCACACAACCCTGGTTTCAACCAACTCCTCTGAGGATCTACTGAACTTTCTGGTGAATGTATCAACTTTCAAACACTCAGTGAATAAATAATTGTTGGTCAAATTTTGGGGTGCAACAGAACACAGATTGTTTCTTAGTAATATCTCTATGTTTTGATGATAACACTTATGAATTTTGTATTCAAGAGTTATATACTCTAAATTTGTTCTAGACTGTTTGCTACAGGTACTAAAGAAAATATTCTTAAAAGAGAAAATTTGGATCTGAACAATGATATTATGAAAGGCTTCAAAGGTTCAAAAGCATCTTAAATGAAGATCTGAACGCTGCTCCCAGAAGAATCTGAGTGCTGTCTACTAAAGATTCTGAAGCAGAAACCTCTAAAGAATAGAAGACTCTGAGTGTTCAGAAGCTTAGTCATCAGAAGACTCTGAAGATACTGCGCTGCATAAGTATTGAAAATCTGATATAGAAGACTCTGATCTGACAGAACTACACGCTCAAGCACACAAGCTGCATATACTCTGATTCAGCATAATCTGAAGAACATCCCAAGACTCTGAAGATCTAGAAGACCTCTACTCTGGAGATTCTGAAGATCCAAACTCTGATGTTGATAGTTGAACTTACTTAGTGAAGAAGATTTGAATATGTATGTTGGCATATCTCAACAGCTCTTTCCTCTTTTATGCTAGACACAAGAACACAGACAAAAAGGTTTTATCTGTGCATTCCATTCTAAGGAAAGTTTATGCAAAGTAAAAGACAAAAGGCATCAGGCTTTTACAGCACAACCTCCAATATAAAGACAAAAGGCTCCAGGCTTTTCATCACAACCTTCAACGTTGAGAAGACTTCATGGATCTAAGTGCCTATATAAAGAAGTCCACTCCATCTTCTTCAGTAACGAACGACTTGCAAAAATAACTCAAAGCAAATCTCTCAAAAGCTCTTATATTCTATTTGCTGTAACATTGTTCTTAAAACTTAAGAGAAATATCACAGTTGTGATAATAGCTTTTTAGAAGCATTCTTACTCTTGTATTAGTTTTACATTGATTGTAAAAGGTTTCCTTAAGAGGATCCAGTTGGGATTAGTAGCTCTTGAGAAAACTAAGAATATATGTTCTTAGGTGTTACTATTGTAATCTGTTTGATTAAATAGTGGATTAAGTCCTTGACTGAGAAAGGTAAATCACTCTTGAGAGGGTGGACTGGAGTAGTTGAGTTCAACGAACCAGGATAAAAATAACTGTGTTTGAATCTTCGATTATTTGTCATACTTATTCAACCCCCCCCCCCCCTTCTAAGTAATTTTCTCACCTTTAGCTGGCATCAGAGCTCCGGTTCTGCGTGTGCTACCACTTAACCGTGTCAGTAAAGATCCAGTGAGAAAATTACTTTGATAAATATCTGTTTTTCATTATGGGTGATACTTCTACATCCAACTGTAACAAATATGAAAGGGATAGAATCAGCACAAAGCCTCCCATGTTTGATGGAGAGAAATTTGATTACTGGAAGGACAGGATAGAAAGTTTCTTCCTTAGGTATGATGCTGATTAGTGGGACTTGGTTATTGATGGCTATGAACATCCTACAAATGAGGATGGCAAGAAAGTTGATAGAAAATCAACGACAGAAGCCCAGAAGAAGGATTTCAAAAATCACCATAAGGCTAGGACAATATTGCTTAATGCAATCTCTCATACTGAGTATGAAAAGATTACTAACAGAGAAACAACTCATGGAATGTTTGAGTCACTTAAAATGACTCATGAAGGAAATTCTCAAGTGAAGGAGACCAAGGCTCTGGCGCTTATACAGAAGTATGAAGCGTTCAAAATGGAAGAATCTGAAAATATAGAAACTATGTTTTCTAGATTCCAGATCCTTACAGCTGGTCTAAAGGTTCTGGACAAGGGATACTCCACATCAGATCATGTAAAGAAAATCATCAGAAGTCAACCTACCAGATGGAGACCAATGGTGACTGCCTTGAAGATGGCTAAAGATCTGAACAAGATCTCTTTAGAAGAACTCATCAGCTCACTAAGGAGCCATGAAATTGAGCTTGAGGAAGATGAACCTCAGAAGAAAGAGAAAGGTAAATCTATTGCTTTAAAATCTAATAAATCTGCTAAAGCTTTGCAGGTCATTGAAGAAAGCTCTGAAGGATCTTCTTCTGAAGAAGAAGATGAATTATCCATGTTGTCCAGAAGGATCAACAGACTCAGGAAGCACAAGGGAAAGAAGTTCAACAACTTCAGAAAATCTGATCATAGAAAGGAATCTTCTGGGCACAGAAGATCTGGCAAGAAAGAAGTTGTATGCTATGAGTGCAAAGAACCTGGACATTACAAGAATGATTGCCCCAAACTTCAAAGAGAAAAACCCAAGAAGAAGGTTGACAAAAAGAAGAAGGTTCTGATGGCAACATGGGATGACTCAGATGAATCTGAATCATCTTCTGAATTAGAAGAAGAATGTGCTAATGTTGCACTGATGGCCAGCATAGAAGATCAGGAGGAAGGAACTTCAGGATCTGAATCTGATTCTGAATCTGACGATGACGCTGAAGAGGTAATGGCTAAACTTACTAAAGAAGAACTTATTAAAGTATTATCAGAAGTTCTGAAAAGTTATAATAATATCAAACTCAAATACAAGAAGCTGAAAAGCAGTCTTGAATCTGAGATTGATCTTCTGAAGACAGAACTTGTTGAGCAAAAAGAAATTAATCTGAAAATCAAAAATGACTTTGAAATAGCTCAACAAGAATCTGAATCTGAGACTAAGTCATGTGAAAACATTTTAGAAAAATAAGACTCTAGCTTTCAGAGATTCCTTACTAAGAGCTTAGATAGAAGCAAGATGGCTTCTATGATCTATGGTGTTAGTGGGAATAACAAAAGAGGTATTGGATATGAATCTTCCTCTGGAAGTAATCCAAAATCTATTGACAAACTCTTCATCAAGAAGACACCTCTGTACTCTCAATTTAAGTTTGGTCACTTAAATGACATTAAACACATAAGCTCTGAGAAGAATACTTATGTGTTTAAACCCAAGGCAAGTCAGAATAAACATTATGTTGAAAAACAGAAGTTTAGACAAACCTACAAACCAACTAACCCTAAAGGACCCAAGAAGATATGGGTACCTAAGAGCAAAATAATCCCTGTTGCAGATGTTCTTAGCAGCAAGATCAGGACGCCAGTCATGGTACCTGGATTCTGGATGCTCACGACACATGACAGGAGAAAGGTCTATGTTCCAAAGCCTGGAACTTAGATCTGGAGGTGACGTGAAGTTTGGAGGGAACCAGAAAGGCAAGATCATTGGATCTGGAACTATTGGAAATGGTAAACTTCCCTCTATAACTAATGTTTTACTTGTTGAAGGCTTAAAACATAACTTATTGTCCATAAGTCAATTAAGTGACAATGGTTATGATATTACCTTTAATCAAAAATGTTGTAAAGCTATTAGTCAAAAGGATGGCTCTATCCTATTTAGTGGTAAGAGGAAAAACAACATTTATAAAATAAATCTTTCAGAACTTAAAGTTCAGAATATTAAATGCCTCTTGTCTGTTAATGAAGAGCAATGGGTCTGGCACAGAAGATTGGGCCATATTAATATGAGACGTATATCTCAGATTAATAAACTTAATCTTGTCAGAGGACTTCCTAATCTGAAGTTCACTTCAGATGCTCTTTGTGAAGCATGCCAAAAGGGGAAGTTTTCAAAAACATCTTTTAAATCAAAAAATGTTGTTTCTACTTCCAAACCACTAGAATTACTTCATATTGATCTGTTTGGACAAGTGAAAACTGCATCCATCAGAGGCAAGAAGTATGGATTAGTCATTGTTGATGACTATAGTAGATGGACATGGGTAAAGTTCTTAAAACACAAGGATGAGTCACATTCTATGTTCTTTGACTTCTGCAAGCAAGTCCAGAATGAAAAAGATTTCAAAATTATAAAAGTCAGAAGTGATCATGGTGGTGAATTTGAAAATAAATATTTTGAAAAATATTTTTCTGAAAATGGCATTGCTCATGATTTTTCTTGTCCTAGAACTCCACAACAAAATGGGGTTGTAGAGAGGAAAAACAGGACTTTGCAAGAAATGGTCAGAACCATGATCAATGAGACAAATCTGGAAAAACACTTTTGGGCAGAAGCAATCAACACAGCCTGTTACATTCAAAACAGAGTGTCTGTAAGACCTCTTCTGAAAAAGACTCCATATGAACTGTGGAAGAACAAAAAGCCTAACATTTCATATTTTCATCCTTTTGGATGTACTTGTTATATACTTAACACTAAAGAGAATCTTAACAAGTTTGATTCCAAAGCACAGAAGTGTTCCATGCTTGGTTATTCTGAACGCTCTAAAGGCTACAGAGTATTCAATACTGAAACACAGATTGTGGAAGAATCTATTCATGTAAGATTTGATAATAAGCTTGGCTCTGAAAAGCCAAAGCAGTTTGAGAATTCTGCAGATAGAGAAGTGATTCTCACAGACTCTGAAGGATCAGAGGCAGAAAAGGCTAAAGAGAAGGAATCTGAAGCAACTCTAGATGCAATTCCCCTATCTTCTCAATTGGACAACTTACACATTTCTGAAAGATCAAATGTCAGAGGATCTTCTTCCAGAATCAAGGCATCTCACCTAGAAGATGTGATTATTGGAAAGAAAGATGATCCAATCAGGACAAGATCCTATCTCAGAACATCTGAATCTTCATTGTTTGGCTTAGTGTCAATAATTGAACCAACATCCGTGGATGAGGCTCTGAAACATAATGAATGGATTATTCCATGCAAGAAGAGCTAAATCAATTCACCAGAAATGAAGTTTGGGATCTGGTTCCTAGACCTAAAGGATTCAATGTTATTGGAACAAAATGGGTCTTTAGGAATAAGTTGAATGAAAAGGGAGAAGTTGAAAGGAATAAGGCAAGGCTGGTTGCTCAAGGATACAGTCAACAAGAAGGTATTGATTACACTGAAACTTATGCTCCAGTGGCAAGGTTATATACGCCTTCTTATTTCATTTGCTGCACAGAATAACATCACTCTGTATCAGATGGATGTTAAAAGTGCCTTTCTTAATGGTATTATAGAAGAGGAAGTATATGTCCACCAACCTCCTGGTTTTGAAAGTGAAAACTTTCCAGATCATGTTTATAAACTAAAGAAATCTCTTTATGGCTTAAAACAAGCTCCCAGAGCTTGGTATGAGAGGTTGAGCAATTTCCTTCTGAAGAAAAATTTTATCAGAGGAAAAGTGGATACAACTTTATTCTGTAAAACTCTTAAGAAAGATTTGTTGATTTGTCAAATTTATGTAGATGATATTATTTTTGGATCAACAAATATTATGCTTGGAAAGGAGTTTGCTAAATGTATGCAGGCAGAGTTTGAAATGAGCATGATGGGAGAATTGAGATTCTTTTTGGGAATCCAAGTCAACCAGACTCCAGAGTGCACCTACATACATCAAACCAAATATGTTAAAGAGCTTCTGAAGAAGTTCAACATGGTTGATAGTAAGATGGCAAAAACTCCAATGCACCCTACAAGCACTCTAGGTAAGGAAGAGGTAAGTAAGAAGGTAGATCAGAAACTCTACAGAGGTATGATAGGATCTCTTCTATACTTGACTGCTTCTAGACCTGATATTCTGTTTAGTGTCTGCTTATGTGCAAGATTCCAATCAGATCCTAGAGAATCACACTTAACAGCTGTTAAGAGGATTCTAAGGTATCTGAAAGGTACTACTAACATGGGTCTGTGTTACAGAAGATCTGATGAATTTTCATTAGTTGGATTCTGTGATGCTGATTATGCTGGAGACAGAGTTGAACGTAAAAGCACTTCTGGAAGCTGTCAATTTCTTGGAAGTCATCTGATCTCATGGTACAGCAAGAAGCAACCCACAATTGCACTATCAACTACAGAGGCAGAATACATTGCTGTTGCTGGATGTTGTACGCAGATGCTCTGGATGAAGAGTCAGTTAAAAGATTATCAGATCTATGAGAGTAATCTTTCCATCTTCTGTGATAATACTTCTGCTATATGTTTGTCAAAAAATCCAATCTTACATTCTAAGGCTAAACATATAGAAATTAAACATCACTTCATCAGAGACTATGTTCAGAAGGGTGTAATAAATCTAGCCTTTGTTGATACAGATCATCAATGGGCTGATATTTTCACAAAACCCCTTGCTGAAGATAGGTTTAAGTTCATTTTGAAAAATATTTGTATGGAATTTTGTCCAGGGTAATATTTATCAGAGGCAACTTCTCAGATGCAAAATGTTTAAAGATCTGAAGTATTTCATCTGATTATTTGTTCATTTATCTTTAATTGATTTATTTGTGTGAAACTCTGAACTAACAAACTCAGAAGATCTGAACGTTGGAAACGTTTCATTTCTTGAGAGATATCAGATGCACATACAAAGCAAACACGTGTCACTCAGTATCTGAAAAGATGGAGTGCTCTACTGAATTGACGTTTGAGGTATTGCTTTGAAAATCTCATTTTTCTTGGATTTCCCCCCAATTGTCATAATTTTAATTTGAAATGATTACTTTCATTAAATGTTGTGTAAACGTGCATATGTGTCTTTTGATGTGCCCAATGCCTGATTTTTTTTAGTTCTCTATAAATACCACCTATCACACTATTTTCACACTTTCCACACTCACTGCACTTATGCGTTTCTGTTCTCTCTTCAAATTCTACCAAAACCCTAAACCAAAATCAAAAGCTTCAACCTCATCAATGGCTTCTACATCAAATGCTGCTGAAATCTCCAACAAAAATATAATGTACAAGAAACCAGAACGCACTCTTTTTACTCCAGTTAAGGATCTTGAGGTTCTGTGTGAGAGTTTTGTTGATCTTGAATCAATAGAAGAAAATGGGTTTGACCTAACAACTTCCATTAAAGCTCAAGGCTGGGGGAAGTACTTTGAGAGACTGATGGGTCCTGTATACCCAACTCTTGTAAAGGAATTCTGGATTCACGCTAGTACTGGTCCTAAGTTCATTCACTCATCTGTCCTTGGGAAGGAGATAGTGATAACTGAGAAACTAATCAGACAACTGTTCAGTTATGAAGAATCTGATGGTGTTACAAACCTAGCCTCTTCACGTATTGATATGGCTAAGGTATATGAAGAAATCACTGTAGCTGGAACACCAACAAGTAAGGTTAAAGATTTGAAACCTATCTATAGGATCTGGGCAAAGATATTTATGAGTACAATCTTTCACAGAAAGTCAACCAACTCACCAGACTATGTGAGTTCAGAGCATCTGTACTTCATGTACTGCATCAGCCAGAATGTTAAGGTGGATCTGCCCTATCTGATCTTCAGTCATCTTCTGACTCATGTCAAAGAGACTAGAGAAGAGGTCATAGCTAAAGTTGGGAAAGTTAGAACTTGGATACCTCTGGGAAGACTGATTTCTGACATCCTTATAGAAAACAAGTTGGTGAAGCATCTGACAGATGCAAAAATAACAGAGGATCTGTCATACATCATTGGATCTGAGATAAATGGACTCACTCTGAAAAGGATGAAAATCATTTCAGAGCTGAATGGTAAACTAAGGAAGATAAACTCTGAGGAGGTCAACGACAGAAGGATACCCATAGAAGACTTTCCAATGTTCAGCGCAGATGAACCAAAAAGTATTGTCTGGACTTACATTGCAGAGTGTCTGAAGGAAGGAATTCCTCTACCTGCTAACCTTGTTCAGAAACAAGGAGAAGAAATGCCCAATCTGATGAAGGAAAGGCGTAGTAAGAGAAAAGCTGAAGAAGGATCGGTTCAGAAGAAAAGGAAAGTATCTGAAGTTCCAGGGAAGAAGAAGAAAGGAGCAAAGAAAGCCAGAATCAATTCTAGAGATGCCACTCTGGAAGAGATTAGAGACACTATTCATCAGGTATTAACATTTGATCCTACACCTGCTGTTCATTCACCCCTTTCATCACCTCAACTCTCTCCAAACCTTAGACATAAAACTTCTAAACCCAAACAATCTGCAAACCTTTCATCTGAACCACCCTCGTCTGAACCAGTACATTCACAACCATCTTCTGTACCAATTCCCTCTGAACCCCAACCTTATATTACATCTGAACCCCCTCAAACAATTCAACCAGAAATTCCACAAACAAAAATTACTCAACCAGAAATTTCACAAACAAAAAGTCATCAAACAGAAATTCCATAACCAGCAATTTCACAACCAGAAAATCCCTAATTAGAAATTCCCAAACCAGAGATAATCATCTCAGAACCAAACCAACCAGAGTCTGTTCAAACTGAACACTCTGAACAACCAGTTCCATCAGAAGATCCAAATCTTTCTGACAATATTCTGGATATAGAACCCCCCAATCAATCCATTAACATTTCTTCAACATCTGTTCACTCAGATGAATCTTCTGATTGTGAATCATCTGATTCATCTGATTTTGAACCAGAGTCACTCAAACAAGCACGTTCTGACAGTGCTATGAAGGAACATGTTAACATTTCCATGTTTCATACTCCACCTAACTCCCCACCTCAGAAAACCATATCTCAACCATCTGAAATTCAACCATCTGAAACTCAACCATCTGAATTCAACCATCTGAAACTCAAACATCTAAAACCCAAACCATCCCTCAACCATCTGAACTCCCTCAATCTGACATCCAAACATCTCAACCAACATCACCTCAACCACAACCATCTGAACCTACACCATCTGAACCTACACCATCTGAACCTACTCCTGTTAACACTCCTAATCCTAAACCCTCTGAACAGTCTGAACAGTCACATCTAGGATCATGTGTTAATGCTATGTTTGAAATATTCAAGAAGGAGATAGATTCTGAATATGCTCGTGTTAAGGATGTGCGCATGTCAAGTTTGGATCCAACTGTTTCAAATGCTGCTTGGAAGCGTTTCATCTGGATGTTCAACAAAGCTGCTTTAAAAGTTAGAGATAAATGCTCTAAGCTTGCTAAGACTCAGTTTGCAGAATTAATCAAGATAACTCTGATGAACATGCCTCCTCCTCCTCCTGTGTTGCTTCTGGAAGCTGCTCCTCCAGAGGCTCCTGAATCTGAAATGGTTGAACAAGCTTCTGAAGAGAACCAGTCTGAAGAGAACACTGCTGCTACTGCATCTTCTCCTTCTTCATCTGTGGTCACAGAGCTTGTGAATGATGTCAAGGAAATAAAAGACTGGATGGTCAAGCAAGAGAAGACAACTGATGAGATCAAGACCTGGATGTCTAAGCAAGAAGAGTCAACTGCCAAAATGATAGAGCTTCTGACCCTTATTGCCTCACGCCAGACTTAGTTTTATTTGATGTTTTTTTTTGCACATGTTATTGCTTCTGTTGTTTTCTTATTGTTGTGTTATGCTTTTTGGCATCTGTCTCTTTGATTGTGAACTTTGATATGTTTAAATGAATGTTGATGTTTTTGCTTCTATATGCTTCTTTTCTTCTGTATCTTTATGTCTTTAAAAAATCTTTTTTATTATGACAAAAAGGGGGAGAAAAAGAGAATCTGATTGTTCAAACTATAAGCAATTACTAAAACTGAAATTCAGACATTTTATTAACTTACTTTGAATTTAAGTCTTTCAGATTACATTGATATATCTGACATAATTCATTGAAGTTACCCTGAGACTTTTCCAACCAGAACCTGATCTTCAAAGCAAATCTGAGTATTCAATCAACTCTGATAGCTTACTCTGATACCTTTGCTCTGGAAGATAATTCAAGCAAGATGATAACCAGGCGCTCTGACTGAAGGAAGTCATAATTATCTGGTATCCAGATTTGATTCTGAAAGTCAAACCTCTTGCATCAGGCTCTGAATCTGAAATATACTTAATCAAAAAGGGAAGTGTTTTCTTCTATTAGAGTATTTATTTCAGGGGGAGATTGTTAATCTCAGGGGGAGTTATAATTCATATTTTCTTTTTGAACAAAATTTCTCATGTTTTGTCATCATCAAAAAGGGGGAGATTGTAAGAACACAAATTGTTTCTTAGTAATATCTCTATGTTTTGATGATAACACTTATGAATTTTGTATTCAAGAATTATATACTCTAAATTTGTTCTAGACTGTTTGCTACAGGTACTAAAGAAAATATTCTTAAAAGAGCAAATTTGGATCTGAACAATGATATTATGAAAGGCTTCAAAGGTTCAAAAGCATCTTAAATGAAGATCTGAGCGCTGCTCCCAGAAGAATCTGAGTGCTGTCTACTGAAGATTTTGAAGCAGAAACCTCTAAAGAATAGAAGACTCTGAGAGTTCAGAAGCTTAGTCATCAGAAGACTTTGAAGATACTGCGCTGCATAAGTATTGAGAATCTGATATAGAAGACTCTGATCTGACAGAACTACACGCTCAAGCATACAAGCTGCATATACTCTGATTCAGCATAATCTGAAGAACATCACAAGACTCTGAAGATCTAGAAGATCTCTACTCTGGAGATTCTGAAGATCCAAACTCTGATGTTGATAGCTGAACTTACTTAGTGAAGAAGATTTGAATATGTACGTTGGCATATCTCAACAGCTCTTTCCTCTTTTATGCTAGACACAAGAACACAGACAAAAAGGTTTTATCTGTGCATTCCATTCTAAGGAAAGTTTCTGCAAAGTAAAAGACAAAAGACATCAGGCTTTTTCAGCACAACCTCCAATGTAAAGACAAAAGGCTCCAGGCTTTTCAACACAGCCTTCAACGTTGAGAAGACTTCATGGATCTAAGTGCCTATATAAAGAAGTCCACTCCATCTTATTCAGTAACGAACGACTTGCAAAAATCACTCAAAGCAAATCTCTCAAAAGCTCTTATATTCTATTTGCTGTAACATTGTTCTTAAAACTTAAGAGAAATATCAGAGTTGTGATAATAGCTTTTTAGAAGCATTCTTACTCTTGTATTAGTTTTACATTGATTGTAAAAGGTTTCCTTAAGAGGATCCAGTTGGGATCAGTAGCTCTTGAGAAGACTAAGAACAGTTGTTCTTAGGTGTTACTATTGTAATCTATTTGATTAAGTCCTTGACTGAGAAAGGCAAATCACTCTTGAGAGGGTGGACTGGAGTAGTTGAGTTCAATGAACCAGGATAAAAATAACTGTGTTTGAATCTTTGATTATTTGTCATACTTATTCAACCCCCCCCCCCTTCTAAGTAATTTTCTCACCTTTACTGCCCCTGTCGGCTGGCTATCCACCTTAATCTTTTCCCCATTGCAAAAAGCTTCCAACCCATAATTCCACGGAATGGCTTTCGTACTTTCATAAGGAATGGGCCCTGCTTTCGTTATTGTGATAGTTGGCCGCTTGGCGGGCGCTGATATCGTAATAGTCTTTCGTGGAATTGTAATTGTTGCGACCTCACCCTGCTTTTCAAATCTTGCCTCAACAGGCTCCTCAACAGCAGTACGGTCGAATTGCAAAATTCCCTCATCAATCATGGCCTGAGTACCTCTCTTCAAATCAATATAGCCCTCTGGTCGAGTCCAACAATCCAAATAATACTCATCACATCCAGGGAAGACTCCCCCTTTCAACAATCTGCTTTTAACATAGCTTAAAGGCGTCTTCAGATCATTTACGTCCATAACCAAATCCATATCTTCTTCTGTCAGAATATCATTCGCTCCATGATTCGGCATTGGTTGCTGTACAATGTTGGGACCATCATGACTGAAGTTAATGACTTTACTATCAATCAAATCCTAGACTTTGTGTTTAAAAGCATGACAACTCTCGATATCATGTCCGGGTGCCCCAGAATGAAATTCACAATGCTTACTAGTATCATACCCGTAAGGAAGCGTTCCTGTGGGCGGGTCCAATGTTCTCTTTTCAACCAGATTCAAACCTAATAGTGTTTGAAGCAGTTCTGCATACGTTGATGGAGGTGCATCAAATACCCTCTTTGGCTTCCTATTCTGAATCCTTCTCTGAGCAGGATTATGCCTTTGTTGTTGCTGTTGTTGTTGTTGTGGTTGTTGTCATTGTTGAGGTATAGGAATCGTCACACTAGCAACCTGTTGTTGAATATACTGATTCCTATCTCTACCTCGTCCTCGACCACCATACACTGCACTAGCGTCTCCTTGTCTTCTACCACTAAAGACCTTTTTTGCACCTCCAGCTGAGGTTGATTCACCGGCTTGAATCTTACCAATTTTAATGCCATTTTCAATCTGTTCTCCCATGAGTATCATGTCAGAGAAACTACCCATCGAGCAATTGAGCAATTTATCATAATACATCCTAGAGAATGTTCCAATAAAAATATCAATCAATTCCCTTTCAACCCTAGGTGGGTGTACCCTTACTGCAAGTACTCCTTGAAACTCTCCCCATTCTTCTGAGAAAGACTTTGAAGCTGAACCCTATTTGGCGCAAGGTCACTGTTGTATTGGTAGTGTCTGACGAAAGCATCTGCCAACTCCTTCCAACTTCTGATATGTGCAAGCTCTAGTCCCATGTACCATTCCAGCGATGCTCCCGACAAACTATCTTGGAAAAAATGCATAAGCATCTTCTCATCATCAGGGTAAGCAGACATCTTCAGGTAATATGAACGCACATGAACCCGTGGGTATGTATCCCCTTTATATTTATCGAAAGTAGGAGCTTTGAACTTCAATGGCACCCTCAGCCCAGGAACCAGCCCCATGGTAGCCATGTCCAAACCTACAGAATTTTGATTGGCTATACCTCTTATCTGTTCCACCAGCATTTTAATCCTCCAATCATTATCAGTGGGACCTTCAAAACCCATGCCTTGCCCAGAAAAGGCATCTTCCTGACGATCTCTTTCCCAATACGGACCCTCATTACCATACCTGTTATACGCAACATTACGACCATATCCTTGTTGATTAAAGTTAGGACCACGTCCTCTATTACCAAATTCTTGATTTGCCCCGCCTGGTCCGAAACCAGCATTGAAAGGACCCATCCCAGCACCATTGGTATTCACATTGCCAAACCCAGCATTGCCGTAGCCGTTATTACCATAACCTTGATTGTTATCACCAAACCCTCTGTTGCCGAAGCCCTGATTATTAAAGCCATCATTGCCATCCTGATTGCCAAAGCCAAAACCCTGATTGTTGTCACCGAAACCAGTATTGATACCAACATTTCTGTTGGTTTCCACATTCCCATTGCCATTATCAGCATTTCTGTTACCAGCGTTGCCGTTGCCATTGCCGGTACCAGTCTCACCAGCATTTGGTATCACTTCCTCCCTGCGAGGGGTCACAACACGAACAGAGTTATATTCAGTATTACCAGCCGCTCACGCCAGCAGCGGTTGCACCAGAGTTTGAAGATATTCCTGGCCCTCTGCCACAGCCTCCATGGCCTGCATGAATTGGGCCAACCTATCCCGGATCTCCTGCATCTCAGCTTGTACCTGGTCCATGATCTTCTTACAGTTGCTTCTTGTAGCGTACCGGTGAGTTCTCTGTTCGTCAATCTTGAAACAACCTGAAAGATGCTGGAGATAAGATTCGAGCTCAAAAAGGGTACCTGCCATGCAATATGAATATGCAGATGCACACATGTAAATATGCAACAGGATAATCCCCCCCCCCCCCCGATTCTAGTTGTGGAGAAGAAGCCATAACGACAATGGAGTCCCAAGTAAGCAAGCACAGAATCAGAAACCTCATACATAAACAAATGCCAAGAGGCAGAGTACAAAGGTAAAACCGAATACACCTGAAAAGACCTCGACCAACAAGCCTGGCGATGGTCAAAATACAAGTACGAATAACATACTACAAGAGAAAAACAAAGATAAATCAGGACGGATGGCGCGCCCGGACATCTCCCAATAGCCTCAACGTATCCGGATGACCTGGTCTGGAGAGCAGTTCCTGTATTAGTAATGCGTGTCGCCTAACAATGGATCTCAGCTTTTTGGCATCCTCTACATAGGCTCCCTTGCCAAAACACTCATCAAGCCTGCATCTCTTGAAGCCAGCCTTCAGTTCACAACCCCTCATTTCTTTGACCATGTTGCTCACTCTAAACTCAGCGTCACGTCTAAGAGATGTCTCTTCAGCAATCTTCGCATCCTTAGCACTGAGTTGCTCCTCTAACCGGGAAATCTGAAGCTTCAACTCATCTTCACGCTCCTTCCGGCTAGTAAGTGTGACATTTCACAAAAATTCCCATTTGGAAAGTCGAGAATAAGCCTTGTTCAGAAGCTCTTTCTTAGTAGCAAGCACACTACTAACACCATTCAAGGCTACTCCCACCTTCTCTCTCCTGCTGGTCTCTTCAGTCAAAACTGAACCCAACCTATTAATCATCTCAGTCTGTTTCTTCAAAGTGAAGGTTGCCTCACTCTTCTCATGCCGAAGCTGGAAAATCTCTTTCTCTAACTCTCCATTTGCTCTTTGCAACTCTTCCTTTTTAGCCAGTAGCTTGTTATACTTCTCAATCTCTACTGAAGTAGGTTCCTCAATCACCGGAAGATACAAAGGCTCTACAGCAGGATATGGCATCAAATACTTTTCAACCCTTTCATGGATCCAGAGCCGATAAGGATTATAAGCTCGACTGTCACTCTTGCCAAGCAATGTCTTTCCTCTTCTGTGAACATTACCCCAAGCATGCCTCAATCTGACCAAAACATCTCCATCTAATAAATCTGTGAGATACAGAGATTCCTGTATCTCGTCTTCAACCGGAGAATCCCTCAAAGCATAGCCAAACTGTCTCACAAGCAGAGAAGGGTTATAGTTAATACAACCTTTCCATCCAATCAAAGGAACGTTCGGAAAGCCACTGCAACTATATATAATATCCGTTCTGAGCAGGTTCCGATCAAACCAAACAATGTTCTCGGCACACAATCCCATCAATCGGGAAGACCAATCTAAAGTACCAGTAGTATCAACAAAAGGTCCCGTCCTAGAAAGATGTCCCTGAAACCACCTGGATAGAAGAGGTACACAGCAAGAAACATTCTTTCCCCGACGCTTCTCATTCTTATAGTGAATAGAATGATAAACGTCACCCAAGAGAGTAGGCACCAGATTCTTCGAGGCAAAAGAATGCATCTGAGTCAACAAAATCAGGCAAGTTGGGGAACAAGACAATCCCATAAATGCAAACAGCCAGAATAGCACTGAAGATAATCCAACATCCATCCTTCGCACACTGCGTAGCCTTCTCAACCAAGCACGAAAGATGAAAACCATAAAATCCATTCAGCTTGACCAAACCTCCGGGGAACTCAGAAGCATCTAAATTGACAATCTCAGCAAGCTTAGCCAACTCAGGCTCAGTATCCTCGTGAATAAAAGGCATCTGATCTAACACAGGAACTCCTAGCATATCAGAATATTCCTCCAAAGTAGGAGCCAAAATAAAATCAGGGAACAAGAAGCATCTCAACTGAGGCTCGTAAAATTGCATCAAGGTATACAATCCAGTCATCTCAAACACAGAAGGTCTGCACACCAAACTGAGCAGTTTCCCATAAGACTCTCTAAACTCAGCCCTCACTCTCTGATCTGCTAGAGCAATCAACCGCAACAAGAAACTGATATCTAGAGAAGGCAACATATAAGAAACTGTTCTCTTCATGGACTTCATGTCTGGCAAGAAGAACACTAGAATCTGAGGGGAAAAAGCACACCTGAAACATAAATACACGTTAATGAAATGCAAACATGAAAATGCAAATGCATATGCAGACAGGGGATCAAGTGCAGTGCGGAAGAACTGTGTTGTGCTGTACTGCAACTAGAGAACCATCAGATCTTCTCCTCAACCCAAACCAACCAAAAAAGAACCCTCACAACCAATTCTCACTGACAGAGACAAACCAGGTGTTCTGAGGCCAGAGTTTTCCTGCAAAAAGACCCACCTACCCCTCACAGGTATGTACTTAACTCGCAGACGAGGTACGACATCCTATGCGGTCATCAGAGTCACAGACTTTCAAGAGAGATGATACGATACCCAGAAGGTGTGGCATCATCGTCCCTTGAAGAGGCCTCACTTAGCCGAATCCCAAATGATAGGTCCCCAGAGTCGACAACCCTCAAATCCAACAACCTGTCAAGCCCAAAGGGCCAGGCAATATGCCATCAAAGAGAATCTCGTCTGAGTGCAGATTTCGTAGCTAGCTGGTGCGAGCAAAGCAAGCAGGCTAACCACTACTTTCTACTTCTAAGTCTATGTGCACTCAAGCCCAGGTCCGGCTCATCTCTCAAACTAACCCTCTACCCACAGCAAAACAACAATAATATATAGTACTGAAAGTAATGACAGAAAGATAAATACATACAAAACCCCAGACGGGAAAACAAGCACTAGGATTGACTTGCATAGGGAACCGTTGGAGTCCCCAGCAGAGTCGCCAGCTGTCGCTACTGCGAAAATCGGCGCCGGTTATGACAGAAGAGTCGCCACCATGTGTTATTTATCCCAAAAGAGGGAAAGGAAACGCTCAAAGAAAACCTAACGCAAAGAGGGAAAGGAATGGTCATCGCAACCAAATCCTGGATTTGGGAGTCGGTTACGCAAGGGGAAGGTATTAGCACCCCTCACGTCCGTCGTACTCGACGGGATCCACACTTGTTTTCTATCTAAGGGTATGTTTATCTATCTACTCTAAAAGGTCTGGTCCAAAAAGAAAATAAAATGACTCGGCAAAGTATCGCACTTTATGCCTACGTATTCCCGTCTGAAACGAGAAATCAGAGTCAACGTAGTTCACCTAACCACGGGGGAAGGGGGAAGGTTGCTCGCCGAGATATCGCATCTCGTGCCTACGTACTTTCATACGGCATGAAAGATCAGAGCAAACGTAGTTCGGGCTACGGAAGACACAAGTTTGTCTGACATTTTTTATCTCCTTATGAAAGGGTTTTCCAGATTAAGGGTCCAAGAGGACAAAAACAGAGTTTGAATGTTTGTTTGAATTTTTTACGAAAGAACTGTTTTTTAGAATGTTCGCAATCTCTGTCGCACTAGAGACTATGACCCAGGAGTGAATGCTTCGTATGTCACCCAAAGGGTACCACACTAAACATCCAAATTACTTGAGAGAGACCCTCCACCAACCTTTTCCCAGATAGCTTAAGGCTCGTAACGCACGACTTCAATTAACCTTATTACTGTATTTTTGAATTGTTTTGAGATGAGAAGAGAAAGACACCCTAAGACTATGGTTGAAAGGGAATCTACCTACTGTTATCATGCATGGTTTAAAAACCTAATGTCTGTCATAATTCCCTCTTGCACAGAGGAAATCAGAGATCTTGGGGGAAAACATCAAAAGAAAGCAAGCAGTAAACAGTAAACAGTAAAATGCATGCTATGCAACAATACAAGCGAGGCAAGGGAGTCCTGCTCAACCTCAAACCTAAGAAAACAAAAGGCAAGGGGAGACAAGCTCCACCTCAAACCTAGAGGTAGGCAACACAAGCAAACAGACAACACAGCAAAAGAAAAATAGAAGAAGCAGCCCAAGCAGCAGCAACAATCTTCTACAGACAGCAACTTCAACCTTTAACAGCAGCTCTTGTCAGCAAAGTTGAATTGACGCACAGTTGACAACAAAAACTCTTCATCTTCAAGTTGGCTCCTATCTTCAAGCTTCTTCAATTCTTCATCTTCAAACTCTAGCAAGCTCCACAAGAAGAGAAATCATCATTGAGATCAAGTTACAATGCTAGGAAACCTGATGAAGACCAAAGGAATTCATCAGGAACCCACATTAAAGAGAAAGTGCATCCTCAAAAGTTCTACTCATTAAGGCATGCCATTTATCCCTCCAAAGGAGAGATGGGGCTTCCTTAAGAGTACTTTGCATCATAGGATGAGGATAGAAGCAAACAATGCATTCTATTTTTGATGAAAAGAAAATAACTAGTTCTAATGGCTCTTCCTAAAACCTTAATCCTATAAGCTTCTAAAAAGCTCCTAAAAAAAAAAGAAAGCTCCAAACTAAGCTCCACAAGCCAATCCACAACAGATACAAGATGTCCAGTACCTCCTCCCAAAAGGAAACTAAGCTCTTCAAGCTCCAAAGCCACCAACAAGATCAAACAAGGCAAGGCACCAAAGAAGGAACACCAAAGGCAACACCTACTTGTGAATTACATCTAAAATAGAAAAATAAGTTGTAAAAATCTAAGAAATTTCCTTAGGGAACATGAATGTTTTAACATTCTAGGATTCAAATATCAAAGCCTAAATCAACTTCTAAGTCCACTAAATAAATCCTAAGTTGAATTATGTCAAAATAAACCATAAGTTGGGAAGGCTCTAAACATCTCACCTAAAACAGAACCTACAATTATTAAAAAAATCTAATAAAAATCCTAAGGGAGAATACATATCTAACCTACAACATACTCAAAAATCAAATCCAGAATCCAAACCAAATGATCAAACCAAAATCAACAAGACAGATAGGAAATTATGCAAAATAAAAGAAATAGCATAAAAGAGAAAAATGTAAATTAAATTGAAAAATGCATGAAAATGCAATTTATTGATCCCAGAAAATCACAAATTGAAAGAGGAACATGGACATATTTTTAAAATATTTTTCTGATCAATAATGAATTTTCTATGATTTTTGGAATCAATATGAATTAAAATAAAATCAAAATGAATTAAAAATGAAATAATAGAAAACAAAAGCCAGAATAAAACGTGGACTGTTGGATCAAAAGACCAAGTCAAGGGATCTAGCGCTCTACAACATGCCAACGCATTATTGAAACGGTGTGTTTCAAATGAAGTCAAAGTCAGCCTCTGAGGAGCAATCGTGGCCACTGGTTATGCATACACGGTCAAGTCTGAAGACCTAATCTAACGCCTCACAGTCATCGTCCCAATTTAAATAAAAAACGGAGGGAAAGCCTGGACGGTGGCTGGAGAAGACCTTCGGTTGTCTTCTCCGGTGAGCAGGTGTTCACAGGTAGCCAAAATTCAACAAACTTAATATTATCTCACTCAGAATTTCACGAGGATTTCAAATCTCATATCCAATTTCTCTAGATCAGGCTAGATTTTGAAATCCGATTCAAAGTTCAAATGACACTTCAATATTGATCATCATCAAATCATCATTTAATTTCATAGAAATTATCTTCACACTTCCTAGATTAACCTGATCTATCTAAATCATGTTAAATCCTTAAGATCAAGCTAAACCGTGTCCAAACAGAAATTGCACCTCAACCTAAATTGTCTCTAATTGCTCCAATTCTTAACCAGAAACGATCTACACTTTAATTAGATCCTAACCACATGCTCACTATGATCTACATATTGCTATAATCAGTGGAATTTGGAAGTTTACATACCTGGTGTAGATCTACTAACAGAGGTAGCTAGAGCTTGATTCTTGCTTCAAAACTCTCCAGAAACACTCAAGGATGCAAGAGGAAGCTAAAGAAACCTTCAATTTGATCTGAATTTGCTTAGAAAAGAAAACACAATTTCAACTTGCTCCCTTGCAATTCCAAATGCTATCTCTGATTCCACCATGAAATGAGCTCCAACCTGAGTCTGAATTCATCAAATGACTTATATAGAGTGTGTCTATGGGCTTTAGAGGTTCAATTGAAGCCCAATCCAGCAATTTCAATTTTCTGTTTTTCTTTCAAAAGTTGCACATGACAGTCGTGAATTTGGCATTGTAACTTGCTTTAGAAGCTTCTAATCACTTTCAAAATGCCTTGTGAATGAAATTGGACCAAAAGGACTGCTTGAAATGCCTTGGTAAATGATTTGGTTATGTTACTTGCTTGTGAAGAAACAACATTGTAACTTGTGAAATTCTGCCCCAACTCAAAAATCCACCAATGTCATTGTGTTTGAAATGATATTTCTATTCAAAATGAGTATTTACTTGACATGTTTTGGTCACTTAACCATTAATTTGAATTTTTCAACTTTGAATCCTTTTAAAATCTCCCTTTTTAAGCCATTTCAAACCAAATCTTGACATGAGCCAAATCAATTCACCATGAGTTCTTGGTTAGCCTAAAAACCACATTTTGAACAAGTTCCATGTTGAACAAAAATCCATTTGACAAGTGAAAGTTGGAGATTTTGACCTATGATTGAAAATGGCCTATAACCTCACTTTCCCAAAATACCCCTAACTTGTAAACCTCATAACTTGAGTTCTACAAATCAGATGGAAGACTTCTAATACAATTTGGAAATCTAAGATCATGAGGAACAACTTTCATGTTGGCCAATAGTTCGGGTGAAACCTTCTTCTAGGTCAAAAATAGCTTTGAAGCCAGATGATTTTCACAGACAAATTTCACATTCATCTGGTGACCTGTAACTTGTCTGGACCATAACTTGAGTTCTATAAATCCCCTTGAAGACTTCTAGTACTCAAATTAAAGGTATTGAGATGCTCTACAAGTTTCATGTTTTCAAAATATCCATTTGAAACTTTCATCTTGACTTATGTGGTCTTGAAGTTAGGCACGAAACAAGGGATTTTACACTGAAACCCTAATTTAGCAACTTCCCACACTCTTGACTCTTCTTGGCTTGATCTTGGCACAACACCACAAATGTCTCAACATATCATTTCATGAACTCCATGACCTAAAAGTAGGCTTTGATACTCTTCAATTGCACAGTTGACCTAGGATTGACCCAGATGAAACCCCAATTGCTTGCACTTCAACTGTGGCTCTTGCATTTGACACAATGACTTGATTGAGCTATCCCATGACCCTCTAGGTATTCTATGAGATCCATACACATCCTCTACTCATATTCAAAACCTCACATCCCTCTGATGGTCTTCAATTGATCCTCAAGTTATGAGAAAATCCACATGCAAGCATCTAAACTCTTAGGCACTTAAATCACCTCCTGATGACCTTAATAACTTCTCAAGCTTGAATAAGACCTCTAGCTAGGCTCCTCTTGATAAAAATCACACTTAATTCCCTTCTATATGAATGATATCATGATATGCAAATGATATAACTATGCAAATGTTAATGCAATGAGACATAAACCAAGTAAGAAATGAGATTGGGCAAATTTTGGGGTGCAACACCCTTCCATTTCCGCAATATGCTTGGCAGATGAGCGTCAACTGGGACTGATGATGTCAGGTCTTCAAAACATGATTTTTTTTGTTGCTTTTTCTTGTCGTTTTCACTCACACAAGTCTCCAACTATACTGTTTTTGAAATGCAAAGATAATACCTACATGTTGCTACAAAAAACATATAAAAATGACACAAAAATGTATGTTAATGGAGTCAAAACACTTTTGTGTTTTTATGTTATCATTCATGGATGTTGGTCGACTCATAAACCCAATGATCCAAATCAAACAAACTTTTTTATTACCCTAACCTCATTTACAAGTATACATGACTCAACCCGAGATAACCATATAACTTTAGTTCGTCTATGGGGTTTGAGTTTTTCAACACGTGAAATCATGACCCAATCCGTTGATGTGAGATTAGTGATGTTTGTTCATGAAATTTATTTGGATGGTTTAATTTGACATTATATGGTGTTTGTTCATCAAATTTTTGTAATTTTATTGAATTGTTTCACAAATTTTTTAGAATTAAAAAAAAAATCAAAAAATTATTTTGTATTTTATATATAATCTACGAACTCAAAGCAGCCGAATTTGTTAATGATTGAGTTGATTATGATTGATTTTAATTATGAAAAAAATTGTAGATTGAAAGATAAACTCAACCCATTAAAATTTAAATGATTAGGAAACGAGGTGAGACAAAACCCGGTATGTGTATATGTGTGTGTGTGTGTGTGTGTGTGTGTGTGTGTGTGTGTGTGTGTGTGTGTGTGTGTGTGTGTGTGTGTGTGTGTGTGTGTGTGTGTGTGTGTGTGTGTGTGTGTGTGTGTGTGTGTGTGTGTGTGTGTGTGTGTGTGTGTGTGTGTGTGTGTGTGTGTGTGTGTGTGTGTGTGTGTGTGTGTGTGTGTGTGTGTGTGCGCGCGTGCGTGTATGCGTGCATGCGTGCGTGTGTGTGTGTGTGTGGAGCATATCAAATGAGAGTGATTTTAAATGAGAGATGAGAGTAACAAACAACAATCATTAGATCAAATTAATAAGAGAGATGAAATTCAAGTTAATAAGAGTAGATAAATTAATAGTCACATTAATAAATAAGTTTAATCATGATCTAATGGTTGTTATTTGTTCCTCTTATCTCTTATTTTAAAATCTCTCTCACTTGATATGCTCCATATATATATATATATATATATATATATATATATATATATATATATATATATATATATATATATATATATATATATATATATATATATATATATATATATATATATATATATATATATATATATATATATATATATATATATATATATATATATATATATATATATATATATATATATATATATATATAGATATATATAGAGAGAGAGAGTCTCACATAAATCAAAAGACCATGTGACATTTATGCTATATTTCTATCTAACTCATTATATACTAGATTATATGAAGAAAATAGAAAAATATAAATAGTGATGCTACTTCACGTTAATGTAAGATGGCGTGGATTATCATTATTCATAATATGCGGATATGCAAGCATAATTTTCGGGTTATGCTGTAAATGCTGTGTTTATGTGGGGTAAACAAGTCTCTCTCATTTAATAGCATATTCATGTCCAAGTTTGAAGCCTTCCACAGAACAAAGCACGGTGCTAAGGAGACGGTTCGCATGCATGCATGCACGAGGACTCTTATAGATAGCAAGGCACATGTAGCTAGGTTATTTGCTATTCCTTTCGTTTCAAAATAACTATTATTTAAAATTTTTGTATACAGTGAAACAGATTAAGAAATTTAATGATATTGTTATAAATATTGTACTTTTACTAAATTAGTTATATTAAGATATTAGAAATAGTGTAAATAATAATAATATGACACAATTGGAAAAATAGAAATTATTATTATATTAAAAAGTGAGAAAGACAGTGATTTTAAAATAAAAATTTTTTCTCTAAAACAACCGTCATTTTAAAATGGAGTGAGTATATATTAATTTTAACAAGTCAAACTGCTTTAAGTTGTTTTTGTTGGTTAGTTTTTTTTTCTTTGAAAATAAGATTAAGAGTAGTTTATATATAATACTCATACATCTTAATATAATAAAATACCTTTTTAAAAGTACAAAGTCGTAAATTCTCATATTCAAAATAGACAATATCTCATAGCCGTGTAAGGTGGACTTAAGGTTAATCAAGAATATTATCACCATTTATTGGAAGTTGAAGTTTGCATTGTGCTTTTTAACTTTGAACCGATTGAGGGCAACTAAGTAGTCTCACATTACGTAGAAGTTAGAAATCAATACTAGGTAGTTTATATATATACAACATTCGCACGCTTTAACACAACAAGACGTCTTTTTAATGAATAAAGTCGTGATAGTTTTTACACTCAAAATAAATAATATCTGATAGTCAAAGTGACACGAATTTAAGAACGAGCGAAACCTTAATATTATTTAAATATTCTTTTAGATTAACATTAGTTTTAATTTTTAGTATTTTATCTTCACTTGCATACTTTAAGGAAAATTCTCGAACTCAATCATTCAAAGAGTGTTTCAGGTTACGTTTAACTTTAGAGTTCGAATGGTATGAGAAGTAGTTCATTATTTATGCTTTGGCGAGGTAACAACACAATTATTCACGATCAACTTCTAAAGTATTTTTTCATAATTAAATAGGATCTTCCAGAAAGATTGAGACAGATTTGATTTTTACACAACTTATGTTTTGTTTATTTGTTTCTTATTTTGTAGATTTCATATGATTTGTAATTAAAAGATGTAATCCAGTCGTGTCGGTTGCAATTTCCACCACAGATAGTAGCTAAGTAGGAATCAAGGGTCTTGTCATGAGCGTGTTATTCTCAAAGGGGAGGGAAAACATGGGACCTCTATAAAAAAACTTGACTAAATTGTATGCACATATAAGATATAACAATAATTAAAGACTAAATACTCTTCTTGTTAGTCTACTTTCGACCACATATAATTTAAGTGCGGACCGTCGGCAAATTAGGTTTGAGTATGAAAGTTGCTTTTAAAAAAATAACTTTTCAGATTTCTACTGAAATCAAGTGTTGTTTCGGATAAACCAATGTCATATCTCTACTGAATTAGACAATTTGAATTTCAGAATAAGGAACCAACTAAATAATAGACACATTTTAAAAGCATTGAGGATTCTAGCTAAACGGTTAGATGAGAATCACAAATTCATGCATGGTTTTATGCAATTTGTATATTTTATTTTCTTCGCTTTAAATAATAGACACATTTTAAAAGTATTGAGGATTCTAGCTAAACGGTTAGATGAGAATCGCAAATGTTCATGCATGGTTTTATGCAATTTGTATATTCTATTTTCTTCGCTTTGTTTCACAAACTGAATTGGTTGTGTAACATAAACTTTTTTTATTTAAGGAGGCATTGAAGAATACACATTTCACATCCATTTGACATATGTGCTAATTGTTCATGTTTGCTAGACCAACAACCAACCTGATAGTTTCGATCCTAGCAACATGTGCAAAAATTTCGTCAAAGCTGATTCCTTCTTTCTCAAGAAATCTTTTTACCACAAGTCTTGCCTAGTGTCGAGTTACTTCTCTCTGGGGATTCAACTTTATTCTGTATACCCACCTCAGATCAATTGCCTTCTTGTCTTGAGGAAATTCGACAAGTGACCAAGTGTTATTAACTTCGATGGACTTCAATTCCTCATTCATTGCTTTCACCCACTTCGAATCCTTCAATGCCTCAACTGCATTTATTGATTCAACATCTGTATAGGAAGCATAATGTATCAACTAACTATTTATCCTGAAAAATGATAAACAACTGTTGGTCTCCAAATATATGGTTTACTAGCAGGATCAACTAGTGAATCCTTAGGACGAAGTGCTTAAGGGTTTATGAAGACTCTAAGATTTGACTAAATTTTGATAAAACATGATGTTCGACAAGATGTCATAATATGAAGAAATCAGTAAAGAACAACATGTCAAAGAAGATGTCCTATCTTGAGGACTCGACATCTTGGTTTGATACAACAGGTTTGTTGCAGATCTTTCCGAGATTTGAGGCGCAATCAGAACATGGATCAAGGAATGATTGGACAGAGATTTCGAAGCCCATGAACAATAGAAGATTATAAAAGTAAGCCCAAGACCTAAGGAAAATCACTAGTCCTTGTTAAGAGTTTTGTAAAGCAAAAATAAGAGTTTAGAGTTTTGAGAGTCGTGTGCTTTTCTTGTATTGTAAGACACACTTTGTATCGGTTTGATACATTGTGGTAGACATAGTTTTTCATATTCAGAAATCTGTAAGTAATGAATTGTATATTGTTCTTGGATGAAGCTTTTAAGAAAATTCAAGTATTAGTGTTTGTCAAGAGTATTGACTGAATATTGTGTTGAAAAGGTTATCTTTCAATTGAATAGTTTGATACAGTCACCAAAGGTTGTGACTGTTAGATATCACTGAGGTGATATAGGAATTGAGATGATTTTCTCTTATCTAGATGGATTTCTAGGTAGAAGTTGAACTGGGTAAGGAATTAAGTGATACGTTACTAGAGGTTGTATACTTAGAATTAATACTACTGATAGTGGATTCATACTTGGCTTGGTAGCCTCTAGATGTAGGTGTTGTTGTACACAGAATTGGGTATCTTGGTGTTATTTATCCTTCTGCTATGTATAATTCAGTCTATTCATATGCTCTAAAATATATGTCATAACAGATGTTGAAACATATGTCATGACACTGTTATGAGTTTAAGATATCATAATGTTCTTGTTCTGTCCTTGTTTAGTAAAGTAGATATCAATGTCTCAACATTTCTTGGGACATATGTTATTTGTATATCAGAATTTCAATTCGTATCAGATCGGATATCATGTTTTGTTTCGAGATGAGTTCTAGGGAAGATATTTTTTGGTCTTTCGAACAAGGAAGAAGATTATATGATCAGACCATCCATTACTATTGTGTTCAAGGGAATTGGAAGCTAGGATGATAGCATTTAGAATCCATTATGACAACTACTGATTGTTGGCTGACACTTCTGTGAAGATTCTACCGCTGCTGCTGATAATTATGATATTGCTACACATGGTGCCTTATAAGATGTTATGACATCTTACCTGGCACTTGTTAAAGATGGTCTCAGCCTCTATAGATGTTCAAGCCATCACTAGATGAGAGTAATATAAAGGAGAAAACATTGTGATCTAGCTTCCACTGAAGGATCTTCCTATGTTGCTTGGGAGATAGTTTCAACAGGTACCATGAAGGGTAATAGGAGGAAAAAGGTTTAGTTGAGGTTTTGTTTATCAAATTCATGATCTATGGATTTGGTAAACACTTTATGTCATGTTTAAAGTATCCTAAGATACTTGAGTTTTCTCTCAAGTCCACTCATAAAAGCACTTTTGAATGTGTTTGATAAATAAAGTTCAGAAGAGAAGATGGTCAAGAAGAAGATCCACGGGTAATTATTTAAGAAGTGTGACATGAGAATGTCATACCATTGAAGAAAGACATGATAAATTTGTTTTTGCTCTCAACCCTATAAGAGATTGTCTATGTTTGAGGATTCCCTATCTGAATTCTTGGAAGACAGTCTATTCTGGAATAGAAAAGAAGGAATGGTATGGTTGTTCAAATGTCAGCACAATTGTACTGACATTTAACTAGGCTGGAACTGAGTAAAAGATGATCAATGTCAAAGCATTTTTATGAGTGTGAAGACATTGGATCTTTGTGGAGAAATTTTCTCTACTGATCTCAAGAGCAACTACATGAGGTTTCTAACTCTTGGAAAGTGATCCTGATTATCCAAGGATATTACTAGTTTGTCTGAAGACGGTCTTCTAAGGAAATATTTATGCTTTAAAGATTTCTTCCTATGTTGTGCTGGATGTCTTATTCCTGATCTTGCAGCTAGAGTAAGGAGGGGTGTCAACCTGAAGAAATAAGAGTCTGTAAGGATTGAATAGTTATAGAGGGTTCATCTAGTGAAGAGGTTTTTGGAGGATTCAAGAGGATATGGTTTTCCTAGTCTGAACACCAAAGAGAATACTGAACTTCCAAGAGGTTGTGTATCAAGAAGCAAGTTGAGTCATGGATGTTAATCCTAATGTCTCAACATTGTAATCATCATCATGATTCTCTAGCTAAAGGGGAGTCTAATGACATTTGGTGACTGAAGAATACATAATTTGGGTTTAAAATCAATTTCTATATGTGGCTTTAACAAGTATTTAATTGATTATTCTTATACTTGGTGTTCAATAAAGATGATATCAAAATGTCACACCAGAAGGTGCAGCTTCAGATAGTTGCAAGAACTCAAGAACCTATTATATGTATCTGATTTGTCTTGAAGAATGGATACAATCGGTATCATCTGTGAAGTTCTCAAAAGGTCCTTATCTTATCCTTAAATGTAATCAAGGTGTGTAATTCTAGTAATGGATTTATAACCAATTTCAATTATCTGTTCATTGGAAAAGGAACTGATGTTCCACCAGATGTTGAAACAACATTCCAGATGAGTGTGTAGAATCTTGTTGATTCAAGGAATGAATGATGCTATATTTTTGCAAGTATACGAATCGCGTCAGAGTAATATAAAAGATTATCGATCCCACAGAGACCAAACGTTAATCTATCGATTTCTATTGTTATGATGTTTATCTAAGGCAAATTAATCGGGAGTTCGAAGTGCACAGTAAAAGTAAATTACGAAGATATACAATTCAATTTAAAACAACAGGCTTGAATGTAATTCACACAGCCGGGTAGTATTCCAAATGCATGTAAATAGAACTTCTAATGGGGTAATATTTTCTACTTATGAAAATAACTAATTTAACAAGAACTATCGCTTTCGTGTATTCAGAACCAAGTTTATCCCTTAATTGAAACCTCTTATTGTCATTTATAAAAAGGCGCACATTGCGTTAAAGTAATAAACCTATTTTTAAGAAATATAGTTTCTTGACTCAGTTGAAAAGTACTTTGACTTGGAACTTTTAACAAAAAGAGGTTCATGTGAAACAGACTTTAAACCCATAAACGAGTCCGAAAATAGTTTTAAAATCGTTTTTATAAAGTATTCAAAACTCCTACTTAACTGGACCAAGTGCTTTCGCTTCCTTTGAACAGTTAAGACTAACCTAGTTTAACCAAAGGTTGGACGACTTTCGATCTTACCCAATAGAAATGAAGTGCAAGAAACTAGTGTTAAAAATAAGAATAACCCTAAGTATTTCTATTGACAACTTGTATGGAATACTACTTTAACTATGATCCTTACATTCTAACCTTTAAAATTTAGCCAGACATGGAAATGTAAATGGACATGTTAAATAATGCGGAAAAGTAAATGGTGCGGGAAAGTAAATATTGCGAGAAAGTAAATGGTGTGAAAAAGTAAATATTGCGAGAAAGTAAATAATGCGGGAAATAAATAATGCAGGAAAGTAAATAATGCGGGAAAGTAAATAATGCGAGAAATTAAATGGAAACCTACTCCAAACGGGAGGTTTTAAATCTGGTACAACTGGAAAGAAAATAGCGGCAGGATTAACTTCTACCAGAGTGCTCTAAATTCGATTACAGACTCGATCGAACAATGTGATAACTCCACGATGTGAGAAGTTTATCACTTTACAATACTAAAAATATATGGCTTGAGTTCTGTGACAAATCTGTGATGCTTAAAAATGATCAAGAACTCATCTATTTATAGCCTAGGAAAATCTATGGAAAGACCAAAGTGCCCCCCAACATCTTTTGGAAGGGAAAACAAAATTCAAGGGTGGCGCCCGCCACACCCTCATGACAACAGTTGGCTCTTATCCAAGTCATGGCCTACCCTATGGCGCCTGCCATGGTGGATGTCATGTGTACAATTTCCTCAAAAACTGGTTTTTCTTCATTTTCTCGCGAGGAGCTCTAGGAATACAAAATCCTAAAAACAAAACAAAACAAAAGCATAACACAAGAAAATAGAAATAAAATCCTAAAAACATGTGCAATCCGAGTCAAATACATAGTATGATTCAGTGTTATCAAATTCTCCCACACTTAGACCTTTGCTTGTCCTCAAGCAAAACACTTTATAGCTCATGACAGAAAGAGGTGGTATCAATGAATGATTTGGGCTAAATGCGCTTCTAAGTTCAAACTAGGATGAAGTGATAGGTACTAACTAAGTGAACCAAGGGTATCACAATGACACTTTTCTGCAGACACGAACATAAACTTCGTTCTTATACAAACCAATCCATACTACCCCACTGTACCTAGGCCTACTTTTTGCATCTTTTTTTGGGTCCTCTTCATTATGCTGTTGTCACATTAAGCCCGTTATCCGTACATACTCGTAGTAAAGTGACCGTTAGTGATTCTGATCTTAAGCATGGGGCTCTGGTACATAAACTGGTGTAACCCCTTTATTGAATCAATTGTAGTTGTGGGGGATCAGATCGTAACCCACCCTACCAAGTTCAGTACTAGATACCATTGAAACAAACCAACAATGAAAAATTTTATTATATTTTTTAATTTTTTAAATTTTTACAACTTTTTGGGTTAAATGACCTTGTGAGGGTTACCTATACCCAAGTTGCATTTTTTATGAAGCACAACATATAGATTATTCACTTGTATTCATCAGTCCCTTACGTAGAGCATGCTCAGGTTAGAGCTGACTGCTAGGATAAACTACTAAGGACTTACTCCAAAAAAATAATTAAGGCCATGATATATGGGGTATCGGGGTTGATTTCTGTATTCACGAATCCTAAGGTGTTAAAATTATACCGATGTTTCAAAAAAGGTTTTTCCAAGTCATCCGCATCCTAACTCAAACCTTCCTCTAATAGACCTAAAATGTACTGTTTATTTGACTCGATTTGCACATGTTATTTAGGATTTTATTTCTGTTTTCTTGCGTTATGCCTCTGTTTTGTTTCTTTTTCAGGATTTTGTATTTTCAGAGCTCCTCGAGAAAAAATGAAGAAAAACGAGCAAAAAGACTAGCTTTTTAGGAATTGTACACATGACACTCACCATGGCAGGCGCCATAGGGGATGCCATAACTTGGATAAGAGATCAACTTCTGACAACTGCCACGTCTCCCACTTCTTTCTACTCTAGTTCACATGGTGGGCGCCATGAGGGTATGGCGGGTGCCACCCTTGCATTTCGTTTCCCTCCCAAAAGAAGTTGGGGGGCATTCTAGTCCTTACTTGTACTTTCCTAGCATTATAAATAGAAGAGTTCTGCCTCATTTCTAGGCATCCAAGCTTAGTTACAGAACTCAAGCCATAAATTTCCATCTGTTGTAAAGTGATAAACTTCTCACATCGAGTGGTTATCACATTGTCTAATCGAGTCTGTAATCAGGTTTGGAGAACTTTGGTAGAAGTTAATCCTGCCGCCATTTTATTTCAGTCTTTTACTTCAAGTCATACCAAGATTTAAAACCTCCCGATTGGAGCAGGTTTCTATTTATTTTCTGCATTTATTTATCTGTCTTTATTTCCCGCACTATTTATTTATCTCACTTTATTTATCGCTCTTTATTTATTTATTCGCATTTTATTTACTTGCATCTGTTTACCATGTCTATTTACGTTTCCATATACGGTTAAATCTTAGAGGTTAGGATGTGAGGATCATAGTTAAAAGTGGTATTCCATATGGCTGTCGATAGAATCACTTAAGGGTTATTCTGAATTTTAATACATATTTTCTTCACTTAAAATCAGTTGGATAATATCGAAAGTCGTCCAACCTTTAGATAAACTTGGTTAGTCTTAACTGTTCAAAGGAAGCGAAAGCGCTTAGTCCAGTTAAGTAGGAATCTTTAATGCTTTAAAAAAACGATTTTAAAACTATTTTCGGACGCGTTTATGGATTTAAAGTCCGTTTCGCAAGAACTTCTTTTTGTTAGAAATTCTAGGTCAAAATACTTTTCAACTAAGTTAAGAAGCTATATTTCTTAAAAATAGGTTTAATCACTATAACGCAATGCGCGCCTTTTTATAAGTGACAATAAGAGGGATCGATTAGGGGATAAACTCGGTTTTGAATACGCGAAAGCGATAGTCCCGTTAAATTAGTTCTTTCCATGAGTAGAAAACATTACCCCATAAGACATCCTATTTATACACATTTGGAATACTGCCTAGCTATGTGAATTACATCCAAGCCTGTTGTTTTAATATTGACTTTATTTTCGTACTTTACTTTTATTTCGCATAACCCAACTCCTAATTGACATACCTTAGATAAACACCGTAACAATAGTAATCGATATATTAACGTTTGGTCTCTGTGGGATCGATAATCTTTTATACTACTCTGACGTTATTCGTGCACTTGCGAAACACAAATCATGTTTTTGGCACCGTTGTCGGGGACCAATTACGTCAATATTCCATACCCTGTTGTTACACCGTCTAGACTAAGATTATACTTACTGGTCAATGCAAAGAACTCACAACACCAATAATCTTATAGATCCTTTAGAGGAATCTGAACGTTACACTCGCGCACGTCTCTTATTTCGTAGAATTAAGAAGGCTATGGATGAAGACTGTAACCAAAGACCCCTTAAGGATTTCTCCTAGCCATCCAATGACGAACGTAGTACTAGTATTGTGAACCCCAATATCCCTGCTCACAATTTCGAACTAAAACCCTCCCTATTACAATTTGTACAACAAAACCAATTCGCAGGTCTCCCTATTGAGAACCCGAACCAACATTTATAAACCTTTATTCAATTAGCTAACACTTTTAAAGCCAATGGTGCTACTCCTGAGGCGATTCGTCTAAGACTATTTTCTTTTTCCCTTAGAGACGAAGCCCTTACACTACAAGAAAACAAGAGATTTACGATACTTGAGTTGCGACAGTTATCACTAAACCTTCCTTATTCCTGGATTGCGACGGTTGTCACGACAGTCAGGGTCAACTGTCGTAGATTTTTTTGCGACAGTTATCAAAAAACCGTCCTTATTCCTGAACTTTGACAGTTCTCATGACAGTTTGAGCCAACCGTCGCAAATTTTTTAGGCATGTTGTATAAAATAATGCGACAGTTACCAAAGAACTGCCCTCTTTCCACACTCGCGACAGTTAAGGCGAACTGTCGTAATTACTTTAGCCAATCATAATCACTATTTTTTTATTCCTTTAGTTTTCCATTTTTTTCTTTCATTTTTATAAATTAATTTAATAAATAATTATTATAATTTTTATGATAATGTAGCTTAATATTTTTGTCTAAAATAATAGTAAAATATTTTCTGTTTTATTATATAAATAGTTAAAAGTGTGCATATACTTAGAAGTGTGCATATATACACTTCTTAAGTATATATAAGTATATGTGCACACATATAAGTATGCATATATATAAATTATATGTGCACACATACTCATTTAGAAGTGTAAATTATATGTGCATATACTTATATTTCAAATAAGTATATTTTGTATTATGATACTCAAATATTATGATATAATTTTGATACAGAAAAATTATATGTTTATTTTGTGTATTTATTCTGGCATAATACACAAATATTTGTAGGATATTTCGTGGTAATCATATAATGATAGAACCGCCCTAATATAGCAATATTATATACCATTAATATAATATTATATTTGTGTATTGTATTATTTCGCGATATTATATTATATACCAATATTACATTACATCTTTGTTGTATATATATTATTTTTAATTGCGTTAAATATTATGCGACGATGATATCCCGTCGTCATCTAAAATTTGTCTTTCCCGCTAAAACGCGAATTCATTCCATTTTTATGCCTTTTTTTCTTCTTTTTCAAAAACCTCCGCTCACACCCTTGGAGAAAGAGGAAAACAGTTATGTGTTTTCAGCCACTCTCGCCGTCATTGCGAATCACCGTCAAAGCAACCACCATTAATTTGAATCTTAACAGGTTTGTCTTCTCAAACCCTAAATTACTTTTCAAACCTTGAATCAGATCTATGTTTGGATTCTACTCTGCATTTTGTATTCAATTGGTTTGGATTTTAAGCATTATGTGTTTGATTTCTCTGTTTGAGAGTTAAATCTGAGTAAGAAAGTGGATTATTTATCTGTGTGGACGTGTTATGTCGAGTTTCTTGATGCTGAAGGGTTGCGGTTGCAAATTTTGGTATAGAATCTTTATTTGAAACATTGTATATTGTTAATTCAATGGTTTTGTCCTGAGTTGGTGTCAGGCTCGGTTTTATTTCTGGTGATCGTGTCTGGCTGCGGAGGTTGCTTTCTCTATTGTGCTTGTTTTTTGATTTGGAGTCCTTGGCTTGTTTGATCGTGTCTGCCCATATTACTATTAATCTTTAGGTTGCAGCATCATATTTGACAGTGTAGTGGAAGGTGCATTAGGAAAAATTTGCATTCTTTAGTTGAAATTGATTGTATGCTATTGTAACATTGCTATTGTGTATAGGGCCGACCCTTTATCAGAGCAGCCAGTTCTGTCAAAAACAAAACGACGCACCACCATCCACGGTCCACCATAAGTTTACGGCAACGTCGGAGACACAACAAAACAACTTCGTCACGGTGATAGGTACCATTGCAATTAGTTGTCATCAATTTTATGCTTGCAATTAGTATTTATTTTCCTGGTTATTGACCCACAATAGACTGCTTACAAACGATATTGAATATAGAATGAGTTTGGGTCATGATACGTATTGGGGAGATATTCATTTGCACGGGAAATATACATAAAATTGGCTCTGGATTTCTTCAATTCAATCAAAACAGGGGTTTTTTTATGCATGAAGGATTTATATATTGGTCCTTAAGTTTGAACTTGGCATATTTGATTATTTGAACTGAACCATTCATGGTCGAAACATGTAGGACAAGGGTGGTTAACTCTTGTCACTGTCTCTTAGGCACTCCTTTCAATTAGTTGGAGGTACGGGTAGAAGTAGGACAGGTGATAATATGGTTGGAGATAAAAAAAGAAAAGGCTCGTTTAAGATTTACTCACAGTGGACCAATATATAATTGTGCAAAATACTATTATTAATTGGTCTGGTATATATATGCCTTACCTGCATATAAATATAAAATATACTCAAGTCTTGTTGCTATAGTTTAAGATATGTGCTTATGCAAGATTCAAGAATAAGAATGGCCTATGCAAGATTAAATATGTTTATCATTAGGACCTTGGTTTAGATTAAATATGTTTATCATGTTAGGAAATTTTAATAAGGGTTAGTAAAGTTTGTCAGTTTCTAGATCCAGCTTATTTATATTACTTATGAACCATGATCAGAATAAGCTTTAATATTATCAATAAATGAGACACATTTACTACCTTCTTAAACATGTGGATGTGTGTCAGTTTCGGTGTTTTATGAAGGGCACAGCGGTAAGGCTTGGTCGAACGATAACTCAGGTTTGATTCAGCTTGTTCTTTTGGTTTTCAACTAGGTCAGTGTTATTAGATTTTGCTATGTTTAGTCCGTATTTGGATTGAGTTTCCGTTCGAATTTGGTTTGAATTTTGGTTTTCGACTCGATTCTGGGTTTGTTGTTCTACTTTAATGATGTTGGATACGGTTTGGCTCCAAACAATTTTGACTTGGTGTATTTTTGATTTTTCAATATTTGTTTGAATTGGTTTAGAGTTGGTTTTCAAATTGGTATTGTTGGCTTTCAAACAGAGGTTGCGTTTTCTTGGATTTTTCAACATTTGTTTCACATTCGTTTGTGTAGGATTTCTAATAGTATCTGTTAAACAATGGTATTGTTGCAGATTCCAAACTGGTGCGGTTTTTTATTTGAACAGTAGTATTATTAGGATTTGAAACTTGGTTATTATTAGGATTTGAAATTGTTTGTGTTGGTTTTTCAAACGGGTGTTGTTGGTTTTAGATAGAATGTTATCTCTTGGGTATGGATATTGATCAGAACAAGCTTTTGTAAAATTCATAGGAAAATTTTACTATTATTTGAGAAGCATGTTTTATTCCCATGAGTTGGCTGTATTAGTAGGATTAGATAATGCTGATAAAGTTGTAGTTTTGATTCTAGTCAGGGGTCTTTTGTTGGGAGGTCATATGTAAGTACCATTGTAAACTTTTGATGAGGCTTATGGCATGCAGACCTTGTATCCAGACAAACTCCTCCTGAGGATGTGTTTTGGATTGTTTGAAATAGGATGAAATATAATGAAATCTTATGAAACACATTGCATACTATTTCATCCACCATCTCTATCTTTCTCTACTTTTCTTGGGGTATGCTATTTATTAGTCTTGTTGTCAACCGGTCCACTTTTTAAACAATAGAATGAAAGCTTTACTCTGTTTATCATACAAAAATATCCGGACAACTGTATGGAGATTTATTTCATTTCACTCCATCTAATCCATCCCATTCTACCGCACCACTAAATACATAATTAAACATAGACTAAATTTTTGTACACCAATATCTTAATATTGTGATGTGGTAAATATGCATTTTACATTTAACTATTTCTGACATGCACAAATCTTTCCACTATCAATTAACATTGTTATTGGATAATGTTACAGGCTCTGAAGCCATGTTTGCAGATCTTTGCTACTTTTCTGTTAGAGCAGTTCAAGTAATGAATTATCATGGCTTCTAGTTAGACTTCATTTATTTCTTTGGTCATATCAAATTATACATTGATGAAGTTGATGCTGGTTTGTTTGCAGCTCACATTTGTGTTCCTTGTTTTGCCGTGCCTACTATTGGATTATTTGGGTCAAGCTGCATACCTTATGGAATACCATGCTGATGCTGGCGAGGCCTTTTTTTCTTCTATTCCAAGTAGGTGTCAGTTTGTGTCTGTGTGTTTGTATATATTTTTATTTTGCATTCCTTACAATGTCTCTACACTTCACATAAGCTTCGGTGTAATACTGTTCTTTGTCTATAGATGGTGTATTCTGGCCAACTTTTCTCATTGCTAATATTGTTGCACTTATTGCAAGTAGGACTATGACAACAACTACATTTTCTTGCATAAAACAGTCAACTGCTCTTGGTTGTTTCTCACGTCTTAAAATAATTCACACATCTCAGAAGTTTATGGGTCAAATCTACATTCCTGTTATAAATTGGTTCATGTTAGCTGCTTCTGTGGTGTTTATCTGCTCTATATCCAGCATTGATGAGATTGGAAATGCACATGGTAATTATTTTATTTCAAAATCTTTATTTTATCTCCATGGATTTTTCAAATTTATCAGCCACATACACATGCATTAAATACTTGTCAAAATGTAAGCGATGCCATAAGTTTAGTGGGATTGACTATGTAGAATAGGTTCTTGTGAAACTTATGGTGCTTCTATTAATTTGAAAACACTGAAATTCACTCTTAATATTTCTCTTTGGATGTCGTTGACTATAGTGGAAGAATAGTAATAATGGAGGCAAGGCATAGCCCTGTTTAAGAGGACCCAATTCTTTGGTTCTACCTTCAATATTGTTGTAATATACCATATATATTATTAACATAACATAAAAGAGTATTTGTTTTCAGCCTGTTCCTTTGTCATCTTTCAGGCATTGCTGAACTGGGGGTAATGATGATGACCACCATTTTAGTCACTCTCGTTATGCTTCTTATATGGCAGATGCACATCATCGTAGTGCTGAGTTTCCTGGTAGTGTTCTTGGGTTTTCATGATAATGGTGGCCAAGTATACATGGATGGTGCCAACATGAATGCACAGGTTTGTTTTTCCATACACCTTTAAGTTAATGTACTTTGTATTAGGTCAAGAGTTAAGGAAGTATAGTTCTTACTTCTTCGGGTAGATCCTCAGGATGATATTAGAAGTCAATCTCAGGCATTCATGACCGATTGAACTTTAACTCAATTTCATTAACCACTTGGTTCATTGTCTTCCAATACTTGATAGTACAAAGGTGATTACTTGGTTCACGTTTACAGGTAGGACTTACAAGCCCAGGTTGGATTGGAGCGGATGTTTGCCATTTCAATCTCCATAAGACATTTTGCATTCCTCACGGAGGAGGTGGCCCTGGCATGGATCCTATTGGTGTAAAGAAACACTTGGCACCATTTTTGCCCTCACACCCCGTGGTTAGTACTTTTTTTCCGGTTATGGGTGATAGAAAATATGTATACTATTAGTGCGTTGACTCGTGCGAAGCAAAGGTGGCATTCATTGGTTATCAAGTCACGCTCAGTGCACAAAATAGTAAAAAAAGTGAAGAAAGAACATTGATTAGTTTTTCTTATATTTATATTATCTCTTACTATAATGAAGGTGCTAACCGGTGGAATTCCTGCACCTGAAAATCCTCAACCACTTGGTAGTATCTCCGTTGCACCTTGGGGATCAGCACTCATATTGCCAATCACTTACACATACATAACCATGATGGGTTCTCAAGGACTTACTGACGCATCAAAGATAGCCATTTTGAATGCAAACAACATGGTGAAACGATTGGAGGTTCAAGCTTTGTCATAAATTACATTTGTTTTATTTTCTTGTTAGTTTCTATAGAGTTATTACCCTGTTCTTTTCTGTGGAGTCAATGGAACAATTGCTCATGAATTCATTATTGACTTAAGAGGATTTAAGGTTAGACCACTTGATGATTGAAATTGATTTTCAAGTAATATTATCATTATTCAAGCTGTGATTAATTGTAAGGTATTTTTGTTGTAGAATACTGTTGGAATAGAGCCCGAAGATGTTGCGAAGCGTCTCATGGACTATGGACTTCATGGACCAACAATGTCATGGCCTGTGGCTAGTACACTCATGATTGAGCCCACTGAAAGTGAAAATTTGGGTTGCTTTTAGCTTATTCAAATCAAACTTTCTGTCTTTTAAGTTAAAATTTGGGTTGTTATGGTTCTGCGGATTCATATGTGAGAAGGTTGAACTGTGAAGTAGACATTCATATGTTCGTATGCTGCACTGCAATAGTATATTAGTGTTGTAGTGTTTGATGCTGTTATTAGATTAATTGAATTTCGATTGAGGATTTTCTGCCGAGTCGGTTTTGTTTCAATTTAAATTTTGGTGCAAAAATTATAGCTGTTGTGCTATATGTTTGAATTGTTGCATATGCGATTGGTTATTGTATACATGCTATGTGTGATGTGGTTCAAAAATTAGACAACGCAAGGTTAATGATTGAAAACTTTTTTATGTTATTGTTTATTGTGTGAATATCATGAATATTGATGATTGCCATTAATGTAACCTACAATAGCTGTATTTTGAATCCTAAACTGAGTGCACATTTTTTTTTATAAAATATTTGCAACTTGCGGCGGTTCAAACCGCCACAATATACCATAGTTTTTTTTAAAAAATATTTGCAATTTGCGGCGGTTCAAACCGCCACAATATACTTTTGCAATCAACAATGAAAACAAAAATCATTGAGCAAGTTAAGACGGTTGAAAACCGTCACAATATGAAGATTACGAAAGTTAGCTACCCGTCGTGAAAATAACAACGGTTTGTACGACAGTTTTCACAACCGTTGCAATACGGCCTCGTGACGCATGTTTCCACGGCGGGATTGAAACCGTCGTAACTTACAAATTGCGACGGCTAAAACCGTCATAATCTATAAAAAAGAACCGTCGTAATTTGCCAATTTTCTTGTAGTGTTACTTGGTTAGATTCCCTTCCAGCCAATTCTATAACAACCTAGGAAGACCTTAGGAGAGTTTTCCTCGCTAGATATTTTCCCTCGAGCAAAACAGCTGTTCTTAGAAACCAAATAACCAGATTCACTCAAAACCAAGATGAATCACTCTTCGAGGCTTGGGAAAGATATAAAGACTGTTGAGAATATGTCCACACCATGGCCTAGAATCATGGCTAATCATTCACACCTTCTATAATGGACTTCACTATAACACTAAGATGACCATTGACACCACCGCAGGTGGCACTCTAATGATTAAACCTTATCCTGAAGCTTGCACTCTCATCAAAGATATGGCTCAAAACCATTGTCAATAGGGGATAGAGCGAGCAACAGAGGAGAAGAAAGAAGCCCAAGGAGGAATACGTGAGATAAGTTCTATAGACATGATGCAAGCCAAAATGGACGCTTTAGCCTTTAAGGTCGAACATATGTGTGCAAAACTAGTTGTTGCAGCAGCAGTCTCAACTGAGTGTGAATTATGTTGAGCCAAAGGACACCAATCGGCAGAATGCAATCCGCTGAATGAAACTCATTCAGGAGAGGTCAATTATATCTAAGGGAACCCATTTTCAAACACTTATAACCCTGGATGGAAGAATCATCCAAACTTTTCCTACAAAAACAATAACCTTATCCAAAACCCTGCACCTCCAAGACCATCTGGTTTTCAAGCTCAAAGACAAAACCCGCCTATGCAAGCTATGCAACCTAAGCCGAACCTTGAGAAAATCATGGAAAACTTCATTACGACTCAGACCCAGCAAAACAAAGAATTCCTAAACCATAACATTCATGTAAACGAACTGATTACCCAATTTGGAACTAAACTAGACCAAATAGTCACCCATAATAAGATGCTTGAAACCCAGATCTCTCAGATAGCTTTAAAACAAGCCCCTGAAACTACGCCCGGAGGGCAATTCCCTGGACAACCTCAACAAAACCCCCGAGGGCAAGCCAATGCAATTACTTTACAAAGTGAGAGACCGCTTATGATGAACCAGTTAACCCGACATTGAGCAAACCTAATACTTCTAAGGAAAGCATGGTACCCACAGACGAAGTAGAGGAACCAGTAGTATCTGAAAAACAGAAAAACCAAGACACAGAAAAACCTTTAGAAAAAACTAATAAACCACCTCCGCCATACAAACCTCCTATACCCTATCCACAAAGATTGAAACAAACCAAGATCAGTAACCAATATAAGAAGTTCATTAAAGTCAAATAGAAACTTCACGTGGAGATCCCTTTCACAGAAGCCATCACCCCGATACCATCATATACAAAGTTTCTGAAAGACATCCTTACCAATAAACGTAGACTTGATGATCCAAAACCTTTGGAATGCAATTCCATTTCCGAAAATAAACTTGCCAAAAAGGAGAAAGATCCAGAAAATTTCTCCATACCTTGTATTTTGGGGAGTCATGTCATCAATAAAGCTTTTCTAGACTTAGGAGCTAATATAAGCCTAATGCCTCTGGCAGTTTTTGAAAGGTTTAAACTAGGAGAATTACAGGCTACGGAGATGTTCCTTTAGTTAGCCGATAGATCCGTCAAGTATCCGGTTGGCATATTGGAGGACGTCCCCGTCGGGATCGGTCAACTATTCATCCCGACTGATTTCATTGTGATGGACATTAAAGAAGATGATGAAATCCCAATCCTTCTAGGCAGGCCATTCTTATCAACCGCAGGAGCCATAATAGATGTCAAGAGAGGGAAGTTAACTTTTGAGGTAGGTGATGAAAAGATAGAATTCGTTCTATCAAAGTTTCTTATGGCACCAATATTAGGAGGTGCATGTTATGCCATAGACATCATTGATGAATGCGTTAGAGAGCTAGAAATAGAAGAAACCATTACACTTCCTTCAACCTTCATAAAGGAAGATGATGGATTTATGGAACCCTACATTAATGATGATCTACATGAATGTTTATCCCTTACCCCCGATCCAATACCATGCCCTAAGAAACCATCTTTAGAAATTATGGAACTACCCGAGAATCTAAGATACGAGTTCATGGACGAGGAAATGAACTGTCCAGTTATAGTCAGTGCTACCTTAAATCAGGTAGAAACGGACCAACTCTTATATGATTTACATAAACATCCCTCAGCCTTAGGATATAACATCTCCGATCTAAATGGTATAAGTTCATCTGTGTGCATGCACTGGATCTCACTCGAGGAAGACCCAAAACCCTCTAGAGAACATCAGAGAAGGACAAAGCCTATAATGAGTGATGTTGTAAAAAAGGAAGTTCTCAAGTTACTAGAAGCATGTATAATTTATCAAATCTTAGATAGTAAGTGGGTGATCCCTATGCATGTAGTACCTAAAAAGGGAGGCATCATAGTCGTGCAGAACAAGAAAGGAGAACATGTAACAAAACGGATAGAAGGAGGATGACATATGTGCATAGATTATAGGAAACTAAACAAAGCTACTAGAAAAGACCATTTCCATCTGCCATTTATAGATCAAATGCTGGAACGTTTAGCCAGACACTCTTATTTTTGCTATCTTGATGGGTATTCAAGATTTTTCCAAATCCCTATCCATCTAGAAGATCAAGAAAAAACTACCTTTACATGCCTTTATGGAACCTTTTCCTATAGACGAATGCCTTTCGGCCTCTGTAATGCACCAGCAACCTTCCAGCATTGCATGATGGAAATCTTCGCTGATTACCTAGATGGGATTATGCAAGTGTTCATGGATGATTTCTCAGTATGCGGATTTGATTTCAAAAACTGTCTCGCTAACCTTGAGAAAATCCTGAAAAGATGTGTTGATGTTAACCTGGTGTTGAACTGGGAGAAATGTCACTTTATAGTCACCGAAGGTATAGTTTTAGGACATGTAGTCTCTGAAAGAGGTATTGAAGTTGATAGGGAAAAGATAGAAGTGATAGAAAACCTAAAACCCCCTAACACCGTCAGAGAAGTCCGAAGTTTTCTTGGACATGCTAGTTTCTACCGGCGTTTTATCAAAGACTTCTCTAAGATAACCAAACATTTAAACGGCCTCCTAATGAAAGATATCGAATTTAACTTTGACGAAAAATTCCTTGAGGCATTCAAATTTTTTAAAAAAGCATTGTTCTCGGCACCCATTATCCAACCTCTAGATTGGGCCGAACCTTTCGAAATCATGTGCGACGCTAGCGATTACGCTGTAGGAGCTGTTCTAGGTCAAAGAAAGGACAAGAAATTACATGTTATTTACTATGCTAGTAGAACCTTAGATTCTACTCAGCTTAACTATGCAACCACTAAGAAAAAACTCCTTGCCGTAGTTTTTGCTATGGACAAATTTCGATCCTATCTGGTAGGAGCTGAAATTATAGTTTATACAGATCACGCTGCCATTCGTTACTTATTAAACAAGAAGGATGCCAAACCAAGGTTACTTCGATGGATCCTTTTATTACAAGAGTCTGATCTAGATATTCGAGACAAGAAAGGCACGGAAAATGTAGTTGCCAATCACCTTTCTAGTCTTGAGTACCTGAAACCAAATCCACTCCCTATAAACGATGATTTTACCTATGACAGGTTAGAAGCTAGGATAGAAGCCATATAAGAGAATAACCTAGATCCTTATAGGACCCCTGAGAAATCTCTGACAGTAAGCGGCGTACCTTGGTACGCAGACTTTGTAAATTACCTAGCTGCTGACAATATGAAATTCTAGGTACCAAACAGTCGATGTTACAGTGGATGTTATGACATCCACTACTGAGCAGAGTACAAAACTTAACAATAAACAAGAATTGAAAGCAGTAAATAACACAGAGAATTGTTGACCCAGTTCAGTGCAAATGACAACTACATCTGGGGGCTACCAAGCCATGGAAGAAATTCACTATTAGTAGATTTAATTCAGAGTCAAACAACCAATTTTCACTTTTCACTTAAGACCTACCCAATGACACTTCAGCCTAACACTAGACCTGAGTTACCAACTCACTCCCCCTCAATCACAGTAGTGATATCAATCAATTCAATTATAGATATAATTGAAGACACACTTCAAACACACCTTGATCTGCTTCACAGCTTTGATCAAGAGACACAATACTCGTGCTTGAAAGCTTAGAGTGACACACACAGAGTACAACTCAAAATAAACTAGTCCAATGCAATCATCCAAGAGATAGTTGCTTGGCTTACAAATAATCCTATGACACAAACAACCACGTGAAGATCACAGTACACAGACTAAATTCTTCACTTACAAACACCCTGTACTCTCTGTCTCAAAAGCTCTGCCCAGCAGTCCCACTAATTAGGATTGCTACTTTTTTATTTATAAGCAGCAGAAATATCTTGGGCCTTAGTGTAGAAATTAGGTTTAACCTAGTTAAGACCTCTTTTCGTTAAGCTGCACACTAATAGTTTGGTCCTAGGTTATCCTCAGACATGCCTGGCATTTCGCCTGAGATAACCAAGCTTCCTAAAATGTTTCTTGAAGTATAGCCTGAGCTTCCTCATGCACTATACCAGAACCTAAAACACGCGCCCTGATGTCAGCTGCTTGATGTCGTAACATCCAGCATGACATCTAACATACTTTGCTCTTAGCTATCCAAACTTACCCTGCAACACACTTATTATGTATGTCATAACATCAGTCGTGCCATTCACACATACATCAATGTTTTACCATAAAATGAAGCCAATCAAAAACATCTACAAACTCCCCCTTTGGGAAATTTTTGGCTAAAACACTCTGTTATCATATCAGAGAACAAGCAGCAGAAAGTTCATACCATATATCTAATCATGCAGGAAAACTACTAGCTAAAACTACCCATCAATACACACATGTTGTAGTACCATATCAGAGTCATCTACACACACAAACAATATCAGCTTCCATCCACTCAGGATCAACCTGTTCACACAGTATCATTTAGACTATTCTGGATTATGGATGTCAAGACATCCAAGATGACATCCTGAATCACACCCATTCCTTAGCAAAAATCACCTGCCAGTCCAAACTACAGAAGTCACACCATCCTATGTTACTCCCCCTCAACTGATGCACACAACATCAGTCAAGCACAACCTGCACAACCTGCTATCACACACATTCAAGCAGTAAAACATAACTCAGCCTGCAGCAACATTATCAGCACACCTGCTGATGCATACAGACACCTAAACCTGCTAAGGCACAAACAACTAAACATTATACTACTACTACTTCTTCCCCTTTTTAGCCACAAATTAAGATCATAACTAAACAAATAGTATAGATAAGCACAAAGTTAGAAGGTTATTACACCACAAAGCTCATGAAGATCAAAACAAATATCTCATTCTGTTAAGCACAATAAGCAAAAAAACACTAGCCAGGCCATCAACACCAGCAATCCACTAGCACACCATCAAGGCAGACAACTTAATCTTCCTCCTCAAAAGAACTGGAGCTATACTCTTCAACATCTTTACTGTCTCCTTCATCATAATCTTCCTTAGAACTAGCAGCAACTCCTTCTGATTCAGCTTCCTGGCCATGATCCTCCCCTGAACCATCATCATGCATATCCTCATCATTATCAGTAAATTAAGTGTCTTCATCTTACTCAAGAGACCTGATCAACTTTTCAAGATTTTGCTTCCTTGTTTCGAACTCCTTGCATGTTTCTTTGAGCATGGCAATAACCTCGGCTTTCCCTGTCTTAGAACTTCCCTTGGATGTTTCTGTAGATGTCATGACATTGTCAGGAACATGAGTTCCTTGAAACAACTTGTGATGGAAAGACAATGGGCTTTCTCTCTTGCATGCATAGTCACTCTCTTTAAGGATATTGGGATACTGATTCAATATTATTCCACAGATAAGAGAAGGAAATGCAATGGGTCCTTTGACACTATAACTGCCTGCATGCTTCATGGTCTGATCAAAATTTTAGGCTCCATAATCAAATTTTGTATTGGTCCCAACAACATAAATAGACTTCCCCAGGATAGTTGCAATAGTTGATTTATGATTTGTGGGCACCCAGTTTGCAGCACCAATCTTATGCAGCATGGCATACTTCACACTCAGTTTACTTGTAACCAGCTTTCCTTTTGAGGGCCAGCTTTTGACGTGGTTGGCAGTAATCACTTGACACACTTGGTTATCAGAAGCAGCTATATCAGGATGTGCCCCATCTGATCTTCCTAGATAGTTGTTGATGATAGTTGAGGAGAAGGTGACACATTTCCCTCTTACATATACCTTGCCAAACTCATTTGATTTTCTATCAGCACATTCTTCTGATAGGTTTACAATGAATTCCTTGACAAGTATTTCATAACACTGTGAGAACCGAGTGACAGTCTTTATTAACCCAACATCATGGATGAGATTCATGATCTCCTTACTTTCAAGAGCATTCTGATCTAGCTCTCTCTCCAAATCCAATCTCTTTTGATACACATATTTCCATCTGTTGACACTTGATGGATAATGAAATGATACATTGTCAATAGGAACATCAGGAACACTAGCAGCAAGTTTGCTAGTTGTGGGTCTCTTCTTCGGTGGGATGTCAGTGACATCACAAGCATTATCTGAGTCAGAGTCTGATTCAGTACTAGTTTGGGCCTTACCATGTACAGCGCCCACCGCACCTTGAATATGAGCTCATGGTTGATTACCTTCGCCTGGAGGAATAACAACTGTTGGAATTACATTGGCTTGAGGAGTGCCATTATCAGTTGGAGGAGGAACTGCAGTGGTCCCACCGTGCAAAACTCTGCTTCCGTCTACCCTAGCAAATAAAGGTTGAACAAGCATTCCCAAATGCTCTTGGCCATTAGCAATCCCTTGCATGAGATCCATGAACTGTGCCATGCGATCTCTGAACTCTTGTAACTTAAGTTGAATCTGATCCATTGCTTTCTATTGATTTCCCCTAGTTGAGTAACAGTGAATTGTCCGGTCTGCAATCCCGAAACACTACTAAGAGAAAAACTATAGAGAGAATAACGTCAACGGAACCAGAACACCTGCAATGCAATATGATAAATGACGCAAAATGCAAACATGTAAATATGTTTTAGGGAAATTTTCCCATTGATTCTAGTTCCATAGAAGAACTGGAGAATGAAGAGTCAACAGATGGAGCCACAAAATCCCTCTCATAAATAAAATGAGGGTCAGAGTCAGCATATAACACACCACCATGGAAATACAACGGAGTCAAACTGACCTCATCCAATAATCCTGGTGATGGTCAGAATACAAGATAATAATAAATACAAAAGAACAGAAAGGAAAACTGCATCAAGCACGACAGCGAGTTTGGAACTCTTCTAATAATTCCTTTGTATCAGGGTGATCAGGTTGGGCAAATAACTCTTGAATAAGCAACTCTCTCCTACTAATGACAACCTGCAAGCCTTGAGCATAGTCCACCCAAGCGCCCTCACCAAATGCATCTTCAAGTCTGGGCTTCTTCATTTCTGCTCTCAACTTGTATTCCTCCAATGTTACAAGAGCTTCTCATAGCTTGTGGTCGCTCTCGTATTGGCGAGAGGATTCTCCTGGAGTTTTTTCATCTTTTATTCGAAGCTGAGTCATCAACCTGACATTCTGCTGACGAAGCTCATCTTCTCTCTCTTTGTTGTTTGTCAGAATTGCATTCCATTTAGCGTTGAACTTTGATATCTCTAGGCGCGCTTTCTCTAGCTCCTTCTTCTTGTCTTTGAGGATATTGCTAGCACTCTTCAAGTCTTTACCTACTCGCTCTCGGGCACGGATCTCTTTAGTTAGTTCTCTTCCCATTTTATTCAGGGTCTTTATCTTCATCTTGGAAAGGTAAGCAGCTTCATTCTTTTCACTTCTAAGCTGAATAATCTCTTTCTCTAACTCTTCGTTCACTTTGCGTAGTTCTTCCTTTTCAGCCTACAGTTGATTGTACTTCTGGATATCAACTGTTGTTGGTTCTTCAACTACCAAAGGATATAAAGGCTCTCGGATTAGGAACGGTAATAACATCCTATCAACCCTCTCTTGGATCCATTCAACATATGGTCCATAAGATTTGTAATCACCTTTTCCCAAAGAAGATCTTCCTTTGCGGTGAATTCTACCCCAAGCTTTTTCTAATCTGGCTAAAGTCTCATCGTCAACTAATCCGGTGAAATACAAAGATTCCTATATTTCCTCCTCCCTTGGGGGTCCCTTCAGAGCATAACCAAATTGTCTAACGGTGAGAGCGGGATTATAATTGATTCCACCTTTTCGCTCAATCAAAGGAACGTGGGGAAAGTTCCAACAGCTGTAGACAATCTCCATACCCAAAAGGTCTTTGTTAAACCAAACGATATTCTCCGACGACAAGCCCATAAGCCTCTCTGACCAATCAACAATATTTGAGATATCAACAAAAGGTCCAACCTTGGGAAGATGATCCACAAACCATCTGTATAGGAGAGGTGCATAGCAGGAGACACTCTTCCCTCTCCTGTTCTCATTCTTGTAGTGGATAGAATGATAAACATCTCCTAAGAGTGTTGGCACAAGATTCTTAGAAGCAAAGATATGGAAGGCGTCCAAATAAAAACAACTGGGATATTGGGAAACAATATTATGTCATAGATGTAGAGAGCCAAAAAAGCATTGAAAGCAACCCAACATCCTTCCTTTGCAAAATGTTGACCTCTACTCACCAAGAATGGTAATGGGAAGCTAGGAATTCCATTCCTCCATACCATCTTTCCATCCAACTTAGAAGGATCCAAATGAATAGAATTTTCTAGCTTGGTCAAGTTGGGTTTTGCTTCAGAATGAAAGAAAGGCATCTGCTCCAGGACTGGAACTCCTATCATCATGGTAAATTCTTCCAAAGTTGGCATCAATACATATCCCGGAAAGGTGAAACATCACAGCTGAGGATCATAAAACTATAGCAGTGTACGGATACCTCCTAACTCAAACCTTGAGGCTTTGCAGACATAGCTCAGAATTTTCCCATAGTCTTTCCTAAAATCCTCTATAACCCCATGATCGACTACAGAAATCAGACTAAGCAACGACCCTATCTCTGGTGTTGGGAACTTGTAGACAACAATCCTCTTCAACCTGGGCTCCATACTGATGGTGGATTAGGTTACTAAAATCAGGAGGAAAATATGCACCTGAAATACAAATACATGCAAATGTTAATATGAAAATGAAAATGCAGATGCAACAGGGGATCAAGATTGTTGTGCTGCTGATTGAACTAAACCAGAGCTTTGCTTCGGCGTGAAAATAACACAGCACTGAGATAATAGGAACCCACTGTATCAAGGATCAAAAGTCCGCACTGACGAGAAAACCGAGTTGGTTGAAGGCCAAATTTTCCTGCATAACCCTCCCACTCACAGGTATGGTCCTATCTCTGATAAGGTTCGACATCCTATGTGGTCGTCAGCGTCACAGACTTTCGAGAAATGATGATACGTTCACCATTTCTAGTTTGGCATCATAGTCAAATGAAGAGGCCTCACTTACCTGAATCCCAGATGAACGGTCTCTAGAGTCGAAAATCCTCAGATCCAACATCCTCTCAACTATCCGAAATAGACTAGAAAGGTAGTCATCAAAGAGAATCTCGTCTGAACGCAAATTTCATGAGGACTAGTGCACGCCAAACGTACAGGTCCATCACTACTTTCCACTATAATGCTAGGTGTATACTCAAGCCTGGGTTTTAGCTTATCACTCAAAGGAACAGTCCCACCAAATAGCACAACAATGACATGATACAAAGTGCGGAAAATAAAATGCAAATGCAAAGCTGTATAAATGCAACAGATATACACACACATACACACCCATAAACATAAACACAAGTGCTAGGATTGACTCGCATAGGGGATGGGAAAAGTCCCCAACATAGTCGCCAGCTGACACAACTGCGAAAAAGGGCCGGTACACTGACAGAAGAGTCGCCATCGTTCGTTATATATCCCAAAGAGAGGGAAAGGAAACGACCGAAGAAAACCTGACGAAAAGGGAAAAGACAAGGTCATCGCAACCAAATCTTGGGTTCGGGAGTCGGTTACGCGAGGGAAAGGTATGAGCACCCCTCACGTCCATTGTACTCAATAGGATCCACGCTTGTTGTCTAAACCTATGGGTGAAAAACTATCTAAAAGGTTGGGAATAAGGGTGAACAGAAAGAAACTGACTCGATAGGACATCGCCGCCCTATGCCTACGTATTCCCTCGTGCAATGGGAAAGTCAGAGTCAACGTAGTTCGGAAAACTACGGGTGAAGGGGGGAAGGTTGCTCGCTAAGACATCATCGTTTCGTGCCTACGTATCCTCGTCTGGTATGAGAAATCAGAGCAAACGTAGTTCGGGCTGACACGACCACTGGTTGGTTTAAGTGTTTTAACCGAGTAGGGTTAAATCTTCGTTCTAGCAGTTAGGGACGATGCCTGTTTGCGGTAGAACAAAAACTTAACACCACTCTTTCTGAAAATGATTTTGAACAATCTCGAAGGATAAGAAAAGGTTTGATGTTTTGTTTGTGTTTTTTATGACAAGAATTGAATTGAGTTAGATTTAAAACTCATGTTGCACTAAAGGCTATGACTTGAGAGCGAATGCGTCGCATATTGCCCAAAGGGCATATGCTAAACACTCTAGACAATGTGAGAGGAGGCCCCCCACTCATCATTCCTCAAGTACTTAAGGCTTGTAGCATACAACAAGTGTTACCCTTTATTAAGTGCCTTATGAAAGTTATGAGATGAGAAGATAAGACACAAAACTCTAAGGGGAACTGATCAACCCTAATGTTATCCTGCAATGTGATCCTAAAGTTGGGATTGAAAGGGGAAAATCTATCCTAATTTTATCATGCTTGGATTGAAGGCCTAATGTCTCTCCTACTCCCATCTTAAACAGAAGGACTAGGAATCCTAAGGGATCATGGCAAAAGAGCTCAAGCAAACACTTAGCAATTCAATCACAGATGAGAAGAGATGAAGGATGAATGTGACTTAAACAAGTCAATGCAATAAGATATGCAAACATGAAATGCAAATACAAATGTAAGTATGAAATAATGCAACAAGACTCAAAGACAAATGAGACTCAAACACAAGCAAGTGACTTAAACAAGTCAACAAGAGATGAGATGAAATGAGAGAAGCAAGCTCCTACAACCATCAATCATCAATCATCCAAACAAAAAGGTGCTATCCTAAGATGCACACATAAAGAAAAGAGGGAGGAAAAAGTGTGGGGCAACAACCACCACAAGCACATCTCAACCATACAATTCTTGAAACACAAGTAAAACAAATGCAAACTAAACAAAACACCCATGTTCATGACAAACTCAAAGTGTACACATGAACACCAAATTATCATGAACAAAGGTCAAACCACTAGGGGAAGAAGTGAATCAACAAGAGGGAAGACTCAAATTCAAGTCCAAGACAAGAGGCAAGGCACAAGTATGATCATAGAAAGTGAAAGAAACCAAGTTCTAACACAACCACAACACTTAAGACAAGTGGAGAAGCATGATTCAAAGATGACTTGCAATGGAAGAAACACATGTAAATGACCCAAGACAAGCAAAACAGCACCTTAAGCATGTTATAATGATGTAACAAGGCTCACAAGATGCATATGGGATCACTTGAGATCATATCCCAACGAACTAGGTCAAACTAGCATGTGTAAACAACCATAAAAAGTTACTTGACTTGCAAAATTCACCAAAAATAGGAGAAAGCTTCAATAAAATCTCAAATAAAATCCCAAACCAAGATGAAAAAATTGGTAACTAGGAACCAAAAGCTCAAGCAAAGAGATCCTTCAAGGCACCATCAAATAAAACCAAAATGTAAGGTGTTCCGCTTTGTCAAGGGTTTATCGAGGGTCAACAAAAGTCAAAGCAAAACTAAATGAAAAATTACCATCAATAAACCAAATAAACCCTCAAAGATACTTCAATCCATCACCTAAGTGATGGAGAAGAATTGGTCATAGGGGATTTACAATTAGGGTTCAAATGATCTAGTTCAACATAGGTAGGAACCATAAAACACATTAAAAGTTAAATTCCAAATAAAATATGAAAATAAATGGAAAATTAAAATTAAAATATTGGAAAATTAAATAACATGTCAAACTGTTAAGAAAATATTTTTTTGCATTATTATGAATTAAAGAACTAATTTAAAATAATTAAAACAAAAACTATAATTAAAATGAAATAAAATAAAACAAAGACCAAGAGGGGGTGTGATAAGTAATCAACAAATGAACTGAATCATGTTAATAACACGCATATGGGCCTAAGTGGTGGGGTGTAAATAATAAAATGGCAAGACCCAAAGACCAAAGGACTCAGGATTAATGAAACTCAGCGTTTCATTAATCTGATGTGGAGTAAAACATAAACGTGGCATGGTCAAGCAAATAGAAATGAAACACCTCAAACGGTCAAAACTTCAACCCAAGTCAAGTCAGCTTCTACCTGAGAAAAGACCAGGCGCCGGTGCTAGGGATCCGGTCATCTTCTCCGGCAGACCTCGCCGGAGACCAGTCAACCAAACTCAATAAAAATGGCACATACCAGTACCAAATGAAAGCTACTTCCACAAGGAATCCAAATCCAACATTCATTTCTTAAAAATGTTCTTAAACAAGCTGGAAAATGGATCACCATTTTAAATCATGTAAACTAAAATCTCATTATACAAGCAAGTAAAGGAATTAAACATTGCCTATGATACATATGACTTTAGATGCAAACCAGCATGACCCTAATGCACCTGGAATAAGAGCTCCTAGTTGATTACCTCCGCCTGGAGGAATAACCACTGTTGGAATAACATTTCCTTGAGGAGTGCCATTATTAGCTGGAGTAGGAACTGCAGTGGTCCCACTGTGCAAAACTCTGCTTCCGTCCACACTAGCAATCAAAGGTTGAACAAGGATTCCTAACTACTTTTGGCCGTTAGCAACCCCTTACATGAGATCCATGAACTGCGCCAAGCGATCTCTGAACTCTTGTAACTCAAGTTGAATCTGATCCATTGCTTCCTGTTGATTTCCCCTAGTCGAGTAATAGCGAATTGTCCAGTCTGCAATCCTGAAACACTGCTGTGAGAAAAACCATCGAGAGAATAAGGTCAACGGAACCAGAACACCTGCAATGCAATATGATAAATGACGCAAAATGCAAACATGTAAATATGTTTCAGGGAAATTTTCCCATTGATTCTAGTTCCATAGAAGAACAGGAGAATGAAGAGTCAACAGATGGAGCCACAAAATCCCTCTCATAAATAAAATAAGGGTAAGAGTCAGCATACACCATATCACCATCGAAATACAGAGGAGTCAAACCGACCTCATCCAACAATCTAGGTGATGGTCGAATACAAGATAATAACAAATACAAAAGAACAGAAAGGAAAACTGCATCAAGCACGACATCGAGTTTGGAACTCTTCTAATAATTCCTTTGTATCAGGGTGATCAGGTCGGGCAACTAACTCTTGAATAAGTAACTCTCTCTTGCTGATTACAACATGCAAGCCTTGAGCATAGTCCTCCCAAGCGCCCTCTCCAAATGAATCTTCAAGTCTGGGCTTCTTCATTTCTGCTCTCAACTTGTATTCCTCCAATGTTATAAGAGCTTCTCGTAGCTTGCAGTCACTCTCGTATTGGCGAGAGGATTCTCCTGGAGTTTTTTCATCTTTGATTTGGAGCTGAGTCTTCAACCTGACAATCTGCTGACGAAGCTCATCTTCTCTCTCTTTGTTATTGGTCAAAATTGCATTCCACTAAGTGTTGAACTTTGATATCTCTAGGAGCGCTTTCTCTAGCTCCTTCTTCTTTATCTTTGAGGATATTTCTAGCACTCTTCAAGTCTTGACCTACTCGCTCTCGGGCACAAATCTCTATAGTTAGTTCTCTTCCCATTTTATTCAGGGTCTCTGTCTTCATCTTGGACAAGTAAGCATCTTCATTCTTTTCAATTCTAAGCTAAATAATTTCTTTCTCCAACTCTTCATTCACTTTGCGTAGTTCTTCCTTTTCAGCCCACAATTGATTGTACTTTTGAATATCAAATGTTGTTGGTTCTTCAACTACCAAAAGATATAAAGGCTCTCGGATCAGGAACGGTAACAACAACCTCTCATTTCTATGAATAAGAAATGAGCACCAGTTTGTGAGGATTCTTAAAGATATGGCAGATTCGAAGAAATGAATTTTTCATGAAATTTTGAAGCTCTCTCACGCAGCTACTAGTTCTCAGCATTAGGGCAAGTTATTTGGCTTATATATGATGGATTCTTCATGAACATGTAGGCCCATGTTGGCTGCATTGTGTGAATTCAAATCTTTGCAAAAAAAAATTCCATTTTACACCACACACGGGTTCATCACCAAACACTCCTTTTTGGTTAGCAAAAATGGAAAAGGGGATGTGTAGAAATCAAATAGATTGGTTTTGGCCATGTAGAACCAATTGGTACAAAGTTTTGCAAAATGACTTTGAAGGTATGAATTTTGAAAATATGGCATGTAATATGTATCTTTGTTGGTCCAAAAGTGGTAAAGATTAGCAAGACAAAAGTTTGATGACATTGTGGTGTGCAAAAGTTCAAAACAAAGTCATTTGGTGACTTGTAAATGAAGAAAACCAAATCATGTCTAAAAGTTCAATTTTCCACCTTAAAATGGTCCATATGATTACATAATCCATCAAATGTCATGGAAATCAAGCTCATGATGAATTTGAATTAATGTGACACAACATTCATGTGGCACAAAATTTCATTTGAGGTCTCAAAGTTCATGAAATTGACCATTGAAGAAAATGACCTATAATGAACTTTCCCAAAATACCCTTGCCTTGTGAAGACCATAAATTGAGATGTACATATGAGAAAGAGGACTTCTAGGAATTTTTGGAAAGGTAAGATCATGAGGAACAACTTTCATGTTTTCTTAAAAGTGAGGAGAAACTTGATTCCATGTTAAAAATTCCATGGAATTGAGTTGACTTTGAGTTGACCAAAATTCTCTTCATCTGAGGACACCAACTTGTTAACATCATAACTTGAGATGTACAAACTCAATGGATGAGTTCTTATACTTAAAATAAAGCTTTAAAGGTACTCAATAAGTCCCATGTTTTCATGAAAGTGATATTGAGCTTGCATCATAGGGAACATTATCCTTAAAGTTAGGCATTAAAGAAGGGGATTTTACACTGAAATCATCTGAAACCTTAATTTAGTAACTTCTTGAACTCATGAATCTCCTTGATTTGATCTTAACCTAACATCCTAGATGCTTTGGGATGACTTCCCATGCCTCAATGACTTAGAACCAAGTTTTTGAACCCTCTCAAGTCCACAGTTGACTTTGGGTTGACCAGATGAAACCCTAACACCATATCCTTTGACTGAAGCTCTTGCACATGACTTGTATGACCATACAAGCTCCATAAATACCTCTCAAGATACATATTGAGCTTTTGAACCCTGCTTATCCAAAATGGTGACCTCATGAACCTCTGATGACCCTCTCATGATCCTCAAGATAGGAGGTGACACCCATTCACAAACTTCTCCTCTCAAGGAGCTTTGAAACCCAATCCTGATGATGACAATAAGCTCTTGATGGCTTGAACAAGTACCATGGCTTGAGCTTAATTAATGAAGCTCTCCTCTTGAATAACAGAACAAAACCTCTTGATCCCTTGCTAAGAACCAATGTTATGCAAATGCAAATGCTAAAATGAGATGAAACATAAGCCAAGTTACAAGAAAAAGGGTGGTCAAATTTTAGGGTACAACAAGTACTTAGGGTTTTTCCCTCATCCTCAGCCCTCCTTTGACAAGGGATTTGTGCACCCTTTTGGGACAGACCATTGAATAGGGCTTCTAGTTTGGTTTTTCCATAATCACCTATTGCTGCTCTGTAGGCGCCTCATGCCTATTGGCTTGAGCCTCCCTTTCAACTTTATTCCTTCTTTGATAGCGCCTCCATTGAGTGTGTTGCATGGGGTTTTTCCCTTGTAGGTCGGAGGCACATGAGTTCTATTTTTCCTCCTCCTGGGTCTTGTCCTATGGCATCCTAGCTTTTGGGTCAACCTCTTTCCACTTTGGGTTACTTGCCCATTAGTGGTTAGTAGGTTTCACCCATTTTTCTTTTGGCGCTTCTGCATATGGCTTGAAAGTATTTTGTCGAGACTTCTGTAAATGTTTCTTGTAAGCCTTATTTCGACGGGACCTTCCCTCACTGTTAGGAGAAAACCTTGTCGTTTGACCTTCACCGCATCCATGACCAGGATTGGTCCTTTAGGATCTTTCCACTTTATTTGCATCCTCTTCATCAAAGACCGTGCTGCAGCATGGGCACAACATCATTTTGGAGTTTTTCATCTTGCAACCCTCCAGGAACTCGATTAACCCCTCTTCATTCTGGGGGTAAACTTCTTAGAAATCAGAGTCATCAACAACAGGGATCTATTCATCCTTGTTGACGTCCATGTTGCAGCTATCAGTAGCGTCCACCATCAGGATTTCAAAAGGCTCAGCATAATATGATTCCTCCATTTGTATGGGGTTGATATCCATTTTCATTGTTGATTTTTGCTTCTCGCCAAATTGGAGTCTTCCATTATTCAAAGCTTTCTAAACCAAATCCTTGAAAAGAAAACATTGAGAAGTCTTATGACCCAAGAAATTATGATATTTGCAAAAACCTCTTATCTTCCTTTATTCCAAAGGAGGGGTTTTTAAACCAGGAGGCACTAGTATTTGACCATCTTTAATTAACAGATCAAAGATTTTGTCACATTTCGTGATATCGAAGGTATAAGTTCTAGTTGTGAAATTTTCATTTTTGTAAGTTTCAACAAGGTTCTTCCCATTGGATGGTTTTAAAAGTTTACAAGTATATGGGAATCCTAGCTTCAACTCAGCCACATTGACTTCGTTTTCATTTTGACTATCTTCACCTACATCGGAGACAAACTCATTTGTGTCTATGTAAGCGACTTTCTCTTTCTTATGATACTTACTAGTTCTGGATTTCTTAGTTTTCAAGCGTTCGACTTGACAAACCCTATCTGCAAGCTGTGCCATATCCCTTAGATATTGGGTATCCAATTTCTTTCTAATAGAATAATCTAGGCCACTCGCGGCCATTTCGACTAACTCGTGCTCTGGTACTTACGTGAAGCACCTAGCTTTGATAAGTTTAAACCTATTCAAATAGTCCTCTATTGACTCAGGGACCTTTCACCTAACATTTTCTAATTCTTTCAAGCTAATCTTCGATTGCCCATATAAAATTATTCATGGAATTGCCTTTCTAGCTGGCTCCATGTTTGTACAGACTAAGGGGAAGAGTCGTAAGCTATGTAAAGGCGTATTTGGTTAAAGAAACTAGGAAGTATTTTCGTTTTAAGTTCTCGTTATTAGCTATGTCACCATCCTCGGTTTGATACCTGGTGACATGTTCTATTGTCGACTCATTGGTGTCTCTAGTGAACTTGGTGAATTTTGGGATCTTCAATCCCTTGGGGACCTCTGACTGTCGAATATATTTAGGCAGTGGGGAAATAAAATTTGGTCGATGGATTCCCACATTCAATTCATTCTGGGCCAAGATTTGCCTGACCACGTTCGGTATATTGTTTTGCCCTGCAAAATTATTTTGCTGGACTTGCCTCAACACCTGATCTGCATATTGATTTCTCTAAACTATCAGAGGAGTGGGTCATTTTGCACTATCTGCTCCCTATTTAAAGGAGGATTTTGTTGCAACCCTTGGTTTTGGGCCAATGTGGCCAATGCAGTCGTATTCTCTTGGGTTACGATTGCTCCTACATTAGATATCTATGGAGTTGGTCGAATTGGTACTAGAGGTGTGCCAAAGAAATTAGTAATATGCCACATATGGCTTGCCAACACTTCATAACTTTGGTTTTTGTTAGAAATTAATGGATTGAAGATGGTCCCCATTTGTTGGGTAAGAGTGTTTACCATTTCCAGGTTACTTTCGTCCATTTGTTATCTCATAGACATCATAGAAGTAATGTTTAGTGATGACAAATTCTAAGGGAGATAATTTATCCCTGTTGGTCGTGCCATATTATTGATGGTGGATATTGAGGCGTTGTAAGGGTTATGTAATGGCGTCGTGGTCATTATATTGTCACTAAAAGTAGATATATTTGGTTGCAAGCCTGCCATTATGGATGTTGGGATTCCTTAGGGATAATCTCTTCTAGGGGTGGCATTGAGAATCCAAATAAAGGTCTCGCTAGCGCATGAATGTTAAGTGAATTTCTTGGATGTGGAGGGGGTGTATTCCCCTAGGATGGCATTGTTGCGACTGGTTTCGATGATTCCGATGAAGCCGTTGTTCTAACTGGCATAGAAAGAACTGGCTCTTCATTGGCTGATACATCCGACTGTTCCCATTATGGCAAGCATCCATTGGTCGTCACCTAAGGCTTCATCAACTTTGGAAGGTTCAATTTGAGAGACAATTTCCATATTCAAGCATGCATCTTTGAGATTTAATCTTGATACAACTCCTTGACTTATATCACCAATGGATTTATCAATAGAATGATCTCGATGGGCTTTCCCACTACTACAAAATATGCTTTCGATAACATTAATTCTACTATGATTATGAATTTAACCATTGTAATATCGCAAACTGGATGCGCCTGATATATATATATATATATATATATATATATATATATATATATATATATATATATATATATATATATATATATATATATATATATATATATATATATATATATATATATATATATATATATATATATATATATATATATATATATATATATATATATATATATATATATATATATATATATATATATATATATTTAAAGTTATTTAATCACTATTGATATAAACAACCGTGGTTATAAAGTAATAGTTACAAGCTTCGAGTCCTAGAAACTACATTTTTTCCATTATTCCTATTACAAAATCGCGTGTCACTTAAGTTCAGAAATAAATAACAATTTGAACAATATTTAACCATGGTTTTATCTACAACCATTGTAATAATATCTACATTTCTGTGTGGTTGTAAATATCAACCGTGATTAACGTGTTTCTTGATAAATTTAAAACAAAATGTATTCATTATTTACTTTATAACATGCCTTGAGTGAACTAGTGAACTAGCAAACCAACGAACCAGAGACGACAGCGATAACGATAGCGAAATATTCATCTTCACAATCTCCGTTCATTTGAATCTTCATTCTTGATAATCTTCACTATCTTTATTTTTGGTCTCTTCGAAGTACGGTATGTTTTGTGCAAACTTCACTCTCTTCCTAATTCTTGATAATCTTCACAACCTTCATTCTTGTTTGATTTTGTGGTCTGTTTCTTGCAAAGCTCATATGCTTTATCCATATGCTTAAGATTTAGAGTTGTATTATTTTACTAAATATGTTTTATGTTTTATTGTTGGATTTTGTGGTCTGTTTCTTGAAAAGTTCATATGCTTTATCCACATGTATAAGATTTAGAGTTGTATTATTCTACTGAATATGCTTTAGTTTTTCGACATGCTTTAGGTTTAGATTTTGTTGTGCCATTCACAATATTGTTTTAAAAATAAATTTAAGAATTTATTATGGATCGTAGTTTGATGAAAGCTGATAGATTAGGTCTGGTATATGTGAAAGGAGTTCTTGAATTCCTTGAATACGCTGATCAAAATCATCCTGAAAATATTAGTACCTTTTATTGTCCTTGTGTTAATTGCGGGAATATGAAGAAAGTTACAAAGGATGAGATATTCCATCAGCTACGTTGTGATGGAATATGTCAAAATTATAAAATATGGACGTGGCATGGTGAGGTGGAAAAAAATCAAAACACTATGTCACAGTCACGAAGTTGATGAAGATGAATATATGGATGACCGTCTAGAAGATATGTCCCGTGATATTGGAGAATATTCTTTTAAGAAACTCATATTTATGATACTTTATGTAGTTATTGTGGACCGATTTCCGTGTTCCCACCCAATCCAAAGATGGTGAGATTCCCGTGAACCGTGCTTATGCCACTTTCTAATTTCTAATATTTATCCTATGATGCTTAAAAGGATGGGGGAAGAAACCTAAACTAACCCTGCGTGCAAGTGTTATCCCTACAAATTCAAAGAGATCTAGAATCGGGGGTTGGTTATACTAAGGGAAGTTATTAACACCCTGAGTATCTATAGTACTCTATAGAACCTTTTGTACACTTTTTATAATCAATCATTTCATCTAATTAAGTTTACTGTTGATTGGGAAAGTCTTAACCTATGGGTGAGAACAAGACTATGAAATGTTTTGGGAGTTTTGTGTTTATGAAAGGTATGGGGACCTAAGGGGTTTTATTTAAAGGCGTGCTCACTAAGATCTTACAATCTTATGTCTATGTATCCTCAAAAGGAAATTTAGAAATCAGAGTGTTTATAGTTCTACCTAACTATGGGTGGAATTTGTATCTTGTTCAAAGCCCAAGATGATGAAGCTAAAAGTTTTGTTAATTTGAAAGAAAAGACAAAATTTCATTCTTAAGGGAAATATCCCACCTATTCATCACAAACATTTGAGAATGATATCATATAGGGAAAAATATTTGAACTTGGATGTTAAAGAATCCTAACAAATGCCAGATCTTCCTTTATGAGTCTTTACATGCTAAGATAAGGACCTTAACTTTGATATAGTATCAACAAGTGTGCCACTTACATCACTTAGATGAAAGAAGAGTTTAGGCCATGATAAGAGAGGTTCTCCAACTTGGATTTTGAATCAACAAGTGTTCCACTTACATCACTTATATGGAGAAAAAAAATTTAATGTTTAATTTTGAATTGTGGTGTATTGAAGAGATATCTTTCTACAGAGATGACTCAATGTCTCATCTCTGGTGAGAAGTTGATTTATTTGAGTATCTCATTCAAAGCCTAAGATGTTGAAGCTAAGAAAATTTATTTTCTTGAGAGGAGGTTGACTTAACTTAGGGGGAGGGGGGTTTGAATGGATGGTTTTTGTATGAAGCTCAAGATGAGGCTATTATGAAGTTGACTTCATCCAAAGAGGAACTATGGTTTGACCTAAGTTGTAGTTGAGGGAACCCTAATGTTGAACCAAGTTTAAACTAGGGATGAGGTGTTATAAATGTCAAGAGAAACTTAATATGAACAAGTAAATGACAAGTATAAACATGAATTGAAAGTGGAGGGTCTTACACTCTTATAGAGTCCCATGTCTAAGCATGGTTGAATTGAAAAGGTGGTGAGTCTTGCACTCTTATAGAGGTCCAAAGGTTTGAATTTTTAATGCCACATAGGGCTTTGTTTGATGAAAGTAAAAGATTGAGTTTTGAAAGATTGAATTGTTTGAGAAATTGAAGAGAATTTTGAGGAGGAGGGTAGGGACTTACACTTTAATAGAGGCCCAAAAGGTTTTTAAAATGTAATGGGTCTTACAATCTAATAGAAGCCTAAACGGTTTAAAAAAATGTTATGGGTCTTACACTCTAATAGAGGCTCAAAAGGTTTTGAAAATGTAATGGGTCTTACACTCTAACAGAGGACCAAAAGGTTTTTTTTTTTAACTATAATGGGTCTTACGCTCTAACAGAGGTCCAAAATGTTTTGAAAATATAATGGGTCATACACTCTAACAGAGGCCCAAAAGGTTTTGAAAATGTAATGGGTCTTACACTCTAACAGAGGTCTAAAAGGTTTTAAAAATGTAATGGGTCTTACACTCTAATAGAGGCCCAAAAGAGTTTTAAAATGTAATTTGAATATGCATCAAACAAAGAGATATATTCATCATGGTAAGAGTTTATGAAGGAAATAATTGAAGAGTGTGAGCAAAGATTTAATCCATGGGAGCAATTATAGAGAAGTTCAAGCAAGTATAAGAATTCAAGATGAATCGGTGAGCCAATGAATATAGTAAGGGTGACAACTAAGCATACTTGATCAAAAAGGACATGTTCATGGCAACAACATATGGATGAAGATGTAAACATACAAGAGATGGCATGTGAGAATACTTAAAGATGACAACTCTAAAGTTTAAACATCATGTGAACAAGTTAAGGAATTACATGAATATTTAAGCATGGATGCAAGTTGAACATGTTAAGACAAGTTGGTAACAACTAAACATCGACATTTAGGATTCAAACATCGTCATAAGTAAGTAAGAATATCACAGAGGTTTAAGCATAGAAGTATGTGTTCATAGTCATTTTCAAGACAAAATTCAAGTGTATAAGGACACACAAACATAGTGAAATCAATCAAAAAGGAAAACATGCATATCATGGTCATGTAATCATGGAAAGAACATCATATTTTCAAGCAAAATAGTTGTGCAAAGGCTTATGGTATGAACAAGGTTTAACATACACTTTAAACATGTGAACATGTATTAACAAGGCCTAAAACTTATTCAAAAACACAATGTACAAGTTCATGAATTCATGCAAGGTTTCTACAATGTGTGTAGGGTTCACATAAGTTAGCGTGTACAAAAGAAATCAAGAAATCATTCAATAGAATCAAGATGAAATCAAGGAAACCCTAAAATAACCATAAACTTTGAACATCCATAAATGCATTAAAAATAATTATTTTTAAATTTATTTTCACAAATAGAAAATAGACATTATCATGAACAATTTTCAAAAAGAATGGGTTCAAAATGATTAAAAATGAGAGAGTTATGGACATTTGAATTTTGCAAAGAAAAGTAAGAAAATAAAGTGATAAAAATAATGAGAATGGTCCCCATGGGTGTTGAACCCATGACATCTCGTTTGCAGCACAAAACCAAGACCAACCAGCCAATGTGGGCAGGTTTAAAGGAGAGGTAACCACAACAATATATGTGAAAAACACTTGAAATCCAAAAAATGTAAATAAAAAAAAAAGAACTGGGCGAGGGGGATTCGAACCCGAGTTCTGATGGTGCAAGGTTTCAAAGGCGCACGGTTTTAACCACTGAGGTGGTGATACATCCATGTATCAAACCACACCCATTAATTAAAATACCTAACAACGACCTAAATGCATGATTCAAGAGGGTGTCCATGGTTGGCTTGTCCAAGAAATTCAGGTTTCTAACCATTTACAAAAGGCATTGTAACTTTCCCATTTCTCCATGAAAATGGATGAAATAAAGATCAAACTTCCTTAAAGTTTCACGAGGAATCCAGTGGCGGTGTTGGTTTATGCTAAAAGTGATTATATTTAAAAACCCGATAGTAGATCCTAAAATGGAATATTCTTGCAAGTTCTATGCTACAACAATAATAGTATCACAAAATGGTTCAAACACAACATAAATGACATATTGAACATGTTAAAACTCAATGCACATAAAAAAATACATATTTTGCAAAATTCAAGTTCTTATGCACTTACCTCTTGGAGCTCAACTTTCCAACCTCAAAGATACTTGTGACATAATAAAATCAATGCCTTGGATACCTCAAATGTACTACAGAGAAACTTCTTGGATGCTTGGAAAAAGAAGAAAACTTCTAGGACAAAAACTAACTCCTTCTTGCAAAATTGGAAAAAGTGACCAAAATGGAACTTTTGTCAAATGGAGTTACAGTTGAGAAACTATTGTTTAAAACAGCTTAGGAATGTTATTTAGAGTGTTTTTAAAGTGTTAGATGATTTTAAAATGGGCAGAATCAAGATATGGCTTTGAAAATGCAGAAAAGTCGAAATATGAGGTTTTGACAGTTGACCTTTGGATTATGGTATTTAGAGAGGAAGATGAAGGTTTGGACACTATCAAGGGATGATTTGTGATGTGTTTAGATGGTTATTTAAGTGGTTTAAGATCTGGTTTTGAAAATTCAAATCTCACTCTTTGGAAATTTGAAAATTTGAAGTGAAAGAGGAAAAATGAGAAAACAAATGTTGTGATTGTTTTAGTGTCCTTTGAATGATCAAATGTGGTCTTTATTTATATGGGAGAAAGTTTATTTTGGAGGAATAATTATGGTTGAAGGATGAGCTCAATGTGCATTGGCTTTGAAAATGCATCATTACTTCTTATCCAAGGTAAATTATCTTCTTCCACTACCCTACCTTTGCTTTTGACCAATTCCACATTCTGCATATGGTTTTATTGTTATTTAAGAGAGCATCTTGACTGGTAAGAGTGATTTCTTTGACAATGCACTATTCCACATAAATGTACCTTGAATTCAAGGCTTTCTTCCACTTTGAAAGAGAATCCTCATGATTAAATGGCTCTATCTTGCAGGTTCATCATGACTAACAAAGATTTCTATTGAGTTGAGTGCACATTAGTTTTGTGTAATCACTCCAAGTTGGACTCAGAATCGTGTGGTGTAACACCCTTTTCTACCCCACAATATTAATGGCAAAATATTCACATTTATCAGAGTAAAATATTAAACTCAAAAAAATCACCTCAAATGGCATACATTTCCCAATAAATCAAATATAGGTCAAAGCTCCGTAAACAACGGGTTTTTTCCAAAAGTTATCAAAAATTTCAGCAGAATTTAAAAAGGCATAATCCAAAGTTTTCTTTGTATGGAAACATAATCGAAATAACAAAAATCAAATAAAACATGGTTTAACTCAAATACCCCAACCCGATGTTACACTATCAGAGCAAGACCCTCTAAGTTAACCAAAATGGCCAACAACTCAAAAATCCAACAAGTTCCTTGATGGCATCCACGGCTAAACCTGGTCATCTGCATGTTACCCATGTGGAGGCAACACTCAAACATGCAGAGTGAGTAAAATGATTCGTAATAATCAATATAGGAAATCAATATATAAAACATCGTCATTTTCATATTATGCATCATCATATTCATCAATGGGCATCAAAGGCCACGACATCATAAATTACTCAAGATTATCTCATAAATTCAAATGCAACAAGACTCATACATGTGGTACCAATCATCACAGCTCGATGGACACTGGGCCATCAACCCTCTGTAGATCCCCATTAATAGGATCGATTCTATACAAGAACTAGAGCACATCAAAATACCTCACCTCCGCAGAATGGGACTGAAGTCAAAGAAATCAAGGTCCTGAACCGAAGTCCGGATGTACATGAATGAATGATGCACACGTCAATAATCATCCTCATAATAAAATCATAGATGCATCATCACTCATCAAAAACATCATCATCATATATCATGTCATCATAGAATCATCAAAACTCATGGAACCATCATCATAACTCATCATCATCACATCATAGGAATCATCAAATAATCATGTACTAATCACATAGAAATCATAGTCATACTCATATTAATTCGTTAAAGTAATCACAACTTCAAAACATCAAGGAATCACTATATAAAATCAGAATTCGCGAAACTCTGCTACGTTTGCTAGCAAGTTCACTCTGCGAGTTTGGGGCGAGTTTATTCGTTGTGTGGAGGATTCTTCGTAGTGCGAGTCTGGGACAAGTTTCGTTCGTTGTGCGAACACACAATTACAGCAAAACCCTGTTATCCACCAGAACCTAAAATCAACCCAAAAGTCCAACAGTTCACTTCCTCTATAACCCTAAAAATATCCCTAAATCATCCCTAAGGTGTTACGACGGTAAAGGCACAAAATCTACGACTTATTAGACCAATCCCGTATCATATTCATGCTCTAGTTCCCATAATTTCCTAACAACTACACCACAGTCATTAGAGTTTCTCACAATCTAATTACCCTACAAGGTTGAAACCTCAACAACAGATTTTATCCACGAAGGCCTACCTTCCCTCAAACCAAAATCGACCTCAAGCCTATCAGACCATTAGTTCAAATCCCTATACAGTTGAAACCTCGATAATAGAATTTGGCCACGAAGGCCTAATTCCCTTTATCTCAAAATCAGCCTCAAACCCTTTAAACCTTTAAATCGATTTTTAAATACATTGAAATCACACATTCAAAATAGTGAAGGAAATACTCCTCATACCTTAATTTCCGGCTTTAAGCCTTCTCCTTGATTCTCAGAAACCTTGCGAAGCTTTTTCCTCAATCTTCTTTTTCAGAGCTTTGGCCTCTATTTCTTCTCTTTTCACGGTCTAACAAGAATGAATATTAATTCCTTCAAAAATACCTTTCATTTAAACCTAACTTTGGGCCTCTAAATTGGGCTTTTCCAATATTACCCTCACTAACTCCTCCTTAATTGTCCAATTTACCCTAAGTTAACTTATATTTATTTAAGTTAATAATAATACCAATATATTCATATTATATACTATTATTTAAATAAATAACCTAAAATCCATAATTCTCAATACTTCACACCAACCACCAAAAATTACCAAAATGCGAATATTCTTATTTAAATAAATTAAATAAACATTCCAATAAATTTGGGGTGTTACAACTCTGCCACACTTAAAAGAATTTTCTCCCTCGAAAATTACCTCAAGGAAACAGAGTCGGATACGACTCCCTCGTCTGATCTTCACGCTCTCAAGTCGAACTTTCTCCAGCTGGTCCTCCCCACAATACCTTTACCAAGGCAATCTCTTTACCTCGCAGTTGCTTCACTTCTCGTTCATCAATCTTAACTGGAAACGCCTCAACAGTCAATTCATCTCTCATCTGTACATCATCCATATGAATCACATGCAACGGATCTGGAATGTACTTCCTCAATTGAGACACATAAAACACACCATGCAAATTCGCATGCGACGGCGGTAAAGCAATCCGACATGCTACTTTTCCCATGTTTCCGCTACGCCACTCTGATACGGACCAACAAAATGCGGTGTGAGATGTCGAGACTTTAAAGCTCGACCAACACCAGTTTCTGGCATAACTCTCAAAAACACGTGATCTCCTCTAGAAACTCAAGTGATTTCCTCCTCTTATCATGGTAACTCTTCTGACGACTCTGCAAAACCTTCTCCTTTTCTTGGATCCCCTTGATCTTTTTAGTCGTCTCTTGTGCAATTTCAGGTCCGAGTACAACACTCTCGCCTGACACATACCAACGTAATGGAGTCCTAACTCTCTTCCATACAAAGCCTCAAACGGTGTCATTCCAATACTAGAATGATAACTATTGTAGGTAAACTCAATCAATGGCATATAACTATCCCATTATCCACCTTGATCCAATACACAAGCTCTCAACAAATCCTCTAAATACTGGATAGTTCTCTCTGTTTGTCCATCCGTCTACAGATGATAGGTAGAACTCAATATCAACATGGTACCCAGAGCTTCTTGCAACTCTTCCAGAATCTCGATGTGAGTCTCGGATATCCATTTGACACAATCCTCGATGGTATCCTATGCAACTTCACAATTTCCTCAATATGCATCTCAGCTAACTTCAGCATAGAACGATTAATCCTCATTGGTATGAAATGAACTGAGCTAGTCAATCTATCCACAATCACCAAAATCGAATCATATCCCTTCAAAGTCTTCGATAGGCTTGTGACAAAACCCGTAGAAATGCTAACCCATTTCCACTCTGGAATATTCAACGGTTGTGTCAGACCCAGTGATCTTTGATGTTTAATCTTCGTCCTCTGACATGTCAAACAAGCCTAAACAATCCCGGTAATATCTTTCTTCATACCTGGCCACCAAAACAATTTCCTCAAATCCTGGTACCTCTTCGTAGCACCATGATGGATACTCAATCTACTTCGATGTCCTTCCTCAAGAATACTCTTTTTCAACTCAACGACATCTGGAACACAAACTCTATCACGACATCTCATGTTAGCATTTTCATTAATCCGAAAATCAGCTCTTCGACTTTGATCCATCAAATTCAACCGATCTACCAACTCAAATCAGATTTCTAACCTCCTCGAATCTCATCAAGAATACCATTAGTAAGATTCAACATACCAAGCTTAACTCCATAAGAAGTCTCTTCAAAAACCAAACTCATATCACGAAATTGCTCAATCAGTTCTAACTCTCTTACCATCATCATCGGTATATGCGAAGATTTCCTACTCAATGCATCAGTTACCACACTTGCTTTACCCGAATGGTAATTCAAACCAAAACCATAATCCTTCAGAAGCCCCAATTATCTCCTTTGCCTCGCATTCAATTCTTTCTGATCAAAGAAATACTTCAAACTCTTATGATCACTAAACATCACAAATCTCTAACCAAACAAATAATGCCTCCAAAGCTTCGACACAAACACAACAACAACCAACTCTAAATCATGCGTCAGATAATTCCCCTCATGCACTTTAAGTTGCCTTGATGCATAAGCTAAAACTTGCTAATGTTTCATTAACACACCTCCCAATCCCATCAACGAAGCATCACAATATACAACAATTGTATTGCCGGATTCAGAAAAATAAAAACATGAGCTGATGTCAGCCTTCTCAAAAGCTCTTGTAACTTTCTTCACACTTTTCTTCCAAAAAAAAAGCTTGAACCTTCATAGTCCACTACTTTAATGGCAAAGATAACTTGGAAAAATCCTTCAATGAATTTGGAGCTTCCCATTGCGATGCAACTTCAACCTTTAACATGTCAACCGCAGTAACTCTACTCGAGACCACATGACCAAGGTGTTTCACCCCAAAATTTGACCAACCTTTTCTTTCTAACTTGGCTTATGTTTCATATCATTTAGCATTTGCATTTGCATAGCAATTGTTCTTAACAGGGGATCAAGAGATATTGTTATGTTGCCACTCAAGAGAGAAGACTTCTTGCTCTAGCTCAAGCAAGGGTATCATTTTCAAGTCATCAAGGGTTAATTATCATCAAAGTTGAGTCTCAAAGCTCCTTGAGAGGAGATGGTTAGTGTATGGGTGTCACCTCCTATCTTGAGGATCATTAGAGGGTCATCAGAGGTCCATGAGGTTATCTATTTGGGTGAAGCATGCTTCAAAAGTTCAATATCCATCTTGAGAGGTCTTTATGGTGTTTGTATGGCCATTCAATTCATCTGCAAGAGCCTCAGGTAATGGATATGGAGTTAGAGTTTTCATCTGGTCAACCCAAAGTCAACTATGGACTTGAGGGGGTTCAAGACTTGGTTCTAGGTCATGCAAGCCATGGGAAGTCATAATGAAGCATCTAGGATGTCTTGTTGAGATCAAATCAATAAGACTCAAGAGTTTAAGGAGTTACTAAATTAGGGTTTCAGTTGATTTCAGTGTAAAATCCCCTCTTTTGGTGCTTAACTTCAAGGACAATTTTCACTATGATACAAGTTCAATCTCATTTCCCCGCAAACATGAGACTTGTTAATCACATTTCAATATTTATTTTGAGTATAAGAACTCATCCGTTGGGTTTGTACATCTCAAGTTATGGTTTCAACAAGTTGGTGTCATCTGATGAAAAGAATTCTGGTCAACTCAAAGTCAACTCACTTCCAAGATATTTTTCACATGGAACCAAGTTCTTTCTCATTTTCAAGTGAACATGAAAGTTGTTCCTAATTGTCTTATATTTCAAAAAAGTCCTATAAGTCATCATTCTCATGTATGGAACTCAAGTTATGGTCTTCACAAGGAAAGGGTGTTTTTGGAAATCTAGTTTTAGGTCTTTCACTTCAATGACCACTTCCATGAACTTCATGACCTCAAATCCATTTTCAACCAACATGAAACTTGTGTCTAATTGTCTTAGCATCATATTAAGTTCAATATCCATGATGTTTGATGATTTATGTGATCATTTGAGCCATGGTAAGCTAGAATAGTTTGATTTTTGGACATGGTTTGGTTTTCTCCCATTACAAGTCATAAAATGGTTTGACCCTTGAATTTTTGGCATCATTCGAATACCATTACATGACCATGATGTATATTACCTAATTTTTGCAAACAAGAGTACACATATCATGCCATTTTTCATAATTTCATACTTTAAAAAGTCATGAACCAAACTTTGTGCCATCTCATTCTAAATGATCAAAACTTCCACAATTGATTTCTACACACCACTGTCACATTACTGTGAAGAGCGGCCGGCAAGGACAGAAGAGTCTCCACCATTCGTTATTTATCCCAAAGGAAGGAAAGGAAACAATCAGAGAAAACCTACGAAAAGGGAGAAGACAGGTCATCGCAACCAAATCTTGGGTTCGGAAGTCGGTTACGCAAGGGGAAGGTATTAGCACCCCTCACGTACATCGTACTCGACAGGATCCATGCTTGTTGTCTATCTAAAGGGTGTTCATCTATCTAAGCTACAGGACATAGGGAAAAAATTAAATAAAAGAGACTCGATAGAGCATCACCGCTATATGCTTACGTACTCCCTCGTGCAATGGGAAAATCAGAGTCAATGTAGTTCAGAAAACTATGGGTGAAGGTGGGGGAAGGTTGCTCGCCAAGACATCGCCGTCTTGTGCCTACGTATCCTCATCTGGCACGAGAAATCAGAGCAAATATAGTTCGGGTTAACAAGACCACATGTTGGTTTAAATGTTTTACCCGAGTAGGGTTAAAACTTAGTTCTAGAAGTTAGGTGTATGCAGCTCGACCATTGGAGACTTAGGCGTTACCTGTTTGTGGTAGAACCAAGAGTTAACAAAAATCTCCTTATGAGAATGATTTCCAAATTAAATCCCGAAGGATAAAAAAATTTGATGTTTTCTTTTGAAGTCTTTTAAGAAAGAAGTGAATTGAATTTGATTTGTAATTCATGTTGCACTAAAGACTATGAATTAGGAGCGAATGCGTCGCATATCGTCCAAAGGACATACGGTAAACACTCTAGACAATTGAGAGGAGGCCCCCCAATCATCATTTCCCAAATGCTTAAGGATCGTAGTGTACAACACTCATTATCCATTATTAAATGACTTGAATAAGTTTGAAGATGAGAAGAGAGTGACAGAACTCTAAAGGGAGACTAAACTCAACCTAATGTTCTCATACAAAGTGCACCTATGATTGGGATGAAAAGGGAATGCTACTTAATGTTATCATGCATGGATTCAAACCTAAGTTCTATCATAATCAATCTTGAACAAGAGATATTAGAGGTCCTAAGGGAATATGGCAAAGAAGAGAGAAGAAGAAAGCATAAAATGAAAGAAAGAAATAAGATGCAAACATGCAATGCATAACAAACATGAAGAAAGAGGGAGGAAAAAAGTGTGGGGCAGTAGCCTCCAGAAGCACATCTCAACCTCAAGCATGCAAATGAGAGATGCAAGACAAAATGGAAATGAACACAAAAGAAACTAGGCAAGTTCACACCAAAAGAAAGTTCTCAAAATGGCCTCTCATCCAAGTCAAACTCAAAGTGCAACCAAGAGGCACCAAATCAACTTGGATGAGTCCCCAAAGTCCTAGGAAAGAAGTGAGAACAAGAGAAGAGAATAGGAAAATGTAAAAAGGAAGCAAGCTAACACAAGTTGCAAGAATAGGCATGGTAAAGGACCTAGGTCCTAGACACTTTCAACATTTGAAACCAAATGGAAGGCCTAAAAAGAATGCAACTCACAACATGAACCAAACAACTTTATGACCTAGAAATTGGCATCCAGCAACTTCAACATGTTATGAATGTGGATCAAAATGATTTGGAAGAAATTGGGATCCACAAGGGTCATTTCCCATCAAAACTAGGTCAAGTGTGTGTGAACCATCCTTAGAAGTAGCTTGACTTGCAAGGTACCTCAAAAATAGGAAAAAGATTCAAATAAATCCAAATAAAATTACAAAAGCACATAAGGATGTTGGCAAATAGAGGCCAAGAGTAAGGAACCAAACTCCATTCAACGCATCACCATAGGAATTGATCCACTTGGGTGCTCCACTTTAAAGGAGGGTTATCGAGGGTAAAAAGAAAGCTCACAAAAGTCAACCAAAAATAAGTCAACAAAGTCCATAAACCAGCCTCAAAGACCTCTCAACTCATCATTGAAATGAGGAATGAGTCTTATTCATAGGTGGTGAGAATTGGATCAAGAACAAGCAAGAAACACAAAGGAACAAGTGAAACATCCATTTAAAAAGACCTCCAATCCTTAATTCCAATTTTAATTGAGAAATAAAAGAAAAATGAAAATAAAAAATATCAAAAATTAGTTAACACATTAAAGTGTCCTAAAATATTTTTTGTGGAATTTTATCATAATTGGAGCTATTTTTAAATGATTTAAATCAAAATAGAAAAACAAATAAAATAAAATAAAACAATTAAACACGAACGGTGCAAATAGCAGGAAAATCAGTGCAAATCATTGGGCTCAGTTAGTAGGGGGATGCCATTAGCACGTTAGGCCCAATATCACACAACTCAGCTCACTTAGTGAAACGCTCTGTTTCACTAATTGACGTGGTTGGTCAAATAAACACGCAAGCAAGTCAAAACAACCACCACCATCCATCTGATCAAGTCAAACGTTCAACGAAGCACACATTAGCGCGCCTGAGTCTTAAACCAGACGCCGGAGCCCTAGCTCCGGTCGTCGTCTCCGACGAAGTGGCCGAAGTTCAGGGTTCCAAAACTCACAAAATCTCATCAAATTTTACACCAAATTTAACGTCAAGTCACGTAGGTTCCAAATCCAGTGCTCAAATTCATTTATCACGCATAAATTGTCAGATTCGAACGAAAAAAGAATTGAGTGTTCAACTGCAAAACTCATCATGTAACACCTATTTTTAATTATTTAGTCTTTTTGGTGTTATTTTCTGTGGTGTGTCCTTATGTGGGGGTGTCTGAGCGAGTTGATGGATGTCCTTAATTTATAGGAATTATTTAAATAACTATAGAGTGTAATATTAATATAATATAATTAATATTGGTGATAATCTAATAATCAATAGTATTATTATTATTATTATTGTTATTATTATTATTATTATTATTATTATTATTATTTGTAATATTAGTGGATGGAATAAGTGTAAGAGGGGAGTTAGAATTGTTAGAGAAGTTTAGGGAGAGAAGAGGAAAAAACACGATAAACAGTTTTAGAACGAGGTTAAGGAGAAAGAACAAAGAGGAAGAGGAAGAAGGCTAAGGTTGTCAGATTTTTGGGGATTCTTCATCAATCGAAGGAATTAATTGAGGTAAGGGGGAGAAACTGATTGGGATTGGTATTTACATGAATAAGGTAGAGGGGATTCCCTAACCCCGTAGGGATTTGATGAATATGATTGGTATGTTGATGAATGGGTGCATATGTATTTATTATTGTTACTATTATGATGAATTTCGTGTACATTGATGTGTTTATGAGTATTGTTGCCATTGGTGAAATTAGGCATGTGTTGTTGTGAGATTGGTGAGGTTATGTGTAACTTTAAAGTAGTAGTGATGAACATGAGTATTAGTTCTGTAGATGAAATTGGTAGAATAATGAGTGGAATAGTGAATATTAGTTGTAGTAGTGATAAGACAGAAGATGAATGAGGAGTGATTGGCTTGGAATTGAGCAAGATGACATTGTTGGACAGTGAGGGTTTTGAGAGATCGCAGACGCTCGCTAGCACCTTCGCTAGGCGAGCTAGTAGCGAGCATTCGCTAGCAGGTTCGCTAGGTGAGTGCGGTAGCGAACCCTTCCAGTAGCTACTGTCTGCCTTCGCTAGACGAACAACTAGCGAGCGTTCGCTAGGGCTTCGCTAAGCGGATGAGCCAGCGAGCGTGACAGAAAAGTGATGTTGTGTTGTTTTGCCTTGTGACCTCGTTTTGTAGGATCCCTAGGGTTGTGACAGGTATAGATGTGGTGGTTAGTGATGAAGAGTGTATACTGAGTGTTGAAAGGTGAAATCATGTAGTAACGAATTTAATTGAAATAATGGATTGGTGTGTGATGTATATATATGATGTAGGGTGATGTGATCAGGAGGATCGTGTGACTTTAACTAAATTAATTAATTGGTGAGTAATATGTATGTATGATGTATGGTAATGTGATCAGGAAGATCGTGTGCACTTAGTGTGCTTGATGTTTATTTGTTGTGCATTTGGTGTCGTGCTTATCATGGTGTTTTGGTGGGATGAATCATTGCTCAGGAGGAGTGTATGTGATTCATCCGTACTCCCTTGTGGAGAATGGTGGGGATAGATGATTTCTAAGGAGAGGTATATGTGATCTATCCGGGGTTCGATTGAATGAACCAATGAGTCGGTACCGTATGCATGGTGTTGAGTTGCATATTTGCATTGTTGTATGTTGTGTTGATGATTGGACAGTAGGTCGTGATTGATGTTGGTGGGATGATGAGTTGTATACTTACTGCCTTTTGTTCATGTATCTTATTACCGATAATTTTGATCATTGTTGCGGTGAAAATTGGATATCAAGCTATTAAATTAACTTGAATTTTAATTCTTTTACAACCGAACTTTATTTTATCCAAAGGAAAGGTCTAAAGAAAGAAAAACCCTTTTCGCGATGTAACGACAATGCTAAGAGATTCGGGGGTCGGGGGTTGGTTATACCTAGGGAAGGTGTTAGCACCCTAAGCATCTGTAGTACTCTACAGGAACCTTTTGTTTGATTGCTTAATAAGTTTGTGAAATGTGCTATGGTTTGGGGTTAGGTATAAGTTAAAACCTAAAGTTATATACACTAAGTTTGCTTGCAAAGACATCGCATCTTCTGCCTACGTATCCTAACTAGGATAGAATCAGAGCAATCGTAGTTCACCTCACAAGGGAAGAAGAACACTTGATTATGATCAAGGTTCAAGGGGGAAAAAACATGACAATGTTTGTGTGGAGTTTGACAAAACTCCCTATTCTAAGTTGTAATATTCAAAAGGGGAAGTAAGAGATCATGACGATGACTCTTACATAGAGTTGACGAACTCTATCCTAGGGTTCTAGTTGAAGAACACTCCTAGTACATGTGGGTTTCTTAGACTTGAAGAAAATTCTAATGGTTTCTAAATTAAGGTTAAAGTGACTTAACAAAGTCAAAGGAATGGGTAAAACATTATCCATAACATAAGAGTTAATGGAAAGTTCTTTTCCTTTGGAAGGAGATAGGGGGGCAACTGGGATGAGAGCTAACAAACTTCATCACTTGGGGAGAGAAAATTTTGAACAAGATAACAACATAATAAATATGCATTCATGGTGACAACCATTAAGTGAGCAGGTGAAATGTTAAAATGAAAATACATTGATGAAAATCAAAGCAGATGGTTAAGCAAGAAGTGTGACAACAGATCAAGCTTCAGTGTATTTAGCAGATGAAGTAAAAATGAAAATGGTAACAACCAAAGATTAAATCTAGCATGTTAGCTAACATTTAATAAAATGAATTCAAAAAAATATCACAAACAATCACAACTGTATCAAAAGAAAAATTCATCTGCATACGCGAAAACGATCACAGAACGTACATAACTTGCACATAGTCAAAAGAGATGAAAAATTATGCAAACATGAAAATAAAAAATATGACATGAAATTAGACATCAAGATGAACAAAATGCAAAAAGAATGGGTGAAAACTGATTAAAAACGAGAGAGAAATGAATTTTTGAAGTTTGGGATGAAAAATGACAAAAATAAATAAAAGGGTTGCCCTCCTCAGGGGTCGAACCCAGGTTCATGGCATGCAAGGCGTGTTTTGGCTAATATTCTTACCACTGGGGTGACTATACATCCATTGATGAAGCCATATAGGGCGAATTTTCAAAGCAAGCTGGGCACTTTCAAGGTAAAAACAAGTGAAATTTCCAAAATACGTTTTGATGCGTAACTCTTCCAATACTTGACCAAATGGGATGAAATTTTTATCAATCTTGCCTAGAATCTCATGAGGAGTATGATGGTGCAATTAGTTTTCTCAAAATATGCCTACCTTTTAAAACTCGAATGCACATGCTCTTTGATACTTTGATATGCATTTTGAATTTCAAAACATGAACCAACTGTTATTAACATCAAGTAAGGGCCTGAACAGGTTACAAATGATATGTTTGATGAATTCTCACAGTTTGTTTAAGCAAAATACAGTTAGAATGAGAAATGGTATGGTAATTGCAAGTGTAATGTTGAAAATTCATTTTGAGATGAAGATTATATTTCAACAAGTTTCAAATCGAACAAACCATATACACACATTACAAATACACTGATGAATGACTGTGAGCATAAAGATAGATCCAAAACAGGTTGTAATACAAATTGACATGTGAGTTGCAAAATTAACATATAGATGCATGATGGATATCAGTTCAATTTCAATGCATAGTTTTGGCAAATTAATCACATACACACATCAAGTATAGGTTACTAAGGATGTTCAAACCTAATTTGAAGGTAAAAACAGACTGTAGCAAGATATGTCTTCCAAAATGCACTTTGGTTATTTAGCAGGGCATGAGAAAACCTAATTCATGGTTCTAAGCATTTTCTGATTAAACCAACCTTATACACACCATACATACATGTAAACAAATAAGTTCAAGCAAGGAAAGTGGCTTCAAATTGACTGGTATGAAAATTGGTATACCAACTACATCTTGGTGTTTTTGGAAAGCATGAGAAATTCAATTTCAATCTTTGTGTGCATTTGATCATTTAACCTATGTGTACACCTCTTATATACATTAACAATCATGTTCAAACATACAAATGTTTTCAAAATAAGTCACAGTTGAAAATGGCAGGTGGGCTGCATTTTGAGGTTTAAAAGTATGCATGACAAGGTTCAAAACAGGTTCTAGGCATATTATGACTGAGATAAGCATACATACACATTATATACATACTTTTAAATGACTTCAAACACAGAGAAAGGCTAGAACCAGACTGTCATGAGAAATGATACTCTAAATGCAAGTTTGGCAAGTATTGATGCATGAGCATGTTCAATTTCAATTCAAAACAATTTCAGACCAATTCAGTCAGATACACACATCATATTCATGACATTGAGTGAGTTCAAGTACAATTTGGAACCAGAAACAAGCTGCTACAAGGAATGATAACAGAGTTGCAAAAATTGGCATTTTGATGGAAAGTAAGAACAGTTCAAATCCAAGTTCTGCATATTTTGATCAAACCAGCTATGTACATAGCTCACATACATGTTATTGAGCAAACTTAAGCACACAAAATGGTTTAAAGATGGCTGTTATGAGAGATTGCATACAAGCTGCAATTATGTGTTCTTTGTTCATGAAAATTCTCAAATCAGTTTTCATCCATGTTTAAATCAAACCAATACACACACAAGTCATAAATGCATGAGGGAATGATTTTGAGCTTAACCTTAAAACAACTTTAGCCTTTAACCAAAACTAGTATGTTCAAGGCACTAATATGCAAAGTATGGCATTTTGAATGATCAAGCCAACCAAATGTAAACAGCTCTAAACAAACCTACGTATCCAACATGTTCATGATTTTAAAGGTGTCTCAAATCAATCAAACAGCCACTCCTTGTCATGACAGAATTTATACACAAGACACATACATGACATATTTTCACATAATGAACTCAAAATGCTAAATCATGGAATCATGGAATGAAACAAGAATGGAGTGTTTACATACCTCTAGTTGATTGTGTTGAGTAGGTTAGAACACCAAGAAACCCAGAGAGACTTCCAAATAACACTAGCTTTGAAGCTTTCTTCTTTTTGAAGCAAGAATGCAATCTTTGAGACAGTTGGAGAAATAAACTCCACCAATGATCTTTAACACTTTAGACAGTTGAGAAATGATATATGAGAGGTGTTTGAGTAATTAGAACACCAAACAAATGCATAGAACAAGTTTTGGCTGATTTTGTGGCTTTTGGTCAAAGTAACTTGGTATGGAAGTTGACTTTTTGAGTGGTGAGATTTTTGAGTGGTCTAAGGTCTTGGACACCTTCTATATCATATTTAGAGATTGTGTGGATGATTGTTGGGGTGTTTGAATGGGGAGAAATGAGTTTGGCAGCAAATGTACCAAGACAGATTTTTGAAGCTTTTGGCAATTTTGTGATTTTGTGATTTTGGAGCAGATGTGCAAAGAGCAAAGGTTTGAGTTTTCTCTGGTTTTCTAGAGTGGATATTTTGTTCTAAATAAAGTGATGAGGGCTCCCTTTTATAGGCAAATGAAGAGAGGGGGCAGATTTGGAGATTTCTTCACATGAAAGAAAGGTTTTACCCTTTTGGATCAAACCTCCACAAAGGGGTTTTCTTGGCAGATAGGTAAGCCTAATAGTCAGGAAAAATGATGATTTTGAAAGGGCTAAATGCAGGCTAGAGAGCATAGCTTGATGGTTGTGGCAGATTTCACTTTACACCTCTTGCTTGGTTTAATCATTTTTTAATGCAAGTTGCAAGGCAACTTGCAAGCTTGGAGAATTCACCTCTTCTGCATAATCTTTTCATTTCTATGCTTCATAATCTCTACATATCAGAAATAATATCATCCAAGGGCTGAGATTGGCCAGTTTGATTAAAGGAATGATTTTTGAACTTTGGACAATGTGGGACTAAAATGTGAAATCACCAACTTGCCATAACCATAACTTTCAGCTCACAAATCCTTTTGAGATGTGCTAGTACTTTAAAGAAAGCCCTAAAATAGCTCTAAAACATTCATGTTGTCATGAGTTTCAAATTCCCAAAGGAACTTGGTCAAAAAGTCTCTCAAAGTTGTAAAAAATGAACTTAAAAGTGAAATTTCTCTAAGTCTTTTTCCTTTCTTGAAATGAATTTGATCATAACTCCAACTCTATGCATTTTATGATCATGGAACACTTAGGGACTTTTGTAGGATTTGTCAAGAGTTTTCAAATGAGCTTTGAACCACTTCATTTGGATGTGTGGTTAAGGAGTTATGGTTTAGCCCCTTTCAAAACCCTAATTTCCCGATTTTTTGATTACTCCTTCATCCTTGATCCAATGGTCATGATAATTGATAGGCAAGTGCAATATGATATAAGGAACATTTTTTATTCACACTTTGAAGTCCAATTCCTTAAATTTGAAGAGTTGACTTTTTGGTCAACCGTACGATCGATCGGTGACTACCGGATCGTCTGTTGATACTCTGGACCTCCTGAGACTTTAAAACTTCTTGAATGGAATTTATAAAGCTACATGGACTTCATGGACCACAATCCCATCATTAAAACACTTTATAACACCAAAGTCAAACTACAGTTGACTTTTACTGGCCAAAAACCCTAATCGGGTGCCCTGAAATACACTGTTCTTGATTCTGGGGTAACAACCTCAAATTGGGTACTCAATTGATATCATATGATACCCTTGATATTGTTTCATGATTGAATTATCCTAAAACTTTGATTGATCACAAACCCTGAAACTTCGATTTGACTGTACAAAACCCTGATTCATCTGTAACTTGAAAAGACAAGCCTGCACTAGGTTAGGGTTAGATAATTCATGAGTATGCTCCTAAAATGATTATGACAATCTAAGGGGTCAAAATTTGGGGTGCAACATTTTCCCCTATTTAAATATCTTCACTAGACGGAACTGAGAGATGACAATCCTCGTAGAATCGCAGTGAAAGGTATTTAAATATAGAAAACAAAAAATTTTGTCCCTTAGATCTGATGACATGCTAAAGGGCAGGTCATGATATGCCATGAATTCTAAATGATGCTTCATGATGCTTGGATGCAAGACATATGTAGAAGACAAAAAAAAACAACGAGTAACTACTCATAGGGACCAAGTTTTATGGATCTGACACTGGGGAATACTGAGATATAATAATCAATAGTTCAAACATGACTAGTGACAACTGAGGGGAAAATTTCTCATGAGGATGCACAAAGTCCAACGAAGATGACAATCTCACTGGGGAAGAGCAAACACCCCACTAGGGAGGGATAGATTTCCACCGGGGAAAATGGCAACTTTCTACTGGGGAAGTGAAGAACTAAACACGAACCTCACTGGGGATGATCAGATGAGGAACTTCCTATAGTGAAGAGTTCAAACGGGATCTTCAGGAATGGACTAGAAACAAAGACCAAATACATTGGGGATACTAGGGACGACTAGATCTCCGAGACTTGTCTGGGAAGGAAGATTTCACTTGGGATAATGATGCCACCCAGTTTTAACAAATGGCTCAGGCAGTGCTAGTAACCACTAGACTTTCCGTAGGTAATGGTAATGACCAACCTGGGATAATAGCAAATGAGATTTTCTCAAATCCAATCGATAACACGTAAGATTTTGACTGGGGAAATTGGTGATGACCAAATTTCAAGCAATGCCAGTAACTACTGGACTTAGAGGAGATTGGTAACGACCAAATCCGGGTACCAATGACGATTGGGTTTCAAGTAATGCCAATTACGACTGGACTTTGAAAGAAAACATGGTGACGACCAAATCAGGGTAGTGGTTATGAGAATGCTAGCAATCTACTAGGCTTTAGCTAGGGAGGTTGGTAACGACCAAACCAAAAGATACCAATAACGATTGGATTCCAAGTGACGCCAGTTACGACTGGACTTCCATGGGGAAGGTTGGTAACGACCAACAAGATATTAATGCCGATAGGACTTCCCAGGGGATTTGCTAGTGACGACTAGACTTCAGAGGGAAAAGGTTGGTAACAACCGAACCAAAAGGTAATAACGAGTGAAGTTAAGACAATGCCAGTTACGACTGGACCTCAAAGGAAAATATGGTGACGACCAAAAGAAAACCAATAACCATTGGATTTCGAACTCTATCAGTTACGACTGGATTTCAAAGGAGAAGGTGGTGGCGACCGAATCAAAAGATACCAACGAGTGGAGTTTAAGACAAAGAGTGGTCTTAACAAGAAACATGGTGACAACCAAAAGAATACCAATAACGATTGGCTTCTAAAACAATGTCAGTTTCAACTGGACTTTAAAGGACATTTACTAGCAGTGATTAGGCATTCATGGGAAATCAACAAATAGAACACTGACCCCGAGAGACAAAACGAATCACACTGGACCCAGGCTGAAGGGTGTATGTAGTCTTGAAAATAGATTCACTCTTAACAGGGGAACGAAGTTTTAAACCAGCTAGTCAGAGATGACGAAGGTGGTTTAAACAAAATGCTCAGAACTCTTCTACTGGGTACGAGTCCTCATATCATCATAAGAGATTCTGAGAGTCAGTTTTCCAACTTGATACTCACACATGACCAAGGGAGACTCAGCAATTCAACGTGCTTACACTTCACCAGGGAGTGCAATAGGCTTGCGTATCAAGGTTTCCGCTACCCTGTGGTTTCGGGGAAGTATGATTTTCCTCGATTCTTTTCATTAGTTGAAGTCTTTTACGTTTGTTAATCTTTTCAAGTTTATTCAAATAATTTGACCTTAATGCTTTCAAAATTATCGTTGATCAACGAACAATATTTTGCATAATAAAGAAAATAAAGGAAATGATAAATTTGCAAAAGAAAGAATGGCTCAAAACTGATTTTATTCAAGGATGAAATCTTGCAAATGACAAAATTCCATAGAAGTTTTACAAGTGAAAAATGGCAATGTGGATAAGGTTACATCGAATCCCATGACCAGTTATCCCTAAAGACTAAAACTCCCCAAAATCCTTGCTTTTGACAAGAGCGGTTGAGATGAATTCTTGTAGGACCTTCTGCGTTAGTGACAACTCATCTGATACAGTGAAACGCCTTTGTCCCTAATTTTTTCCTGGATCGCCCTTTTCGGGTTTTCAATCCACCGGGACGCTCATTTTTGCCTAAGCCGCCCTTTCAGGTTTTCAACTTAGCGAGCTCTTATTTTTCTTTCTTTTTCTCTTTTTCTCTTTTCTTTTCTTTTTCTTCAACCCTAACTTTTGCATAAACCGCTCCTTTGAGTTTTCGGCTTATCGGGTTCTTTTAGGCGTAATATTTTCGTACTGCATCAGAATTCACTGGATGAGTAAGTTGTTCTCCATCCATGGTGGTGATAATTAACGACCCTCCTGAGAAGACTGTTTTCACAACAAACGGGTCGTCATAGTTAGGCATCCACTTTCCATGTGCATCTTTATGAACTGGTAAAATCTTTTTGAGTACAAGTTCCCCTTCTCGGAATTCTCGGACACGAACTTTCTTGTCAAAAGCCCTCTTGATCCTTTTCTGATATAACTGACCATGACACATTGCAGACATGCGCTTCTCGTCAATAAATTTAACTGATCAAACCTTTCCCTCACCCATTCTGCTTCTTCAAGCTTGGTTTCCATTATGACTCTCAAAGAAGGTATCTCGACCTCAGTAGGAAATACCGCATCCATTCTATATACCAAAGAAAAAGGGGTTGCCCCTGTTGAAGTGCGGACAGACGCTCTGTACCCATGCAAGGCAAATGGCAACATCTCATGCCAATCTTTGTAAGTTTTCACGATCTTTTGCAAAATCTTTTTGATGTTTTTATTTGCAGCTTCTACAGCTCCATTCATCTTGGGACAATAAGGAGAAGAATTGTGATGTTCAATTTTGAAGTCATCGCACAACTCTTTCATGATTTTGTTGTTCAAGTTGGTACCATTGTCCGTTATGATCCTGCTTGGAATTCCGTAACGACGGATAATCTCCTTCTTGATAAAACGGGCCACCACTTGTCGAGTAACATTAGTGTAGGATGTGGCTTCAACCCACTTTGTGAAATAATCAATTGCAACCAGAATAAATCGGTGTCCGTTAGAAGCTTTTGGCTCAATTGCCCTAATCATATCAATGCCCCACATAGAGAAAGGCCATGGTGATGACAACACATTTAGCAATGTCGGTGGTACGTGCATCTTGTTTGCATAAATCTGACACTTGTGACATCTTCTGGCATATTGAATACAATCAGTTTCCAAAGTCAACTAGTAATAACCAGCCCTCAAGGTTTTTTTAGACATAGCATATCCGTTGGTATGAGTACCAAACATTCCTTCATGAACATCTTGCATTAACAACTCTGCTTCTCGTCTGTCGACACATCTAAGTAGGATCGTATCATGATTTCTTTTGTAAAGCACATCATTGCTGAGAAAGAACTTGGATGCTAATCGTCTTAGAGTTTTCTTGTCAAGTGACGTAGCATATGCTGGATACTCTTGTTTTAACAGGTAATTCTTTATGTCGTGGTACCAAGGCTTATCATCAGTTTCTTCTTCAACCATCTGACAGTAGGCGGGCTCAGTCTTGCGTTCAATTCGGATGAGAGTGGCATCATTGACATCCCTGACTTTCCACATTGAGGCTAACATGGCTAGGGCATCGGCAATGTGATTCTTAGATCTCGGGACATGCTTGAAAGTGATTTCAACGAAACACTCCATCATCTTGACGATGTAGGCTCTATAAGGGATCAAATTCTCATGTCTAGTTTCCCATTCTCTAGTAATCTGATAAATAACCAAAGCTGAATCCCCACTGACTTCAAGAAGTTTGATTTTGAGGTCGATAGCTGCCTCGAGGCCGAGAATGCACGCTTCATATTCGGCGATATTGTTTGTGCAGTCAAAATCCAACCTGGTTGTGAATGGGGTGTAACCACCCTCCGGATTCATTAAGATGGCGCCTACGCCATGCCCACTGTAGTTGGAGGAACCATCAAACATCATTTTCCACCAAAGACCTTCCTGCGGACCCTCATCAAGACCTGGCTCTTCACAATCTTTTACCAACATGATGTCTTCATCTGGGAAATCAAATTCGAGAGACTCATAATCTTCCACTGGTTGATCGGCAAGATATTCTGACAAAACACTACCCTTGATAGACTTCTGGGCTACATATTGGATGTCGTATTCTGATAATAACATATGCTAGCGGGCGAACCTTCCAGTCTGAGCAGGCTTTTTGAAAATATACTTTATCGGATCCATTTTTGAAATCAACAAAGTGGTATGACAAATCATGTATTGCCTCAAGCGTCTGGCAGCCCATGCCAAAGCACAACAAGTTTTCTCCAGAAGTGAATATCGACTTTCACAATCAGTAAACTTCTTACTCAAATAATAGATAGCATGTTCTTTTCTTCCGGATTCGTCCTGTTGACCTAACACACAACCCATTGAATTCTCAAGCACTGTCAAATACATGAAGAGAGGTATTCCTAGAACAGGAGGTATTAAGATTGAAGGTTCTTGTAGGTAACCCTTGATCTTATCAAACGCTTGCTGACAATCTGAATTCCAAACAACCGTCTGTTCCTTGCGTAATAATTTGAAGATGGGCTCGCAAGTAGGAGTCATATTGGAAATAAATCTGGATATGTAGTTCAGTCTTCCAAGAAAACCTCTGACTTGCTTCTCAGTCTACGGAGCTGGCATATCTTGAGGCTCGAACTTTATCTGGATCCACCTCAATCCCTCGGTGACTGACAATGAAACCGAGTAACTTTCCAGATCTTACTCCAAAGGTACACAAGGCTGGATTCAGTCTCAACTGATATTTTCTGAGTCTCTTAAATAATTTCAAAAGATGTTCCAAATGGTCCTCCTCGCTTTGAGATTTGGCTATCATGTCATCAACATATACCTCTATCTCCTTGTGCATCATATCATGAAATAAAGTCACCGTGGCCCTTTGATAAGTAGCACTTGTGTTCTTCAGATCGAAAGGCATAACTTTGTAACAGTAAGTCCCCCACGGAGTAATGAAAGTAGTTTTTTCCATGTCATCAGGATCCATCTTAATCTGATTGTAACTGAAGAACCCATCCATAAATTAGAAAACTGCAAAACGAGCCGTATTATCCACCAAAGTATCGATATGTGGCAAAGGGAAATCATCCTTCGGACTGGCCTTATTTAGGTCCCTGTAATCCACACACATTCTGACTTTCCCATCCTTTTTCGGCACAGGTACAATATTGACTACCCATTCGGGGTATTTGGACACAGCTAAGAAACCCGCATCAATCTGTTTCTTCACCTCATCTCGAATCTTGAGAGCCATGTCAGGTCTTGTTCTTCGGAGCTTTTGCTTAACCGGTGGGCATTTTGGTTGAAGTGGTAATTTGTGAACCACTATGTCAGTGTCTAAACCCGGCATATCTTGGTACGACCAAGCAAATACATCCATATATTCTTTCAAAAGTTCTTCTAGTTGCTGCTTGACTTCTGCCCCTAGAGCTGCCCCAATCTTGACTTCTTTCTTGTCTTCTTCGGTGCCAATATTAATGACTTGTACCTGTTCTTTGTAGGGTTGAAGCTCTGCATACTCATGGTGTGCCAATTTTACCACTTCATCAGGGATTTCGAAATCTTCATCCTCATCTTCAGCTTGGTATATTGGTGAATCAAAGTCAGGAGGGAATGCAAAGTCATAGGATTCAATGGGTTTTAGGACATCACTGCATGTTGGAATGGTTTAATTTATTAAAACACACAAAAACAAATGCAGCACACAAAAAGAGAAAATTGTTTTGGGTTTTTTTAAGATTGCCATTTTTCTTTTTAAAATGAAAGCAAAAGCAGTAAAGGAAATAACACAAGGAAAATAACAAAATAGTTCATTTTTCATTGATTTTTTTGAAAGCTTGGGGCCCTTACAAAACATTCCTATAGCCTTGGGCATGGCTATGGAGATTCAAAACAAAAACAAGAAAAGAAAGACAAACAAATTAACTCATGAAAGACCAAAGGAATCTCAACAGCTTCCCAGTTGCTCAAGGCAGCGTTGCAATGATACACTAGCTGTTCAAGGTCTTCATCTTCGAAATCTTCCTCCACAACACTAATTTGGAAACCTCCACTGATGAATACTTCTTGTATAGTCTTTGGACGTCCTTTGTCATGTGTCGGTGCTTCATCATGAGTTGGTTTGTAACCCAACCCTTGGCGGTCCATCTTTGGCTTTACTTTGATAACATCTCCCCAACCTGCAGGAGTGCCTTCTTCCAGTGTAGACTTGATGCTCCGAGCGGATGCAAAAGATGGACCACTCTTAGCCACTGTTTCTTCCAACATCACCGTATTAGCTATCTCGAGTGCCTGAAAGGAAGTTTCTAACGCGCCCTCATTTGCTTCAATATACTTGAATGATGACAGATTGCTCACCATTAGGTCCTCTTCACCGTGTATAATCACTAACTTATCATTCACAACAAATTTCATTCTCTGATGTAATGTGGAAGTCATTGCCCCAACTGCGTGAATCCACGGTCGTCCCAACAAACAACTATAAGCGGGGTTAATGTCCATGACTTGGAATGTAACATCGAACACATGAGGTCCGATCATGATTGGCAATTCTACCTCTCCCACAACCGTTCTTCTTGAACCGTCAAAAGCTTTTACAATTAAAGACGTCGGTCCCATTTCTGCCCCTGCATATGCTAACCTTGCGAGCGACCTTGCGGGCAATACATTCAATGAGGATCCAGTATCGACTAAAACTCGTGCCATTGTGTCTTCTTGGCATCTGACAGATATGTGCAATGCACGATTGTGATTGCGTCCTTCTTTCGCCAACTCTGCATCACTAAACCTCATGGTGTTACAGGCTGTAATGTTGGCTATTACTGAATCAAATTGTCCGAGAGTTATGTCTCTTGTCACATGTGTCTGCTTCAATACTTTTTGCAGAGCTTCTCTGTGAGTTGGAGAGTTCATCAAGAAATACAAGATCGATATCTTTGATGGGGTTTGGTGAAGCTGATCAATAACCCTGTAATCACTTTTTCGAATAATCCTTAAGAATTCCTCGTCGTCTCCCTCAGTACTTGGTACCTCTTTTTCTCTTGTCGCAGCAGGGGTAACCTCTTGTGGAGCGGCTACTGTCATTTTTGGTTGATAGATTCGACCACTACAGGTCATTTTGCTTGTACCTGCAATGTTTGTCACGTCTACTTGGTCGTCTTTTACTGTCTCTTTCTGACTAACCTTCCCGGATCCTCGGTCTATCACAGTCATGTCATACTTCCATGGAACGACATTTGTGCTTTCAAAAGGAAACAGTCTTGGTTTCTGAATAATAACCGGTTGAGGTTGATTGATAGCCGACTTGTTGAAAACAGGCTTCATACTTTTGTTGGTCATTTTAAACACTGGAACTTTCTCACCTTTCTTCGGTAAATTAAAAACAGGCTCAATTACTGAAACTTCTTCTTTCCTCACCTTACTACACACTTGTAACACTCCCTCATCAATCAATCTTTGTATATCTCTTCGTACCTCGTCACACCCTCTAGGATCACGAGAACATTCTTTACAATCATTATGGGTATCTTCTATCAATCTTGCTTTTAGTAGTTTCCTGTGAAGTAACCTCAACGGGGTTTTGACCTCTGACACACCTCGGACCATCCTTTCATCTGACACTTCTTCTACCGTATTAACCCCTCCATGATTCGGCAATGGGTTACTTTTAACATTTGGGGGTACATCATTAAAAGACAAGATCTTCTTTTCCATCAACTCCCTGACAAGATGTTTTAAAGCAAGACAACCTTCTAAATCATGACCGGCAGCGCCTTCGTGAAAGGCACAATGAGCGTTTGAATTATAGTGAGGAGATGTAGTGTCTGGATTTAATGGTCGTGTTGTTACCAATCCCTGCTGTACTAAGGAGGGGTACAACTCTGTGTAAGTCATCGGTATCTGAGGAAGTGGAGGTTTTGTTGTTGGTCTCCGATTCTGGTAGTTCTCTCTTGGTTTTTGAGCTCTCGGCTGATGATGTTGCTGATAGGGTGGAGCGTTGGGCGCTCGTTGATACCCTTGTTGAATTGGCTGATATACAGGTGCTGGCACTGCCTGATAGTTGGGAATAGGATTATTGAAAGCCGGAGTTACAGCTGTCACGTATGGTTGTTGGGCATACTGCAACTGATACATTGGTCGTTGTTGCTGGGATTGTTGAACATAACTCGCTTGAGGCTGCGGAACAAAGCCTTGCTGAGGTTGTTGAACATAACTCTGCAGATACTGTTGGTAAGGTGGTCTCCAGGTGCGACTCTTTCTTCCCATGGTCACTGCATTTGTCTCCCCTTCCTTCTTTTTATGAAAATTACTACTGATCTTCTTGACATTGTTGTTACCAGAATTGCTGGAACCACTAGCCACTTTTCCATTCTTCATTCTTAACTCCACCCTTACCCCCACTGCTTCTATATCAGAAAAACTTACGGTTACACTACTGATCATCTTCTCATAAAACTCTGGTCTCACTGTATCGACGAACCAATCTGTCAACTCTTTTTCACTCAAAGGAGGTTCAACTTGAGAGGCGGTTTCCCTCCACCTTTGTGCATATTCTTTGAAAGATTCTGAACTCTTCTGTGACATACTTAGTAACTGTCTTCTATCAGGGGCTAAATCCATGTTGTACTTGTAATATTTCACAAAAGCATCGGCTAAGTCTTGGAAACTGTGAATATGAGACTGATCCAAACCCAAATACCATTTAGCAGGAGCTCCTTTCAAACTATCTTGGAAACAGTGAATTATCAGCTTGTCATCTTCTACATGAGCGGCCATTCTTCGATAATACATAATCAGATGCGTCCCAGGACAAGTAGCCCCAGAATACTGATCAAAATTGGGAACTTTGAATTTCGGCGGAATTACCAACCCAGACACTAAGCACATATCTCTGGCATCAGTACCAAAGATGTCATTTCCTTCCATTGCTCTGACTTTCCTGTCGATAGTCTCTACACTTTATTTTAACTTATCATGTCGTCCACTCTCTTCTTCATACCCATCAAGACCTTCGTTCACTGGTGGAGGATTATGAAAAACAGGGCGCGCTTGAATCTAAACAGAAGGCTGAGTGTAAGTAGGAATAGCTTGAGGAAGCTATGCCCCTAGGGTAACTTCTTGCTGGTTGACTATTGGTGGAGGTACAAAACCAGGTGATAATCCATATGGTGGAACATTTGCAACAGTGACTGCCGTTGGGATCGGCTCTATAACTATGCCAGTGATTTCAGAAACAACAGTGGCTTGAGTGTCCAACTTTGTACGAATGACTTGTAGGGCTTCCATGATCTGCCCCATGCCTCCTCGTAGCTCTCCAAGTTCATTATCAATCCTGTCCACATCCAAATTCTGTCCTTCCATTTTTAGGCGGGCTTGGGCTCGGATGTTGTATCGGTGTTCAGGATTCAGTGTGATTCTTTCTGGAGACAAGACAGCGAGATGAGACACAATACAAGAACATGCACATGCGATGCTTATGAATGCCAAAATGCAACAATGAAAAATTAATCATTCAAGGAATCCTAAAGAAATATTTGCAAAAATTATAACAATGGGGAAATAAGCAAATTCAAAGTCTTCGTAGATTAATAATTGAGAGTTTTACAACAATGGTTATGAAACTGAAATACAAGTTTTCAATACAGATACATGATGAAATAAAACGGAAAATAAAAGGATTTCAGATCTTCTGGCTGGACGACCCTTCGTCTTCTGGCTGACTTCTCTTTCCACCTTGACAGATCAACTCTTGAAGTTCTTCCTTCTCTTGCATAACCTTGAAATACTTATCCCTCCAAGTCTTTCCTTCTTTTTCCGCTTTTGCCAAAGCGGCTTCCAATTCTTCTATGAGAGTAGGCTTGGGTGAGTCAGGCTCAAAGTGAGTATAGAACATCTTTAACGCTGCTTCTTTTACCCATGATAAGTAAGATTCTGAAACAGTAGTGTCGTGGTACACTAGGGTAGTTACTCCCCTTGTGTGGACATAACGCCAAGCATACACAATTCGAGCCCTGTAAGCGGGATTCTTCCCCTCTTCAATGTAAAAGCTTCTCAAAAAGTCTGGGTCTGGTTCATCCTCCATTGGGTGCCCCAACTGGCGACGAGCTAAAATAGGATTATAGCTGATGCAACCATTAATGCTGATAAGCGGTACATTCGGGAAATCTCCACAGCTTTGGATCATGGCAATCCCTCCATACATAGGGTCATACCACTTAATATCTGAGTGTTTGAGCAATAGCAGCTTTTCTGTCCACGAGAGCCCATTTTGCTTACCCCAGAGGGCTGGAATTTTTGGCAAGTGCGAAATAAACCACTTGTGCAGGAGAACGGTGCAACACTCAATCCGTCCAACTCCATATCGGTTCCTACGGTGGATGGTAAAGTACATATCAGCCAACAAGGTAGGTACAGGATTTTTGATTAAGAAAAGGTTGATTGCATTTGCGTCCACAAAATCATTAGCAGTCGGGAACAGGAACAGTCTGTAAATTAGTAAAACCAGGATGGCCTCAAATGCTTCAATATTCTTTGACAAGGCATAGCTTTGAGCTTTTTCATATAGGAACATAGCTGTAAATCCATACAACCCTCCCTTAGCAATCATATGAGATCGTACCTCGTCCACCTCCAAATACGCGGCCTCTGCAACTGCTCTTTCATTGGGAGTCCCTTCTCTTCCAAAAAATGGTCTAGGAGTGAAGCCTACTCCCATCAGGGCGAAATATTCTTCCAAGGTTGGTAGCAACTGATAATCTGGAAAGGTGAAACAGTGATAGGTTGAATCATAGAACTGCACGAGTGCTGATAACATCTCTTCATATACTTGAACTTCTAGCAGAGATAGCATATTCCCATACTTCTCTCTGAATGCCTCGGGGTCTTCTACTAAACTTCCTAGTTTCTTCAAGTTCTCCAATTTTGGTCTCTGGAACACAACCTCTACTTTCTTTCCAGAATCCATCCTATAATATCTGCAAAACAATCCTTAGTTCCCTGAATGATTAGTTAATGAGAACGCAAATGCAAAGGCAAAGGTTTCATGAAACTCAGATCAAAACATCATTTCATTTCATTGATTTTCAAGTTTTGGATTACAAAATAGTACATCTTACAAAAGTCCTAAACATAGAGCTAAAGATATTCTAACAAAAGTCCTTTCTTGCTTTGATCCTCTTGAGTTCTTCTTCTATCTGTGTTTTCTCAAGAATGAGCTTGTCCACCATTAACTTCCATGGAGTTAACTGATGGCTGGAATAATATAAATCTTCTTGCGCCTTTCTCTTCTAGCAAGCGCTCATTTCTTCATCCCTCATTTGAAGTTGTCTACGTAGTTCATCATTTTATTCCACGGTCACTTGGTATTTGTACCTCTAGGCTACTTCAGTTTGTTGTGATTTTCTCAAAGCAATCTTCAACTTCTCCTCTTCAGACATAAAGATCATTGGGGATTCCTCCTTCAACACCATGGGTGCCTGCTGAGGATAGGGCATCTTTAGCTGAATGGCTCTCTTTCGGACCCATTAGAGATAAGGTTCGAGAGAGATGCAATTAGGTTTCCCTAAGTCTTCTTTTCCTTTCTTGTGTACATGCCCCCAAGCTTTTAGAATTTCTCCTTTCAATTCTGAACTTCCCTTAAAGAAAATATTCTCCACATGAGCGCTATTTGGTTTGTCCTTCAAAGGATATCCAAGCTGTCGGCGAGCGAGAACAAGGTTATAACTGATTCCTCCATTGGTACCAAGAAGAGGTACGTTACCAAAACTTCCACAACTGTCGATGATCTTTATCCCATCGTAATTACGACTGTACCAATCAATATCAGAGTGAGTGAGAGCCATAACCTTCTGAGACCACCAACTTTCCTTCCAAAAAGCATGAGCCTTAGGCAAGTGAGAAATAAACCACTTGTATAGTAAAGGGACACAACAGGTAACCATTCCTCCTTTATGAAGATTCCTCAAGTGAATAGAATGATATGCGTCAGCTAGTAAAGTAGGCACAAGGTTTTTCTTTAAGAAAATCTTAATGGCGTTGAGATCCACAAAATTATCAAAACTTGGAAACAAGAAGATCCCATACATGAGTAAGGCAAAGATGGCCTCGAATGCATCCATACCCAAATGATTAGCATAGTATCGGGCTTTCCCAACCAAGAACTCTGCAGTCAAACCAAAGACTCCTCCCTTAGTAACCATATTTTTCTGAATGCCCACCAATCCCAAACGTGTAGCTTTAGCAATTTCTTCCTCCCTAGGGTTCTTCTCCATGATTGGAAAAGGAGAGTCTTCAAGAATAGGCAAACCAATCAAGCAAGAATATTCCTCAAGTGTAGGTACCAGCTGGTAATCAGGAAAAGTGAAACAATGATAGAATGGATCATAAAACTGGAGAAGTGTGGAGAGAAGTCCCGGATCCATCTTCCTTTTTACCCTCAATAATGACAATAAGTTCCCATATCTGCTCTTGAATCCTTCTATATCTGTTATCAAAGTGCTCAACCTTTCTATGTCATCCAAGTTAGGACTTTTGTAAGTGTACTTTATAGTTTTCTTTTTTCCACTATCCATGATGATCCTAATGTTTACAAACAAGAGATCTGAGTTCCATGAAACTTTTATGATATGATGCTCATGAATGCATGAATGCACAAACACAGATAAGCACAGATTCACATATACACATGGGTAAACAAATAAAGGTTTTGGTTTTGAGAACATGAGTATGGAGTCAAGGTCTACCCACCCTAAAGGTATGTATTAAGCCTTTCAAAAACTGCAGAACAAGGTTCTAAAAGAGTTCCCAGAGTCCTCAACCCATCGCGTATCAACTATTTCGGAATTACTTCCTTTTAGCCATCGCACTACATCCTAATAAAGCCATAGTGGGGGAAAAGGTAATCTAAAGGTCCTCAGTATCACGGGCTCCCATGTAGAAAGTAGCATTGTTTTCACGAATACTCGATCAACAATACTAACTCTCAGAAGAGCCTCTACTGAGCGGAGGTTTTCTCAAGTCAACTTGGTCGGGAATCAACTCCCTATAAGTCTCCTTGAATATACCACCATCCTATCATAAGTACACTCAAACACGGGTATAATGTTGTCTCACCACTCAAAGTTCCCAAGATCCAACAGAGCACAAATGTACATATTTATAAGTATTCACAAATAAGCAAGTAATCAAACAAGATAGGCTAAACCCTCAAAGCAATAAAGGACCAATTTCCCCAGTCAAGTCGCCATTTCTGTTACGGTGAAAATTGGATATCAAGCTATTAAATTAACTTGAATCTTAATTCTTTTACAACCGAACTTTATTTTATCCAAAGGAAAGGTCTAAAGAAAGAAAAACCCTTTTCGCGATGTAACGACAACGCTAAGAGATTCGGGGGTCAGGGGTTGGTTATACCTAGGGAAGGTGTTAGCACCCTAAGCATCTGTAGTACTCTACAAGAACCTTTTGTTTGATTGCTTGCTAAGTTTGTGAAATGTGCTATGGTTTGGGGTTAGGTATAAGTTGAAACCTAAAGTTATATACACTAAGTTTGCTCGCAAAGACATCGCATCTTCTGCCTACGTATCCTAACTAGGATAGAATCAGAGCAATCGTAGTTCACCTCACGAGGGAAGAAGAACACTTGATTATGATCAAGGTTCAAGGGGGAACAAATATGACAATGTTTGTGTGGAGTTTGACAAAACTCCCTATTCTAAGTTGTAATATTCAAAAGGGGAAGTAAGAGATCATGACGATGACTCTTACATAGAGTTGACGAACTCTATCCTAGGGTTCTAGTTGAAGAACACTCCTAGCTCAGGTGGGTTTCTTAGACTTGAAGCAAAGTCTAATGGTTTCTAAATTATGGTTAAAGTGACTTAACAAAGTCAAGGGAATGGGTAAAACATTATCCATAACATAAGATTTAATGGAAAGTTCTTTTCCTTTGGAAGGAGAGAGGGGGGAAACTGGGATGAGAGATAACAAACTTCATCACTTGGGGAGAGAAAATTTTGAACAAGATAACAACATAATAAATATGCATTCATGGTGACAACCATTAAGTGAGCAGGTGAAATGTTAAAATGAAAATACATTGATGACAATCAAAGCAGTTGGTTAAGCAAGAAGTGTGACAACAGATCAAGCTTCAGTGTATTTAGCAGATGAAGTAAAAATGAAAATGGTAACAACCAAAGATGAAATCTAGCATGTTAGCTAACGTTTAATAAAATGAATTCAAACAAATATCACAAACAATCACAAGTGTATCAAAAGAAAAATTCATCTGCATACGCGAAAACGATCACAGAACGTACATAACTTGCACATAGTCAAAAGAGATGAAAAATTAGGCAAACATGAAAATAAAAAATATGACATGAAATTAGACATCAAGATGAACAAAATGCAAAAAGAATGGGTGAAAACTGATTAAAAACGAGAGAGATATGAATTTTTGAAGTTTGGGATGAAAAATGACAAAAATAAATAAAAGGGTTGCCCTCCTCAGGGGTCGAACCCAGGTTCATGGCATGCAAGGCGTGTTTTGGCTAATGTTCTTATCACTGGGGTGGCTATACATCCATTGATGAAGCCTTATAGGGCGAATTTTCAAAGCAAGCTGGGTACTTTCAAGGCAAAAACAAGTGAAATTTCCAAAATATGTTTTGATGCGTAACTCTTCCAATACTTGACCAAATGGGATGAAATTTTTATCAATTTGCCTATAATCTCATGAGGAGTATGATGGTACAATTAGTTTTCTCAAAATATGCCTACCTTTTAAAACTCGAATGCACATGCTCTTTGATACTTTGATATGCATTTTGAATTTCAAAACATGAACCAACTGTTATTAACATCAAGTAAGGGCCTGAACAGGTTACAAATGATATGTTTGATGAATTCTCACAGTTTGTTTAAGCAAAATAGAGTTAGAATGATAAATGGTATGGTAATTGCAAGTGTAATGTTGAAAATTCATTTTGAGATGAAGATTATATTTCAACAAGTTTCAAATCGAACAAACCATATACACACATTACGAATACACTGATGAATGACTGTGAGCATAAAGATAGATCCAAAACAGGCTGTAATACAAATTGACATGTGAGTTGCAAAATTAACATATAGATGCATGATGGATATCAGTTCAATTTCAATGCATAGTTTTGGCAAATTAATCACATACACACATCAAGTATAGGTTACTAAGGATGTTTAAACCTAATTTGAAGTTAAAAACAGACTGTAGCAAGATATGTCTTCCAAAATGCACTTTGGTTATTTGGCAGGGCATGAGAAAACCTAATTCATGGTTCTAAGAATTTTATGATTAAACCAACCTTATACACACCTTACATACATGTAAACAAATAAGTTCAAGCAAGGAAAGTGGCTTCAAATTGACTGGTATGAAAATTGGTATACCAACTGCATCTTGGTGTTTTTGGAAAGCATGAGAAATTCAGTTTCAATCTTTGTGTGATTTTGATCATTTGACCTATGTGTACACCTCTTATATACATTAACAATCATGTTCAAACATACAAATGTTTTCAAAATAAGTCACAGTTGAAAATGGCAGGTGGGCTGCATTTTGAGGTTTAAAAGTATGCATGACAAGGTTCAAAACAGGTTCTAGGCATATTATGACTGAGATAAGCATACATACACATTATATACATACTTTTAAATGACTTCAAACACAGAGAAAGGCTAGAACCAGACTGTCATGAGAAATGATACTCTAAATGCAAGTTTGGCAAGTATTGATGCATGAGCATGTTCAATTTCAATTCAAGACAATTTTAGACCAATTCAGTCAGATACACACATCATATTCATGATATTGAGTGAGTTCAAGTACAATTTGAAACCAGAAACAAGCTTCTACAAGGAATGATAATAGAGTTGCAAAAATTGGCATTTTGATGGAAAGTAAGAATGTAACACCCCAATTCAACCCCTCGTAATAAATAATAAAATCAGAGTTTCAAAATTTCATCCAAACATAAATTGAGGTATCACATATTCATTTTCATCACTTTGCAATATAATGCACAACACAAAAATCAAAAGTCGGATATACCGATTCATATCATTAACATCATATAACCATATGAGTATTCACAAAATATACGCATCAACAAGTTATCATCAATACATAAATTCATAAAGTCATAAAATAGTATACATAAACTATCATATCCAAAATAATAACGTCGCCCAAATCCCGAGTGTTACTACTATCAGAGCAGAGCGACTCAAAAAAAAAGAGACTCGAGCTAATCCACATCATCCTCGCGGATCACCTGCACGTTACCAATATAAAGGCAACGGCGAAACAAGTAAAGGGTGAGATACTCCAAAACATATAATTAAAGGCATGATGAAATATATGAATAGTTTGGAATCATAAATGATATAGGATTAATAAGAATATATTAACACATATCCAAATCTCACACACTTTAAATCATCATTTAGTGTATAGAATCAACACTTTAATTTCGTCACATACTCGCCATAATCATATCAAAACAAGATATAAACTCCATCGTCATAAATTCATATCGTCGCTTTACCGCCATGTTATATTCGTCGCATAATCCTCGTGAATGTATCAAATCATAATCACTTTATGTTTAACATAAAAATGATCACAAAATAAAGTATCCTACAACATCACAATTCATCATAAGTCATCAAATAAAACTCAATGCCAAAAGACTCAAAATAAACATAACCGACTCCATGAGACACGACTATGTTATGCATGTGGTACCCGTCGCTTTGTCCATAATTAGGGACATTTGGCATAAAGCCCATCGTCGCTTTGGCATAAAAGCCCTCGTCGCTTGGCATAAAAGCCCTCGTCGCCAATGCAATGTATGTGACTTGACAACACGACATCACAAACACGACACAACAAAAACATCATCATCACGCATCAAGATTGGCATAAAGCCCACGTCGTCATACTTATCCACATCAAGATAAACATATCATCGCATCGCATATCATCAAGTATTCATTATAAATAAACTGTCGCAAACATCATGTTTAATCACACCACATCATTATCAAATAATTCACTTCATTCCAAACATGGAAAAATAATCAAACATCAATAATCGTCGCAAAAGTCATTCATAATAATCGGCATCAATCATAATTATCAACGTCGCAATCGGATTGTCCATACGCGACTTAAACCGACTAAAATGCAACCCGTTTAGAATTAACCGTAAATTGGCCTATTTTGGGTCACTCCGTTAAAAACTCGTAATCTCTAAAAACTAACCTCACCACGACGTTCTACACGTCAAAGTTAGCTAGCACGTCAATTTTCGTCCAATTCGGAGTAACTAGCTCCGTCGCCGAAATTACCGAAATCGAGAAATCAGAACATAATCGGGTTCCAAATTAAATTGGCTAACTTATTTCATATTTGTATTTAATTAATATAATTATTTAATATATATAATAATATAAATAGAACTTTAGCAGAAACAGAGTTTCTGCATAAGTTTTCCTGCATAACTTTTTTTTTTTTTTTTTTTTATAACATTAATATAATTAGTTTTTCTTTTCTAATTTAATTATTCTTAATTAATTCAATAACAATCCAACAACAACAATAACACCTAAATCAATTCTTCTAACCTCTATCAAAATCACTCAACACAACTCATAAACCCTAAAAATCAATTTTATCCCAAATCAAAATATACCAAATCAAACTCTAACTATAGGCATTGGAAAATCAAACCCCTTACCTTATATACTTGGAATGATTCTTGATGATTCAACCAACCCAAAACCCAAGCTTTGTGTTCTTGTTCTTCTTCTCTTCTCCAAGACCCTCTAGCTCTCTCTAATGCCTCTAAGTGTGTTTTGTGAGTTATGACATAAAACAAGGTGTATTTGGTTTTGATTAGTAGCAAGACATAATTCAAATTACCAATTAGCCCCTCTTAAAATATACTACTCATAACACTAAATAATATTATTAACCTAAATAATTAAAATAACTCCAAATAATTAAGTATCAGTCCGAATAATATTTTACCGAACCGAACGGAATGAAAACCGGACCGAACAAAATAATTACCGGTCTCTCAAAACAAATACCGGACCGAATAAAATAATTACCGGTCCCTCAAAACAAATACCGGACCGAATAAAATAATTACCGGTCCCTCAAAACAAATACCGGACCGAATAAAATAATTACCGGTCCCTCAAAACAAATACCGGACCGAATAAAATAATTACCGGTCCCTCAAAACAAATACCGGACCGAATAAAATAATTACCGGTCCCTCAAAACAAATACCGGACCGAATAAAATAATTACCGGTCCCTCAAAACAAATACCGGACCGAATAAAATAATTACCGGTCCCTCAAAATAATTATCGGACCGAATAAAATAATTACCGGTCTGAATAATACGTCGCCAAATATATTAACAGATATATCAGTTAGTATAAATATTCTCGTCGCAAAATAAACGTCAAACGGTAACTCGAAAATATTAATATAATATTAAATAAAACGGGGTGTTACAACTCTCCCCCACTTAAAAGAATTTCGTCCTCGAAAATTTACCTGACTCGAAAAGCTCGGGATATGAATCCTGCATCTTGCTTTCCAACTCCCACGTTGCGCTTTCACCAGCTGCTCCTATCCACACAACTTTGACCAAAGAGATCTCCTTACCACGAAGGGTCTTTATCTCTCGATCTTCAATCCTCAACGGCATCGTCTCCACCGTAAGATTGTCTCGAACTTGAATATCATCCATCTCAATTACATGTGAAGGATCCGGAACATACTTTCGAAGTTGCGACACATGAAATACGTCGTGCAAGTTCGAAAGATTCGGCGGTAACGCCACTCGATAAGCCACTTTTCCCACTTTACTAGTGATTTGGTAAGGTCCAATAAAGCGAGGAGTTAACTTCTTCGATTTCAAAGCTCTTCCAACACCGGTTGTAGGAGTAACTCGTAGAAACACATGATCACCCGATTGAAATTCCAAATCTTTCCTTCTTTTATCATGGTAACTCTTTTGCCTACTTTGCGAAATTCTCATCTTTTCTCTAATCATCTTAACCGCCTCGGTTGTCTCTCTAACCAACTCCGGTCCAAGCACCACACTTTCACCCGACTCATGCCAACACAAAGGAGTTCTACACCTCCGACCATACAAAGCCTCGAAAGGTGCCATTCCAATACTCGAGTGAAAACTGTTGTTATAAGTGAACTCAATCAAAGGAATATAAGTATCCCATGAACCACCGTGTTCAAGAATACAAGCCCGCAACAAATCTTCTAAAGATTGAATTGTTCTCTCCGTCTGACCATCGGTTTGAGGATGATAAGTTGAACTTAACCTCAACTTAGAACCCAAAGTTTCTTGCAAGCTTTTCCAAAAATCTGAAGTGAACCTCGGATCTCTATCCGAAACGATACAAAGAGGAATACCATGTAATCTCACTATCACATGCGTATAAATTTCCGCCAACTTTGATACGGGATAAGTGATGTTAATAGGAATAAAGTGAGTCGACTTTGTGAGCCTATCAACGATAACCCATATCGCATCATGTCCTCTTGGTGTATTCGGTAACCCCGTCACGAAATCCATAGAAATGCTATCCCATTTCCATTCCGGAATCTCTAACGGTTGCATCAGCCCAGCAGGTTTCTGATGCTCCACCTTCGACTTCTGACAAGTCAAACAAGCATAAACAAACTGAGCTACTTCTCTTTTCATACCAGACCACCAAAATAACTTCTTCAAATCTTGGTACATTTTGGTCGCTCCGGGATGAATACTCAAGTTACTTCGGTGACATTCTTCTAAAATCATTCTCTTCAAATCCACATCATCAGGAATACAAATCCTGTCACAGAATCTCAACACACCATTCGCATCCAACTTGAAATCATCATTCTCAGTTTGTCCAATACTAACCATCAAGTCAACAAACTTTGCATCTAACTTCTGAGCTTCTCTAATATTATCAAGGAAATCATTATTGATCTTTAACATCCCCAGAATAACACTCTTCGGCGTCACCTCGATCACAAGACTCATATCTCTAAATTGCTCAATCATTTCCAACTCTTTCACCATCAAAAGTGACATATGCAAAGTCTTGCGACTTAAGGCATCGGCCACCACATTCGCTTTACCAGGATGGTAATTCAATCCAAAGTCATAATCTTTCAACAATTCAAGCCACCGCCTTTGTCTCATATTAAGCTCTTTCTGCTCGAACAAGTACTTCAAACTTTTATGGTCACTAAATACTTCAAATCTAGAACCATAAAGATAATGCCTCCAAATCTTAAGCACAAAAACAACTGCCGCAAGTTCCAAATCGTGAGTAGGATAATTCTTCTCATGAACCTTCAATTGCCTAGAAGCATAAGCAACCACCTTTCCATTCTGCATGAGCACACCACCTAAACCCATCTTAGAAGCATCACAATAAACAACAAACGGTTTCTCCGGATTAGGCAAAATCAAGATCGGAGCCGTCGTCAACCTTTTCTTCAATTCCATGAAACTTTCTTCACACTTGACATCCCACACAAATGCAGCTCCTTTGCAAGTCAACTTTGTCAAAGGAAGTGCCAACTTTGAAAATCCTTCAATGAATCTTCTATAATAGCCAGCCAAGCCTAAGAAACTTCTAATCTCGGTAACCGACTTAGGAGTTTCCCATCTCAACACCGCATCAACTTTTGAAGGATCCACCGCAATGCCATTACCAGAAATGACATGGCCCAAAAAGCTAACTTCACTTAACCAGAACTCGCACTTTGACAACTTAGCATAAAGTTTCTTCTCTTTCAGAACTTCTAACACAATGCGCAAATGCTCTGCATGTTCTTCTTCCGATTTAGAAAAAATCAGAATGTCATCAATAAAAACCACCACAAAACGATCCAAGTAAGGATGGAAAATACGATTCATGTATTCCATGAATACTCCCGGTGCGTTAGTGACACCGAAAGGCATCACCAAATACTCGTAATGTCCATACCTCGTCCTGAAAGCAGTTTTCTGAACATCTTCTTCTTTCACCCTTATTTGATGGTAACCCGATCTCAAATCAATCTTACTAAACATGCGAGCGCCAACCAATCGGTCCATCAAATCATCAATTCTTGGAAGCGGATATCTATTCTTGATCGTTACTTTGTTCAACTGACGGTAGTCGATGCAAAGTCTCATGCTACCATCCTTCTTCTTCACCAATAACACAGGAGCTCCCCACGGTGACACACTTGGCCTAACAAACTTCTTCTCGAGCAAATCTTCTAATTGGCTCTTCAATTCTGATAACTCGGATGCGGACATCCTGTATGGTGCCATAGAGATAGGTCTGGTACCAGGGACAAGGTCCACAGAAAATTCAACTTCTCTTCTTGGCGGTGCACTAGGAATCTCATCAGGGAATACTTCGGGAAAGTCGCATACCACCGGAAAGTTTGCAATCACAGCCTGACTCTCAACAGACAGAGTCTCCATCAACAAAAACATTAACGCCTCTTCCTTCATAAACGCGTTCAACTGCTTCGTTGTTACCAAAGTGGCTCGTTCTTCTTCTTCTAAGGAAGAAAACATCACCGAGTTGTTATAGCAATTGATATGAACATAATTAGATTTTAACCAGTCCATACCTAAGACCACATCCATTCCGACAAGCGGCAACCAAATAAGGTTCACAAGGAAATCTCGATCAAAGATTGATAAAGGACAATCTGAACACACAAAGGAGGTAGTAACCGTTCCCTTAGCTGGAACCTCTACAATCATATCTCTATTCAAGGAGGATAAAGTAAGATCCAATCTCTTAACACAATCAGCAGCAATAAAACTATGAGTAGCACCAGTATCAATAATAGTAATAAGAGGAATGCTATTAATGAAACTAGTACCTCGAACAAGTCCATCCTCGTTTGCCTTCGGAGCTCCCGACAAAGCAAACACTTTTCCCGAATCATGAGTCCTCTTAGGCTTCTTACATTGAGAACTAATGTGACCCCCCTCACCGCAATTAAAACAAACCACATCCTTATGCTTGCAATCACGGGTTATATGCCCCACTTCTCCACATCGGAAACATCTCACTTCATTCTCCTTAACCCTGGCATCACTTCTACAAACATTACTTTTATGTCCTGCCTTCCCACATTTGTAACAAACAATACCAGCAGGGGCATCTCCCCCACTAGTCCTTCGCCCTTGGACTACTTTTTGCTTCCCTTTTCCAATCGGGGCATCATACGGCTTCCCACGATTTTGTTGACCTTTGTTTCTCTTTTCAGACATGATCTTATAATGGGCATTACTATCCTCTTCAAAGATCCTGCAACTATCAATCAAATCCGCAAAGACGCGAATCTTTTGATAACCCACTGCTTTCTTAATCTCAGGACGTAAGCCATTTTCAAACTTAATGCATTTAGAGAACTCAGCATTGGGTCCATCATAATGCGGATAGAACTTAGCCAGCTTGGTGAACTTCGCTGCATAGTCAGTGATCGACATGTTTCCTTGCTTTAGCTCAAGGGTTTCAATCTCCTTTTTTCCTCTTACATCCTCCGGGTAATACTTTCTTAAGAATTCCCTTCGGAATACCTCCCACGAGATCTCTTCTCCAGCAAGCTCTAGCCTCTGACGGGTCTCGACCCACCAGTCGTCAGCTTCCAATGTCAACTTATGTGTACCATAACGGATTTTCTGAGCAAGGGTACAATCCATCACCCTGAATATCCTCTCTATCTCTTTCAGCCACGCCAGTGCTCCTTCGGGATCATACTTTCCTTCAAAAGTAGGAGGGTTCTCCCTCTGAAAGGTTGCCAAACTACGAGACCCTATGTTCTCGTCAGCGTTTGGCGGATTCTGGTACGCCTGAGCCATTGCATGCATAGCTGCAGCAAGTGCCTCATCGTTTCTTCCAGCATTTCTCCCGGCCATCACACTTCTGCTCACCACATAAACAAGGATTAGAATCAACAAATAACAATACTTGATTGTTAAACAACTAAAGACTCAACAACTTGGTCGGACAGACCGACCTGCTCTGATACCACTAATGTAACACCCCAATTCAACCCCTCGTAATAAATAATAAAATCAGAGTTTCAAAATTTCATCCAAACATAAATTGAGGTATCACATATTCATTTTCATCACTTTGCAATATAATGCACAACACAAAAATCAAAAGTCGGATATACCGATTCATATCATTAACATCATATAACCATATGAGTATTCACAAAATATACGCATCAACAAGTTATCATCAATACATAAATTCATAAAGTCATAAAATAGTATACATAAACTATCATATCCAAAATAATAACGTCGCCCAAATCCCGAGTGTTACTACTATCAGAGCAGAGCGACTCAAAAAAAAAGAGACTCGAGCTAATCCACATCATCCTCGCGGATCACCTGCACGTTACCAATATAAAGGCAACGGCGAAACAAGTAAAGGGTGAGATACTCCAAAACATATAATTAAAGGCATGATGAAATATATGAATAGTTTGGAATCATAAATGATATAGGATTAATAAGAATATATTAACACATATCCAAATCTCACACACTTTAAATCATCATTTAGTGTATAGAATCAACACTTTAATTTCGTCACATACTCGCCATAATCATATCAAAACAAGATATAAACTCCATCGTCATAAATTCATATCGTCGCTTTACCGCCATGTTATATTCGTCGCATAATCCTCGTGAATGTATCAAATCATAATCACTTTATGTTTAACATAAAAATGATCACAAAATAAAGTATCCTACAACATCACAATTCATCATAAGTCATCAAATAAAACTCAATGCCAAAAGACTCAAAATAAACATAACCGACTCCATGAGACACGACTATGTTATGCATGTGGTACCCGTCGCTTTGTCCATAATTAGGGACATTTGGCATAAAGCCCATCGTCGCTTTGGCATAAAAGCCCTCGTCGCTTGGCATAAAAGCCCTCGTCGCCAATGCAATGTATGTGACTTGACAACACGACATCACAAACACGACACAACAAAAACATCATCATCACGCATCAAGATTGGCATAAAGCCCACGTCGTCATACTTATCCACATCAAGATAAACATATCATCGCATCGCATATCATCAAGTATTCATTATAAATAAACCGTCGCAAACATCATGTTTAATCACACCATATCATTATCAAATAATTCACTTCATTCCAAACATGGAAAAATAATCAAACATCAATAATCGTCGCAAAAGTCATTCATAATAATCGGCATCAATCATAATTATCAACGTCGCAATCGGATTGTCCATACGCGACTTAAACCGACTAAAATGCAACCCGTTTAGAATTAACCGTAAATTGGCCTATTTTGGGTCACTCCGTTAAAAACTCGTAATCTCTAAAAACTAACCTCACCACGACGTTCTACACGTCAAAGTTAGCTAGCACGTCAAAATATCGTCCAATTCGGAGTAACTAGCTCCGTCGCCGAAATTACCGAAATCGAGAAATCAGAACATAATCGGGTTCCAAATTAAATTGGCTAACTTATTTCATATTTGTATTTAATTAATATAATTATTTAATATATATAATAATATAAATAGAACTTTAGCAGAAACAGAGTTTCTGCATAAGTTTTCCTGCATAACTTTTTTTTTTTTTTTTTATAACATTAATATAATTAGTTTTTCTTTTCTAATTTAATTATTCTTAATTAATTCAATAACAATCCAACAACAACAATAACACCTAAATCAATTCTTCTAACCTCTATCAAAATCACTCAACACAACTCATAAACCCTAAAAATCAATTTTATCCCAAATCAAAATATACCAAATCAAACTCTAACTATAGGCATTGGAAAATCAAACCCCTTACCTTATATACTTGGAATGATTCTTGATGATTCAACAAACCCAAAACCCAAGCTTTGTGTTCTTGTTCTTCTTCTCTTCTCCAAGACCCTCTAGCTCTCTCTAATGCCTCTAAGTGTGTTTTGTGAGTTATGACATAAAACAAGGTGTATTTGGTTTTGATTAGTAGCAAGACATAATTCAAATTACCAATTAGCCCCTCTTAAAATATACTACTCATAACACTAAATAATATTATTAACCTAAATAATTAAAATAACTCCAAATAATTAAGTATCAGTCCGAATAATATTTTACCGAACCGAACGGAATGAAAACCGGACCGAACAAAATAATTACCGGTCTCTCAAAACAAATACCGGACCGAATAAAATAATTACCGGTCCCTCAAAACAAATACCGGACCGAATAAAATAATTACCGGTCCCTCAAAACAAATACCGGACCGAATAAAATAATTACCGGTCCCTCAAAACAAATACCGGACCGAATAAAATAATTACCGGTCCCTCAAAACAAATACCGGACCGAATAAAATAATTACCGGTCCCTCAAAACAAATACCGGACCGAATAAAATAATTACCGGTCCCTCAAAACAAATACCGGACCGAATAAAATAATTACCGGTCCCTCAAAATAATTATCGGACCGAATAAAATAATTACCGGTCTGAATAATACGTCGCCAAATATATTAACAGATATATCAGTTAGTATAAATATTCTCGTCGCAAAATAAACGTCAAACGGTAACTCGAAAATATTAATATAATATTAAATAAAACGGGGTGTTACAAAGAACAGTTCAAATCCAAGTTCTGCATATTTTGATCAAACCAGCTATGTACATAGCTCACATACATGTTATTGAGCAAACTTAAGCACACAAAATGGTTTAAAGAAGGCTGTTATGAGAGATTGCATACAAGCTGCAATTATGTGTTCTTTGTTCATGAAAATTCTCAAATCAGTTTCCATCCATGTTTAAATCAAACCAATAGCACATACAAGTCATAAATGCATGAGGGAATGATTTTGAGCTTAAACTTAAAACAACTTTAGCCTTTAACCAAAACTAGTATGTTCAAGGCACTAATATGCAAAGTATGGCATTTTGAATGATCAAGCCAACCAAATGTAACCAGCTCTAAACAAACCTACATATCTAACATGTTTATGATTTTAAAGGTGTCTCAAATCAATCAAACAGCCACTCCTTGTCATGACAGAATTTATGCACAAGACACATACATGACATATTTTCACATAATGAACTCAAAATGCCAAATCATGGAATCATGGTATGAAGCAAGAATGGAGTGTTTACATACCTCTAGTGGACTGTTTTGAGTAGGTTAGAACACCAAGAAACCCAGAGAGACTTCCAAATAACACTAGCTTTGAAGCTTTCTTCTTTTTGAAGCAAGAATGCAATCTTTGAGACAGTTGGAGAAATAAACTCCACCAATGATCTTTAACACTTTAGACAGTTGAGAAATGATATATGAGAGGTGTTTGAGTAATTAGAACACCAAACAAATGCATAGAACAAGTTTTGGCTGATTTTGTGGCTTTTGGTCAAAGTAACTTGGTATGGAAGTTGACTTTTTGAGTGGTGAGATTTTTGAATGGTCTAAGGTCTTGGACACCTTCTATATCATATTTAGAGATTGTGTGGATGATTGTTGGGGTTTTTGAATAAGGAGAAATGAGTTTGGCAGCAAATGTACTGTCGCTTCCGCGAAAATAAGGTGCCGGCAAAACAGAAGAGTCGCCACCTTTCGTTATTTATCCCTCGGAACGGGAAAGGAAACGATCGGAAAAACCTGACGAAAAGGAATAAGACAAGGTCATCGCAACCGTTGTCTGGATTCGGGAGTCGGTTACGCAAGGGGAAGGTATTAGCACCCCTCACGTCCGTCGTACTCGACGGGATCCACGCTTGCTGTGTTTACTGGACGAGTTGGTTTATCTATCTACCTATCAAGGCTGGCTTAAAAAAGAAAAGAAAATGACTCGGCAAAGCGTGGCACTTTATGCCTACGTATTCTCATCAGAGAACGAGAAATCAGAGTCAACGTAGTTCGACCTACTACGGGTTACGGGGAAGGTGGCTCGCTAATACATCAGTATTGTGCCTACGTACTCTCAACAAGTATGAGAGATCAGAGCTTACGTAGTTCGGGATACTACGGATTACGGGGATTCAGATTCATCTGTTTTATCGAGTAGGGTTAAACAGCAGTTCCAGCAGTTAGGGACAAAGCCTGTTTGCGGTAGAACTGAAGTTTAACAACACTCTTTTCTTCAGAAAAGCTTCCTTTGAATTATGGGCCCTCGGGGCAAAAAGGTTTGAAGTTTGTTTTCTGTCTTTTACGGAAGAAGTGTTTTTTATTGTATTTTTAATTTCAATCGCACTAAAGACTATGACCTGAGAGTGAATGCGTCGCATGTCACCCAAAGGGTTCCATACTAAACATCCAGACTGTTGGAAAGAAACTCTCCAACAATCCTTTCTCAGGTAGCTTAAGGCTCGTAACGTACGAAAGAAATCATTCATGATTACTGTATCTTAAGCTGTTTTGAGATGAGAAGAGAGTAGGCTCAACTACGGGGAGACTATCAAGTCCTATTGTTATCATGCCAAGAATTCATCCTATGGTTGAGGTTTGAAACAGGGAACTCCTAGAAGTTATCCTGCATAGGTTTCAACCTAAAGTTCTATCATCACTTCCTTATCAAAGGAAATGAGATTCCTAGGGGATCATGTCAAGGATAAACAGAAACAAATAAAGCATCAGCCTAAACAGTAAACAGTAAACGACTGTAAAATGCATGCAATGCAAGTGAGAGAGGAAATGTGTGTGGGGCAACAGCCTCCACAAGCTCATCTCAACCTCAAGCCAGAATAAATCACAGTAATCATACAGAAAAAGATAACATGCTATCAAGCAAAACATAATAAACTGCAATCATACAATAAAAGTAAAATGCTGTCAAGCAAAATAAACCACATGGGCAAGGGAGCTGGGCTCTACCGAATACCCGCAAGCAAAGCCATACAGTAACAATACAAGCAGAGGGAGCAACTCAACCTCTAGTGCAATCATGCTCCTAGTTAAAGTCAGTCTAATCATGGAGTTATTCTAATGCATCAAGCAAGTTAAACAAAGCACATCAGCACAGAAAAGAAAACAGACAAGAAAGAAACAGATCAACAGCTTCCTTCCAATTCCAAGCTTCAGCTCTTCTACCAGCAATCTAATCTTCAGACTTCAGCCACCCTTCAAGGCTGTCATCTTTCATGACAAATATCAATTTGTTTCTCTAGCTTCCAACACCTCAACATAAGTATCAACTCAGTCTTCAAGCTTCAACTCTCTTTGCTTTACCAGTCTCAACTTGGTCCTCTCTCTTTATCTACAAGCTTCAGCTTCTCAGAGTAATCCTCAATCATATGGGAGTGTCAACTTCATCCTTCAAAGCTTCTTTAAGCAAGGAACTCCTCATTCTTAACTCAGTCTCAATTGGGTCTTCAAGTATCAACTTGTTCTTCTTGCTCTTCAAGCTTCAGCTGCAATGGCAATGCTCAAGGAATCATCTTCTTCCACACTCTTCAATGAAGTCCTCATCTTCAGACTCAAGTCCAACATCTTTCAAGATACTCAAACTAAGAGACAATTGATTTAACAGGATGAGAGGGAATGATAAACAGCTTACTGACAACCAAAGGAAGCTTGTAAGGGTTCATCATTATGAGAGACTAGTTCCCTCAAAGTTCTACTTCCCAGATAAAGCCACTCATCCCTCCAAGGGAGGGATGTGAATATCTGAGAAGGACTTTTAGTCATTGGGAGGAATGGAAGCACAAGATGCTTGCCATATTTGAGAAAGAAATCATTCTAACTATAAGGCTCTCCCTATGTCCTCTAACTCCTACACTTCATCAGACACCTTCAGGCACAAACAAATCCAAAGCTCCAAGCAACCTCAAGCAACTTCAAGCATCCTCACCTTGTCTTCAACTTGTCTTCAATCTCAACCAAAGGCAAACCAAGCACAAAACCTAATCTAAGGGAACTAAGGAAGTTAAACTAGTTGAATTAGTAAATTAGGATCACCTAAAACTATCACCTAAACTAAAATCAATCAAAAATAGAAAACTATCCTATTAATTCTACAAAAATTCCTAAGGGAACCTAGGTCAATCATGACACTACCACATTAATTTCAGAGATCAAATCATCAAATTAGACCTAGAACTAAGTTCTACATTACAAGGTATCAAACCTAAACCCTAAAAGGAGGCACCTAAATATCAATCTAGAAAGCACACCTATTTTCATCACAAAAATGTGAGAAAAATACTATGGGATCATACATGTCTAACCTAATCACACAAAACAAATTAGGCTCAAAATCATCACCAAGTGATCACACTAAATTCCACAAAAATATGCATCAAACATAACCATTTTAATATCAATTAAAATATACAATTCCAATTAAATCAGAAAATGCATGAAATGAAAATATTTTTTCTCTAACAAATACTAGACTCAATCATGAGTAGAATGCAAAAAGAATGGGATTAATTGGATTAATTTTCAATTTATTATGAATTTTTCAAGAACCATGAACAAAATGAAAATTAAAAGAAAATCAAATAAAAATAAACAAGCGCACGGTGTAGATAGTAATCAGAACCAGTTTAAATCATGGGTTGGGCCTTCAGGGGTGTGTGAATATCACCTAATTCATTAAGCGCAGCACAACAAATAAATGAAACGCAGCGTTTCCTTCAGAACTCCTTCACAAGCTGAGATTAGAACGTGGCCATTGGATTGCTTCCTCAGTCAAAGTCCAACCAAGATCCAAGGGTCCCAGAGTCATCTTCTCCATTTCAAACCTCTGCAACTCGCGCCCAGCTCCGGCCACCACCGGTGGAGCTCCGATCATCTTCCTCAACCCTAGTTCTCTCTAGGAGCCTCTATTGCAAATGGTCAAAACACGAAACTCATCCCAAATCTTGCCACGAATTCAACCATACCCTTAGTTTCCTCTGAAACCTCAAGATTCACCATATCCAAATCTCAACCGAAAATGGTAATTCCCCTATTTTGTCTCTAATTCACAAATTAACTATCTGGAATCCATCCTACATCATTCTACAATGAATCTAACACCTTAATTCACCTTAATTCTACCTAACTCATGCTATAGGAAGAAAGTTACCAACCTGAAAATCTTGGATGAACAGATGCACTAAACTTCCAATTCAAGCTCTACAATCTTGCAGACACGACCAATGAACCTCCTCCTTGCTTCTGTATGCAAAAGAACCAGTTGAAAGTGCTTGAATCTTGAAACCCGATGGTGAGTTGCAGGTGCTGAAAATCACTTGCTCATACACGATTTAGCCACCAATTCTTCTTGAAAATGATTTGGAATCACTCCTTGACATCCATGGAAGAAGTATCAATCAAGAAAATGGATGGAGAATGAATAATTTGGTGAAACCGATTGCACTTGCAAGCTAGGAAATTCAATCTCAATCTATGCTCTCTCCTTCAATGATCACCAACCCCTTCAATGGATCAGTTCTATTCAATATATAGATGATGTTTGGATGATCTAGAACCCTCTAGATCCTTCCAATGAGATTTTCCACTTCTCATGTCATGAGATTTTCAAACAAATCTCTTGCTATGCCCAATTCTGTTTGCAGCTTGAAACCAACCTCAATCTCTTTCAATTTCTCCCCTAGTGACATTTTGAGAGTGTTTAGCTTGCCAAGTTCCTTGCTCCTGCCTTGATTTTGAGTTTTGCAAGTGTTACTTAATATGCAAGCAAGTGCTTTCTAAAGCAAGTCCATAAATTGAATCTCAACTCAAAAATGTGGCTAAACCAATGTTCTTAGAATGTTTTCTAGAGTCAAAATGATATATTACATGCCATGGTTTGGATGTGTAGGTTGAAAATTTCAATTTCCAACTTTGGTTTATTTAACTTATGCCCTTATTTTAGGTCATTTTTGCAACTTTGAGCTACAAGCCTTTCCATCATCTCATGACCTCCTTAATAGCCTTAAAACATCATTTTGAACAAGTTTGATGTTGAAGATTTTTCCATTTGAAGCTTGGAAATAGGAGTTATGGCTTTATGGTTGAAATAACCTGTAATCTCCAAATGACCAAAATGCCCTTGACTTGTCAAAGCCATAACTTGAGTTCTATAAATCCTATCAAGGACTTCTAGTACTCTCTAGAAATCTAAGAAGATAAAGAACAACATTCATGTTGACCAAAAGTCCATAGGAATCATCCTTCTTGGGCAAAGGTTTGATGCAAGTTGGGTAACTTTCAAGGCCCCAGATTCACATACCTCAAATGACCTGTAACTTGTCAAAGTCATAACTTGAGTTCTACAAATCCTATCAAGGACTTCTAGTACTCAAATTAAAGCTAAGAACAAGCTCTACAACATTCATGTTGGGGGGTAAGATGATATGACAATCACATCTTGAGCTAAACTGCCTTGAAGATAGGGGTCAAACTAGGGGATTTTACAATGTCAAGCCTTAGCAACCCTAGCTTGAAACTTCTCAAACTCTTCAATCATGATGAGTTGACCTTGGAATCATCCTTATAACCTCTCAATGCATCAATCCATGATCACATGGCTCTTGAATTAGGTCTCAACCTTCTCCAAATCATCAGTTGACCCAGTCAAACCCTAATTACACCACTCATGGCTGGGGCTCTTAAACTTGCATAATGACCTGTCTAGGCTTCATGATGGCTTTCAAGACATCTCATAAGCTCTCTCAAGGCTTCAAGTCCACATTCTTGGCTTCAGAATCATCTGAGGAGCTTCCCACAACTCTCAAGTTAGGAGGCACACAACCTTGGTTTCAACCACTCTCTTTGAGGATCTTCTAACTTTTCTGACAAAGATATCAACCCTTGAACACTTGAATAGCCTTCTTATCTAGCTTCAAACTCTTGTGTAGCTCTTGATTGGTACTCATACCTTTTGATCTCCTGCACACATGTCAATGAAATGCAAATGATAATGCTTATGTGAATGAAATGAAACACAAGCTAGGTAAAGAAATGTTGGTCAAATTTTGGGGTGCAACATGTACCAAGACAGATTTTTGAAGCTTTTGGCAATTTTGTGATTTTGTGATTTTGGAGCAGATGTGCAAAGAGAAAAGGTTTGAGTTTTCTCTGGTTTTCTAGAGTGGATATTTTATTCTAAATGAAGTTATGAGGGCTCCCTTTTATAGGAAAATGAAGAGAGGGGGCAGATTTGGAGATTTCTTCACATGAAAGAAAGGTTTTACCCTTTTGGATCAAACCTCCACAAAGGGGTTTTCTTGGCAGATAGGTAAGCCTAATAGTCAAGCAAAATGATGATTTTGAAAGGGCTAAGTGCAGGCTAGAGAGCATAGCTTGATGGTTATGGCACATTTCACTTTACACCTCTTGCTTGGTTTAATCATTTTTTAATGCAAGTTGCAAGGCAACTTGCAAGCTTGGAGAATTCACCTCTTCTGCATAATCTCTTAATTTTTATGCTTCATAATCTCTACATATCAGAAATAATATCATCCAAGGGCTGAGATTGGCCAGTTTGATTAAAGGAATGATTTTTGAACTTTGGACAATGTGGGACTAAAGTGTGAAATCACCAACTTTCCATAACCATAACTTTCAGCTCACAAATCCTTTTGAGATGTGCTAGTACTTTTTAGAAAGCCCTCAAATAGCTCTAAAACATTCATGTTGTCATGAGTCTCAAATTCCCAAAGGAACTTGGTCAAAAAGTCTCTCAAAGTTGCTAAAAAATGAACTTAAAAGTGAAATTTCTCTATGCATTTTCTGATCATGGACCACGTAGGGAATTTTGTAGGATTTGTCAAGAGTTTTCAAATGAGCTTTGAACCACTTCATTTGGATGTGTGGTTAAGGAGTTATGGTTTAGCCCCTTTCAAAACCCTAATTTCCCGATTTTCCGATTACTCCTTCATCCTTCATCCAATGGTCATGAAAATTGATAGGCAAGTGCAATATGATATAAGGAACATTTTTGATTCACGCTTTTAAGTCCAATTCCTTAAATTTAAAGAGTTGACTTTCTGGTCAACCGTACGATCGATCGGTGACTACCGGGTTGTCTGTTGATACTCTGGACCTCCTGAGACTTTGAAACTTCTTGAATGGACTTTATAAAGCTACATGGACTTCATGGACCACAATCTCATCATTAAAACACTTTCTAACACCAAAGTCAAACTACAGTTGACTTTTACTAGCCAAAAACCCTAATCGGGTGCCTTGAAATACACTGTTCTTGATTCTTGGGTAACAACCTCAAATTGGGTACTCAATTGATATCATATGATACCCTTGATCTTGTTTCATGATTGAATTAGCCTAAAACTTTGATTGATCACAAACCCTGAAACTTCGATTTGACTGTACAAAACCCTGATTCATCTGTAACTTGAAAAGACAAGCCTGCACTGGGTTAGGGTTAGATAATTCATGAGTATGCTCCTAAAATGATTATCAGAATATAAGGGGTCAAAATTTGGGGTGCAAAAATCATTTTTTCTCACCCCTTTGTTGTTGTTGTGGTTTGTGCTTCTTCAGAAGTACAGATAATCCAGGTACTTAGCTAGCTTGGATAAAGGTTTGCGAGTCGAGTCTTAGGATGCTCTGATACATAGCACGAGACTTGGGAATTTTCTTTTGATTTAGTTGAACTTGTTTTACTTTCTTGTGACGTATCATGTGTTGGTGCATTTTATTAATGAATATTTTCATGTATTGGCGGATGGCCGAGATTGATGAACTAATGAATATTTTCTACTGCTTTATTTTGAAAATGTTCTAATGAAGAGTTGTCGAGTTATGTGATGTGATATCCCACTTTAGTGGAGAAATCTGATTTTTATTTGAATTAATCGTATTTTATTTTAATTCGGGAAAGTGGGGTGTTACAATTGGTATCAGAGCAGGTCGGCCCGTCCGGCCAGTTTAGTAGTTGAGTCTGTCCTTAGAATAGAAATTATGTATCTTTTAACCTGGTGTTGTTATTGTTAAGCAGTATGGCAGGAAGGAATGATGCTGCTTCGGTCGTTGCTATGCAAGCGATGGCGCAGGTGGTTGCTAATCAGAACCAAGCGGAGGGTGCACAATTCCGAGATTTGGCACAGTTTCGGAGTAACAAGCCACTGACGTTTGGAGGAGGAATTTTGGACCCTGAAGCTGCACAGAAGTGGCTGAAGGCAATTGAGTATATTTTCAGGACGATGGACTGTAGTGATGAGAAAAAGGTGAGGTTTGGTACTCATATGTTGGAAGGGGAAGTTGAGGCTTGGTGGGACAACAGTCGCCAGAGATTGGAAACTGCAGGAACTGCGATTACTTGGGAGGTGGTTCGAAAGGGTTTTCTGGAAAAGTGTTTTCCAGAAGATATACGAAGTGCTAGGGAGATAGAGTTTCTGGAGTTGAAGCAGGGTAATCTGACGGTAGCATAGTATGCTGCTAATTTTGAAGAGCTGGTACAGTATTGTCCTCATTACAATACTGATGGAGAAATGACCTCCAAGTGTTTGAAATTTGAGAATGGACTATGTCCGGAAGTTAAGTTGGGAATTTCTCTTCAGAAGATCAGGAACTATCCGGAGCTGGTAAGCAGAAGCAGAATCTATGATAATGATAACAGGGCCAGAATTGCACACTATAAGGTTGTGAATGACCGTAAAGGTAAACAGAGATTATGTGGTACTCCTTACAGTGTTCCTGCTGATAAGGGGAAATCTAAAGCTGCTACTGATAAGAAGCCCAGAGAAGGAAGAACATCTGCTGATTTGAAATGTTTCCGGTGCGGTGGTGCGGGTCATCGTGCGAATGATTGTCCTAATGAGGTAAAGAAGTGTTTCAAGTGTGGTAAGCCAGGACATGTGATAGCTGATTGTAGGGCCACTAAGCCTACCTGTTATAACTGTGGTGAGAAAGGTCATATTAGTACGCATTGTGAGAAGCTGAAGAAGCCTCAGGCGTCCCAGGCCAGTGGTAAAGTATTTGTTTTGGCTGGAACTCAATCTGCCTGTGAGGAGCGTTCTATCAAAGGTACTTGTTTCATCAATAATATTCCTTTGACTGCTATTATTGACACGGGTGCAACCCACTCGTTCATTTCTATTGATTGTGTGAAGAGACTAGGATTGGTACCGTCTACTCTTGAGCGACGTATGACTATTGAAACTCCCTCTATCGGTGCAGTGACTACTTCTTTGGTGTGTTTGAAGTGTCCACTGACTATTTTTGGCAGAGACTTTGGAGTGGATCTGATTTGTCTGCCACTTGGTAATTTGGATGTTATTCTGGGTATGAACTGGTTGGAGTTCAACCGAGTCTACATCGATTGTTTTCGGAAGGTGTTGTTGTTTCTTACTCCAGAAGAGGAAGTATTGGCGGATTCCTCGTCTAATAAGGAATTGAGGACCTTTTTGGAAGACGAAGTGAAAATGTTTGCTTTATTTGCATCATTATCTAGTAACAGCAAAGCGTCAATGGAAGAGTTGGCAGTAGTGAACGAATTCCCCAAAGTGTTCCCTGATGATATTACAGAGTTACCTCCAACGCGAGAAGTTAAATTCATCATTGATATGGTTCCTGGTACGGGGCCTATATCTATGGCGTCGTATAGGATGTCAGCGGTGGAATTGGCTGAATTGAAATCTCAGATTGGAGACTTGTTGGACAAAAAGTTTATCAGACCAAGTGTGTCGCCGTGGGGAGCTCCAGTGTTGTTGGTAAAGAAGAAGGATGGTAGTATGCGCCTGTGCATCGGTTACCGTTAGTTGAATAAAGTGACCATTAAGAATAAATATCCTCTTCCAAGGATTGATGATTTAATGGATCAGTTGGTGGGAACTAGATGTGAAGTTAGTGGATTTGATGCCTGGAGTGGGAAGTGACTCCGAGAGTGGTTTTAAGTTGGACAGTACAGGTGTGTTGAGGTTCAGAGGTAGGATTTGTGTGTCGGATAATGAAGAACTGAAGAAGTCATGTCTGAGCGAAGGACATCGTAGTAGTCTCAGTATCCATCCGGGAGCTACGAAGATGTACCATGATTTAAGGAAGTTATTTTGGGTGTCCGGTATGAAAAGAGATATAGCTCAATTCGTTTATGCCTGTTTAACATGTCAGAAGTTGAAGGTAGAGCATCAGAGACCTTCTGAATTTATGCAACCATTGGAAGTTCCGGTTTGGAAATGGGATTGTATAACTATGGATTTTGTTACGGGTTTGCCGAATATGGCAAGAGGATTTGATGCTATTTGGGTGATTGTGGATCGACTTGCGAAGTCTGCACATTTTGTGCCGATTAATATCAGTTTTCTGTTGGTGAAGCTGGCAGAGATTTATATTCAGGTAATTGTGAAGCTACATGGTGTTCCGTCGAGTATAGTGTCAGATAGAGATCCAAGGTTTACTTCAGAATTTTGGAGGAGTTTACAGGAAGCTTTGGGTACTAAGTTGAAGTTGAGTTCAGCTTATCATCCGCAAACCGATGGTCAGTCAGAGAGGACTATTCAATCGCTATAGGATTTGTTGAGAGCCTGTGTGTTGGAAAAGGGTGGTGCGTGGGATACTCATTTACCGTTGATAGAGTTCACGTACAACAACAGTTACCATTCTAGTATCAGAATGGAACCGTTTGAAGCTTTATATGGTAGAAGATGCAGAACTCCTTTGTGTTGGTATGAAACAGGTGAGAATGATCTTAGGACCAGAAGTTATGCAGCAGACTACTGAGACAATTCAGATGATTCGTGAGAAAGTGAAAGAGTCTCAGAGTAAGAAGAAAAGTTATCATGATAACCGAAGAAAAGAGTTGGAATTCAGTGAAGGTGATCATGTGTTCCTAAAAGTTAACCCAGTGACAGGTGTGGGTCGTGCGTTGAAGTCCAAGAAGCTGGATCCTAAGTTTATTGGACCGTATCAGATTTTGCAGAGAGTTAGTGTTGTAGCTTATAGAGTGGCGTTACCACCTGAACTTTCGAATTTGCATGAGGTGTTTCATGTGTCGCAGCTTCGAAAGTATGTCTCAGATCCATCTCATGTGATTCAGAGAGATGAAGTTCAAGTCTGGGAGAATCTTACTGTTGAGACGATGCCATTGAGAGTCGAAGATCGTAAGATGAAACAACTCCGAGGGAAGGAGATATCTTTGGTGAAAGTAGCTTGGGGAGGTGCTGCAGGAGGCAGTGTGACCTGGGAATTGGAAAGCAGGATGTGGGAAGCGTATTCAGAATTGTTTCCATCAGGTAATTTTCGAGGACGAAAATAATTAAAGTGGGGGAGAGTTGTAACACCCATTTTTAATTATTTAGTCTTTTTGGTGTTATTTTGTGTGGTGTGTCCTTATGTGGGGGTGTGTCTGAGCGAGTTGGTGGGTGTCCATAATTTACAGGAATTATTTAAATAACTATAGAGTGTAATATTAATTTAATATAATTAATATTGGTGATAATCTAATAATAAATAGTAATATTATTATTATTATTATTATTATTGTTATTATTATTATTATTATTATTATTATTATTATTATTATTATTAATATTATTATAATTATTTGTAATATTAGTGGATGGAATAAGTGTAAGAGGGGAGTTAGAATTGTTAGAGAAGTTTTGGGAGAGAAGAGGAAAGAACACGATAAACAGTTTTTGAACGAGGTTAAGGAGGAAGAACAAAGAGGAAGAGGAAGAAGGCTAAGGCTGTCAGATTCTTGGGGATTCTTCATCAATCCAAGCATTTAATCGAGGTAAGGGGGGAGAAACGGATTGGGATTGGTATTTACATGAATAGGGTAGAGGGGATTCCTTAACCCCGTAGGGATTTGATGAATATGATTGGTATGTTGATGAATGGGTGCATATGTGTTTATAATTGTTACTATTATGATGAATTTTGTGTACACTGATGTGTTTATGAGTATTGTTGCCATTGGTGAAATTAGGCATGTGTTGTTGTGAGATTGGTGAGGTTCTGTGTAACTCTGAAGTAGTAGTGATAATTATGAGTATTAGTTCTGTAGATGAAATTGGTAGAATAATGAGTGGAATAGTGAATATTAGTTGTAGTAGTTATAGGACAGAAGATGGATGAGGAGTGATAGGCTTGGAATTGAGCAAGATGACATTGTTGGACAGTGATGGTTTTGAGAGATCGCAGACGCTCGTTAGCATCTTCGCTAGGCGAGCTAGTAGCGAGCATTCGCTAGCAGGTTCGCTAGGCGAGTGGGGTAGCGAACCCTTCCAGTAGCTACTGTTTGCATTCGCTAGGGAGTTTGCTAGGCGAACAGCTAGCGAGCGTTCGCTAGGGCTTTGCTAAGAGAATGAGCCAGCGAGCATGACAGAAAAGTGATGCTGTGCTGTTTTGCCTTGTGACCTTGTTTTGTAGGATCCCTTGGGTTGTGACAGGTATAGATGTGTTGTTTAGTGGTGAAGAGTGTATACTCAGTGTTGAAAGGTGAAATCATGTAGTAACGAATTTAATTAAAATAATGGATTGGTGTGTGATGTATATATATGATGTAGGGTGATGTTATCAGGAGGATCATGTGACTTTAACTAAATTAATTAATTGGTGAGTAATATGTATGTATAATGTATGGTAATGTGATCAGGAGTATCGTGTGCACTTAGTGTGCTTGATGTTTATTTGTTGTGCATTTGGTGTTCTGCATATCATGGTGTTTTGGTGGGATGAATCATTGCTCAGGAGGAGTGTATGTGATTCATCTGTACTCCCTTGTGGAGAATGGTGGGGATAGATCATTGCCAAGGAGAGGTGTATGTGATCTATCCGGGGTTCGATTGAAAGAACCAATGAGTCGGTACCGCATGCATGGTGTTGAGTTGCATATTTGCATTGTTGTAAGCTGTATTGATGATTGGATAGTAGGTCGTGATTGATGTTGGTGGGATGATGAGTTGTATACTTACAACCTTTTGTTCATGTAACTTATTACCGATAATTTTGATCATGTTTCTCACCCCTTTGTTGTTGTTGTTGTATGTGCTTCTTCGGAAGTACAGATAATCCAGGTACTTAGATAGCTTGGATAGAGGTGTGCGAGTCGAGTCTTAGGATGCTCTGATACGTAGCACGGGACTTGGGCGTTTTCTTTTGATTTAGTTGTACTTGTTTTACTTTCCTGTGAAGTATCATGTGTTGGTGCATTTTATTATTGAATATTTTCATGTATTGGCGGATGACCGAGATTGATGAACTAATGAATATTTTTCACTGCTTTGTTTTGAAAACCTTCTAATGAAGAGTATGTAGAGTTATGTGATGTGATATCCCACTTTAGTGGAGAACTCTGATGTTTATTTGAACTAATCGTATTTTATTTTAATTCGGGAAAGTGGGGTGTTACACATTACACATCACAATGAAGTATGCAGACATTGCCTACAAGATGTAGGACTTCAGATGCGCCAACAATGACCTAGATTCAGTGCCTAGCATGAGAGAAAATTGGAAAGTTACCTAACGGAGACACTCCGTTGGTGCTTCAATTGAGGTTGAGGTTGATCCAAAACGTGCAGATCCACTCTATTTCACTTGAGGAAGATGAAGAATGCTTCAACTTGCCTTGAAATTCCTTGGATCTTGAATCACAATTTTGAATTTTGCTCTCACTTTCCAAATCTGAGCTTGCTCTTCCCTACACGAATTTCACCTTCTGAGCTCTCGAACTTGATTCTAAACTTATATATTATGGATATGTGATGGATTGGAGGCCCAATGAGGCTTGACTCATTTGAAATTTTGAAATTCCCAATTTAGAAACCACTCTCATGCACATGTGAATATGGCTGTGTACACACTTGAATTTGGCATGGTTTTGCATCTTGGAGTGTGAACTTCACATGTGGATTGAATTTGGGCCTTCATATAATCCAATTAAGGAGTTTTGATGTGAAACTTTTTCATGAAGTAAACTTCAATTCCACGTGTTTTTCACTTTATACACAAAAAGAAATTTGTGCATTTTGTTTGTTGGTACATTGTGAATCATTTTGAATACAAACATGGTATGAAAAGGTCTTAAAACCAATTCAATTGATTTCACCTTTTAAAACTCATTTTCTCTTGAAATTTTTTCACCAATGTCCATAACAATGAATAATCCACACCAATATTGAGTTTAATAATGAAATTGAAGTTATTTGGAGCAACTTTCATGTTGGTGAAAGTTCCATTTGAAGTGCACAAGTGTATGTAAATGACCCATAATCAAAATGACTTATAATCAAAGTTTCCCAAAATACCCCTGCCTTGTAAGATCCATAACTTGAGTTCCAAAAATGATATCAAGTACTTCTAGGACTTTTTGGAAACCTAAGATCATGAGAAATAACTTTCATGTTCATCAAAAGTTGAGGAGAAACATGATTCTAGGTCAAAAGTGCCTTGGAAGTGAGTTGACTTTTGTTAACTGAAAAATATGTTCATTTGAGACCTCTAACTTGATGGAATCATAACTTGAGTTCCACAAAGCCAATGGATGCGTTCTAGTACTAAAATGAAAGCTAATAACATGCCCACAAGTCTCATCTTTATAAGAAAATCAGATTCAACTTGTATCTTGAGATATGTGGTCTTGAAGTTAGGCACTAAACAAAGGATTTTACACTGACAACCCTCTGAAAACCTAATTTAGTAACTTCTCACACTCTTGATTATTCTTAATTTGAACTTGAAATAACATTCTAGATGTCTCCACACAACCTCCCATGACTCCAATGACTTCAAACCAAGTCTCAAACTCCTTCAAATCCTCAGTTGACTTTGCACTAAGCAGATGAAATCCTAAAGGCACAACCCTTGACTGTGGCTTCTTGCACATGACATGATAACCTAGATGAGCTCCACAATGACTTCAAAAGAACTCAATGAGATTCTCCAATATCTTCTATCCATATCCATGAGCTTGTGATCATCTGATGATCCTCAGTTGACCTTAAAAATAGGAGGTAAGCAATGTAACGCCCCGATTCTGAATTTCCCATTATTTTGTTGAGTCTTTTAATTTATTTGGTTAATTGTTATTTTATTGTGGAATTATATGATAATATGTTAGGTGTGTATGTTGTGGTATTTTATTATTTGGAGAGTTTTGAGAATTAATTAGAGGGTGTTTTAGATAATCCTTGATTAGTAGTTATTTTGAGAGAAATATAATAGAAAGAGTATAAGTGGAAAAGAGAAAGAATAGGGAGAATAGAAACCAAAAGGAAAGAAAAAGAAGAGAAAGAAAGGAAGAGAAGAGAAAAGAGGAGGAAGAGGAGAAAAACCTAGAATCATCAAGAATCAACTTCTAAGCTTTCGATTAATCGGGTAAGGGTGTGAAACTTTATTATTCTTGCAATGTGTATGATTATGTGTGTTCTTGTTGGTTTAGTTTTGGATTGGGGAGAGTTTTACTCATTTTTCATTCTAGGGCATAATACGGATTTAATCGATATAACTCAAGTTTTTGTTGGTGAAAGTGAGATTAAGTAGTAGCATTTATGTCGGGTGATGTTAGGCTAAAGTGCTGGAATGAGTTGGGACTTAATCGGGTGAATCCAAGAGTTTTGGAGTGGAAGAACAGTGGGGAAATTATGAGTTCGCAGACACTCGCTAGCACGTTAGCTAGGCGAGCTGGTCACGAACGTTCGCTAAGCGAGCAGTAGCGAATAGGTAGCGAACGGTCCCAGACTTGGACAGAATGCATGTTGTGGTGTTTGCTGGTAGCGAATGGGGGTAGCGAAGGTTCGCTAGGGGTTCGCTGAGCGAGCGAGGTAGGGAACAAAGTCAGAGACTTCTGTTTGCCTTCGCGAGCTTGTTCGCTAGGCGAACAAGTAGCGAATACTCTCTAGGAGCTCGCTAAGCGAGCAGGGTAGCGAACGTGACAGGTTGTGTTTTCTTTAATGTTTCCATCCATGGTCAGATTTCCGACTTAACTTTGATTATTTCCTTGCTCGAGGCATCGATCATGCCGAGTTATATTGTGCTGTGGGTAGCCGTATGGCTTGAATCCTAGATTGTGAGATGTGGTCGTTTGGCAATTTCGTGCATTTGTTTGGATTAAATGGGAATGCATGGTGATATTAATGTGAATGCGTATATTTGTATATACTTGTATAATATGAAGAATGCATGAATATATTTGTAAACATGTGTGGATTCTAAGAGTATATTGAGTCGTGTTGCATGTGTAGCATCATGATTGCATTCTTGTGTGTCTGATCCCATGTAGGATCTGCAGAAATGACCGTGTGCCCTTGTGGGGTGTGAGCGATGGTTTATTTTTGGTTCCATGGAGAATCTGCAGAACAGTTGTGTGCCCTTGTGGGGTTTGAGCAACCAGATTGTGTGCCCGTGTGGGGTGTGAGCAATCCTGAAACATCGTGTGCCCATGTGGGGTGTGAGCGATGGGTGAACATCGTAGGCCCGACGGGAAGTTACTTCGGTAACGAGCGATGGTTCCATTTTGGTTCTTCAATTGAACCTGTTGAACGAGTCGGTACCGCATTTGCATCTGCATAGAGTCGTGAGTCGGTCTCTATGAGTTGCATTATCATCTTTATATGATGTTTTGATGAAATGAACGTACTTGTAAATGTTTAAGTGAAATGCTATGAATTGTGAAGCATGAATTGGTGAATGTGATTGATTATGTACGTGTACATTGTGATGTATTGTGACAAGTTATGGTGAGAAATATGAATTGCGTGTATGTTATAATTGTGTTTTATGATGTATATAATTTTATGCATTGTTTGTTATGATAATGTTTCTCACCCTTCTGTTGTTTTATAATGTTCTATGAGGCATTGCAGAGTAGGATGCTGGAGGTCTTTTGTGAAACGAGTCTTCATTTCTTTTGGTCAGATGGCTCTGATATGTAACACTGGGTAGTTAGGAATTGTTTTGATTCTTTTGTGATACATCTGTGTATGTATCTGCTACTGAATGTTTTGTAAACTCAACTGATGAATTGAATTAATCTAAATGATGTATATGATGCTTATGTTAATGAAGTGATTTCAATGTTTAGATGTTTCGCTTTATTCTAAATGTTGATATGTGGGTTTTAAGCGCTATGCTTTATTTTTAGTTGAGATTTACCCCTTTTGTTACATATCTTTATGAGCAGTTATTATTTATGTTTCGTTTCATGGATAATGTGACGCGCCTCTTTTATACCATGTTATAATTATACTCTGATGGAATTTTTATTAAGTGCCTAAATGATTTAATTGTTTATTTTGGGGGTATAGAAAGGGGGTGTTACAAGCAACACATACCAATTCATTCTCTCAAAGAGCTTTGACTGCCTTTTGGTGATTATAAGCACTTGATGACTTGAGTAAACACTCTTGCTTGAGCCTGGAACCCTTGATACCTTTCTATTGAATGGCACACGTCTCTTGATCCCCTGAAAAGGACAATGCTATGCACATGCAAGATGCTAAAAAAAATGAAATGAAACACAAGCCAAGTAAGCAAAAGGTTGGGCAAATTTTGGGGTACAACAACCACACATGTTCATTTTTGCTGACCAAAAGAATGAAAAGGTGTTGAATCAGTGTGTGTGCATGAAGTTTTTGGCCATTTTTGCAAATCAAACAAATGAGGCATCATGGGTCTGCATGGTTGCCTTAAATCCACCATATTTAAACTAAAATAGAAACCCTAGAGAAAAAAAGGAGCTTTCTGCGTGAAAGAAGAGAGAATCACATGAAATTTCAAGGGACTTTCCCATCTTCGAATCTCCCTTTTCCCAAGTGATTTTTTCTTTCTGAAGCTGGATTGGTAGTTCTGGGAAGATAAGGAAGCAGTTGGCAAGCTTTTCATCTCAACTTTGTGCTTGAACAAGGGTCAACAAAACCACTCAGTTTGGTAAACTTTCTTGTTTCTTCCACTCATAATACATATTGTTTGAGCTTGTTGGTGGTTCCTCTGAAGCCCTCTATGATTAGAGGCAAGTTTTGGTTGCATTTGAGCTTCATTTAAGTTGTTTACAGTTGGTGCATCATTCTTTCATGTCGTGATTTGAGGGCCTTGGGGTTGTTTTTCATCCATTTTGAGGCCAGATTTGGGTTCAGGGTGTCATTTTACATGGGGTAGGGTCCTTGTTTGTGAGCTGCGTGGACGTTGGAGGTATGAGCTATGGGTACCCCTCCTGGAGAAGACGACTAGAGCCCTAACTCTGGCATCTGGTCTGGTCTGAGGGGAAAGTTGATGTGGCATGATGACTTCTTGACCTGGTTGAGTTGTCACGCATGTATTTGTTTGACTTTGCCTGCATGGGCATTTGACTCTGACTTGGATTAGTGAAACTCACTGTTTCACTTAAATTGATGACATTTGGGTTTTAGGCTTAGTGAAATTGTTAATTGCACCCCTCTGTTTTGCCCATGCGTGCAGATACACTATTTTCAGTTCATGATTCATTTGTTGACCGCACCTTCCTCCCTTGGTTTATTTCATTTTATTTACTATTTCATTTTAATTATTTTAAAAATAGTTCCACATTTCCTAAAAATACAAAAAAAAAATCATCTTCTGACTTTTCAATGTGTTAACTTAATTTTCAACATTTTTATTTTATTTTTTCCATTTATTTTAATATTTTTAATGCAATTTATGATTAAATATGTATTTTGGTTTATACCCTAATTTAAAATTGGTCATTTGCCTTTATTATAAATCCCCTAGGACCAAAATTTCTCTCTCACTTAGGTGATGGATTGAGCTATTTTTTAGGGTTGATTTGAGGTTCTCATGATTATTTTTCATTTGTTTTCCATTGACTCTTTGTTGACCCTCGGTGAACACTCGATAAAGTGGAACACCTTGCCTTCTTGGATTTAATTGGTGGTGCTTTGAGTTGAATTTTGCCATAAGGTTTTGCATTCTATTTTGCACTAGATCCATCTTGCTTTGGGAATTTTATTTGGCATTTATTGGTTTTTTTTTTCTATTTTTGATGGATTTTTCAAATTCAAGTTGATTTCATTATGTTTACACATACTAGTCTTGACCTAAACTTTGGGATATGATCATGAGTGATCCCTTGAGCATCTCTTAAGCTTTGTTAGCTCTTGTTAACATGCTTGAGATGGTTTTTTATTGCTTAGGGGTCAAATATGTGTGTAACGTGTATCGCAAGTTTTCTTTGAATCATGTCTTTCCACTTGATTGAAGTGTGAAATAGTTGATTGAACTTTGGTTCTTCAATGTGACTTGATCAATCTAGTGATTGCTTTCCATTTTTGACTTAGAATTTGGATCATCCCCTTTGTGTTTCACTTCTTCCCAATTTAGTTTGGCACTTGTTCATGATGATTTGGTGTTGTTGAATACACTTTGAGTTTGTCATTAACACTTGTGTTTCTTTTGCTTGCTTGCCTGCTTTGTTTTGCTTGAGCTTTAAGAAAGTGTCGGTTGAGTTGACTATGACGTGGTGGCTTTCCCACATTCTTTCCTCCCTCATTTCTTTATGTGTGCTTCTTTGGATAGCACCTTTCATCCTTGATGATTGATGGTAATTGGTTGTAGGAGTTTACTTCTCCTATTTTATCTCATCCTTATTGACTTGTTCAAGTCATCTCTTGTGTTTGAGGCTTCTCTTGTGTTTGAGTCTTCTCTTGTATTTGAGTCTTGTTGCATTGTTTAATACATGCATTTATGTTTGCATTTCATCTTGCATTGACTCGTTTAAATACTTCATCTCTTTTCATTTGTGATTGAATTGCTACGTGTTTACTTGTGCTCTTTTTGCCATGATCCCTTAGGATTTCTAGTCACTCCATTTAAGCTGGGAGTGGGAGAGACATTAGGCTTTCAATCCTTTGCATGATAACATTAAGTAGTCCCCTTAGAGTCTTGTGTCTTCTCTTCTCATCTCATAACTCTCTTAAGACACTTAATAAAGGATAACAATTGATTTACGCTACGAGCCTTAAGTACATGAGGAATGATAAGTGGGGGGCCTCCTCTCACATTGTCTAGAGTGTTTAGCGTATGTCCTTTGGACGATATGCGACACATTCGCTCTTATGTCATAGTCTTTAGTGCAACATGAGTTACAAACTAACTCAATTCACTTCTTCTCATAAAAAACACAAACCAAATTCAAACCTTTTTATCATTCGGGATTGTTTCAAACCTAATTTTCAGAAAGAGTGTGTTAAGTTTTTGTTCTACCGCAAACATACATCGTCCCTAACTGCTAGAACGGAGATTTAACCCTACTCATTAAAACACTTGAACTAACCGATGGTCGTGTTAGCCCGAACTATGTTTGCTCTGATTTCTCATACCAGATGAGGATACGTAGGCACAAGACGGTGATGTCTTGACGAGCAACCTTCCCCCTTCACCCGTAGTTTTTCGAACTACGTTGACTCTGAATTTCCCATTGCACGAGCGAATTCATAGGCATAGGGCGACGACGTCCTATCGAGTCTGTTCTTTCCCTTCACCCCTGTTTAGAAGTAGCTTTAAATAGTTTTTCACCCATAGATTAGATAATAAGATAGGATCCCGTTGAGTACAACGGACGTGAGGGGTGCTCATACCTTCCCCTTGCGTAACCGACTCCCGAACCCAAGATTTGGTTGTGATGACCTTGTCTTCTCCCTTTTCGTCAGGTTTTCTTCGATCATTTCCTTTCCATCTCTTTTAGGATAAATAACATTCGTTGGCGACTCTTCTGTCTAGTTTGTCAGCCCTTTTTCGCAGTTTTGCGACAGCTGGCGACTCTGTTGGGGACTGAGAATTTCCCATCCCCTATGCGAGTCTTTCCTAGAGCTTGTGTGTTTATGTTTATGGGTGTGTATATATGTGCATATGTGTTGTATCTGTACTTTATTGCATTTGCATTTTATTTCCCGCACTTCATTATTGTTATTATCTGTTGTTGTGCTCTTGGGTGGGATTGTTCCATTGAGAGATAAGCTCAATACCCAGGCTTGAGTATATACATAGAATTAATGTGGAGAGTAGTGAGAACCTGTATGTTTGGCATGCACTAGTCCTCACGAAATTCGCATCCAAACGAGGTTTTCTTTGATGACATCCTATCCTGTGCATTGGGACAGTGAGCGGATGTTGGATCTTAAAACTGTCGAATCTAGAGACCGATCATTTTGAAGTCAGTTAAGTTAGGCCTCTTTATTTGACCATGATGCCAAACCAGAAATGGTGAATGTATCATCATTTTTTGAAAGTTTGTGACACTGACGACCGGATAGGATGTCAAACCTTATCAGATATTAGGTCCATATTGTTGTACCCCAAAATTTTCCCAACCTTTTCTTTACTTGGCTTATGTTTTCACTGCATTTGTTCTAGCATTTTAATTTTCATATCATAGCATTTGTTCTTGAAGCAGGGATCAAGGTTTTCCTGTGGCTCAGGACTCTTTTTCGCGCAAAAGACTGAACAACAAGCATCATCAGTTCCGACATTTATTTTGCCCAGCGATTGAGCGGTTGATTTTATTTTGTTTTGCATGATATTTCAGCTCAGGAGGTAACATTCAGCCATCTCAATCATTCTCAGGGTTATAGCATTCAAAGGCAAGTTTCAGAGGCTTATCAGGACCTAGAACGGTTGAAAACGGGCAAATGTGCAGATTTCCCTCCAAAAGGAGCCAAAATTCAAATTTCGAAGGTGTTAATCGATTAACCAAAAGGTTAACCAATTAACCAAGTCAAAATCAGGTCAAATCCAAATATTCAAGAGTTGTTAATTGATTAACTATATGGTTAACTGATTAACCAGTGCAGATTTTGCATCTGTACGTGATTTTTCAAGTAAAGCCACTTTGGGGTCCAATTTTGATCACTTGTGAGTTGATTTTTCACCAAGGGAAGGATCTAGAACCATTTTGAATTTTGGTTAACTTTCAAATCATTTCAAATTCCCTCCAAAATTTCCACTCATCACTCAAAAGCAATTTTCACAAACCACATTCCAAGCCTCATTTGGATCCTAGCCTAAGGGGTATTTAAGTGATCTACTCCAAACTTCACACATCTAATCCTCATAATTTCCATTCTCATTTCAGAATTCACTCTCACTCTCTCATTTTTCTCTCAACTTTCCATCTCTCAAAACCCTCACCAAAGCTCTTCTCACATTGAAATCCTTGATTCTCCATTGGAATCATTGATTTCTAAGAGCTAAACCTCCATCCTTGATCATCATCATCTAAATTTCTTCATCCAATTTTCGTGCAAGTTTGGATCTGAGTTTTGAAGTTGTTTGGAAGGAGCTTATTTGGATTATTTTGGCTTAATTTTGGTGGATCTTCATTTCTACTACAAGCAATCACTTGGATCTTGAAGGATCTCCGGGTTTCTTGCTTGGATATGCATAATTGAAGTAAATCAACACTAACCGAAGCAATTCTCCGCTTCGTAGGTTGGAATTCTTGATCCAATTTTAATTTTGAGCTTATTTGCATAATTAGCATGTGGATCTTCATTTTCTATTGATTTTGCTAATTTGATTCATATGATCTGTGATCTTGCTGGTTTAATGTGTTTAAATGTTGATTAGAACACTGTTTGCTGGTTTAAATTCGTGCATAATTGATTATGTGATAATCCAGATCATTGGATAAGTGCTTATGTGTTGAAAGTGTTGTTCTGTTGCTGTTTTTCTGCTGCTAGTACAGGGTTAACCGATTAACCCATGGTGTTAACCGATTAACCTTTGCGCATTTTAAAATTTTCAAGCATTTTTCAATGGTTAACCAATTAACCCCTGGTGTTAATCGATTAACACTGTGCCAGCAGGCCTGTTTTGCTGTTTTTCATGATTGGTTTGATATCGTTTCACTTCGAATCTTCATAGATCAATATGATGCATTAGGAGTGAGATGTTTTGGATATATGTCGTTGTTCTTGATCGTCTAATCATGGTTTTGTCGACATGCGTTTCGTTTTCAACTTGAATGCATACTCTCGTGTATGTCGTTCAATGTGATGTTTATCATTTGGTTTTGCATGAGTTCGAAGGATGATTCGGTTGAGACGCGTTTGTGGTGGCTGTTGTCCCACACTTTTTCCTCCCGTTTTTCTTCGGTGATTGATGCTTGAATGGTTGTAGGGGTCATGACTTCTCCCATTGCATCTCGTTTTTGGCTTGAACTTGTTTGAGCTCTTTTTGTTTGCTTATGTGTGCATTTTCTTTTGGTTCTTGCATTTTCATTTGCATGCTTAAGGTTGAGATGTGCTTGTGGTGGTGTTTACCCCACACTTTGTTCCTCCCTCACTTTCATTCTAATTGTGCATTATGTGTTTGCATATTGCATTTTTATCATGCTTTCTTCTTCTTCTTTCTTTTATGCCATGTTCCCCTAGGATCTCTAATCTTCCTTGTTCAAGGTTGATTATGATAGACCTTAGGCTTGAAACCATGCATGATACCATTAGGTAGCATTCCCTTTCATCCCAACTATAGGTATACTTTGTATGAGAACATTAGGTTGAGTCTTAGTCTCCCCTTTAGAGTGTGTCTCTCTTCTCATCTTCAAACACTTTCAAAACACTTAATAAAGGTTAAGGATTATTGTGCGTTACGAGCCTTAAGTACTTGGGAAATGGTGATTGGGGGGCTTCTCCTCAATTGCTTAGAGTGTTTAGTGTACGCCTTTTGGGCGATATGCGACGTATTTGTTCCTAGGTCATAGTCTTTAGTGCGACATGAATTACAAACAATAATCAATGCACTTCTTGTCTAAAAACAAAAAAACAAACTTCAAACTTTTTTATCATTCGGGATTTAATTTTGAAAACTTTTTTTCGGAAAACGAGTGTTGTTAAGCTTTGGTTCTACCAAACAGGCATCGTCCCTAACTGCTAGAACTAAGGTTTAACCCTACTCGAGCCTAAAACATTTTTGAACCAACCGGTGTTCTTGTTAGCCCGAACTACATTTGCTCTGATTTCTCATACCAAACAAGAATATGTAGGCACAAGACGGTGATGTCTTGGCGAGCAACCTTCCCCACTTTCACCCGTAGTTAGCCGAACTACGTTGACTCTGACTTTCCCATTGCACGAGGGAATACGTAGGCATAGAGCGACAATGCTCTATCGAGTCTCTTTTCTTTTCTTTTATCCCTAAGCCATAGCTTAGATAGTAAACACCCTTTTAGATAGACAACAAATCATGGATCCCGTCGAGTACGATGGACGTGAGGGGTGTTAATACCTTTCGCTTGTGTAATCGAATCCCAAACCTGAGACATGGTTGCGATGACCTGTCTTTTCCCGTTTTTGTTAGGTTTTCTCTGATCGTTTCCTTTCCCTTTTTTGGGATAAATAACGAACGGTGGTGACTATACTATCCTTGTCGGACCTCTTCGCAGCGATGCGACAGCTGGCGTCTCTGGTAGGGATAAACTCGCATCCCCTATGCGAATCAATCCTAGCGCTTGGTTTTTTTTATCTTTTGGGTGTGTTTATGTGTTGTACTTTATTTTCCCGCATTTACTTTCAGCATTGTATATATCAGTTTTGCTGTGCTGTTAGGGGGGAAATGTTCCATTGAGAGATAAGTCGGACCCGGGCTTGAGTACAAACATAGCATTAGAAGTGGAATGTAGTGGTGGACCTGCATGCTTTGCATGCACAAGTTCCCATGAAATTCACGCTCAGACGAGATTCTCTTTGATGATTTCTTTTCTGGCCCTTTGGGCTCGAGGGGATTTTGGATCTGAGGATTGTCGACTCTGGGGATCGATCATTTGTGATTCAGCTAAGTGAGGCCGCTTCGGGAGATTATGATGCCAAACCAGAAATGGTGAACATATCATTGTTTCTCGAAAGTTTGTGACGCTGATGAACGCATAGGATGCCAAACCTTGTCAGCGATAGGTCCATACCTGTGAGAGGGATTGGGTTATGCAGGAAACTTTGACTTTCAGACTACCCAGTTTTCTTTGTAGTGTGAATCTGTGTTCCTGATACAAGGGGTTTCTATCAGTCACAGTGCTATGTTCTTGTCAAAGTGGAGCACTGGTTCTTCTCGATCAACAACACAAAAATCTTGATCTCATGTTTGCATTTGCATTTGCATGCTCATTTCATTAACATGTATTTATGTTGCAGGTGCATATTTCCTCCTCTATTCTAGTGGTCTCATTCTTTTTGCCTGACATGGAGCCTTTGAAGAAGATAGTAGCATATAAGCTCCCAACTCTAGATGTTGGATCTTTATTGAGCTTGATCTCTGTGACTGACAGGAAAATGTTGGAAGACTTCAAGGAATCCTATGAGAAACTTCTGAGTGTCATATGCAAACCTTTAGTATATGAGATGAATGGTCTGTATGCTCTGCTACAATTCTATGACCCACAGTTAAGGTGCTTTGCTTTTTCGGATTATGTTTTGGCGCCTACCTTAGAGGAGTACTCTGTGTTGTTGAGGGTACCTATATTGGATCAGATACCATTCTATCACTCTGATGCCGAGCTTGATCTGGCTAACCTCTTTGCTGCTTTGCATCTTGATGTTTCTGAGCTAAAAGAGGGAATGACCGAGAGAAGTGGCATGCCTGGGTTCCCCTTATCTTTTATGGTTGAGAAAGCTCAACAGTTTGCCAAGGATGGTTGTTGGGTGGTGTTTAATGCTATTTTAGCTCTTTGTATTTATGGTATTGTGTTATTTCCCTAATCTGCCAGGTTTTGTAGACATAGATGCTTTCTATGTATTTGCTTCAGGGAATCCGGTACCTATGCTTATGGGTGACGTGTATCATTCTGTTCACTACAAGAATGAGAACCGGAGGGGAAAGAACGTATCTTGTTGTGTTCCTTTGCTGTATAGGTGGTTTGTTGGTCATCTCCCCAAGTCTGGTCCTTTCGTTACCACTGTAGGCACTTCAAAATGGTCTGAGAGGTTGATGGGGTTGTCTGCAGAGAACATTATCTGGTTTGACAGAGAACTGCTTAGTACAGAGATTGTTTATAGTTATGGTGGATTTCCTAACGTCCCGGTTGTCGGAAGGAATGGGTGCATCAACTATAACCCATATTTGTTGGTCAGACAGTTTAGATACGCGCTGAGAGGACCTTCTAAGGAAGAGGAGATACAAGAATCTTTGTATCTCACCGGATTGTTTGAGGGTGATACCTTAGCTAGAGTGGAGAGAGCTTGGAGTAGTGTTCATAGGAAAGGGAAAGCTTTTCTGGGGAAGAGTAATAGTAGGGCCTACGACCCTTATCTGACTTAGATTCGTGAGAGAGCTACCAAGTTTTTGATGCCTTTCCCGTCTTTAGAGCCTTCATATCCTCTCAAGATTGAGGAGCCTACCATTGTGGATATCCAGAAGTACAACCAGTTGTGGTCTGAGAAAGAGGAGCTTCGAAAGGCTAATGAAGAGTTAGAGAAAGAGATCATTCAGCTTCGGAGTGAGAAGATTGAAGCTGTGCACTCTTTCAGGAGCCAGACTGAGCTCGTGAACCGGTTGGGTACATATTTGACCAAGGAGACTAACTCTCGAGAACGTTTGGGCTTGGATCTAAAAGTTGTCAGTGATGTTCTCGCTTCTAAGAAGCAGGATTTGGATAGGGCTTATCTGGAGATTTCCAAGTTCAATGATCAGTGGAACGCTACTCTTTCCAAAAACATGGAGCGTGAGGATAAGTTGAAGCATCAGATTGCTAAACTGAAGACTAAGCTCAGAGCAAAGGATGGGAGGATTGCAGATGAAGCTTCACTCAGATGTGACAGTGACTGCAGATTGAACAAAGCTTTGATTACCTCGGAGAATTACAAGTTGAGGACTGATTTGAAGAAGTACAAGCTAGAGGAAGTCTTTGGTGAGGGAGCCTCAGAAGACTATGCTGAGGGTTTACAGATTACTATCAGACAGAGAGAGGCACTCATTCAGGGATTTCTCGTCAGACCCGACCATCCTGAGACACAGGAGCTGTTGGAGAAGTTTTGTGCTTGTTGCCATACTTGATGTCTTTCATTTCCTTTGTAGCCTGTTACTTATATTTGTATTGACCATCACCAGACTTGTTGGTTGAGGTCCTTTTGGTGATTGTTTGTACTCAGTTGTATGCATGTACATTGCCTGTTGGGCCTTTTCTTGTATGTATGAGGTGTTTGGTTATATGTTGGGCTATGGGTTCCCTATGTCTTGATGTTCGTGCAGGAACTAGAATCAGGGGGAAATTTCCCTGTTGCATATATACATGTATGCATTTGCATAACATTTTTGCATAGCAGGTGCAGCGGAACCATTTTTCTTAGCTCTGTTGGTTTGTTAAATTGTTTCAGGATAGACAGCCAGACTACTCACCAGTACACCACCAGAGGGAATCAGCGCAAAGTTACGGAACAAGTGCAAGCTGAGATGTAGGAGATGAGGGACATGATGGCTCAGTTTATCGAGCTGATGTAGGGTGTGGCACATGGCCAGGAACAACTGAGGACTCTGGTCCAGCCATTGATTGCTCGTGTTGCTAATAATGGTGTTCTTCATGGAGGTACTATTGATATTCCTCCTCGTGGTGATGGTACGCCACATGCTCATGCTTTATCCCTCTAGGCAGAGGCAACGCGGGTGGAATCACTGAAGTGGTGTGTGCTATGCATGGCAACAATGTTCCTAAATGGGATGAGGACCAGCAGGAGGACGCATTTTCTATGCGAGATATCAGTGCTGGGATACCATCTGAGGCTGATAAAAGGTTCAAGTTGATTGAAGAAAAGATGAGATCTTTCGAAAATCAAAATTCCATGGGACTAGACATGACCAATCTGGGGTTGATCCCAGATTTAAAAGTTCCGCTGAAGTTCAAAGTCCCTGACTTTGACAAGTATAAGGGAACTACTTGCCCAAGGGTCCACTTGCATTCTTATTACCGCAAAATGTATGCTTACTCGGATGACTTAAAATTGCTTATGCACTTTTTTCAAGACAGCTTGTCTGAACCCTCGCTTGAGTGGTATATGGGACAGGAGCCTGCTAATATCCGTAGTTGGAGAGACTTAGCCGAAGACTTCGTGAAGCACTATCAGTATAATAGAAACCTTGCTCCTAACAGGGTCCAACTTCAGAATTTGTCTCAAAAGACCGGTGAATGGTTTAAGGAATACGCCCAGAGGTGGCGCGAACTAGCAGCAAGAGTGCAGCCTCCGATGGTGGAGCGTGAATTGATTGATATGTTCGTTGCTACTTTTCCTGGTGTCTATTATGAGAAGCTTATCAGTAGCATGTCTGGTAGTGTTTCCGACTTGATTATCATTGAGGAGAGAGTATAAAACGGTATAAAGCTGGGAAAGATCCAATCTGGTGAAGTGCCCTCAGCTGGAGTAGGAGGTAAAAAGGTGTTCGGAAATAAGAAGCGTGAAGGCGAGACCAATTCAGTGTCTAGTTCCCGAAGGAATAGATATCAACGACCAGTGCGAAATCGTCAACAGCAGCAGCAGGATGCTAGTATCACAATTCCAGTTGTTCCTCAACAACAACAACCACAACAACAGCCGCAACAGCAGAATCAACAGGGTTATAGAAGATTCCAGGATTGAGGTCGGGTGAATAGACAATTCGACGCACCTCCGATGCCGTATGCCCAACTGCTTCAACATGATGCAAATGATGCAAATGAAATGCAAGTGTATATGACTTATACCAGTCATGTAAAGGTTCTTCCCTTGTACATAGAGTAAGAGCATGAGATTTTAAAATCAAGATTTAAAATCAACATATAAGATATGTAATATAATACAACCAGCTTATGAATCTAGGATACTGTGGCATGCATTGAGTAATATGACGTGTCAAGCAAGATCATCAAACACGTGCATCATGACATCAAGTAAGTGTTGGGAAATGATTGCACAAACATAAAACCAAATGGTTAATCATGAATCTCATGCATTTAATTATTTTCAAATTAAAAATCGAAAAGTCAAAGATACAAATCAAGGACGAGCCACGAATTGCGTGCGAACTACCGTCTTAAAAGATTGACCGACCTGTTAGATAAAGTTAGTCACAAACTCAAACAGAAATTAATCACATGAAACTAAACAAGAAATAAATTAGAATTTAATTCTGAGTTATAACCGAAACCCACAAGTTAATATCAAAACCCAAAATTAAGACTAAAAGGGGGACCAACGACGCCGATTAGTCGCTTACTTAACTATAGGTTTTAGGAGAATTAATTAATTTAAAGAAAACAATCCAAGATAAAGATCTAATTAATTTTAAAAAATCAAATCAAGATAAGAATTAATTAATTTTAAAAAAAAAATCAATGATATGAATTAATTAATTTTAAAAAAACAAATCAATGATAAGATTTAAAAAAAAAACAAATAAAAGAAAACCCAAACTGGGCCGTGTAACGGAAAAGGAGGGGTGGGGATGTTGGTAGCAGAACAATCGTGGGCTAAGCCAAGAGGCCCACCGAATCCGCTTCGAGAAAGCATAAGAAGAGTATTGCGGCGCTTCATTCTCTCAAGTCCAAATTTAGGGTTCTTGTCTCTTTCAGAATGTCTCTCTTTCCTTCAATGTCGTCCCCCCCCAAATCACTAAAATCAAATCCAAATCTTTCAAATCCCAACTGATGCACCCGATTTATGCCAAAGAGGACACCTTGCATGAATTCAGTGAATTCGTAATAGCGGTGTGTGGAGATCTGGGTGCGACTCATGGAGAAGAACGAAAAAGTTTGGTGAAGAGAACAAAACATGGACGGTGGTCCATGACGCGGTCTCATATTCGAAGGCTCTTTTTGTTAATCCTTACGCGTCTTTCATCATCCTCGTTTCTAGAAAAGGTACATGTTGGTAAACTTCGTGCGTCGTTATGATTGCTCTCCTTACTCATGTATGATTTCCCATGTTTGTGTTCCCTCCTGTTCGTATTCTCTCCTCCCTGTTTTGTTGTGTATCGATGTTCCCCTTTCTGCTCTTTTTTTGTGTGAATGTGTATTGGTGTGTATGTACAACTGCTTCTTCTCCCCCTTTGTGTGTATATGATACAACTTTATATAAGTTATGAATTGAATGTTGATTAATGTTGAGATTATTGTTTCTTTTAATTGTAATGTGATTAGGTTATTTGTCTCAGACATGTTTGGGACACCTTCAAAATCTCCTGTCCATTTCCTTCTTTTGAGGATCTCTCTCTTTTTATGGGCTTTAATTTTCTCGGGAACACAATGGTGGATTGGTGATCTTTGACATGTGAACACGTTTCCTTCATGATTCCAAAACCTTCCATTTTTGTATTGCTCAAAACGGTTCCATGAATGCATTGCCAAACTTGTTGCTTTCATGATGTTCACATTTTATAGAAATTAATTTTGTCTGATATCTGCAAGGACTGAAATAAACCGAATCGTGAATTTGTAGGGATTTTCCTCTGTAATGGATGATGAACGAGAAACTAAAACATCCTCCGAGTTGGTTGGAAAACTGAAAAGGATCTGCTGTCAATATAATGTTCTTCAAATTTGGAATAACGGTTGCAGCTGGATCTTGATGTGTGCAGATTTCCCGAGCAAACTTACAAGTCAATGCTTATTATTCTATTGGTTACCAAGTATCCGCTCAATGCTTCTCGTGAAGACTGTCTGGATTTATTTGCATTCAACAATGGTTAATGGTGGTGTTAGTGTATCACATAGTCGTTGTTGCGGTGAGAATAGGGTGTCAAATTATTGATTAATTTGAATCACAATCTGAGATTCACAACCGGTCTTTGATTTATCCGAAGGAAAGCTTAAAGAAGGAAAACCTATTTTGCATTGTAAACATAATGCGGGGAAAGATCTAGGGTACGGGGGTTGGTTAAGCCTAGGGAAGGTAATAGCATCCTAAACTTCTGTAGTACTCTACAGGAACCTCTTGTTTAAATGTGCTATTTGTTATATCTATTAGCTTATGCATGTTCCATGAATTTCCAGCTTTTCCAAATGGACGTCAAAAGCGCATTATTGAATGGATTCATAAATGGAGAAGTATATGTCAAACAACCCCCTGGTTTTGAAGATTACAAATATCCATCTCATGTCTTCAAATTAAAGAAAGCTCTCTATGGATTGAAACAAGCACCAAGAGCATGGTATGATCGACTTAGCAATTTCTTATGTGACAAAGGCTTTGAAAAGGGAAAAGTAGACAAAACTTTGTTCATCAAGAAAATAAAAGAAGATACTCTCTTGGTACAATTATATGTTGATGACATCAACTTCGGTTCAACCAACACCAAATTATGCGAAGAATTCTCATCCATGATGCAAGGAGAATTTGAAAGGTCAATGATGGGAAAAATGAACTACTTTCTTGGACTTCAGATCAAGCAACTCGAGAATGGGATCTTTATCAATCAATCAAAATATTGCAAAGAATTATTAAAGAAGTTTGATATGGACAATTACAAGACTTTATTTACACCTATGGGATCCGGTACATATGTAGATCAAGATGAATTCGGTATGTCAGTTGATTTCACAAAATATAGAGGTATGATTGGTTCCTTACTATACTTGACAGCAAGTCGCCCTGACATTATATTTAGCGTCTGTCTTTGCGCTCGCTTTCAAGCAAATCCAAAGGAGTCTCACCTGATGGAAGTCAAGCGGATCATGAAGTATCTCAAAGGAACAACAAATGTCGGCTTATGCTATCCTAAAGGTAGTATATGCAATTTAATTTGATATTCTGATGCAGATTATGCAGGCTGTAAAACTGATAGAAAGAGCACAAGTGGAACATGTCACATCTTGGGAAATGCACTAGTCTTATGGGCATGCAAGAAGCAAGCATATGTAGCACTTAGTACGGCTGAAGTAGAGTACATAGCAGCGGGAAGTTGTTGTGCGCAGATACTTTTGCTCAAGCAACAACTTCGTGACTACGGACTCGACCTGGGTAGCATTCCTCTTCACTGTGACAACACAAGTGCAATTAACATAACGAAGAATCCAGTCATGCATTCAAGGACCAAGCACATCGACATACGACATCATTTCCTGCGAGATCATGTACTTCAAGGAGATGTCGAGGTAACATTTATAGATACTCATAATCAGCTTGTCGATATATTCACAAAACCATTGGCAAAGGAATCTTTCTTCAAAATACGAAGGGAACTTGGAATTCTGGATGAAACTGACGTTGAATCATGAAAGAACTCCATCTGTGGCATTTTTCGCAAAATTTCACTGCATGCAATCGATTGCACCTCTGTGTCAATCGATTTCTCACTGTAAGTTTTACAAATCTTATTAATTTTTGAAGCAAGCAATCGATTGCACCCCTGTGTCAATCGATTGCACCCTGTAGTTTTTATCCAATTTCGTTTCTGTTTTTTAGAGCAATCGATTGCACCACTGTGCCAATCGATTGCACCTACTGTAAAACTGTTTTTCTCTTTCTATTTAATAGATCCATGAACTCTTAAACTTTCCAAATACCCTATCATTATACTTTTGACCTACCTATGACTAGCCATTACTACTTAATCCTAGTCTCAAAATCTTTGACCATTAACTATCATATACCCAAAGTCTTAATCATCAATACCTTCAACCACTCATATCCCACATTAAAATTTATCTCTTTTCTAAACCATTATAAAACCCAACCTCTTATAACCTTTTTTAACCATCTCTCCCAAAAACCAAAACTCCCCACAAAACTCTCTAATTAACCCTAACTCTCATTCCTTCATCATTTTCGCATGGCTTCACGCTCAAAGAGGAAGATTTCAGCACAAGACAAAGGCAAAGGTCCAACCTCCTCATCTTCAAAAACTCCACTTGTTCTTCAACACTTAGATGATGAACAAAGGGAAAAATTCACTAAGTACTTTCAGAAGAAGGTTGTGCAAACACCAAAATATGGTATTCTCTCATCATTCCCTAAAGAATGTTTTTCTTTTCAAGAAACTTTGATTGCATGTGGGTTGGAACCTATGATTTCCTCATCCAGGCCGTATTATCCGAATTTGGTAAGATTGTTCTATAGCAGCCTACAAATGGAAGAAGGCAAGATGGTAACATATGTTCAAGGAAAAAGAATCCCACTCCACTCAAAAACACTTGGTAGGATTCTGAATATTCCAACCTCTGGTGGGAGACTCTATGAAGAAATCGAAGACCTCTGGCAAGCATACAACAAACAAGAATTCTATTGGAGTGTTGGCCCTATGACTGAAGCAGAATTCCATGCAAAACATGTCAGATCCTTAGGCGGCATGGAACCTTCTCGAAACTCTTGGTCGGCAGGTATCTTTAACATTGATGATCAGCTGTTTCATTATTTTATGGTTTACATAATGTTCCCAAGAGTCGGAAACCATTGCATCGTGACTGATCTAAAAATACAAATTTTATATACTATTAAGCATGACATTCAAATAAGCTGGGCTTATTTAATCTTGGTTCACATGCGTGTAATCAACAAAAAATCCAAGTTTCTGCCATATGCATGGTTCATCACAAAGATTTTGGAACATTTTGAAGTAGACTTTGAAGGGTTTGAAAAGTGTCTCATGGACTCAAGTATCAACAAGATCTCAATTAAAAATGTGGACTCTCGGATGGGTGTCGAATACAACCCGGAAACCAAGACCGTTGTTTACCTTGGTGAAGGTGTGGCTGAAAATGATGAGCAAGAGGATGAAGACGATGATGATGTTCCTATTCCTTCTATAAATGACCCGAGTAACCAACAATTAATGGATTACATGACTCAACAGTTTGGAAATCTCAACACTTCCATCAATGACCAATACAATGCTATTCAAGAGTCAACCAACACTCAGATCACCAACTTCCAAGAGGCCGTCAATCAATAATTCTCCTATCTGTACTCTCACTTATACATTCATCCATATGATCCTTCAAACCTGGATGTCCCTCCAACTCGTCCATCACCTCTCCAGACAATATTTCCAAACCAACCAACCTTTGACCCCAACATGGATCTGTCATAAACTTTTTACTATGTGTTTTATGTTTCTTTTTAAGTCATTTATGTTATTTGAATTCTGTACTTTCTAGTTTCTTTGTACTGTTTTCAATTTGCAATTTGAATTTATGACTAAGTTGGTATTTTATTTTCAAATTATTATCTATGTCTATCATCTATATATTATTGCCTTAATCCATCTTTCCCTTCTTTTTGATAATGTTAGAAGGGGGAGAAGGATGTTACTCTTTTCTTGCTTATTGTCTTTCCTTAAGGTACAAATATACAAATACAAGGCTATTTCGAACCTCAATACAAATTCATAACTTCTCAACTTCACACATTGAGGGGGAGAAAAACTTGTCAACTTCACAAATTGAGGGGGAGAAAAATTTGCCGGAAAGAACATTGCAACAAAAGAAGAATGTTTTGTCATCATCAAAAAGGGGGAGAATGTGAAATCAAGATTCACTGAGATCAACATATGTTTTGATGAAGACAAATCACTTAAAGAAGGCAAAGATGATAAACCACCAAGCATCTGGACAAAGACACAACTTTAAGGATGTTTTCCTCAGAAGGTATAATGAGAACTTCCATTAAGTATTTAAGTCCTAATTGCTCAAATCATTAAAAATCGTTTACATTACTTTTCACACTAACACAAGCTTTTTAAATGAGAATTTTTCTAAGTTTTTGTAAGTGCAATCGATTGCACTCTTAGAGCAATCGATTGCATGATCAATATTTTAATTCTTTTTTTGCTTCTATTTCAGTAAGCAATTGATTGGTGCTTTGATGCAATCGATTGCATGCTTAAAATTTCTCAATTTTTCACTTCTGTTTTGAAGTGCAATCGATTGGTCTGAAAGGTGCAATCGATTGCTCTATTGAAAATTTGAATTTTCAAGTGTTTTTGTGAAGGTGCAATCGATTGGGCTCTTTGTGCAATCGATTGCTTACTGAACATTTTTGAAAAATCTTTCTGAAAAAATTGCATCTCTTCAATCGAATTTCTGTGGAATGTTTCCATTGAAACATGACAACTGTTCATCAATTTTTCTGGAGATTTGCATGTTTTTCTCAAGAGGTGTTTATGTAATATAAATACCTAACTCTTTCAAAATTCAAATAACCTCTTTCAATAAAAAAAACTCTTTAACATACTTTTCAATTTCCACATCTAAATCAGAAACAATTTTCACAAAGAATTTTCTGCATAAATTTCATATCCTTTGAAAAGAAAATTCTTGAGCAATAAGTCTTAGAAACTTGTGGAAATTCCTATTCAAAGAGAAGATCAATCTCAGCATTGATAAAAAACTATATACATTGTTACAAATTATTACAAAAATCAGATTGTATTTATTTCCCCTTGCTGTTCAGGATTATTGAAAGCAAGTGTGTGCATTGGAGAGGATTGTTCTCATTGCACTTAGTATTCAGATCTTAAAGGTGTTTAAGAGCCTTTGATTTCCCTATAGATTAGAAAGAAAGTTGTACACTAATCCTAACTATAGTGAAATCTCTTTCGAGTCGAAAGGGGAGTAGAGTACCCTCGGAGTGTAAGGGGAACCACTATAATTTTCTGTGTCTCTTTTAATTTCTGCCTTTACAAGTTTTCATAACATCACTCCGCTAAAAGAAAGTAACATAACTCTCTTAAAACCATAAAATTTCAAAAGAACCTAATTCACCCCTGTAATACCCCAAATTTTACCCTTTCTTTTTTATTTTTTATTTTTTATTTTAAATTCTTATTAACTTAATAAATTAACCTTTTAAAAAAAAGGTTAATTTATTAAGTTAATAAGAATTTAAAATAAAAAATAAAAAATAAAAAAGAAAGGGTAAAATTTGGGGTATTACAACCCCCCCCCCCTTAGGCGTAATTCTTACTTACAATAATATCCTAAACCAATCAATAAGGAAAATCCCCTTATGATCTTTACAAAATGAAATAAGATGACAATCCTCTATTAATCACTCTCTTGCTTCTAACAATCCTGGACAACAAGGAATTTCAACAATAATCTGAATTTTTACAAGTGTTTGGTTTTTGATAAAATAGGAATTTGAATAAGTATGAGTGAAACACAATTCCAATGTGAATTTCTTCCTTTTCAATATAACACTTCAGAATAAATAATCACTAAGTGCTCAAGAAACTCTCATCTGATATGAAAATTTTATGTAGGAAAGTTTCTAACAAATCTCAAAGTAATGCTATAGAATTACTATGAAATTTATATTGAAAGAGGTGTATTTGAATGATGAAAATTTCTGATTTTATAGTGTTTATGATACCTCTAGAAATCATGACAACCTTTAGAAAATATTCAAGGTCAATTGGAATTGATTTGAAAAAGGTGTGATGAAAATGTGCAATAAAAAGGTGTAAAAGCATTTCAGAATTTTTTAACAAATTTGCAGGGGCGAACATTTTTACCTTTTGAGGGAAACAGAGTTCCCTATTTTTAACGTATAGAAAATTTAAAAATATGAACTAGGTAAACATGTTTACCAGAGAGGGAAACAGGTTTCCCTTTTGCATTTCTTTAAAAAAACGGTTTGGCAGAGAGGAAGGAAACATATTTCCTCTAAAAGGGAAACCTATTTTCCTTGTCAAAAAATACAAGATTTGACTAAGTTAAAATCCAAATTTAAAAGTGAATCATGTAACATATTTTTTTAAACTTTAGAAGGTATGACATGAAATTTGTGAGTACCTAATGCTTATAAATAATGAATTTAAACATTGTAGCTTAGCATAATCATCATATCTTGATTAGGACCAATCTTATAATAATGAAGTTTTTCTTTACACTTTGATCACTTGAGAATCCTTTAATCTTTCCTTCTTTTCACTTATTTGTCTTTATCAAAAATATCATACACAATGAGGTTTGACTTCACACACTAGGTTTAACTAGATGACTCGTGTCAAAATTTGGGGTATGACACCAAGCACCTACTTGTAGGGGTGTTTATGGGTACGGGCCAACCCATGAACCCATGAACCCAACCCAACCCTTATTTTTATCAAACCCAATCATATGTGGATCCAATCCAAACCAACCCATTTAAACCCATTAGTATTTGGTTCGGGTACCGGGTTTGAAGTTTTAAATCCATGAACCCGCAAACCTAACCCTTTGATATGTCACACTATTTTTATTTTATTTTATTTATAAATTATCTAGCATAATTTTTACAATGCATTTTTTTTTAAATGTAACTATAGTTTTTATTAATAGTAAAAGCCTAAGTCTATATTAAATTTGAGCGATCAACTTTATTTATTCAAAGAGAGATATATCTTACATTTTATATTATACTTCACATCGTTTGTATATTTTTCTAACTTTATATGAATCATAAAAGAGTTTTTAGGTATTAACCAATAAATTTTATTCAAATTGAATACTAAAAGTTTGTGATTTTTTTAATGTTTTTGTAATATAAATGTGTTAATTATATCGATATAATTTATTTAGAATTTGAAATTTAGTGGATGATCCACGAACCTAACCCAACCCAACTCGTTGATGAGCAGGTTGGTTTGATTCAAGTTTAGTCTTAAAAGTACGGGTTGAACACTTAACCCAACTCAAAGAATATTGATCGGGTCGGGTATTTGATTTAATCAAATTAAACCCAACCCGCGAACACCCTTACCTCCTTGTTCTAGCACACAAGCCCTCAGTAAATCCTCCAAAGATTAGACAGTCCTCTCTATTTAGTTCTCCGTCTATCGATGATAAGCAGAACTCAACTTCAGCTTAGTACCCAAAGAATCTTGCAGACTCTCCCAAAAGCTAGATATAAATCTCAGATCTCTATCTAACATAATACTTGAAGGAATGCCATGCAGCTTCACAATCTCATCAATAAACAATTCAACCAGCTTCTAGAAGGAATAATTGAACCTCATCAAAATAAAATGAGTCAGTTTGTTCAACATGTCAACAATCACCCAAATTGAATCACATCTATTTGAAGTCTTCGGCAAACCTGTCACAAAATCCATGGAAATCCTATCCTATTTCCACTCTAGAATATTCAACAGTTGAATTAAACCAAAAAATTTCTGATGTTCAATCTTCGACTTTTGATCAGTCAAATAAGAATACACAAACTCAGCTACTTCTTTCTTCATTCCTGAACATCAAAATATTTCTTCAAGTCTTGATACATTTTTATGTGCACCAGGATGAATACTCAACACAATCCTATGACCCTCCTCAAGAAAATTATTTTTAAGCTTGGGTACATCTGGTACACAAACCCAATCTCTGAATCTCATCACACCATTCTCGTCAATTCTTAAGTCACTGCCCTTATCTTGATTGATTAGTACAAGTCGATCAACCAATCCTACATCGCTCTTATATCCCTCCCTGATCTCTTCAAGTATACCACTTTTCAACTTCAACATACCCAACTGCACACTATTAGAAGTACATGTGCAAAGCCTTCCTACTCAACACATCAACTACAACATTAGCCTTACCAAGATGGTAACTTAAGCTAAAATCAAATTTCCCTCAGTAATTCCAGCCACCTTCTCTACCTCATGTTTAATTCCTTCTTAATGAAAATATACTTTAAGCTTTAGTGATCAATAAACACCTCAAATCTGGAACCAAAGAGATAATGTCTCCATATTTTCAAGACAAAAACAACAACTACTAACTCTAAATCATGTGTAGAATAATTCCTCTCGTGAACTTTTAACTGTCGAGAAGCATAAGCCACAACCTTCACATTTTGTATCATCACGCCACCTAAACTCATCTTTGATGCATCATAATACACCACAAAGGACTCACTTGGATTTGGAAAAAAAATCAACATTGGAGCAGTCGTCAACTTCTTCTTGAGTTCTCGAAAACTTTCTTCATATTTCACATCTCAAACATAAGCTTGACCCTTCCGAGTCAACTGAGTCAAAGGTAATACTAATCTTGAAAAACATTTGATGAACCTCCTGTAATAACCATTCAAACCTAGAAAACTTTTGATCTCCATAATAGACTTTGGAGTCTCCCAATGTAACACAACATCTAACTTCGACAGATGAACTGCAATACCACTACTAGAAATCACGTAACCAAGGAAACTCATTTCCTTCAACCAAAACTCACACTTAGATAATTTTTCATACAAATTCTCCTCTCTCAACAACTGCAATACAGCTTCCACATTCTTCCTATGCTCTTCCTCAAATTTAGAATATATCAAGATATCGTTAATGAACACAACCACAAATATATCTAGATAAGGATGCAAAATCCTTTTAATGTACTCCATAAATGCACATGGGGAGTTCGATACTCCAAACAACATTATTGTATACTCATAATGACCATACCTCGTTCTGAAAGAAATTTTCAGAATGTCTCCTGGTTTTACTCAAATATGATTATAATTAAACCTCAAATCTATCTTAATGAACACAAAAGCATCTACTAACTGGTCCTTCAAGTCATCAATCCTTGGAAGTGGATACTTGTTCTTAATAGTCACTTTATTCAAATTTCAATATTCGACATACAACTTCATACTACCATCCTTCTTCTTGACTAACAACAGTGGCACACCCCATGGCGAAACACTTAGATGAATAAACTTCTTCACAAGAAATCCTCTGATTGCTTCTTCAGTTCATCCAACTCTGAAGCAAACATTTTATATGGATCCATTGACACCAGACTCGGGCCTTGTACTAGGTCGATGGAAAATTCCACCTCATTCTCTCGCGGTAAATCACTTATATCCTCTAGAAACACCTATGGAAAATCACTCAGAACAAGTAACTCACCCAACACACCTTTACATTTTTCCTTCATAGAAACTAATATCATAAACACTGCAACATCATCCTTTACAGACTCATTCACTTGCTTACTCAATAAGAACAACTTATCACTAACATTAAACTCTAGAAATAATACTGATTTGTCGAAATATGTTATATGAACTTTGAATCTTCATCTTCAACAAACTCAGGAAACAACACTGATTTATCCAACAACCTACAATCTTGCAAACAGTGGCACGACAAACCAACTCTCTACACCAGAAACATCTCAGAGAAGTAGAAGCTTCTCCCCTACTTATTTAAATCTAGCTTCTGCATACAAGCGGCAAGAGAAACATGCAAGTACCGATAATGTTTCACACACATGTCGCATACAAAGACCTGTTATGATACATCTACGTAACACCCTAAACCCAACGTACATTTTAATATGGAATTTCACTAAATAAAATGCAACCATTCAGGGTGCCATGTATAACATAGCAATTTAGAACATTTCATTGCATGCTCACCTTCACTTAGAGTATCATCAAAGAAAAATCATTATTAAATCAAATAAACACAATATTGCACTCATAACATTTAGTCTTATAAACTTCAAGTTTTATAACGCAATTTATTCAACTCACAACAAATTTGAGATCTCAACAAAACATAAATAGTAACTCCAACAAAACAAAACAAGTGAAAAGCAAATGTTCCCAGCCTGATGTTACATGATAAGAGCCAGACCTTACTTAAAAAATGATAAACTAATGGAAGTCACTCCAAGAGATATCTTCCGCTTATTTCAACAATGCTACTTCTGAGTATCTGCAAGTTGTCCATGATGGACAACATTAAAGAAAATGGGTGAGAATACAGTTCAATAATTAATGATGAAAATAAGAGGGAGTAGATTATCACATAACAACAACATACACATTACTCAATCAACACCAATATATTAAGTATTCTCATCTAACAACACATCAACAACAATCAATACAAATGCAACACATATGAAATGTACTCAGCACCAACTCAACATGCATATGGTACCAAATTTGAACACTCAGGTTCATTTTGCTCCTAGATCCCGACCATTGGATCAGATTCCCTCTTGGGTCCAGAGCACACCAAATCGCTACCATCACCATAGGTAATGCTTCACTAATCCCCCATAATAGTAATTAGCTACTCACACCCGATCCATCACCATAGGATCGAGGCTCACCAAAAAGAATTGAAGTTCCAACAACATGAATGCATAAACTCTCAACATGCAACAACAACACATACACATTGGCCCTTATTGTGACCCTATATGCCACTAATAACATAATCAACATAAACATAACATATATATAATAAAATATGCATCATCTTTAACAATCACCACAATTATGCATGCTCAACAATTCATTATCGACACATATAAGCATCTTCCACACAATGTTATTATAACCACACCACTATAGCAACATCATCAATATTCAACATTTACATAACTAACCAATTGTAATTAACTTTCTCAGCATCATAACATCATCACAAGATAACATCAACAATTATACAAAAATCTCATCAATTATTTATGTTATCATGACAAAAAGTTTGCCAATGAAACTAATTTCATTTGATAGTAAATTGCTTTAGCTTTCCAAAGCTTCAAACTGTGTCTCAATCTGAGTCTTGAAACTTAAGTTACGATGATTTGAGTCGCAAACAATAACTTTGTGCTGCCAAGCTTGCCGGATGAGCTGGTGGTGAGCTCTGGCGAGACAATTTAGTAATGAAACACCGTGTACTCGCCTGTAAAAGACCCTGTGAGACCAACTCTCTTGGGGCTCCCCCGACAAAGCTAACAGAATCCATAAAAATTATTTTGCATTGAAGAACCTCCAAACCTTCCCAAATTCAATCCCAAACATTTAGAAACTTATAGCACATGAATACCACACAATAGCATGTTAATTCCTATTAATCTAACATTTTATTACACTGATTAAAAATCCCAATCTCATAACAAACTCATGTTTATGAACACATAGCACACAAAACAATTACCCCAAATAAAGTACATAAATTTGCATGTAATCGTGGCATAAAAACATAATTGAAATCATGTTATTCATCACATTCTTCATAACTGAGAGGAAGAACAAACCCTATCGGAGGTTAAGGGTGCCTTCATTCTACCCCTCATGCTTGAATACCCATTAGAGAAGCGCATCTTACCCTTATCTTGATTTCCCTAACAAGCAATGAAATTATCCCTTGAATTTTTCTCCTTCTACCTCTAGCCAACTTTGTCTCCTCCTCTTTTGTTTCCAAATTCTACGTACTATAAAATTATCCCTAAACCTAATTTTATCTCATAAACTTATACTTATGGTTAAACTTCTCAATTTTATGAACTTGGCTCAACTTAAAATACTTTTTATTCCTTCCTCCCACTAATTTTCCTAGATTCTCATATTTGGCTCAATCACTTTATTTTTCTTATTTTTATTAAATAATATAAAAAAAATTATTACTTTGCTTAATAAATATAATTCTAAATTATTTTGTAAACCCATTACTATTTTAACATGCCTTTAATTTAAGGACTTACACCCCCACAAACATTCTAACAAATAAATAAATTAGTAAAATAGACATAATTAATCAATAGAATACAATAAAATTTCCTATACAAAAACTGGGGCGTTACATAGGTTGTTATTTCTTTTTCATATGTTTCTTAAGAATGTTTCTTTTCAGAACCAACTTTGTAAGTTGTATTAAGCTCGTTATGAGTTAAACCTTTTGTTTGTTGAACAATAAAAAGTTAATATGAGATTTTTTTTACGTTGAAATGGTGTGTTGTTAAGTGCCTTATTTCATTATGTGGAAACATGTTTAAATCTAATTCTTTGAATGATCAATTTAGAAGAAGATATAATTTTTTGTTGTAAGAGATCCAATAGCAAGTGAATTTTATAATAAAAACAGTTTCACGAGTAGGATAGAGATATTCACTCATTTAGTTTTCTTAGAGAGAAGAAACTATAACTATAACGAAATTTCAGGAGACAAACATATATATCCTTAGGTTATAAGTGAGACTATGATATTTGTTCCCTTTCCCTAATGTGCATGCTTTTGATGTTGTATAAATACACCTCTAGATCACTCACGAACCTTTTCTGGCACGACACTTCACATCATAAATACATATTTACTTCATGCATAATAATGGATCATATCTCAACTTACACTCTCTTGATATATTTAGAACATTCTCTCTGCAGTATTAAATAACTGATTTAAGAAATACTGAACTTGTGACAATTCATTATTTTTTTCTCTTTACTCTTGCTCATGCTTAATCTCTAAAAGATAGTTACTTATACAAATTAACCTAAGTTACTTCCACTCCCTATGAGTATGATATCCTTACTTTCTATCACTTTATACTTATAATGAACATGTATAATTGCATGTAACACATTTGAAAGCAACATGGCCCCAAGAGAAAAACATGCTTTGCGAGTAGTGCATTCTGATGTATGTGGACCATTTAAAGTACCTTCACTTGGAGAAAATAAGTATTTTGTGTCATTTACGGTTGCGTTCACAAGAATTGCATGGGTATCACTCATCAAGTTTATGCATGAGGTGTTTGGTGTGTTGCAGAAGTTCGAGGTGAAGGCTGAAAGACAATGTGGTTAGAAGCTAAAAATTACTAGAACTTATGGTGGAGGTGAGTACAACTCATCAGAGTTTAGAAGGTTCCGTGAGGAGAATGTTATCGAGCATGGGGTTACTGCTACATAAACTTCTTAGCACAATGGTCTTTTTGAAAGAAGAAACAGAACTTTGCTTGATATTACAAGGAGCATGCTGAAGGAGAAAAAGCTTCCTCACACCTTGTGGGAAAAAGTTTTTGCCACTGGAACATATGTCCTCAAAAAGTGTCTAACCAAGAAGCTAAAGAAATTCGTTCCTTTAGAGAAGTGGACTGGAGATAAGAAAATAGTGAGCCATCTAAAAGTGTTTGGTTATGTCTGTTATAAACATGTCCCAAATGCTAAAAGAAGGGAGTTGGATGACAAAAGCAGAGTCATGATGCTATGAGGGTTCCATAATACATATTCTTATAAGCTTTATTGTCTTATCACTAATAATGTTGAATTCACCATAAATGTCATTGTGAAGGAAACAAAAGCATGGGATTGAAACAAGTCTCAATCCAACTCTGGTACAGTGTTAACACCTGAGTTAACTTCTGAAGATATTTTAGATTCTGAAGGAGAATCTGCCTCTAAAGGAGATTCTGCCTCTGAAGATGAGGCAGAGTCTAAATGTGACTCTAATATTGAAGATGAGTCTGAAGGTGAATGTGATTCTGATCCAGATTCTAACGATGATCCATACTCTAATGGTCATGCCTGTGAAGGTAGTCTATCAATTGATATTGTTCCAGCATCTGAAGAAGATTCCAATAAAGTTCAGAGACCATAAAGAATTAGAAAAATACCAAGAAATTTAAAGAGTATGACATGTTGCAAGATACTGAGATAGACTCTGAAGGTGAATTCATTCAGTGTGCCATGTTGGTAGACTTTGAATTAGTATGTAATAAAGAAGCTCTTAAGAATACAATGTGGCTGAAGGCCATGAAAGAAGAACTTGAGGCTATATAAAGAAAAAGACTTAGGAGTTGACTGAGCTTCCAAAGGAAAAGAAATCTATTAAAGTGGAAAGGGTTCACAAGTTGAAACTGAAGCCAGATTGATCAATTGGAAAACACAAAGCAAGGTTAGTAGCTAGAGAGTTTCTATAAAAATCTAGATTATATTACTTTGAAGTGTTATCTCCTGTAGCTAGACATGAAATAATAATACTGATGATTGTTATAGCTTCTAATTGGAACTAGTATATGTCGCTACTGCGAAAATCGGCGCCGGCTGAACAGAAGAGTCGCCACCGTGCGTTATTTATCCCAACGGAGGGAAAGGAAACGCTCGAAGTAAACCTACCGCAAAGACGGGAAAGGAATGGTCATCGCAACCAAATCCTGGATTCGGGAGTCGGTTACGCAAGGGGAAGGTATTAGCACCCCTCACATCCGTCGTACTCGACGGGATCCACGCTTGTTTTCTAGTACGGATTGTTATTCTACCTACTCTACAGGTCTGGGTTAAAAAGAAAAGAAAATGAGAACAGAGACTCGATAGAGCTTCGCCGCTCTATGCCTACGTATTCCCTCATGCAATGGGAAAGTCAGAGTCTACGTAGTTCGCCTACGGGAAGGAGGGGAAGGTTGCTCGCTAGGATACGGCATCCTATGCCTACGTACTTTCATACAGAATGAAAGATCATAACAAACGTAGTTCGGGCTACGGAAGACACAAATTTGCCTGTTTATCTTTTATCCTTCTGAAGCAATTTTCTCCTGATTACGGGTCCAAGCGGACAAAAATGACACTTTGATGTTTGTTTGCAGTCTTTTACGCAAGAACTGTTTTTTATGATGTGTGTAATCTCTGACGCACTAGAGACTATGACTTGAGAGTGACTACGTCGCGTGTCACCCAAAGGGTACCACACTAAGCAGCTAGACTACTGGAAAGAAACTCTCCAGCAACCCTTTCTAAAATCATCAAGCCCGAAAGTTCAGAATGGAACCTGGATGAATGACTCAAACGGCGAAGAATCTGGATCTTAGATGAAGCCTGGAGCAACTTTTGGAAATTCTTGTTGAAGTTTCGAAGATCTACGGCGGCGATGTCGTTCGCGTGACGAAGATCAACGAAGATCTTAACACTGAAGGAAATTTGATGACGTTCTTTGAAGAATCTGAAGAAAATTTTTGAACGGACGAAGAATCTTGATGAATCTTGAACTGCGGAAATCTGGAGATATTGATAAACGAAGAAGATCTAGGCGAAGATCGAAAGAAGTTCTGGCAATTCTGGAAAAAAGATGATGAGTACTGATGAAGTTCTTGGTCGCTTGAAGATACTCTGAACAAAATCTCAAATACTGACGGAGTTCTTGGCAAATCTGGCAAGCGATGAACCGGATGAAGGCGATGAGTGAAGATTTGCGTGAATGTTGGTGAAAATTGCAGATTCTGGTGGTCTTGACGAATTCTCCGGCGAGGGATTGAGGAACGATGATGATGGAAAATTGATGATGAGATGAAAATTGGTGAAATTGCAGTTTCCGGTGAGTTTCCCGGTCTCCAGCGACGGTTAGCGGCGTTGAGGACGGTGGCTGCATGCACTCCGGCGAGGGGTTGCTAGTGGGATACACGTGTGAGGCATGCTGTGAGGTGTGGCGGTGGTTGAGTCAGAAGGGGGCGTGTGGCACTGAGAAAGAGGGAGAGAGAGACGTGTGGAAGGAGAAAGAGAAAGTGGGGTCTGTGTTGGCAAAGAGTGGTGAAGTGGCTGAACCCGGAAACACACGCGTGGCAGTGATATTTAAAGGACACTTGGCACGAATACTGGACTTTGACTGGGCTTAAATCTCTGGATAATGTCCCACTAATAATGGCTATCAGACTCTGATTAAAGAATTAAAATGTGATTAATGATTGATTACATGATGATTAAACGAAAAACAAATACTGATGAATTAAAATGAACTAACTACAGGACTAGAACACATTAAAGCAAATTAATAAACTTCAATTAAAAGATTAAACTAATAAAACGAAGAAAGAAAACTAAACTCAACAATTGATATCCAATTAATAAAACTAGCTCTAGTAAACTCTAATAAGAAACTATTAAACCTAAACAATATCTAATTAATCTATACTAACAATCCTCTAATAAAACTATTCAATTAAAATCTATCTAAAATCTATATTAACTCTATTTAAAATCTAAAATAAAATTCTATTAAAGTCTATACTATTCTAATTCAATATTAAAATCTATAATACTATAAAAGAAACTAAATTCTAAAAACCTATTAAATTTCTAGACAAAGATTATAATATCCTAAAAATGCTATTAAAGCAATTAAAACCAATAAAACGGAGCGCGAGACCAGACCGAAATAAACGGTAAACCCCGGACACCGAAATATCTTCAAAACCCACAGTGTAAGCTGAAAACGCCGAGGAGCGCCCAACTTCCCGAAAATGAAGCTCCGATCATCAGGACTGGTCTGAAACGTCCGAAAGTGTGAAAACAGGGCTGTAATCCCGATATTATCAGTATGATTATGAAAGATGCAATGCATGAGATATGCGACTGCGAATGCAAAAAAAGTGAATCGAAACGTAAACCAGGCATGGGAACCGGTTGGTCAAATTTTGGGGTGCAACAGCTGCCCCTATTCAAACGGCTTGGACCCGATTGGGTGAAGAGCGAACGGCTTTCAAACATTCGAGGTACGAGATAGTTGAATACCAAAGAAACCCTGAAATTTGCCAACCATGGAGATAAACTGTAAAGCTGCTTGAGAAGCAACGTCCAATGACTGAATCTGATTGTCACGGCAACAACTGGTCAACTATCTGATACAATTTTGATTTCAACCTCAACCACCTGTGTGACGCCACAGGTATTGAACTATCTTCGCAAAAACACTTCCGTCCACCATTGGGCTAACCTCGTCCCTACTAGGACCCTCATTTCGCCAATACGAAAGAAGATATATGCTGGGGATAAATGATCCCTGAAGAGTAATCAATCTGGTCTATGTCAGGACTTAATATTACGGAAAACTCCCAGCGCTTTCGCTGGGGAATCATTTTTGTTTAATCACAGGGAACTCATCTGCCTATCCCTGCAGGCATATCATCTGTCTAAGCATAGGAAACCCCATTCGTCTACTTCATACGGGAAAAGTCATCTGCCTGATTACAGGAAACTCCATCCGCCTGCTTCGTACGGGAAAAGTCGTCTGCCTGATTACAGGAAAATCCATCCGCCTAATTCATACGGGAAAATTATCTGAATATCGTTTCTCCATCTACCTCTGCAGTAGCCAACTCCGTTGGTCCCAACCCGAAAACGACTCTGGTGAGGAATCTACTGGGGACAGTAACACGAGGAAATCCCGGCGACTTCCTTGGGGAAAATACTTTTGTCAAATATCGGAACACCACTCACACACTCTGTCTATCATGGTTGAATCCTCTATCTGGATACCGGAAAGTTCATCCGCCTGCTTCATACGGGAAAATACATCTGCCTGATTCTTATAGGAAAGTTCATCCGCCTGCTTCTTATGGGAAGACATAACACATCTGCCTGATACATACAGGAAAGTTCATCCGCCTGATTCTTACGGGAAAACATAACACATCTGCCTGGTTCATACAGGAAAGTTCATCCGCCTGATTCTTATGGGAAGACATAACACATTTGCCTGGTTCATACAGGAAAGTTCATCCACCTGATTCTTACGGGAAGACATAACACATCTTCCTGGTTCATACAGGAAAGTTCATCCGCCTGATTCTTACGGGAAGACATAACACATCTTCCTGGTTCATACAGGAAAGTTCATCCGCCTGATTCTTACGGGAAAACATAACACATCTGCCTGGTTCATACATGAAATTTCATCCGCCTGATTCTTACGGGAAGACATAACACATCTGCCTGGTTCATACAGGAAAGTTCATCCGCATGATTCTTACGGGAAGACATAACACATCTGCCTGGTTCATACAGGAAAGTTCATCCGCATGATTCTTACGGGAAAACATAACACATCTGCCTGGTTCATATAGGAAAGTTCATCCGCCTGATTCTTACGGGAAGACATAACACATCTACCTGATACATACAGGAAAGTTCATCCGCCTGATTCTCACGGGAAACACATAACCTTGGATATAGCTTCCTAGCCTGTTCGCGGTAGTAGCCTACTCCATTGGGGATATTCTGAAAATAACTACTCGACACCCGTTCTGACAACAAGTGACCACTTCTGAATTTTGATTCATGAAACCCTGAAATGCTGCCGCAACAGCAAACCTGAAGAAAACACTTCGCTGATCGGATAAGAGAAACTTCAGCCAGTAACTCTGTGGGGAATGACAACAAGAACTATGTCACCATATGTCTCACGGCGAGACCTCTATCATCTGGTAATAGATCTGGGATAGAACCCCATACTCCTGTTGAGAAACACACTTGAAAAGCAAAAGGTTGACCAATCTGATTTATGTTTCAACATGCGTATGTTTGGCAATGGCGTAACGCTCCATACGGCATGGAAATGCTACGCGTTTTTTGGGTAGATGCAAACATGATAATGTATGCAAATGCAAATGCAGGTTCAGGCTGCTGGGGAAACTCTGACAAGCTTGCTTCAACACGGCTATTGAGGACAAATACTACCCTGTTGGGGACGAACGGATATCGTGAAGTATTCTGGCAAAATAAATGCCGAAACTACAACTAGCTCTGCCGGGGAGAAATCACACATCAACTTCTACTGGAGGAAAGAATAACACCTGCTGGGAAGACTAACTCGACTGGGGGAGAAGCAACCCTTCTGGGAGACAACTGTCTGGGTACAGATTACGAACTCGGAACTACCACTCTGCTGGGGATAATCATCCTGACGAAGGCATGACGATCTGTGGGGAGAAAGAAAACCATCCTCGATGGGGATAATCCTTCTGACCTTACTATCTTGGTTGTGCGCCATGGAAACCCTCCCAGCTGGGGATTGAGCACGCACATCTTCGACTCTCTAGGGAGTATAACCCCTGCATGGGACACTGATCTTGACTTGCTGGGGATGTCCTGTGGGAAACTCCCATGGGAATACTCTTCTGGGGGAAATAATTCCCTCCCTCGGGAAGGGATAACGTCATTCCAACTCTCTGGGGATAAGATGCGCCTGGCCGAGGAATGACATCCACTGAAATCATGCTCTTCATCATGAGTTCCATCCACCTTCTCGAAATTTTGCACCAAAAATCAACCTGCCCCAGTCTGAACACTTCGTCTTGAAAGGAAAAGCTAGCCATGGTGCTACCTCACAATACCTTGCCCCTGAACCGGCACCAACTTCCTGATAAAGACTCTTCGATTTATGTACCCTGACGGTTAGATATGAGCTGTTTCTGCACGTCAAACCCAAAAGGATGTCCCAAAAAAATCTTTTGTTCTTAGGGTGATCTGCCCCAGTCTTGCAATAATCTTTTACCCTTGATTGGTCGATTCGTGAAGCAATGCCCCTAGCTGTAAGAGATCTTCCAAATCTCGACCTAACTTCCCCAGATTAACTGATTCATGGATGGCTGACTCCCACTGGGGATTAATTGATATATCCTGTCCCGGCTCACGAAACATTCAGACATTCTGCATTCTATCCTGATCAGACTTCCCACTATAGGAAACTTTCCTGCTGCATGCGCTTACTCACAAGTAAAAATAGTTGTTCTGCATAAACGATATATTAAATGCAATGCATATGACAGTTCCAAAATCCAAGTCTGTTCACTGGAAACAATTTTGCGACATGTAATGAATCAATTGTCAATATTAATGCTGATAAGAGGAGCCCTTTTAGGAATCAGTTTCGATGCGATCTTTACCGGAGTATGCTCTCGAACTAAACCTGTTTCAATTAGGACTTTTTCGGGTTGTAACATGGTCAGGTTCACGGTTAACAAGGAAAGATATAAGCTCAAAGTTTATTTCGACCCACCCATTCTTCGTGATGTTCTCCAATCCTATGTTCAGCTAATTTGACTTCAGCGTTCACCTATTAAAGGTGGAGTGATAGTTCAAGAAATCATTCTCTTTCGAAGTGACATTCACTCTCTTTTCGTCTTTGTTTGGGCACCGGTAGCCATACGATTTTGTTCTTTTCCGAGGATTTTCTTTCGTGATCCTTTCTCGCTTTTCATTTCTTCGCTTTTTCGTTTTCCCCTAACTTTTGCCTGGACTAACTCCTTTGAATTTCTTCGTTTTCGGAGTCCAGCGGGGTACCCTAATTTTTGCCTAAGTCGCTTGCTTTCAAGATTCGACTTGGCAGGCTTTTTCTTTTCGATTTTTCTTTTTTTTCTTTTTTTCTGAACAAATCGTATGGCCTCGGCTCGTATGACTTGTTAAAGAGTTTGTGACTGTTTCACTCCTGATCGGCCAGGTTTAACAATCATGGTTTTTTAGGTACGACCTATAACGACGTGATTGACCCTCGAACGGACACTCGTTTTGTTATTTGAACGCTTAGTCAAATTAACTGACACCTACCCTGCCCCGGGTTAAGATTGAGGGTTTTTCATTTTCAGAAAGAAACTCCTACTACTAGGCTCAAAGGGGTTAACAAGGGATTATCTTCCTTATATCTCCGGTGTTTGTGGATTTGAAACAATGCCTGTATATCGTCAACAGGTTTTTTATCCAAGAGCATACAATCAGAAGTTCTTTCTGTCATCAGTCTCGTCATCCTCCCCGGACTCCACTTAACAAGCGTTTGAAATAAATGAAAACACCAACAGTGAACATGACTGGATTAATTTAAAACATGCATATTTATTTCATTTATCAATATCAGTTGAAAAAACAACAAGTTTTACAAACGAAATTTGCAATTGAACAGAAAGGCATCTACAAATGCAAAGACATGAACAAGATAACATGAAAAATGCCAGTGCCTCAGAACCGGACTTCTTGCATCCTGACTTATTGGCGAGTCAAACATCCTCAGAAACAATTGTTGGAGGTAGCCTGCTACTGTCTTGACCTGCTTTCCCCGGCTCGACCAAATTTAGGAACCTTTTTCGTCAACCCGACCTTTGCTTGTCCGTGGCCCTGCACCACATTGGGGACCCTATCAGAAAAGCTGATAGCCTTGCCGTCGATCAAACCTTGGACATTATGCTTGAAAGCATGGCAACCCTCAATATCATGTCCGGGTGCCCCGGAATGAAACTCACAATGCTTACTGGCGTCGAAACCAAATGGAGGTGCGCCCGTTGGTGGGGCCAACACTCTTTTTTCAACAAGGTGCAACCCTAACAAGGTCTGAAAGAGTTCAGCATACGTTGATGGAGGTGCCTCAAACACCCTTTTTGGCCTCCCCTCCTGAATTCTTCGCTGAGTCGGATACCGGCGTTTCATGCGCTGCTGGTTTTGATCAACCCGTTCCTTAGGCTCATGCACTGTCATCCTCAAATTCAGCCCAGGCATTGGCAACTGATGTGGACCTGGGGATTCGGTTTCCAATGATTCCAGGATATGCCTTGATTCTTTTGCAACTTCCGGTGAGGAGATAGGAATATCGATCCCTGAGACCTTTATACCGCCCGACACAAATTCAATTGCCTTCTCATCCAGCAAATCCTGAATCTTCTGCTTGAACGACTTGCAGTCTGCGACGTTATGCCCTGGTGCACCGGCGTGGAAGACACAATGGGCGTTCACATCATAGCCTGGTGGTGGCTGCCCAATCAATGGCGCCAAAGTGCGGGGTTTAATCAGTTGAAGTTGGAACAAAAGTTGCGCCAACTGATCATAATCCACCGGAATCTCATCAAATACCCTGCCAGAGAACTTCATCCTTTTACCATACCCTCTTGAGTTATCCTGAGAAATCAGTCGCGCCTGTCGACGAGGAGAATCCCGAGCTTCGAATTGTGTAGAGGGTCTCTTAGGCCTATCATGCCTGGGCACTGGTTCTTCCGACCCCTGTGTGGCAAGTAAACCGACCGCAGCTTCGGACATTTGCGCACATTCTCTTCTGAGCACATTCCTCAATATTTTAGCCATCAATACTACCTGAGCCTTCAATCGGTAATTCTCTTCTTCGAGCGTTTCTTGATTCGAGCGCAACGCGTGCATGTCCTTCATGAATTGCCCCAGTTGGCCTCGAACTTCAATTAACTCAGCTTGAACATGCTCCATGTCTATCTCTGTAAGTCGGCGTTCAAACCCCTGGAGGAAACCCTGACGGGCATGAGGAGGGATATCAGAAGTACCATCATTAGCCTGTGCAATCAGAGGTTGTACAATAGCCTGCAGCTGCTCCTGGCCCTTGGCCATGGTTTCCATTGCTTGTATGAACTGCGTCATGTTGCCGCGCATCTCCTGCATCTCATTTTGAACTTGATCCATTATCTTTCTTACAGCTATTTCTGCTTGAATAGCGATGAACTCTTTGGTCGTCAACCATGGAAAACCTGTGAGATGCAGGAAATGAGATACAAGTTCAACAAGTAACTAGCAATGCGAAATGGATATGCAGATGCAATATGTGTCTGTGCGTTAGGGAGATCAACCCCTGATTCTAGTGCCAGTGCAGTGACAGTGATGGCAATAAGAAGCTCGAAACCCAATCATTGGAAAACATCTCATATATTGCGAAAAAGCCCGTCAAGTCAGGAATACAATATTACTGGGCGTACAATAGGAAGGCATGACCTCAACCAACAATCCTGGCGATGTCCAGCACAGTGCAAATAAAGCATACACATCAATACATGAGATAATCAAGTGCGACCATATGCTTGGTACTCCTCTAATAATCTCTTAGTCTTGGGATGATTTGGCTGAGCAAGCAACCCTTTGACGAGCGAGTCTCTTTTCCTGACAACACGCTGGAGACCACCAATGGATTCTTCCCAAACACCTTCCCCAAAGCAATCTTCTAGCTTCCATTTCTGGGATGCAGACTCTTTCTTGCGCTTGATAACTTTGTTCAAGGAATTCTGGATATCATACCTCCGCGTAACCTCTTCTTCCAACCTCTTCTGGCTAGCTTTCAACTGACCTTCCAGCTCAAAGATCTGCAGCTTCAGTTTGTCTTCTCTTTCCTTATTGCCGGCCAGCGTGGCGTTCCAGGTTTTGTTGAACGCAGAGATCTCCCGGTAGGCTATATCAAGTGCCTTCTTCTTAGACTCCAGCATATCATGAGAGCTCTTGAAATCTATTCCCAAACATTCACGCTTCTTTCGTTGCTCAGTCAGTTCTATGCCTAGTTGATTCACCAGCTTCGTTTGCTGCTCGAAGGAATATACAGCCTCATTCCTTTCGCTCCTGAGTTGCATTAGCTCTTCCTCCAGCTTCTCGTTGGCTTTCATAAGCTCTTCTTTCTCCTTCACAACCTGTTCATACCTCTCAATAGGCACAGTAGTTGGCTCCTCAACCACGAGGGGAGCAGGGGGTAACACTGCAGGAAACGGCATCCGTACTTGCTTTGCTCGGTCTTGGATCCAGACCCTGTACGGGGGATAGGCTTGACAATCATTCTTACCCAACAATGGCTTACCCCTTCTGTTGATGTTTCTCCAAGCATGTTGAAGGTTGGACAGTAGTTCTCCCTTCAAATCACCTGTGAAGTACAGAGATTCCTGCACTTCCTCCTCTTTTGGCGGGTTTTTCAAAGCATACCCGAATTACCTAATCAACCATGAAGGATTGTAGTTAATACACCCTTTTCTCCCAATCAGATGAACGTTAGGATATCCGGCGCAGCTATAGATGATCACAGATCCCAGCAAATCTTTATTAAACCAGACAATGTCTTCTGAAGAAAGTCCCATCAGACGCTCAGACCAATCCACAGTATCCGTAGACTTAGCGAAGATACCCCTCTTGGGCAGATGACTCTCAAACCACCTATACAGTAAAGGCCCACAACAAGAGACGTTCTTGCCCCTCCTGTTCTCATTCTTATAATGCAGTGAGTGATAGAAATCTCCAATCAAAGTAGGCACAGGATTGCCTGAAGCAAATACATAGAACGCATCCAGATCAACGAAGTCAGGCAGGTTCAGGAACAGTACAATATCGTAGATACACAGAGCAAGAATATCACTAAACACAGTCCAACATCCACTCTTGGCATACTCTTGTGCTTTCCCAACCAAGAACTTGAGAGAAAAACCAGACACTCCGTTCCACGAGGTCAACAGCAGCTCTGAAGAGTCTAAATGCAAGGCAGGAGCCAAATCCTCTAGTTTGGGCTCAGCGTCCATATGAACGAAAGGTACCCTATTCTGAATGGTCAACTCTAATATCTCAGCATATTCCTCCATAGTCGGAGCCAGAATGAAGTCAGGGAAAGTAAAACACCTCAACAGGGGATCGTAAAACTGCATCAGCGCGTACAATCCGTTACGCTCATACATGGAGGGTTTATACACCAATCTAAGTAACTTCCCATAGCTCTTCCTAAAGCTTCTCCTCACATCATCATCAGCTAGAGATATTAAACCAAGCAAAGAAGAAATATCTGGAGTAGGCAACTTGTACGCAACAGTCTTCTTCAGGGTATCCATAATATCAGCAGACAGAAATCCGGGCGACTAGAATCAGAGGTATGAAAATGCACCTGCAGCACAGATACACGTTAATGATATGCAGAAAGAGTATTTAACAATGCAGTATGCAACAGGGACCAAGTGCGCATGGCTGAGAAGCCCAATCCATCATGCTAGTCTCAATTAGACCCACAAACTGCCCATAACATTGTCCTCAAACACCACCGAACCTCAATCAAGAAACCCGGTAATCTAGAGGTCAAGTTACATGCATGCCCCAACCCCTCTCACAGGTAGGTGTCCTAATAACTGACACAAGGTACGACATCCTACGCGGTCGTCGGTGTCACAGACTTTCAAGACTGATGATACGATACCCAGAAGGTGTGGCATCATCATGTCATGAAGAGGCCTCACTTAGCCAACTTCCCAATGATCGGTCCCCGGAGTCGACAATCCAACTAACCAACAACCCCCTCAACCCAAAGGGTTGAAAAAGAAGTCAACCAGAAGAACCTCGTCCGAGCGTGGATTTTGCGGGACACCAGTACATGCAAAGCATGCACGCACCCACTACTTTCCACAACTAAATCTAGGTGCACTCAAGCCCAGGTCCGGCTTATCTCTCAATAGATCACCCAATCCCCACAACAGCAATAACAATATAAAGCTGACAATAAAATGCGGATAAGTAAAGACAGAAACATAAATCCATACAAAACCCACGATGGGAAAACAAGCGCTAGGATTGACTCGCGTAGGGAACCGTTGGAGTCCCCATCAGAGTCGCCAGCTGCCGCTACTGCGAAAATCGGCGCCGGCTGAACAGAAGAGTCGCCGCCGTGCGTTATTTATCCCAACGAAGGGAAAGGAAACGCTCGAAGTAAACCTACCGCAAAGACGGGAAAGGAATGGTCATCACAACCAAATCCTGGATTCGGGGGTCGGTTACGCAAGGGGAAGGTATTAGCACCCCTCACATCCGTCGTACTCGACGGCATCCACGCTTGTTTTCTAGTACGGATTGTTATTTTACCTACTCTACAGGTCTGGGTTAAAAAGAAAAGAAAATGAGAACAGAGAATCGATAGAGCTTCGCCGCTCTATGCCTACGTATTCCCTCGTACAATGGGAAAGTCAGAGTCTACGTAGTTCGCCTACGGGAAGGAGGGGAAGGTTGCTCGCTAGGATACGGCATCCTATGCCTACGTACTTTCATACAGAATGAAAGATCATAGCAAACGTAGTTCGGGCTACGGAATACACAGATTTTCCTGTTTATCTTTTATCCTTCTGAAGCAATTTTCTCCTGATTACGGGTCCAAGCGGACAAAAATGACACTTTGATGTTTGTTTGCAGTCTTTTACGCAAGAACTGTTTTTTATGATGTTTGTAATCTCTGACGCACTAGAGACTGTGACTTGAGAGTGACTACGTCGCGTGTCACCCAAAGGGTACCACACTAAGCAGCCAGACTACTGGAAAGAAACTCTCCAACAACCCTTTCTCAAATAGCTTAAGGCTCATAGCGTACGACATCGATTAACCTTATTATTGTGTTTTGAATGATTTTAAGATAGAAGAGAAAGAACTCTAAAAACCTATGGTTGAAAATGGGAATAAAACTATCCTAATGTTATCATGCATGGGTTAAAACCTAATGTCTGTCATATTTCTCTCTTGCACCGATAAAAACAGAGATCCTAGGGGATAGACGGAAAAGAAACAGCATATATACAGTAAACAGTAAAATGCATGAGATGCAGCAATACAAGCGAGGCAAGGGAGCCCCACTTAACCTCGAACCTGGGAAAACAATAGGCAAAGTGAAACAGCTTCACTTCAAACCTAAGGGGGCAAGATGAACAAGCCAACAATCAATACCGAAAGAGGAAATAAAATCCAACACCAGCTCTGACAGCAACACCAGCTCCTACAGTAGGCAGCTCAACCAGCACCAGCTCTGACAGCTACAATTGATTGACAGCAAACAGTTAATAATAACACCTTCCGGTAAGACCCCATCTTCACTCTCCAATGATCCCCTAAGCTTTAGATAAGCTCCTGTCTTCAAAAGTATCCTAGCTCTGGCAAGCAATGAACCCCAACAAATAAACAGCTTCAAACAACCTCAAAACCCTAAGTCCAACAGATATCCAGCTTTGACAGACACAAGCTTCATCTTTATCAATCTTCAACGCACTTCTTATCTTCAATGGACTTACAATCTTCAATGCAGACACTCCAGAAGAGAATCACTTAACAGATTAAGTTGAAATGCTAACCCGCTTATTGACAACCAAAGGAAGCCTATAAGTGTTTAACATTATAAGAGAAAGGGTCCCTCAAAATTCTACTTCCAAAATAAGCCACTTATCCCACCAAAGGAGGGATGTGAATACCTTAGAAGGACTTTATGTCATAGGGAGGAATAGAAGCACAAGATGCTTTCTATGTTTGCAAGAAGAAATCATTCTAATCTAAGGCTCTCCCTACTTCTCCTATCTCCTAAGTCTTCACAAACCATCTGCCAGGAAAGGAATCTTCATGCATCAAGCTCTATCCCTTGTCTTCAATCATCATCCAAGGTCTTCATTAGCTTCAACAAGCAAAACTCAAGCCCCAACACCCAGTTGAAATGCCCCAAAACCCAACAAACAAAGCAACATCCCAAGTGGGAAACACACCAATATCAACCAAACTGCAAAAATCAACTAAAATAGTAAACCTCACTATAAAATCCTAGATTAATTTCTAAGGGAACCTAACTATGTACCCTATACCCCATATAGACCCCAAAACCTAAATCAATTTTAAAACCCCAAAACTATGCCCTAAACTGCACCTAATTGTTGTGAAACCCTAATTCTGATACCTATCCTATCTATCTCTCAAATTAATCTAAGTTTTAGTCACAAAAATATGACAAAATTCCTAAGGGTACATGCTTACCTAATCTAATCAATCTCACAAGAATCAATCAAAAATCATGCACCAATCTCTCATACTAAATTCAGAGAAATTAAGTACTGAACAAATGCAAAATAAAAGCAATAATATTGTAAAATATACCAAAAAAAATAAAATGAAAGAAATTAATATTTTTATTATTTCACAATTTTCTAGAGGTCCTAAGGAAACTAGGAAAAAAAATCCCATCCTAAAATGATAATTTTTCAATTAATTGTGAATTATTTGCTAACCTATATGCAAACATGAAATAAAATGAAAATCAATTAAAAATAAGAAACAGGCGTGGTAAATAGCAATTTTATGCAGTGCGAAAATGATGTGGGCTCAGGAGGGGGGTGCAAACATCACAACGCGCACTAGGCCTATCCAATCAGAAAACCATTGAAAAAAACCAAGGAAAATGGAAAAATCTGGGGGCGAATAGCAATTATTTTGCATGTTATTCACCATTGGGCCCAAAGGAGGGGTGTGGTTAGTAAGCTTGGTCTAGGCCCAGAACGAAAACTCATATTGAGAGGGGGGTGTCATGGGAAATCAGGGGAGATGATCAGCAAACAACAACACTGGGCCTAGGCCCGAATCCAACCCCACTCAACTTCAGCAACAAAAACCTAAGTCACTAAACTCTCCTCCTTCACTATTCACTATCCTCCCCACTGAAACCCTAACGGCGCTTCACCCTAACCAAACTCTCTCTCTAAAGCAAACTCGCTCACAGAAAATCATTCAATAACCCTCGTTCTAAATCCATTCACTAACATTGTTCATCAAAAAGCCAACACTATCACCAACTACCACTCAAAAACTCGGTTCAAAACGCCATTCCCTAACGTAACTTCGTTCAACCACAATAACCTAGTTCTTAAACTAAAATCATCAAGCCCAAAAGTTCAGAATGGAACCTGGATGAATGACTCAAACGGCGAAGAATCTGGATCTTAGATGAAGCCTGGAGCGACTTTTGGAAATTCTTGTTGAAGTTTCGAAGATCTACGGCGGCGATGTCGTTCGCGTGACGAAGATCAACGAAGATCTTAACACTGAAGGAAATTTGATGATGTTCTTTGAAGAATCTGAAGAAAAATCTTGAACGGACGAAGAATCTTGATGAATCTTGAACTGCGGCAATCTGGAGATATTGATAAACGAAGAAGATCTAGGCGAAGATCGAAAGAAGTTCTGGCAATTCTGGAAAAAAGAGGATGAGTACTGATGAAGTTCTTGGTCGCTTGAAGATATTCTGAACAAAATCTCAAATACTGACGAAGTTCTTGGCAAATCTGGCAAGCGATGAACCGGATGAAGGTGATGAGTGAAGATTTGCGTGAATGTTGGTGAAAATTGCAGATTCTGGTGGTCTTGACGAATTCTCCGGCGAGGGATTGAGGAACGATGATGATGGAAAATTGATGATGAGATGAAAATCGGTGAAATTGCAGTTTCCGGTGAGTTTATCGGTCTCCAGCGACGGTTAGCGGCGTTGAGGACGGTGGCTGCATGCACTCCGGCGAGGGGTTGCTAGTGGGATACACGTGTGAGGCATGCAGTGAGGTGTGGCGGTGGTTGAGTCAGAAGGGGGCGTGTGGCACTGAGAAAGAGGGAGAGAGAGAGACGCGTGGAAGGAGAAAGAGAAAGTGGGGTCTGTGTTGGCAAAGAGTGGTGAAGTGGCTGAACCCGAAAACACACGCGTGGCAGTGATATTTAAAGGACACTTGGCACAAATACTGGACTTTGACTGGGCTTAAATCTTTGGATAATGGCCCACTAATAATGGCTATCAGACTCTGATTAAAGAATTAAAACGTGATTAATGATTGATTACATGATGATTAAACGAAAAACAAATACTGATGAATTAAAATGAACTAACTACAGGACTAGAACACATTAAAGCAAATTAATAAACTTCAATTAAAAGATTAAACTAATCAAACGAAGAAAGAAAACTAAACTCAAAAATTGATATCCAATTAATAAAACTAGCTCTAGTAAACTCTAATAAGAAACTATTAAACCTAAACAATATCTAATTAATCTATACTGACAATCCTCTAATAAAACTATTCAATTAAAATCTATCTAAAATCTATATTAACTCTATTTAAAATCTAAAATAAAGTTCTATTAAAGTCTATACTATTCTAATTCAATATTAAAATCTATAATACTATAAAAGAAACTAAATTCTAAAAACCTATTAAATTTCTAGACAAAGATTATAATATCCTAAAAATGCTATTAAAGCAATTAAAACCAATAAAAGGGAGCGCGAGACCGGACCGAAATAAACGGTAAACCCCGGACACCGAAATATCCTCAAAACCCACAGTGTAAGCTGAAAACGCCGAGGAGCGCCCAACTTCCCGAAAATGAAGCTCCGATCATCAGGACTGGTCTGAAACGTCCGAAAGTGTGAAAACAGGACTGTAATCTTGATATTATCAGTATGATTATGAAAGATGCAATGCATGAGATATGCGACTGCGAATGCAAAAAAAATGAATCGAAACGTAAACCAGGCATGGGAACCGGTTGGTCAAATTTTGGGGTGCAACAGTATCTGATTCATTTAGATGTGAAATATGTATTTCTTAATGGTCCTTTACAAGAGGAAGTTTACGTATCACAATCTTTTGGATTTGTGAAAACAATCAAGAAAGGATGGTGTAAGAGTTGCATAAAGCCTCGTATGGAGTTAAATAAGCTCCTAGAGCCCGGAATCTAAAAATTTTATTCATTTTTCAAACTTCAAGGATTTAGAAAATGTGAGATGGAGAATAGTGTTTATGTTAAGCATACATCTGATTGCAATATGATTCTGGTGTGTCTCTATGTAGATGGTAAATTGCTAACAGGAAGTTGTTCAGATGAGATAGTCAAGTTCTAGAAGGTATTGACGAATGAGTTTGAGATTACTCATTTAAGAAATATGAGATTTTTTCTAGGGATGGAGATTATGTATTCTGATAAGTGTATAATCTTGCATCAGCTAAATTATGAACTTAATCTTCTGAAGTGATTTGAGCTAATAAATTGCAAGTTTGCAATCACACCTGCTAAAACAAATCACAAGTTTGAATCTGATGTTGAGGGTGATGATGTAGATGCTACAACTTTTTAACAGTTAGTAGGCTCATTGAGATTTCTCTATAATGCTAGACCTGGAATTTGCTATGCAGTTGGAATGAGTAGATTTATGAACATGCCAAAGTTGTCACATTACCAAATTGTTGTCAAGATACTAACGTACATTAAGGAAACTCTGAAGTATGATGTTTTTTTTTCCTCTGATGCTAAATCTGATTCAGAGCTCATATGTTATTCAGAATTTGACTGGTGTGGGACAAAGTTGACAAAAGAAGTACTTATAGATATTTATTTAAGTATCTAGGAGGTCCAATTTCTTGATGCTCCAAGAAGCAAGCAGTAATTGCATTGTCAACTTGTGAAGCTAAGTACATTGCAGGTGCTTTGCCTGCTTGTCGAGCTGTTTGGATTCTGAATTTGTTGCAGGATCTGATGTTTAAGGTAAGCAAACATGTGAAGTTGATGATTGACAACAAATCAGCTATAAGTCTTACGAAGAATCCAGTGTTGTATGGAAGAAGCAAGCACATTGACACAAAGTTTCACTTTCTGAGAAATCAAGTTCACGGTGGAGTGCTTGAAGTTGTTCACTTTAGCACTCAAGCAACTGACAAATGTTCTGACCAAAATAATCAAGACTCAACACATTATCAATTTGATGGATAAAATTGGTGTTGTTGACTTTAGTTTTAAATGTGGATTAAGGGATAGTGTTAGAATGCAAATCAAATTCAATTTCTGTTTCATTTGTAGTTAATTTGGTTTTGCATTTTTATTGCATTTAGTTTAAACTTGTTTACATAAACTATAACAATTTAATTTGAAGTAAGTTTTTTTGTAATCATTTCTATTTTAAAAGTTAGTTACAATTCAATTATAAATTTTTTTTCTTCCATCATCTTCGTCAACCTCAACTTATGCACCAATAAAAATAACAAAAATGGGTATTTTAACATTTCATTCAAAATTATGTGAGGGTCGTTGTGATTTGGGTGGTATTGTTATGTCGTATCATATTATCTTTAGTATTGTATTTATTTTTAGTATATCGTGTCCTTGAATAATTTATTAATAATACAGTTTAACTTTTTTTTTCTATAAAAAAATATAATTATGGATACTTAAATAATTGCCTTAGTGGCTTTGTTTTCTAAGGCTAAAAGTTAACACTGACATTTTTCGTGGAACCCCACATTTCACCATCATATATGATGGGAGGCCACCCTTATATATACTATTTATTATTCCTTTTAGAAAGTTAGACTTCACTAGTGAAAAGGATAACCACTAAGAAAGGGGAAAAAAATAAAAGAAGAGTTTGCCTAACTATTCTAGATCCGAACTACTTTATGAATGTGTTGGTTAATTTTCCACATTCTCCCAATATTTATTCACACTACTAAGGACAAAATAAAGCATCATAGATTGTGAATTTGTAAAGGGGTATGATGGTGACAATATTGAAAATCCATTCTTTAAGGAGAAGAGGTAGCTAGGAATGCTTTATAGTGTTTTCTTATTGAAAAAGATAGACAACAGTAACATCAAGAAAATTTAAGAGGATCATAAAATAATTTTATAAACGATTAGTTAAAGATGATAGGATAGTAAGAGGTTCATGAAAGATACTTGAGTGACATTTTAAATGTCACATAGGAAAGCCTATTTCAAGTATACAAACCCATATATTTCTATACAAAAAATAGTTGATAAATATTTTGTGTGTAGAGTTTTGTTCCCTCTAATGTTAAATTTGATTCAGAGTATTTTTTAAGTATGACAAACCCGTATATTTATAAATGATAGTAGGGGTTCATGATATTTCTTTTATAACTAATATTTTGAATTAAAAGAAAAAATAAATCTCTAAGCCAAAAGAAATATTATAACCAAAAATAGAATCTAACACTACCCACGTAAAAAAAATAGTGAAAAATTTTGTCCATTCGTAGAGACTATATCTCATATGATTATTAGTCCATATAGCCAACCATCTCTTAGAAAACATATAATAATATTACAGAATATCAACTTAATATTACAAATTTTATCATTAAAAATAATATTATTTCTCACCCTTCAAAAACTCCAGCAAATAATCAACCAAATCAAACAAACAGAATCTAATTTACATCTACCAACCAACTTCAAGAACCACACCATAGCGTGATTACAACAACTACTTTTGTTGATCCAAGACAAATCAACTCAATGGAGCACCTTCTTCCAAACCAATTGAACTTTAGGACAAGGGAAAAAAACATGAGAATTATCCTCTTCGCCGTTGAAACACAAGACACAAACCCTTATGATGATTGGATTCAACAATACTTATAACCACGATTTTCATATGGGTCGACAGTCTATTAAGAACCAACCGCCATTCAAATATTTTGATTTTCAATAGAATATTACCCTTCCAAAGAATTTTCAAAACAAACAAAACCGAAACCTCCAAATTCGCAGAGTTATCAGTAGCCATAATATGATCATAGTAAAATTTAACTGAAAAAACATTGCTGACCTCCAAACTTCATGACCACGCATCAACACAGTGAGACCGCAGCTGAACGTGGACCAACAAGGACCAACAAGTCCATGACCATGATCATTAATAATGTGATGGGTTCGAATAATTTGTCATCTATCAATTACAGCGGCCAAATTATTAAATATTTTTAATTTTGATTATAATCATTGTTAAAACCATGATCATTAATAATGTGATGAGTAAGAATAATGATTGTAAAAATTCATGAATATATTAATAATATTATGTTTATTGTATATTATAAAATACAAGTAAAAATTGCTATATAAAATTGTAGATAAAAAAAGTAAATAAAATTTGAGGGGTTAAACATCGAGGGTTTAAATCTTATCTATTTTCATATATTATTTGTTTTAAATTTTATTTTGACCGGTCTGTATCATTTTTTACACAAAAATAGAATATTAACAGAACAAAAATCAGGTGATTTTAAATGGATAAATTAACATTGTTCTCATCAACACAAAATACAAGATTTACATTATTTTCAAAAAATCAAATGTACAAATTTACATTGTTTCCCTCAACAAGGAATATAAGATTTACATTGTGTTCAAAATCAAATGTATAAATTTACATTGTTTTCATCAACACATAATACAAAATGTAAATATTTGCAAATAGCAATGACAAAACCTCTATATATACGTAAATTAAGCTTATAAAAATTAAGAAAAAATATTGTTGTAAAGGTTGGTAAAAGATAAGAAGACATGACTCAACGTGATCGGATGTCATCTATATCTTCTTGTGAGAATGATGATCTATTACTAAACTCCTATAGTTAGAACAAAATTTGAATTACGATAAGCTAACAATAACAACATTAACTTAAGAAATATACATAAATTACATGTATATGCATTAAACTAATACATTATGCTTAGTTCATCCATTTGTAATCCTTCGGAGACAATATAAAACATTTAACTCTTAACATAGTATCCTTAAGAATAATTGTCGGTTTATTTTCGCCACTACAAATAATTCTCATCTATTTACATCACTAATACACACAACTAAAAGAATGGCAAAAACACAAGTAGTATACTTACTTTTGAGTAATTAAACATTGGCTTTCTATCAAGAACATTGCATTTGATTGCATTGTATCTTTCCACCGTTGTACATATGTCATCTAAAATTAAACATGAACAAAATTATTCAAAACTAAAGGTAATATTTGAATATTAAAAATACTAATACTTAGCCACTCAAAGCGTTAATCATAAATTCTTCAAGTTCCTTGTTCAACAAGAAAAAAATATAACTACAACATTTTGCTTCAGACATATAATTATTAGTTGTCAATGATTACTACATAAACATTTAGAATAATTAATAATATGTAAAAAATTGATTTATAAATGAAAACACAAATTAATACATACAGGCGAAAAAATGTGGCCAACTAACATTCTTTGTTGTCGTTCAACAACTTGTCTTGTATGTAAAGTGTGATGTTGTTTGCTATCACACCACCATGAAGGCTAATGAGCGATAGATCTATGAAACGATACTTTCTTAAATTCTTTTCAACAAACGTCTCATGCAAGAACCTGTAAGAGTCATATATTTATGTTAAAGTACGAGAAGGTATGAATATAAATAGAAATCGACATAAAAAATTATACTTACGAGCACCACAATTGTTATATGGTATTGTCTAGCCATTAACCCCATTCAAAAATTCCATAACATAAGTTTTAGGAAGTACGAAAAACTGATTTGGATCATGACTTAATTTATTATCCCGGCAGATGTCTAGAATACTATCTAATATCATTGAAAGTCTCGTAGTGTTATCTAGTTGTGGTGGTGCGGTTTCAATATTATCCTGGTTGGCAAAACAACTTTATTTCGTTTTAATATAGACCTAATGAATTCAATTTCTACATCATAAAAACAAAACAAAAATACAATACAAAAATTAAAATATGCAAACAATAAAAACAACAACATACAACACAATTTCTTAAACTTATACTTATACCTCAAGCACGTCGTGAGTACACTTCTCGGATATCCTCTCAAGCTCTTCCTCCTTTGACTCCTTTCGTTTCTCCTCAGCCATCCTCTCTCGCTCCTCTGGCTCCTTCTGGACAGTCTCCTGCACCTGCTGTAACAAACTCTCCCTCTCCTCCTAAATCCACTTCTCCCTTACCTCCCCCACCTGTATAGCCATTATCTCTTCAATACCTCTCCTACAATTTACTTTTCTAAATGATTTATATGGTTCAAAATGTGGCTTGAAGGGAACACCTCTTCCAACACCACAAACACGCCTAGGATGCGCCTCGGTTCTAATCGCTTATACCAAGCTATGATGACGATCTTGTGGAATGAAGAGGCCGACTCTGGATTGTTTAACCAGTACATCCTACAACACATATAGAATTTCATCATTACCAAATTGATTTAACTAAAATAAATATTGTTGAAAAAAGTATATACGTACAATTTTTTCAGGCACGTCACGTGTAACCTCTGATGTGAACTCTTCGTCTTTTCTTTGACGTGATCTCTTCCATTTCTCAGGATTGATGGTGGATATAGAGTAAGGTAAAGGCTTATAGAATCTCCCAGCTTCAATTCCCTTTGTTTCTTTTTTCTTCAATCATCTTCTTTTCAAGTTTTTCATATTCTCCACGGAATAAAATATATGGATAGATATTTTTGGATATATTATACTTTCCTTTTTTACTATTAGACAAGAATTCAGGAGTGGTGCGAGACTTTAAAAATTTCTCCCAAGCATCCTAATCAATAAATTAATACATCAAGTATGGAGGATTATATTCAAGGTCATCTTCATCCATTGAATTATTAATATAATCACGGATGAACTGTGTCTTAAAGTGCCTCTAATGCCTACCAGCATATGTAAAAATTTGTTTTTCACCATACTATCATTTGGACTAACATCAAACATCTCATATGTTTACATAATACAATTTTTATTAGTATTAAACAAAAAATTAAATGATCATATATACTTGTAAAATAAATCATATAATTTAAAATAAATATTGTAATCTGTTTATATGTTGTTTTTCATATCATATTCGGTGTCCTTCCAACTATCTATCAAAATATTCACTTTACTTCTACCTTGTAACACAATGTAACTCATTAAGTCTTCATTATTTTCACTAAAATCCCTATTGGTTGCAACATCAACTGTAACTGGGTAGTGAATACCCTTTTCGTGAGCTTTTTTTCCCTTGGTATACATCGTGGCACCTCTAGTTTATTTTGTACACTTTGTATTAATAGAGGTTGTAACTGATGTTGTATCAGAGGTTGTCATACTTCCAATTTTGACCCTGATTCATTATATCAGTATATACATCATGACATTTGCTTCATCTGGGTAGTATAGCATGCATTTCATCTCGCATAGTGCCCAAAATCTCACCCAGAATAACTTTTCAAATTTATAAATAGACCGGTCAAACTTAATCTCAACTCTGCGTAAAATCAGCAAACAGAAAATTTCAAAATCGAGCTTGCAGAAGTCATTATTTTTAACCTACGGTTCATGTAGTTTAACTTGACCTACTCATTTTAGTTTTTCGACTACTTTTTTCGGTCGCATTCTGATCAGTCTGAGCCTTTTAACCGGTCGGATTTTATTTTGAAAATTGATCAAACTCTGTATTTTTCCAAGAGGTTTATTTTGTGCTGGTCATTTTGGTGAATTCATTTTAATTTTTCGAACATATTTGCGCTCAACTTTTATTTATTTTGAACTATTTTATTTTTGTTTTTTTTGTTAAAATGTTCAAAATATTTAAGTAGGTTATTTTATTTATTTCATTTTGATTTTATTTTAATCATTTTTAAATGTTTTATTTTATTTAGTTTATTTAGCTTTAATTCTTTTTTATCCACAAAATATCTAAGGGTGTTTTTGGGCTTATTTTTAAAAACAAAATGTTTCATGCTTACTTTCATTGACTCAATAAAAATATCGGAATTTAAACCACAAGAGGCACTCCATTTGAATGTAGCATTTTGTTTCTTTGTTGAAGTTAAGGAGTGATGAGGGCATTGCTTTAAAGAGCAACCTGCACCATGTTAGAACAAGATTTGTTTATGACATATATTTCTTGGGTTTTGATGATAACAAAGTATTAAAAGAAAAATGGTGTTATCTAATGTGTGTCCAAGTATGCAGGTTCTAATCTTAAAGTTATATATATTCAAAATCTGATATATATATATATATATATATATATATATATATATATATATATATATATATATATATATATATATATATATATATATATATATATATATATATATATATATATATATATATATATATATATATATATATATATATATATATATATATATATATATATATATATATATATATATATATATATATATATATATATATATATATATATATATATATATATATATATATATATATATAAGGATGCACTTGAGAGAAGCTGAATTACTAGCTTCTGGTGGTGCAGAATCTGAAGAACACTCTCTAAGTGATGTCATGCGTAAGCTCTGAAACTGAAGGCCTTAGTATTAGAGGAAGCAACATATTGTCTCTACACTTGGTGAATGAAATTAGCTTCTGGTGATCATTCAAAAATGATGATAAAGTGAAAGCCATTCGTACCAGAGATAACAAGTTGCATTGTCAAATTAGTTTGACAGCTAGAGTTTATGTTCACAAGGCTCAAGAAGAGTTGACATGCTTTATGGATATCTACTCTCAATGATTCTATAGTACAAGATTACATGGAAGACACAGTGATGAAACACGTTACACAATGAATCAAGATTTTTTGGTGTATCTCTCTATTAAGGGGCAAATTATGAATACTTTTGATTATATTTTATGGCCCTTTCCAATAGTTTTCTTTGTATTTTAGTCGTAAATCTATTAGTTTTAGTGTAAATATGCAAGTTTATGATTTTATTATAAATATTGTGAATTATGATCATTTTGATGCTTTTTGACAAGTCTTTTTGCTTATATTTGATGATAGAAACCTATGGTGAAGGAAGGAAGGCCTAAAAGTTCATTTTTGAGGCGATCATGTCGGTAACCCGCGCTTAGTGCGGTTCCAGTGCGTTTGTACTGGAGAGGCATTAGCTAAAGTTTTCAACCGTGCTAAGCGGCTTGCTACGATGCTTAGCACGCTTTCTGGAATTTTGCCTCTGTTTTGCTGGCCGCGCTTAGCGCACTCCTTATGGCGCTTAGCGCGGTGCCACTTATTGCACTTTGGGCACTTGCTATAAATATCTTTCTTGGAAGATATTTTCACCAACTCCTATATTTTACACTATTCAGCATTTTTAGAGATAGAAAAAAGGGTTTTTATGGCAAGAAAGCTTAGAAACTCAAGGAGAAGTGGATAATCAAATCTTTGGAGCATCAATCTTCGATTCTTCGAATTTGATGCTAGCAAAGATTTCCTTTTTACTTGTTGGTCAAGCTACCATGGTGATGGATAGCTAAACACTTTTGTGTCAAGATTTGAGGTAGTTAATCTTGCTATTATGTATTTCTTTTGATATTTTGTATGTAAACATGCTTTATGGTCAATAGATGATGAAGATCTTTACTTTTAATATTGTATTTATGGTTTGAATCACTCTAGACATAGATTTTCCAAGTCTTGACCTAACTTCTTCATCTATTAACAAACAAATTTTAGACGTAGATTTGAATGTTAATATTGATACTATATCGATCTTTATGTTTATTGTTTCGATTATTATTTCGAGAAATCATCTAGCGATTAAAACAAAATACCCACGAAAATGCTTTAGAAACAAACAGATTCGCGAGGATACGTGGTTGTATTTATTGAAACTAAGTTCACGCGCTTGATTAATCATATATGTATAAAAAGGGTTAACGAGATCTAATCTTAACATGTTTTTCCTAAAACAAAACTTCCATTTTCTAGTTTACTCTTTACTTAAAAACTTATGTTACAAAACAAGAACTCTTTGAAAACCTTTCTCTTAGAACGTTAAACTATTGAATGACAAGCATCTATATATTTGATAACACAATCCCCGTGGATAGGATAAAACAACCCACCAAAAATACTTTTAAAAAAAAATGGCGCCGTTGTCGGGGATTGTTGATTAGGATATTGCAAATATTGTAATATTTTAGTGATTTTAAGATATTTGTATTGTGAATCTCTTACCTCTGTAATTCTTTTGTGCTTTTTACTGTGTTTGGCTAGTATGCAAAAAAAATTTATGTGAGGGAGTGTGCTGGTAGAAGAACTTTTTTTTGATTCTGAGATTGAAAGAACTGCTCGTAGGCTCAATAGCAGAACTAGACGGAGATGGCAACTTGCTTTAGAAAGAAGAGAGAAAGGAGAACCTTCTTCATCAACACCAATCATAACACCACTGGCAAATATGGCAGATCCACCTCCACCACCACCTCCTACTTCAACACCATGTATCAACAGTCTAAGGCATAATGCTCAGTTTGCATGCAACGCCAACAATGGGAGGCATTCTGAGATGAAAATTGGAATTCTTGCGCTTTTATACCAAAATCATTTTACCGATATGGATCATGAGGATCGTTTCACTCATCTCGCAAAATTCTATGAAATTTCGGATGCAACGAGAGCGCCAGAAGCTGAAGAAGAATCATTGTTCAAGAGACTATTTTCGCATTCCTTAATCGGGAAGGCAAAAGAATGGTATCTTGATCATTCCAATTTGGTAATGATGGAATGGAATTTGTTGGAAGAAAAGTTCCTTGAACGATTTTTCCCATAAAATCGGTTCATGGAAGCAAAAACAACAATTTTGGTGTTTTCTCAAGGTGGAAATGAATCTCTCAGTAAAGTTTGGGAGAGGTTCAAATCCATGTTAAGAAAATGCAAAGGACACAACTTCGATGAACTAAATCAAGTGCACATCTTCTGAAATGGACTCCAATCAATCCATAAGACTTTGTTGGATGCTACTTCAGGTGGATCGTTAATGTCCAAGAGTACCGAAGACGCAATTGCTATTATTAATAGCTGTAACACCCCAAAATTTTCCCATCCTTTTCTCTTGTATCTTGGCTTATGTTTCATTTCATTTTCATATTCATTTATGCATAACATAGTTCTTGATAAGGGATAAAGGTATCATGGTTTGATTCTCAAGAAGAAAAACACGATTCTTCAACCTCAAGCAAGGTTTTCTTCTTGACTTTGTGGCATTCTCAAACCCCAAGGGCCACTCATCATCAAGTGTGATTCAAGACAACATCATTTTAAGGTCATATTTTACTCATCATGTCTTAATTTGCAAGAAATGTTTAAGAGATTCAAAGTTGGTTTAAGGTGTTTAACCTAATTTAGCAAATTGTGGATGCTATGGTAAAATGGGTATAACTCCTTTAATTTTTAACATCTTAAGGTGGTTATTTTTCTAATGAACTTTTTTCATCATCCTTAACAAACTCTCTTTGTAGGGAAAGGTCCAATTGTGTTTAGAAAGTCATCAAAAATATGGAGACATTATATGTTATTTTGAGGTTTGAAGATATTTTCTTGCCAACTTCCAAAGGCCATAACTTGGTCAATTTTCATCATTTAAAGCTCATTCTTATTAATAAATGAACTTGAATATTTCCTCTACAACTTTGATTCAGCATGAAAGTTCCAAAAACCTATGAAAGATCTTGGATTTTGTCAAAACATTATAGGTCATTCTTGGTCCTTAAAAAGACATGAAAGTTTTCTAAGTGTTTTGTGAATTTGAATCCTTTGATGCAAACTACTTTTAAGATCCATATCTCTCATCTCAGATTTCCAAATCAATACTTTCTTTTCATATTTCAAAGCTTGCATCTTTCTCTATCCAATGCAACAATAATCAGTTCATAAAGCCTCCTACGTTGGAGAACCATGATGTTGCACCCCAAAATTTGCCTAACCTTTTCTTACTTGGATTTTGTTTCATTTTGCAGGGGATTAAGTATGGTTTATATCTAGAGGTTTTACTCAAGCTTGAGAAGTCACCAAAGTCATCAGATAGAGGGTTGGGTTCTTGAGAAGTTTGGTTGCTTGTATAGGGTTCATCTCCTAACCTGAGGACCAATTGAAGACTATCAGTGGGTTGTGGAGCCTTGATCATGAATAGGAGATGTGGATAGAGCTCATAGAGTTCCTTGAGGGTCATGGTGGAGCTCAGTCAAATCATTATGACAAGTGTGGAGAGCCACAATTGAGGGTGTTGCAATTAGGGTTTTCATCTGGGTAACCTTGAATCAACTGTGCAATTGAAGAGGATTAAGACTCAATTCTAAGTCTTTGTGACCATTGAAAGTTATGTTGAGATACATGAGGTGATATTCCAAGATCAATCCAAGAATAATTCAAAGTGTGAGGAGTTGCTAAACTAGAGTTCTTAGGGTAAAATCCCCTATTTAGTGCCTAACTTCAAGACCACTTATCTCAAGATACAAGTTTCATCTCCACTTTTGGCCAACATGAAAGTTGTAGGTCTTGATCTTAGCTTTCCAAATTGTACTATAATTCTTCCATATGATTTGTAGAACTCAAGTTATGAGGTTTACAAGTTAGGGGTATTTTGGGAAAGTGGGATTATAGGTCATTTGGCATTATAGGTCCTTTTCACTATCTTGCAAGCTTCAAATGAAGTTTTGTCCAACATAAAACTTGCTCAAAATGATGTTTTTAGGTCAACCATATATCAAGGATGTGTTGATTTGGCTTAGGGTGAGACTTGGTTTGAAAGAGATTGACAAGAGGGGAATTTAAAGGCATTTAAATGAAAAATTCAAAATTAATTCATATGTGTTCAAACCAATGCAAATGGGTGCTTATTTTAATCAGAAAAATCATTTTGAGCACATTGGCAATATTGGAAAGTCATTTTGAAGCATAATTCATAGTGTTTCACTTTGTTACTTCATAAATAAGTAACACATCAAACCTTGGGCATATGATAAGATTAAGCTCTCAAATTGATCCATACTCTCTCCACAGTTAACAAGCATTGCATTGCAAGCTTCTTGGAGAAGTTTTGAGCTCATAATTGTATTTTCCATTGTTGATTTGTTAAAGAAAATTGAAAATTGGATCTCACTGATTGGGCCTCCAAATCACCAAAACCAATTCTATATAAGTTCAGAAAGTGATTTGGATCAAAGTTTGGTGCTGATTTCGTGCTAGAACCAGAAAGTGCAAGTTGAATTTCAAAGCTCCAAGTGCAAATCGTGATTTCAATTCTAGAGTGATTCAAGGCAAATTGAGGATTGAATCATCTTCAGCATCAATCATAGAGTGTATCTGCACAGTTTGAAGCCAAGGATCGTGCCCTAACTGCTCCAATTTGACGCTTCAACTCAGGTATGCAACTTTCAAAATTGCTGTAGATTCATGATGATCTAGCAGGTTTTAGCATGAGGTTAAGGTTTAGGAAGATGATTAGATGGATTCTGGATCAAAATTTGGAGGTTTAGAGACAAATTAAGATGCAACATAATTTCTGTTTGGATTCGAATTGGCCTGTTCTTGAGGTTGTAACATGATCTAGATAGCTTTTGATGATCTATGAAGCATGAGGATTGGATCTATGGCTTTGGATTGAGGTTTAGTGACACTTGTGAACTTGATGCATTTTCTGTTTGCTATCATGTTTTAAAATACTTGAGGAATTAGGATAATTGGAGTTGAGATTTGAGATCTACGTGAAAATTGTGTTAGAACACATATTGGTTCTTAATAATATCTCTATGTTTTGATGATAACTATTATGAAATTTTGTAATTAAGAATTATATACTCTAAAATTTTCTTGAGAGTTTTTACTGCAGATAGTAAAGGAATTAACACTCCAGAAGCAAATCATAATTGAACACAAGAAATTAGCTAGACTCTGAAGTGCCAGATGCATCCATTAGAAGATTCTGATTGCTGCTAACAGAAGATCCTGAGCGTAGCCTCCAATAGGATCTGAAGCAGAAGCTCCAGAAGAATCTGAAGCAAGTCAGAAGCATCTGAACCAAAGAAGAATTATGTATGAAGAGTTTTTCAAAGCATAGTTTCTACAGAAGATTCTGAAAGTACTAAAGCTGCCAGTACTGAAGATCTGTCTCAAATATGCTCTGATCTTAAACATGCTAAAAGCACACCTACTGCAGAAGACTCTGATTCAGCAAAACTCTGATCATCATCAGAAGACTCTGACCCAATTATACTCTGATGAATTTGCTAAAAACTGAAGAAGAATTATTCAAAGTTTATATCCGTTGGAATGATCCAAACGTCTCTTTCCTTATTTATGCTAGACACAAGAACACAAACAAAAAGGATTTTTCTGTGCTTTCTTCTTCTAGGAAAGGTCACTTGATGTGAAGACAAAAAGGCTCAGACCTTTTGGACACTCTTCTCAACATGAAGCTCACGTTGGATCAGCTGCCTATAAAAGCAAGACTTCACCAATTTCTTCAGTTGACGTTTTTGAAAAGAAATCAACATTCAAGCTCTCATACAATTTCATATTCTTTCTAAGAATTTATTTCTTTGTTCTAAATAGTTAAGTGAAAAATCACAGTTGTGATAAAGCTTTATAGAAGCAATCTTAAACACTTGTATTTGTATTACATTTGATTGTAAACCTTAAGAAGATCCAGTTAGGATCAGTAGTTCTTGAGAAGACTTTGAACAGTTGTTCTTAGTGCTTACTATTGTAATCAGTTGATTAAATAGTGGATTAAGTCCTTGATTGAGAAAGGCAAATAACTCTAGGAAGGGTAGACTGGAGTAGTTGAGTTCAACAAACCAGGATAAAAATACTTGAGTTTTTATTTCTAAGTTTTAATCTTCATACTTATTCAACCCCCCTTCTAAGTATTATCTCACCTTCAGTTGGCATCAGAGCTCCGGTTCTGTGTGTGCTACCACTTAACAGTGACAGTAAAGATCCAGAGAGAAATACTTTGATATATATTTGGTTGTTACTATGGCTGATAATACAATGTCTAACATTAACAACAAATATGAAGAAAGGGACAGAATCAGCACCAAACCCCCTATGTTTGATGGGGAGAAATTCGATTATTGGAAAGACAGGATTGAAAGTTTTTTCCTTGGATATGATGCTGATTTATGGGATCTGGTCATAGATGGATATGTTCATCCCACTGATGGGAATGGCAAGGAGATAGATAGAAAATCTATGACAGATGCTCAGAAGAAAGAATTTAGAAATCATCACAAGGCCAGAATAATATTGTTAAATGCAATATCTCATACTGAGTATGAAAAAATTACAAACAGGGAAACTGCATTTTACATGTTTGAATCCTTAAAGATGACTCATGAGGGAAACTCTCAAGTCAAGGAAACAAAGGCTCTGGCTCTGATCCAGAAGTATGAAGCCTTCAAGATGGAAGACTCTGAATCTGTTGAAGCTATGTTCTCCAGATTTCAAATACTTACAGCTGGACTAAAGGTTCTGGACAAAGGATACTCTACTGCTGATCATGTGAAAAAGATCATCAGAAGCTTACCCACCAGATGGAGACCTATGTTGACAGCACTGAAGATGGCTAAAGATCTGAACAAGATCTCCTTGGAGGAATTGATCAGTTCACTAAGAAGTCATGAAATAGAACTTGAGGAAGATGAACCTCAAAAGAAAGGTAAATCTGTAGCTTTAAAATCTAATAAATCTGCTAAAGCATTGCAGGTAATAGAGGAAAGCTCTGAAGAATCCTCATCTGAAGATGAAGATGAACTATCCATGCTGTCCAGAAGAATAAACAAACTCTGGAAGCATAAAGGAAAGAAGTTCAGAAACTTCAGGAAGCCTGACCAAAGAAAAGAATCTTCTGGACACAGAAGATCTGGCAAAAAGGAGGTTGTATGCTATGAATGTGAAGAACCTGGACATTACAAAAATGAATGTCCAAAGGTGCTGAAAGAAAAGCCTAAAAGAAAATTTGATAAGAAGAAAAAGGTTCTGATGGCCACCAGGGATGATTCAGATACATCTGAATCTGAATCTGAGTTAGAAGAAGAATGTGCCAATGTAGCTTTGATGGAAGACATAGAAGATCAGGAGGAAGGAACTTCAGGATCTGAATCTGACTCTGACGCTGAAGAGGTAATGGGTAAGCTTACTAAAGAAGAACTTATCAAAGTGTTATCAGAAGTTCTGAAAAGTTATAACAATATTAAGCTCAAATACAAGAAGCGTCAAAGCAATCTTGTATCTGAGAATAATATTCTCAAATCAGAAGTAGCTGAGCTAAATGAAAAGAACTTAAAATTGAAAAATGGTTCTGAATTAGCTCAACAAAACTCTGATTCTGAAACTGAATGCAAAAATATTTTGGAAAAATATGATTATAGCTTTCAGAAGTTTCTTGCTAAAAGCATAGACAGAAGCAAAATGGCTTCTATGATCTATGGAGTTAGCAGAAATAACAGAAAAGGAATTGGATATGAATCCTCCTCTGGAAAGGATTTAAATCCAAAACCTGTTGATAAAATTATCATCAAGAAAACTCCTTTATATTCACACTTTAAATTTGGTCACTTGAATGATGTTGAACAAACACTTTCTGAAAAGAATATTCATGTGTTTAAATCTAAGGCTAGTCAGAATAAACCTTATGTTGAAAAACAGAAGTTTAGACAAACCTTCAGAACCACTAACCCTAAAGGACCCAAGAAGATCTGGGTACCTAAAAGTAAAATAATTCATGTTGCAGATGTTCTTAGCAGCAAGGTCAGGACGCCAATCATGGTACCTGGACTCTGGATGCTCACGACACATGACAGGAGAAAGGTCTATGTTCCAAAGCCTGGAGCTTAGATCTGGAGGTGATGTGAAATTTGGAGGGAACCAGAAGGGCAAGATCATTAGATCTGGCACCATTGGAAATGGTAAACTTCCCTCTATTACTAATGTTTTACTTGTTGAAGGGTTAAAGCATAACTTATTGTCCATAAGTCAATTAAGTGACAATGGTTATGATATTACCTTTAATCAAAAATGTTGTAAAGCTATTAGTCAAAAGGATGGCTCTATCCTATTTAGTGGTAAGAGGAAAAACAACATTTATAAAATAAATCTTTCAGAACTTAAAGTTCAGAATGTTAAATGCCTTTTGTCTGTTAATGAAGAGCAATGGGTCTGGCACAGAAGATTGGGGCATATTAATATGAGACGTATATCTCAGATTAATAAACTTAATCTTGTTATAGGACTTCCTAATCTGAAGTTCACCTCAGATGCTCTTTGTGAAGCATGCCAAAAAGGGAAGTTTTCAAAATCATCTTTTAAATTAAAAAATGTTGTTCTACTTCCAAACCACTAGAATTACTTCATATTGATCTGTTTGGACCAGTGAAAATTGCATCCATCAGAGGCAAGAAGTATGGATTAGTCATTGTTGATGACTATAGTAGATGGACATGGGTAAAGTTCTTAAAACACAAGGATGAGTCACATTCTGTGTTCTTTGACTTCTGCAAGCAAGTCCAGAATGAAAAAGATTTCAAAATTATAAAAGTCAGAAGTGATCATGGTGGTGAATTTGAAAATAAATATTTTGAAAAATATTTTAATGAAAATGGCATTGCTCATGATTTTTCCTGTCCTAGAACTCCACAACAAAATGGGGTTGTAGAGAGGAAAAACAGAACTCTGCAAGAAATGGCTAGAACCATGATCAATGAGACAAATCTGGCAAAACACTTTTGGGCAGAAGCAATCAACACAGCCTGTTATATTCAGAACAAAGTGTCTGTAAGACCTCTTCTGGAGAAGACTCCATATGAACTGTGGAAGAACAGAAAGCCCAACATTTCATATTTTCATCCTTTTGGATGTATTTGTTATATGTTAAATACTAATGAAAATCTGAACAAGTTTGATTCCAAAGCACAAAAGTGTTTCATGCTTGGATATTCTGAACGCTCTAAAGGCTACAGAGTATACAACACTGAGACACAAATTGTGGAAGAATCTATTCATGTTAGATTTGATGATAAGCTTGGCAATAAAAAGGCAAAGCAGTCTGAAAAATCTGCAAATAGAGAAGTAGTCTTCACTGACTCTGAAGTCCCAGAGGCAGATAAAGCTCAAGTGAAGGAACCAGAAGCAATGCCAGATGCTATTCCTTTAACTTCTCATATGAACAATCTAAACATTTCTGAAGAATCAAATATTAGAGGATCATCATCCAGAATTAAAGCTTCTCATCCAGAGAATGTCATTATTGGAAAGAAGGACGACCCCATCAGAACAAGATCCTTTCTAAGATCATCTGAAGCATCATTATTTGGACTGGTGTCAGAAATTGAACCATCTTCTGTAGATGAAGCTCTGCAAGACAATGATTGGATTATTGCCATGCAAGAAGAGTTAAACCAATTCACCAGAAATGATGTGTGGGATTTAGTTCAAAGACCACAAGGATTCAATATAATTGGAATAAAATGGGTCTTCAGAAATAAGTTAAATGAGAAAGGAGAAGTTGAAAGAAATAAGGCAAGGCTTGTTGCTCAAGGGTACAGTCAACAATAAGGTATTGATTACACTGAAACTTATGCTCCAGTGGCAATGTTAGAATCTATACGCCTTCTTATTTCATTTGCTGCACAAAATAACATCACTTTGTATCAGATGGATGTTAAAAGTGCCTTTCTAAATGGTATTATAGAAGAAGAAGTTTATGTCCACCAACCTCCTAGTTTTGAGAATGAAAAATTTTTAGATCATGTTTTCAAACTAAAGAAATCTCTATATGGTTTAAAACAAGCTCCCAGAGCTTGGTATGAGAGATTGAGCAATTTTATTCTGGAGAAAAATTTCATCAGAGGCAAAGTGGACACAACACTCTTCTGTAAATCAATTAAGAAAGATCTTCTAATTTGTCAAATTTATGTGGATGATATAATATTTGGATCTACTAATACTATGCTGGGAAAGGAGTTTGCTAAATGTATGCAGGCAGAATTTGAAATGAGCATGATGGGAGAACTCAGGTTCTTTCTGGGAATTCAAGTCAATCAAACTCCAGAGTGAACTTACATACATCAGACCAAATATGTTAAAGAACTTCTGAAAAAGTTTCACATGACTGATAGTAAGCTGGCAAAGACTCCCATGCATCCAACTAGCTCACTTGGCAAGGAAGAGGTAAGTAAGAAAGTAGACCAGAAGCTCTACAGAGGTATGATAGGATCTATTCTTTACTTAACTGCTTCTAGACCTGACATATTGTTCAGTGTATGCTTGTGTGCTAGATTCCAATCAGATCCTAGAGAATCACACTTGACAGCTGTCAAGAGGATTCTAAGGTATCTGAAAGGTACTTCTAATGTGGGTTTGTGTTACAGAAAATCTGATGATTTCAAATTAGTTGGATTCTGTGATGCTGACTACGCTGGAGACAGAGTGGAAAGGAAAAGTACTTCTGGAAGTTGTCAATTTCTAGGAAGAAATCTAATCTCTTGGTACAGCAAGAAGCAACCCACAATTGCACTTTCAACCACAGAGGCAGAATATATAGCTGCTGTTGGATGTAGCACGCAGATGCTCTGGATGAAAAGTCAGCTAGAAGATTATCAAATATTTGAAAGTAACATTTCTATCTTCTGTGATAATACTTCTGCTATATGTTTGTCTAAGAACCCCATTTTACACTCTAAGGCAAAATATATAGAAATTAAGCATCATTTCATCAGAGACTATGTTCAGAAGGGAATCATAAATTTAGCCTTTGTTGATACAAATCATCAATGGGCAGATATTTTCACTAAACCCCTTGTTGAAGATAGATTTAAATTTATTCTGAAAAATATTGGTATGGATTTTTGTCCAGAATGATATTTGTCAGAAGCAAATTTTACAGATGCAAAAATGTCTAATGCTCTGATGTATTTCTTCTGATTGCTTATTTATATTCTTTAATTATTTTTTGTGAAACTCTGAACTAACAATCCTTAGAGGATCTGAATGTTAGTTAACGTTTCATTTCTCAAGAGAATTCAGAACACATGCAAGCAAACACGTGCCACTCCAAATCTGCAAAGGTGGTGTGTGCACTACTGAAGAGACGTTTGAGGTGAAGTTTGAATAGTGAAAATCTTGATTTTCCCCCCATTTTGTCCGAATCAATAAATGCTTGAAATGATTTTTATTCTTTTCATTAATTGCTTTGTTCAAACGTGCCAAATTCTGACTGTTTGTATGCCTATGTGTTTTAGTATAAATACATCTCTTCTCTTCACATTCACACTTTTCACAACTCATTTATTTATGCATTTCTATCTCCTCTTCTCTCTTCATAAAAACCCTAAGCGTGTGACAAAACCATCTTCAATGGCAACCTCATCATCAACTGCTGCACAATTTCAATCTACAATGGCTGCAGTTACCTCTGCTAACATGGGCGTAACTCCTTATACTCCACCTAAAAGAACATTGCTCACACCTATTGAAAAGCTGGAAGTTCTGTGTGAATCAATGGTGGAATTTGATTCACTTGCTGAGAATGGATTTGAGTTTCGTTCCATTATAGGTGCTCAAGGATGGGTGAAGTATTTTGACAGACTTTTTGGACCAGTTTACCCCCTTCTTGTGAAAGAGTTCTGGATCCATGCTTCAGTTTACCCTAAGTTTATTTTATCCTCTGTTCTGGGCAAAGATATAATAATAACAGAGGATCTGATTAGAAAACTCATTGGCTATGAGGAAACAGATGGAGTATCACACTTGCCAGCTGGGCGTGTTGATATGGATGAAGTTTATGAAGAAGTGATGACTGCTGGACAAGCTTCTAATAAGTTCAAGGATCTGAAGCCTGACTACAAGATCTGGGCTAAGATCTTCATGGGATGCATTCATCATAGGAAGTCAACAAACTCTCCAGACTATGTCAATAATGAACAACTCTATTTTATGTATTGCCTCAGTCAGAGCACCAAGGTAGATCTTCCATATATTCTCTTTATGCATCTTTGGAATCATATAAATGCCTCTAGAGAATATGTGAAAGAAAAAGGTCAGAAGATCAGAACCTGGATTCCTTTTGGAAGGTTAATCTCATATCTTCTAACTGAGAATGGACTTGTAACTGCTCTGTACGCTACTGGAGTTACAGAGGAATTGGAATTTATTTTGGGAAAGCCTTTGAATGCCAAAAGTCTTCAGAGACTTAAGATAGTAGAAGAATTCACAACAGCTCCCAAGAAGCTGAACATTTCTGAACTGAGTCAGAAGAGAACTCCTGTAGATGATTACCCTCTGCTCTATGCTGAAGAACCTAGGGAAATTGTAGTGAGATATATTGATGAGTGCAAGGCAGAAGGAAAGCATGTTCCTGCAGATATTATCAAGAGAGCCAGACAACCATTGCCTGTTGTAGAAGAAGAAGAACCACCAAGAAAGAGGACTCAACCAGAAGCAGAAGCTGCACCTGCTTAGAAGAAGCCTAAGATTGCTAAAAATCCTCAGAAGCTGCTAAAGAGGAAAGAATCTGCAGCCACTCCTTCTGTACCAGCTAAAAGAATCAAGATTAAAGGTACTAAAACTTCTGTATCTTCTGCAAATCCTATTGTTATAAATGATTCTAATGTTAAGTCTATTCCAAAACCACCCTCTACACAAAATAAATCTGTTACTGCTCCACCTCATGTTTCTACCCCATCTCCACAAAAATCTTCTACTCCAATTTCCATCTCACCACAGAAACAATCATCTGTTCCAACACCAACAACAACAAAAACAATTCAAACTCCACAACCTAAAATTCAAACCAAACAATCTGTACCACATAAACAACCTTCAGAAAAACAACCCACAGAACAACAACAAACAACAAAACCATCTGCACAACAAAAACCATCTGAAAAACTTACAGAAAAGCCATCTGAACAACAAAAGCAACCACAAGAAAAACAACCAGAAAAATCATCTGAACCCCTACAAGAAAAGAACTCTGCACATCAACAACAACAAAAATCATCTGAACCTCAAACACAACAACAAAAGACACAACCACAATCACAAAATCCACCATCCAACACAACAAAACTCACTGAATCTGTTCCAATTACATCTGAACCAATAAAAATTTCATCTGATCCACCCACCTCAGAACCCCCATCAAAACCCTCTGAAATTCCTTCAGAATCAACCAATCCTTCTGAAACCAACATCCCTGACACAGAAGTTCTTGATGTTACACCTCTGAAAACTGTTTTTCAAGTGTCTTCTACTTCTTGTACACCAACTACTTCATCAAACTCCTCAGAATCTGACATTCACCCAGATTTTCTAATCTCTCCTTCTCACAGAGATTCTGAGGTCAACCAACCAGAACCCCCTGTTTCATCTAAAGTTCCTATTCCAGATCCTATTCCCACACCTGCACCATCATCTTAAATCCTGATTCCAAATTCTAACCCAACATCTAACCCAAGATCATCTATTTCATGTGCACAATCTCATCTCTTTTTCACAATCTTGCCTATGGTTTCAAACTCAAAGATTTTTATGACAGAGTTGAACCATCTGACCCTATCACTCCCTTGAAACCCAAACTCACAATCACCCTACCATCTGTGCTTCTCACCTATATTCAATCTATGTCATATGTAGGTTCATTAGCAACAATATCATATTCTGCTAAGTCTGCAAAAGCTGTTACTTCAGCTATACCTGTTGCATCTGATAAACCTGCTGCTTCTGATGAACCTGCAAAATCTTCCTTCCAACCTTACTCAAATAAACCCTTTGATGTGGTTTCCTATCACACCAAAGCAAAACCAAATCTGTTAAATGCTTTAAACAGATCCAAACCTGATGAACCTGAAATTCCTTTCATTCCATACTACCCTCCTCCTCTGATCTCTATTCAGAAATCCTTTTTTCCACCTACTCCCCAACCAAAACCAATAACATTGGAGACTCTGTTACATCCAAAACCTAGACTTAATGTTGATCATTTATTTCAATCTTTTTTGCAAGAAATACAGTTGTAATTAGGTACTATACAAAGGAAGTGTTCAGCAACAATGGATGCACAAGAATCTGATGTCATCTGGAATGGATTCATCAACAGATTCAACACTGTAGCATCAAATCTGAAGAACATCTGTTCTGATGATGCGAAGCTCAGATTTGCTGAAGCTGCAAGAAATCTGTTCTGGACTGTCAAGAGATCTGGACCTTTACTTCTTACAGAGGCTCCTCCATCAGAAGAAACTATTGAATCTGCATCTGAAGACAACCCTTTGGCCATGACTCTGGTAGAACTTCCTTCTGGCTCTAATGCTCCAAGCTCTACAGACCCTATGGAAATTGACTCTGCTCAAGCTCCAAAAAATGATCAACCTTCTTCATCTGAGATAAAGAAAGAACATCCAGATTTTGAGGATAAAATTGCTGCTCTGGAAGCTGGTCAATCAGAGATCAAGTCTTGGATGGCCAAACAGGATAAAAAGTCTAAAGACATGACTGAGTGGATGTCAAAACAGGATCAGAAGAACGAAACAATGGCTAAGTGGATGTCAAAGCAAGAGCAGTCCTCCTCTGAGATCACGGATCTGTTGAAGATGCTTTTGTCAAAACACTCTTAGTTTTTCATTTTTTTCATTCTGATGTTTTTGCATCTGATGTTTGATTATGTATGTTTTGAATATCTTCTGATGCATGTACTCTTGCTCTGAACTCATTGAATGAATTACTCAAAGTTTTCTCCACATGATTTATCTTCTTTACTGTTTCCTTTTATTTGTCTCTTTAAAAGTTTTTACTTTTTGCTTATGACAAAAAAGGGGGAGAAAATATAGATCTGAACTGTTTAATTAAACTTCACCAGAATGAAACTTCAGACATATCTATTCTATCTAACATTAAATCTGAGTATTTCAGAACATTTGATAAGTACACTCTGTAAAAGAAACTCTGAGACTCTCAGATCATTTGACAATTATCAAACTCTGACTCTAAAATTTGCAAGACACTCTGACTCTCAAATGTTAAAGAACAATCAAGCTCTAACTCTGAAAATTACTCAAGACAAAAGGGAAGTTTCTATTCCTTATTTGTATTTAACTCAGGGGGAGATTCATCATCTCAGGGGGAGTTATAATTATTATATTTCCAATTAAACAAAATTTCTGATGTTTTTGTCATCACCAAAAAGGGGGAGATTGTTAGAACACATATTGGTTCTTAATAATATCTCTATGTTTTGATGATAACTATTATGAAATTTTGTAATTAAGAATTATATACTCTAAAATTTGCTTGAGAGTTTTTACTGCAGATAGTAAAGGAATTAACACTCCAGAAGCAAATTAGAATTGAACACAAGAAATTAGCTAGACTCTGAAGCGCCAAATGCATCCATTAGAAGATTCTGATTGCTGCCAACAGAAGATCCTGAGCGTAGCCTCTAGAAGGATCTGAAGCAGAAGCTCCAGAAGAATCTGAAGCAAGTCAGAAGCATCTGAACCAAAGAAGAATTCTGTATGAAGAGTTTTTCAAAGCATAGTTTCTACAGAAGATTCTGAAAGTACTAAAGCTGCCAGTACTGAAGATCTGTCTCAAATATGCTCTGATCTTAAACATGCTAAAAGCACACCTGCTGCAGAAGACTCTGATTCAGCAAAACTCTGATCATCATCAGAAGACTCTGACCCAATTATACTCTGATGAATTTGCTAAAAACTGAAGAAGAATTATTGAAAGTTTATATCCGTTGGAATGATCCAAACGTCTCTTTCCTTATTTATGCTAGACACAAGAACACAGACAAAAAGGATTTTTCTGTGCTTTCTTCTTCTAGGAAAGGTCACTTGATGTGAAGACAAAAAGGCTCAGACCTTTTGGACACTCTTCTCAACATGAAGCTCACCTTGGATCAGCTGCCTATAAAAGCAAGACTTCACCAATTTCTTCAGTTGACGTTTTTGAAAAGAAATCAACATTCAAGCTCTCATACAATTTCATATTCTTTCTAAGAATTTATTTCTTTGTTCTAAATAGTTAAGTGAAAAATCACAGTTGTGATAAAGCTTTATAGAAGCAATCTTAAACACTTGTATTTGTATTACATTTGATTGTAAACCTTAAGAAGATCCAGTTAGGATCAGTAGTTCTAGGGAAGACTTTGAACAATTGTTCTTAGTGCTTACTATTGTAATCAGTTGATTAAATAGTGGATTAAGTCCTTGATTGAGAAAGGCAAATCACTCTAGGAAGGGTAGACTGGAGTAGTTGAGTTCAACGAACCAGGATAAAAATACTTGAGTTTTTATTTCTAAGTTTTAATCTTCATACTTATTCAACCCCCCTTCTAAGTATTATCTCACCTTCAGTTGGCATCAGAGCTCCGGTTCTGTGTGTGCTACCATTTAACAGTGATATTAAAGATCCAGAGAGAAATACTTTGATATATATTTGGTTGTTACTATGGATGATAATACAATGTCTAACATTAACAACAAATATGAAGAAAGGGACAGAATCAGCACCAAACCCCCTATGTTTGATGGGGAGAAATTTGATTATTGGAAAGACAGGATTGAAAGTTTTTTCCTTGGATATGATGCTGATTTATGGGATCTGGTCATAGATGGATATGTTCATCCCACTGATGGGAATGGCAAGAAGATAGACAGAAAATCTATGACAGATGCTCAGAAGAAAGAATTTAGAAATCATCACAAGGCCAGAACAATATTGTTAAATGCAATATCTCATACTGAGTATGAAAAAATTACAAACAGGGAAACTGCATTTTACATGTTTGAATCCTTAAAGATGACTCATGAGGGAAACTCTCAAGTCAAGGAAACAAAGGCTCTGGCTCTGATCTAGAAGTATGAAGCCTTCAAGATGGAAGACTCTGAATCTGTTGAAGCTATGTTCTCCAGATTTCAAATACTTACAGCTGGACTAAAGGTTCTGGACAAAGGATACTCTACTGCTGATCATGTGAAAAAGATCATCAGAAGCTTACCCACCAGATGGAGACCTATGGTGACAGCACTGAAGATGGCTAAAGATCTGAACAAGATCTCCTTGGAGGAATTGATCAGTTCACTAAGAAGTCATGAAATAGAACTTGAGGAAGATGAACCTCAAAAGAAAGGTAAATCTGTAGCTTTAAAATCTAATAAATCTGCTAAAGCATTGCAGGTAATAGAGGAAAGCTCTGAAGAATCCTCATTTGAAGATGAAGATGAACTATCCATGTTGTCCAGAAGAATAAACAAACTCTGGAAGCATAAAGGAAAGAAGTTCAGAAACTTCAGGAAGCCTGACCAAAGAAAAGAATCTTCTGGACACAGAAGATCTGGCAAAAAGGAGGTTGTATGCTATGAATGTAAAGAACCTGGACATTACAAAAATGAATGTCCAAAGGTGCTGAAAGAAAAGCCTAAAAGAATATTTGATAAGAAGAAAAAGGTTCTGATGCCCACCTGGGATGATTCAGATACATCTGAATCTGAATCTGAGTCAGAAGAAGAATGTGCCAATGTAGCTTTGATGGCAGACATAGAAGATCAGGAGGAAGGAACTTCAGGATCTGAATCTGACTCTGAATCTGACTATGACGCTGAAGAGGTAATGGCTAAGCTTACTAAAGAAGAACTTATCAAAGTGTTATCGGAAGTTATGAAAAGCTATAACAATATTAAGCTCAAATACAAGAAGCGTCAAAGCAATCTTGTATTTGAGAATAATATTCTCAAATCAGAAGTAGCTGAGCTAAATGAAAAGAACTTAAAATTGAAAAATGGTTCTGAATTAGCTCAACAAAACTCTGATTCTGAAACTGAATGCAAAAATATTTTGGAAAAATATGATTATAGCTTTCAGAAGTTTCTTGCTAAAAGCATAGACAGAAGCAAAATGGCTTCTATGATCTATGGAGTTAGCAGAAATAACAGAAAAGGAATTGGATATGAATCCTCCTCTGGAAAGGATTTAAATCCAAAACCTGTTGATAAAATTATCATCAAGAAAACTCCTTTATATTCACACTTTAAATTTGGTCACTTGAATGATGTTGAACAAACACTTTCTGAAAAGAATATTCATGTGTTTAAATCTAAGGCTAGTCAGAATAAACCTTATGTTGAAAAACAGAAGTTTAGACAAACCTTCAGAACCACTAACCCTAAAGGACCCAAGAAGATCTGGGTACCTAAAAGTAAAATAATTCATGTTGCAGATGTTCTTAGCAGCAAGGTCAGGACGCCAATCATGGTACCTGGACTCTGGATGCTCACGACACATGACAGGAGAAAGGTCTATGTTCCAAAGCCTGGAGCTTAGATCTGGAGGTGATGTGAAATTTAGAGGGAACCAGAAGGCCAAGATCATTAGATCTGGCACCATTGGAAATGGTAAACTTCCCTCTATTACTAATGTTTTACTTGTTGAAGGGTTAAAGCATAACTTATTGTCCATAAGTCAATTAAGTGACAATGGTTATGATATTACCTTTAATCAAAAATGTTGTAAAGCTATTAGTCAAAAGGATGGCTCTATCCTATTTAGTGGTAAGAGGAAAAACAACATTTATAAAATAAATCTTTCAGAACTTAAAGTTCAGAATGTTAAATGCCTCTTGTCTGTTAATGAAGAGCAATGGGTCTGGCACAGAAGATTGGGGCATATTAATATGAGACGTATATCTCAGATTAATAAACTTAATCTTGTCATAGGACTTCCTAATCTGAAGTTCACCTCAGATGCTCTTTGTGAAGCATGCCAAAAAGGGAAGTTTTCAAAATCATCTTTTAAATCAAAAAATGTTGTTCTACTTCCAGACCACTAGAATTACTTCATATTGATCTGTTTGGACCAGTGAAAACTGCATCCATCAGAGGCAAGAAGTATGGATTAGTCATTGTTGATGACTATAGTAGATGGACATGGGTAAAGTTCTTAAAACACAAGGATGAGTCACATTCTGTGTTCTTTGACTTCTGCAAGCAAGTCCAGAATGAAAAAGATTTCAAAATTATAAAAGTCAGAAGTGATCATGGTGGTGAATTTGAAAATAAATATTTTGAAAAATATTTTAATGAAATTGGCATTACTCATGATTTTTCCTGTCCTAGAACTCCACAACAAAATGGGGTTGTAGAGAGGAAAAACAGAACTCTGCAAGAAATGGCCAGAACCATGATCAATGAGACAAATCTGGCAAAACACTTTTGGGCAGAAGCGATCAACACAGCCTGTTATATTCAGAACAGAGTGTCTGTAAGACCTCTTCTGGAGAAGACTCCATATGAACTGTGGAAGAAAAGAAAGCCCAACATTTCATATTTTCATCCTTTTGGATGTATTTGTTATATGTTAAATACTAAAGAAAATCTGAACAAGTTTGATTCCAAAGCACATAAGTGTTTCATGCTTGGATATTCTGAACGCTCTAAAGGCTACAGAGTATACAACACTGAGACACAGATTGTGGAAGAATCTATTCATGTTAGATTTGATGATAAGCTTGGCAATAAAAAGTCAAAGCAGTCTGAAAACTCTGCAGATAGAGAAGTAGTCTTCACTGACTCTGAAGTCCCAGAGGCAGATAAAGCTCAAGTGAAGGAACCAGAAGCAACGCCAGATGATATTCCTTTAACTTCTCAGATGAACAATCTAAACATTTATGAAGAATCAACTATTAGAGGATCATCATCCAGAATTAAAGCTTCTCATCCAGAGAATGTCATGATTTGAGAAAGGCAAATCACTCTAGGAAGGGTGGACTGGAGTAGTTGCGTTCAACGAACCAGGATAAAAATACTTGAGTTTTTATTTCTAAGTTTTAATCTTCATACTTATTCAATCCCCCTTCTAAGTATCATCTCACCTTCAAATTGGAGTGGAATGATGTAGATTTTGTTAAGGTTCCTTGACCTGTAACTGATGGCTCGCCGGAGAAGATGGTGGCTCAGCCACCGGAGCCACCCTCTGGTTCACTTGAAAGTTTCCCTCCACCTGAGAATTCAAATGAGGAAGATGACCTCCCCACCCTTGGATCAGTGGAAAACGAAGACCAAGTAATTCCATCATACGCTTGTGATTTAATTTCAGAGTTGGACCTTTGACTGAATGAAACGCTGTGTTTCATTTATGTGCTGGCAGCTTGTGGTCCTTTAGATGAGCATACTAGGTCTCCTGATCCAACCCGCCTGATATTTTTCTGGTTTTAATTTTTTTTAATTCATTTTCTTATTATTTTAATTACTTTGTTCATTTTTAATTCATATTAATTTCTGATGCTTTTATGTTTCATTTTCATGCAATTTTCAATTTAATTTGATTTTTTACATTTTAATTAATTCCTTATTTTTGGCTTATTTCTTCATGTTTTTGCTGAATTTTGATTAGCAGTTTGGTATAGAATTTAGGGCTGAGTTTTGGCTTGCTGGTAGATTAGAGATGCATGATCCCTTAGGATTTATTTCATAATTTTTAGATAACAATAGGTTCTGTTTTGGATTAGGTTCCCATGACCTTCCATTTTAGGGTTTCCCTTTTGACAACTTTAAGTTTAGGAATTCTTTAGTACCCTTAAGCATAGTTTCCGTCCCTGGTTTTTGTACCATAGGTTTCTAACACATATAGGTTCCCTTAGAAAATTTTATAGAATTTTAGGAGATGATTTGGTATTTTTAATAGATTTAATACTTAGGCTAGTTTTAAGATGCTTTCAACATAACACTTGCACTAGTTGAACCTCAATGGTGGCCCATAGCATAAGATAAATTCTCCATTCCTCTTGGATAGTGTTGTATACTTATAGAGGTTTCGGTTTGCTTGATGGTGGTACTTGATTTGGTGTTTAGACCTTCTTTTAATAGCTTTCTTGTAGCTTGATTAATTAGGGTTTAGGAAGAGTTTAGTTTGATCTCTTTTTCTTCAAATAAACATGGATTGCCTTGATTACTTTCCATTCTCATCCCATGATTCAAGGTCCCTATGTGGAAGCCTCATCCCTCCATTGGAAAGATGTGTGGCATATCACAAGAGGTAGAACCTTTGAGGATGCCTATCTCAGATGTATGGTTGAGTGCCAGGATGGATTCCTTTGGTTTCCATTCTGATTCCCATCATCAAGCAATGATCTTGATGTTAACTCTCTTCTCTCTTGTTGGAGCTTTAATTTCCTTCTCTTGAAGATGGCTTGGACTTGAAGTTAGTTGCAGACTGTTGATTGTTTTGATGTTTATCTACTTTGCTGTTGAGCTGTTTCTCTGCTGTTTTGTCTATTGTATTTTCTGATTGCTTGATTGTTGCTTGTGTGACTGTATGGTATGTTGCATTAGACTAGGCCTCGTGTAGATGTTTCTAGGCCTAAGAGCATCCTAAAGGTTGAGCTTGCTCCCTTTGCTTGTCTGCATTAGAGGTTGAGTTTGTCTCCCTCTGCTTGACAGTTATTGATTGGCTTTGCTTGCTGGCTTAAGGTTGAGTCTGTCTCCCTTACTTGTGCTTTGTGTGCTGCCTTTGGGCTTGCTTGCTTTAGAAGTTGAGCTTGGCTTCTTTTGATTGTTGGTTGCATTTCATGCATTTTATTTACAGTTATTTCTTTTATTGTTGTTTTCCTTTGCCATGTTCCCCTAGGAACTCTGACTTCTCTTGTTCAAGAGAAGTTATGACAGACTTTAGAGTTCTAACCATGCATGATAACATTAGGTAGTTCCCTCCTAACCTCAACCATATGATCAACTTGGCATGACAACTTTAGGATTGGATCAGTTCCCCTTTAGTGCGTCCTTTCTCTTCTCATCTTCGATCAAATCAAAATATAGTAATAAAGGCTAATTGATGTCGTACGCTATGAGCCTTAAGCTACTTGAGAAAGGGTTGTTGGAGAGTTTCTTTTCAACAGCTTGGATGTTTAGTATGGCACCCTTTGGGTGACATGCGACGCATTCACTCTCAGGTCATAGTCTCTAGTGCGATATCAGTTGGAAACATCCATAAAAGATACTTCTTTAAAAGACAGAAAACAAAGATCAAACATCTTTTGTCCTCTTGGACCTTTAATCCCTAGAAACCCTTTTCAGAAGGAGAATTCTGTTAACTCCCAGTTCTACAGCAAACGGTAAACGCCTAAGTCTCCGTCGAGCGAGCTGCATACACCAAACTGCTGGAATCGTCTGTTAACCCTACTCGGATAAAAAAGACAAACCTGTGTCTCTCGTTGTCCCAACCTACGTTTGCTCTGATCTTTCACGCCGTGTGAAAGTACATAGGCACGAGATGCGATATCTCGGCGAGCAACCATCCCCTCTTTTTACCCGTAGTTAGACGAACTACGTTGACTCTGATTTCTCGTTCCAGACGAGAATACGTAGGCATAGAACTGCCGTGTTCTGTCGAGTCATTTTCTTTTCTTTTCAGACCAGATTTTTAGTGTAGATAGATGTAACCAACCCGTCAGAAAAACACAACAAGCATGGATCCCATCGAGTACGATGGACGTGAGGGGTGCTAATACCTTCCCCTTGCGTAACCGACTCCCGAATCCAGATAATGGTTGCGATGACCTTGTCTTATACCTTTTCGTCAGGTTTTTCCGATCGTTTCCTTTCCCGTTATGAGGGATAAATAATGAAATGTGGCGACTCTTCTGTTTTTCCGGCACCTTATTTTCGCGGTAGCGACACATGGCTGCAAAATTTGAATTTTAAAACTGGGTTTTTGTTTAAAGTCATAAATGAATTTGGTTAATGTGACCTCTAATCATCAAATTAAGGCGCAAATTCAATCTGAACATGATTAAAAATCTTTCCTGGGTTAATTATAGCAGTGAAACACAAGTTTTTGATGTGTTTTGGCATGTTGCAAGTCACACTTTGCTCATGACACATGTGTTGATGAATTCACTTCAAATTGCATCATTCACCCTCCCTCATCATTCCAAACTTCTTTCCTACAAATAAGGACTTGACTCCACCCATTTCCACAAGCTTTGATAGCCAGAATCACCCTTTTTATATCCCATTTGAACTCTTAAGCTTGAAATTCGTTTCTTCATTTCCACACCCTAATCACTCAAAATCTCCACTCAGTTAGCTTCATCTACATCCAGTGAAGCTAACCAACTCAAGAACTTGAAGGATCATGGCCTGAATCAATCTTGGTGACTCCATTTTCAAACTCTCATGTCCAAGACTTTGTTTGGCTTTTGACTTGTTTATGAATGGGTTGCATGACTTCATTCTTTGTGTTCTCTCTTTGATCATTTACATAACTTGAGTATGATATGTTGTGTTACTGCCCTACCATGTTTCTTGTCTCATTTAACTTCATTTCACTTTGCTTTGTGATTGGTGATGCTTCTTGTAAGTTGTTTAGCTTATTTGGATGTGTGTGGACACTTTGTTTTTCCATTGTGTTTTGGTTTTCAAATCTTTTGGTTTGGTTTGATATTGTGATTTCTCTTTGTTATTCTTAACATGATGTAAAGACTCACCTTATATGAGATTGTGTGTGTTTGATACTTCCTTGTCATTTGAACTTTCATGCTTGTTCTTTTTTATTGTATATTCCTCCCTCTCCTACTTTCTTCTTCATCTTTTCTCTTTCTGTGAGACTTGTTTAAGTTTCATCTTTTTTTTCATTTGTGATTGGGTTGGATAGTGTTTACTTGTGCTTGCTCACATGACCCCTTAGGATTCCTATTCCCACTTAATTTTTGATTAAGGTAGGAGTAGGAGAGACATTAGGCATTCAATCCTTTGTATGATAACAATTAGGATAGTCCATCTTTGACCTCAACTATAGGTCCATCATTTCTATGATAACATTAGGTAGACTTCCTTTCATCCTAACTTTAGCACCATTTTGTATGTTAACATTAGGGTTTTCAATTCCCTTTAGTGTTTTCTTTTTTGAGTCTTCTCTTCTCATCTTAAACAACTCTAAGAAACTTAATAAAGAATGATGAACATTGTGTGCCACGAGCCTTAAGTATATGGAAAATGATGAGTAAGGGGTTTTCCCTCACTTGTCTAGAGTGTTTAGTGTATGCCCTTTGGGCGATATGCAACACATTCGCTCTTATATCATAGTTTTTAGTGCAACGTGAATCTCCAACAAAATCTAAAACTCTTAAATCAAATTCAAACCTTTTTATCCTTGGGGATTGGTTTCAAAAATCATTTTCAGAAAAGAGTGTGTTACTTTTCCGTTCTACCGCAAACAGGCATCGACCCTAACATCTAGAATAGGAACTTAGCGTCACTCATAAAAAACACTTAACCAACCAGTGGTCTAGTTTACCCGAACTATATTTGCTCTGATTTCTTATACCAGATGAGGATACGTAGGCACAAGATGGTGATGTCTTAGAGAGCAACCTTCCCTCCATCACTCGTAGTTTTCTGAACTATGTTGACTCTGACTTTCCCATTGCACGAGGGAATACATAGGCATAGGGCGGCGATGTCCTGTCGAGTCTCCTTTTTCTTTTCCCCGTCTGGTTTTTGTTTAGCAGTAGCTTTTAGATAACTCACTCTTTGATTAGACAACAAGTGTGGATCCCGTTGAGTACAATGGACGTGAGAGGTGTTCATACCTTCCCCTTTCGTAACCGACTCTCGAACCTAAGATTTGGTTGTTATGACCTTGTTTTCTCATGTTCTTTTAGATTTTCTTCTATCATTTCATTTACCTCTCTTTGGGATAAATAACGTTTGGTGGCGACTCTTTTGTTTGTTTTCGCCAGTTTTTTTAGAGTTGCGACATCTGGCGACTCTGGTGGGGACTCTAGTTCCCTATGCAAGTCAATACTAGTGCTTGTTTGTTTTATATCTTTGGGTGTTTATATTTGTGCATATGTATGTTGTATGTGTATATTTACTGGTGTACATTTTTGCATTTGCATTTTACTTTTTGCACTTTATCATTGTTATCATATTATGTTGTTGTGATGTTGGGTGGGTTGTTCCATGAGAGATAATCCAAATACAGAGGCTTGAGTATACACATAGGATTAGTGTGGAGAGTAGTATGGACTTGTGTGACATCTTTACACGCAAGATTTCACACGAAATTCGCGTCTAGACGAGGTATCCTTTGAAGACATCTTATCCTGTGCATCTTGGACAGTTGAAGGGATGTTGGATTAGAAAGCTAACGACTTTGAGACTGTTCATTGGAAAGCCAGTTGAGACCTCCATGATTGACCATGATGCCAAACTAGAAATGGTGAACGTATCATCGTTTCTCAACCTGAGAGTCCATGATACTGATGACCTGCATAGGATGTCACACCTTTCAAGACTAGAACCTACCTGTAAGAGGGATGGGTTTTGCAGGAAACTTTGACCTCCAACCAACCCAATTTTCTAGTTTTCTTGTCAGAGTGGACCTTTGACCTTGGATACTATGGTTTTCTGTCAGAGTTCTGGATTTCTGGGTTTTCTTGTTTGAGCGGAGCTTTGGTTATATTCAGTCAACCACGCAGCAGCATTGGATTCCTTGATCCCCTTGTCTACATTTTCATAATCATTTTGCATATTAACATTGCATGTGTGTGTTCTCAGGTTCTCGTCTTTCCTTTGATTCTAGTAGTCTAATCTGCTATTGAGATGGAGGCTGAGATGAAAAAGATCATCATATACAAATTTTCATTGCCAGAGTTGGGACCTTTATTTTGTCTGATTTCTATGGTTGATCCTGGAATTCTTGAAGATTTCAGAAAGGATTATGGAAGGATTCTAATTCTTGTCCATAAAGTCACAAACTACGAGCAAAGAGTTATTCATGCTTTACTATAGTTCTATGACCCTTCACTATGTTGCTTTACTTTTCCGGATTATATATTCGTTCCTACTTTAGAGGAGTTTGCTTTTATTTTGGGAGTTTCAGTCTTAGATGAAGTATCATTCGTTCATTCAGAGGAAGAGCCTGATGTTGAGAAGTTTTCTAATAATGCTCTTTATTTGAGCAAGTCTAAGTTGGTGGATAATGTAGTCTGCAGAAATGGAGCTTTTGGCTTTACCCTACATTTCTTGGTGGGTAAGGCCTAGAAATATGCTAAGGAAGGTTGTTGGGTAGTTTTCAATGCTATTCTGGTTCCATGTATATATGGAATTATATTATTTCCCAACATATTAGATTTCATTGATATGGACTCTTTCCGCATCTTCGTTTCCAAGAACCCTATACCTACTCTTCTAGGAGACTTGTACCATTCAGTACATTGTAAGAATGAAAAGTGGAGAGGAAAAACTGTTTCTTATTGAACACCGCTTTTCCACAAGTGGTTCATTGATCCACTCCCTTGTTTCGGAGCTTTTGTTGATACAAGAATTACATCTGAATGATCTAAAAGTCTTATGGGTTTAACAACCAAAAACATTGTCTGGTTTAACCGAGATCTGCTCGGCATAGAGATTATCATAAGTTGTGGTAGCTTTCCCAATGTACCTTTAATGGGAAGAAAATGGGGAATCAATTATAACTCTTCTCTTGCCGTTAGACAATTTGGGTATGCTTTGAGAGGACCCTCGAAGGATGGGAAAGTGCAGGAATCTCTGTACTTCACCGAAGTAGTTGATCATGATATTCTGGCCAAAGTAGTGGAAGCATGGAGAAAATTTCATAAAAACGGGAAGCTCTCTTTGGGTAAGGGTGAATTCAGAGCTTATGATCCTTACTTGGATTGGATTTACAGGAGAGTTGAGAGGATACTGTTGCCTTTCCCTATTGAAGAACCCTTATACCCTTTAATAGTTGAAGAGTCTACAAAGGTTGATATCCTGAAATACAATAAGCTTTGGGAAGAGAAGGAAGAGTTGTTTAAAGAAAGCAAAGAACTGAAAAAGGAGACAACCAGTTGAAGAATGATAAGAACGAAGTTGTCTACTTAGCTAAAGTGAAGACATAAACCTTGTCTAAAAGGGAGAAGAAGTTAGATGAAGAGATCCGGGTGCAAGAACGAGTTGGCCAAGATCTATAGAGTACTGATAGCGTCCAAAAGCATAAAAAGAAGGATTTAGATAGAGCTTATCTAGAGATATGAAAATTCAATGATCAATGGAACACTACAGTAACTTCCAACAAAAGCAGAGAGGATGAGCTTCACAAGAAGATTGACAAATTAAAGGTACGACTCAGAGCTAAAGAGAAATAAGTTTCAGCAAAGTAATTTCGTAGATGTACAAGTGAATAGAGGCTGCAAGAAACTTTATTAGCGTTTGAAGAACTCAAGATGAGAGCAGAATTGAAGAAACTGAGGCTTGATGACGTCTTTAGTGAGGATGCTTGAGAGGAATATAGTCAGGGTTTGAAGGATTTCATTTGCAGAAGAGACTTCCTCATCCAGGAACTGATTGCAAGATCGGAGCATCCAGACACAAAGAGGCTGCTCGAGGACACCCAGACTTGGTATAAAGACCATAGTGGTTGAAGAAAGCTGCCTGCAGTGATGTTGTATCTCAGTGATCTTTTACTTTCTTGTATTTTGACCATAACCAGACTTGTTAGATGGGGTCACAGGCTTGTATACAATTGTTTTTCTTATTGGTGGTTTGTGTACAATGACTTTTGGTTCTCATTTTATTTATGAGCGAGGCTTTTGATCCTTCCATTTATCTCTACAATTTTATTATTATTTGTGAAACTAGAATCAAGCGGGAGATCTCCCTAAAACACATATACATGTTTGCATTTTGCACCATAATTTTCATTTGCGTAACAAGTGTTCCCAGAGACTTCACTCTTATTTCTGTTTGGTTTTATGTATCAGTTGACAAGATTGCGGAATCGGGTTTTTATAGATATTCTACACGAGGTAATCAGCAAAGATTTATGAACCAGGTTTAGAACGAGCTCCAAGAAGTCAGAGACCGTATAACATAGTTCATGGAAATGATGCAGAACATGGGCAACGGGCAGGAAAAATTAAGAACTTTGGTTCAGCCGTTAATAACACGGGTGATAGGAATGGTATTTTGCACGGAGGGACTACTGTTGTTCCTCCACCTATTGACGGTAATATTCCTTAAGGTAATGGTATCTCTACAGTTGTTAACCCTCCGGGCGGAGGTCCTCGTGGCGGATTTCATATAAGATGTGTTGGAGGTAGTGTGTGTTGTACATGGGGCTGCTGGTCCCTAGTGGATGGAAGATAGTCAAGACGACGTCTTTTCAATGAGGGACATGGATGTTGGTCTCCCCTCAGAAGCTAATAAAAGATTCAAGTTAATTGAGGAGAAAATGAAAGCCTATAAGAACCAAAATTCTTTGGGACTCAACATGTCAAATTTGGGACTTGTGCCAGGGGTCAGAATTCCCCCGAAGTTCAAGGTACCATATTTCAACAAGTACAAAGGGACGACCTGTCCTAGAGTACATCTTCGGGTGTATTTCAGAAAGATGTTTGCGTATTCCGATGATGAAAAGTTATTGATGCATTTTTTCCAAGACAGTTTATCAGGGCCATCTCTAGAATGGTATATGGGGTTAGAGAGGACCCACATAAGAAGTTGGAGGGAGTTGAGGGAAGATTTTGTTTGTCACTATCAATATAATAATGACTTAGCACCTAACAGGGTGCAGCTACAAAATATGTCGCAAAGAAGCAATGAAGGGTGAAAAGAGTACGCCCAAAGGTGGTGGGATTTAGTAGCTAGAGTGCAGCCTCCGACGATGGAGCAAGAGCTAGTTGAAATGTTCATGGCTACATTTCCCGAGACATACTATGAAAAATTAGTTGGTTGTATGTCATGGAATTTCTCAGATCTGGTTATGGCAGGGAGAGAGTAGAAAATGGTATCAAGATAGGGAAGATACAAAATGGAGCAGGGTCCTCATCCGAAGGAGTGAAAAAGTCGTATAATGGAAATCCTAAGAAATGAGAAGGAAATGCTAGTTCAATATCTTCTTATAGAGGTAAAGGTCAAGCGCAACCTCATTATCACCAACAAGTTGCTACTGTAGCCATCCCGGCTGCACCATAACAACAAGTTAGCGCACCTCATCGTTACCAAGATAGAGGAAGAATGGATAACAGACAGTTCGAGACACCACGAGTGCCTTATTCTCAACTATTACAGCATTTGTTGTAGTTGCAACTTATTCAGAAGAGAACCTTGGTGCCTCTCACCGGTGTGCCTCCTCCGAGTTACGATGCAAATGCAAGGTGTGAGTTCCACTCAGGTCCTCCGGGCCATCATATTGACAATTATAAAGCATTCAAGCACAAATTCTAGGATCTACTTGATTCGAAGGCGATCAAATTCACTAATGAATGCCCAAATGTAAATCAAAACCCAATGTCGAGTCATAGTATTTACAGGACTAATACTGTAATAGAGGGGGGAGAGGTTAAATTTGATCGTTGACATTGAAGAGCTGAAGACCCCTTTAAGCTTTGTGAAGGATAGGTTTTTAAAGGGAAGTATTTTCCCTGGATGTTTGGTTGAATGTTCAGAGTGTGCTTTGCAGCCTGAGGGTTGTATTCTCTTGAAGAATTGTATTCAAAATTTTATTGATGAAGGTTGTATGCAGTTTGGCAGAGTTGTGGAAGAAGATGGTATTCAATTCCCTACCGGACGATAAAAATTTTAGCACTTGCAAGGCCAGCACCGGTTATCATAACTACACCTGGACCTGTGCCATATGAGAGCACTAAAGTTATCCCATGGAACTATGGGTGATAAATGTTCTATAATTGACAGAAGCAGGAATTGACAGGGTCATCGTATGGTGGTTCTTCAGTTGAAAATATAGTCGGTGCGGGAGGAATCACTAGAAGTGGGAGGGTACTTTCCCTACCTAAATATAGTATTAATAAGAATGATAAGGGTAAAGGTAAAGCAGTGGTTGTGGAAGACGTCCAACAACAGGTTGGTAATGATGCCTTTTTAAAATACGTCGAGGAATTTATGAGACTCAATCACAAAAGTGAGTACAAAATTGTGGATCACTTACATTAGACTCCGTTGAAGATTTATATTCTGTCATTGTTGTTTTGTTCTGAGGCACATCGAAATGCACTGTTGAGGATCTTGAATTCAGCATTTATATCGCAAGAGATTTCAGTGAACTAGTTGGAGGGGGTGGTAGCGCATGTCAACACTGGCAACAGTTTAGGTTTCACTGACCTAGATTTAACTCCTGCTCAAAGGAATCATAACCATGCCTTACAAATTTTAATTGAATGCAGAGGATCCCTACTGTCACACGTCCTGGTTGATACAGGATCATCCTTCAATGTGCTACCCAAAAAAGCATTGATGAAGCTAGACACCTAAGGTTTGATGTGTACGCCCATGGATTTGGTGGCAGGAGCGTTTGATTGCTCGAAGAGGTCGGTGTTCGGAGAAATTACAATGCCTATACAGGTTAGGCCTGAGGTTTTTGACACAACATTTTACATAATGGATATCCAACCGGCTTATAGTTGTTTGCTTGGTCGGCCATGGATACATGCTGCAGAAGTAGTCAATTCAACGTTGCATCAAAAACTGAAGTACATGATGGAGGGTAAAGTTGTTATGGTGTGCGGTGAGGAGCATATTATGGTAAGTCATTTGTCTTTGTTTAAATACGTGGAAGTGGATGGTGGGATTTAGGAGACGCTCTTCCAGGCTTTTGAAATAGTGCAAATTCATGAGAAGCCTCATGTTAAAGTTAAAAGCTCAGAGGTCTCAATGTCATCCTTTAAAGAAGCATGTGCTATCGTTGAATCTGGATCTTCCCAGAGGTGGGGCCAGGTGCTTGATGTTCCCATCAAACAAGACAAGTTTGGTCTAGGATATCAGTCCTTTGTTCCTTCTCAAGACCCTCTGATGTATAAAAGACCTATTCGATTCACCAGCGACGAAGTTACCTTCGACAAGATTCATGCTATTGGGGATGATGAAGGTGATAATGACTGTGACGTGGATGCCTGGATCCGTCCTTGTGTCCCCGGACAGAAGCTATGCAATTGGACCGTGGAGGAAATCATCCAAGTCACTTATGAAGAGTAATTTCCACTTGTTTTTTATTATTTCTAGTCCTACGTTATGCCCAAGACGCGGTGACTCATTTTGTAGGGCCCTTTTTGATATTTTTAAATATTATCATGAATAAAAAGACGTCCTTTTTGCACTTATATATTTTGATCCTTGTTTTTCCTTTTTGTTTTTACATTTTGTTTAAACAAAAAAAATGGCAATGTGTTTTGTTTGTTGCATCACATAATAAACATAAACATCATCATGCAGGTCTTTTATATCACATACCATTGATTCTAATTTGGATATGGCTCAGTATGATTTTGATAATCCTATCTATCAAGCTAAAGAAGAGTCTGATGAAGACTGTGACCTACCTGAGGAACTAGCCATATTTCTGAAGCAGGAGGAAAAGGTCATTTTGCTTCATCAGGAGGATATTGAAGTTATCAATCTGGATACCAAAGATGACAAGAACGAAGTCAGAATTGGGGCTGCATTGGATGATGGTGTCAAGGGAAGATTGGTAGATATGCTTCGTGATTATAAGGATATCTTCGCTTGGTCTTATCAAGATATGCTTGGGCTGGATACAGATATAGTTGCGCACTAGCTTCCTCTTCGAGAAGAATGACCGCCAGTGAAACAAAAGATGAGAAGGACAAGGCTTGACATGGCAGTTAATATCAAGGAAGAAGTTCAAAAGAAGTTGGACGCTGGTTTTCTTGTTGTCACCAATTACCTCCGTGGGTCGCTAATATTGTTCATGTGCCTAAGAAAGATGGAAAGGTCAGGATGTGCGTTGATTACCGACTCCCTCACATTGATGTGTTGGCTGATAACACCGCTCAGTATTCTGTGTTTTCCTTCTTGGATGGCTTCTATGGGTATAACCAAATTAAAATGGCCTCAGACAACATGGATAAAACTACCTTCATTACACCATGGGGAATTTTTGCTACAAAGTGATGCCCTTTGGATTGAAAAATGTTGGGGCAACTTATCAGCGGGAAATGGTGACTCTCTTTCATGATATGATTCATCATGAGATTGAAGTATATTTTGATGACTTGATTGCTAAGTCACAAATGGAGGAAGGACATTTGGTCAATCTTCTAAAGTTGTTTGAAAGATTAAGGAAATTCAAGTTAAGGTTGAATCCAAATAAGTGCACCTTCGGGGTGAGATCTGCAAAGCTACTGGGGTTCATTATCAACGAAAGGGGTATTGAGGTGGATCCTGCCAAAATAAAAGCTATATAAGAAATCCCTGAGCCGAGAATGGAGAAAGAGGTTCATGATTTCCTGGGGAGATTGAACTATATTGAAAGGTTCATTTCTCGCCTTACATCCACTTGCGAGCCAATATTCAAATTGTTAAGAAATAATCAAACAGTCAGGTGGAATGAAAATTGTCAAAAAGTGTTTGAAAAAATAAAGGATTATTTGCAGGAGAGTCCAATACTAAAGCCTCCAGTTGTAGAAAGACCTTTGATTATTTATTGAATGGTTTTGTAGAATTCAATGGGTTGTGTGCTTGGTCAACACGACGAGACAGGTAGTAAATAACATGCTATTTACTACCTGAGTAAGATATTCACCGATTGCGAGTCAAGGTACTCAATGCTAGAGAAAACATGTTGTGTGATTGCTTGGGCAGCTAAATGCTTAAGGAAGTACATGTTAAATCATACAACCTTGTTAATTTCGATGATGGATCCGATCAAATATGTAATTGAGAAGCAAGCGCTCTCTAGAAGGATCGCTAGATGACAGATGGTTCTGACAGAGTATGATATTCAATATGTTTCCCAAAATGCCATTAAAGGGAGTGTTTTGATAGAATATCTTGTTGAGCAGCTGTTCGAGGATTATCAGGCAATGAGGTTTAAATTTCCTGACGAAGATATAATATTTTTGAAGATGAAGGAATGCGATGAGCCTTTGCCTGACGAGGGTCCTAAGATTGGGTCTCAGTGGAAGTTGGTTTTTGATGGTGTTGTTAATTCATATGGCAATGGAATTGTGGCAATCATTACTACTTCTCACGGTTCTCACATACTGTTCACCGCCCGGTTGACGTTTCCTTGCATAAATAATGATGCTGAGTATGAAGCGTGCATTATGGGTTTAGAAGAGGCCATTGATCTAAGAATCAAGAATCTTGATGTGTATGGCGATTCAACATTGGTCGTTAATCATATTAAAGGAGAGTGGGAAACTCGTCAGGTCAATTTGGCGCCTTACAAGAACTATGCAAGAAGACTGCTACCTTTCTTCGATAGAGTTGGGTTTCATCATGTACCTAGGGCTAAAACTCAGATGGTAGACGCCATGGAGACGTTATCGCCGATGTAGAAAGTAAATTTCTGGAATGAAGCCCCAACAATCACTATCATGCGTCTTGATAGACCAATCTTCGTATTTGCAGTTGAAAAAGCGTCAGATGGAAAACCCTGGTATTTTGACATCCGAAATTTTCTCAAAACTTAAGAGTATCCACCTGGGGCATCAAGCAAGGATAAGAAGACTCTGAGGAGGGTTTCAAGAAATTTCTATCTGAACAAGGATGATGTGTTATATAAAAGAAACTTCGACATGGTCTTGTTGTGTTGTGTTGATGAACATGAAGAAAGTTTGTTGATGGAAGAAGTTCATGAGGGTTCCTTTGGTACTCATGCCGGTGGACATGCAATGGCCAGAAAATTGTTATGGGATGGGTATTACTAGATGACCATGGAATATGATTGTTTCAAGTATGGCAGAAAATGCCATAAATGCCAGACTTACGTGTTGACATCTCCTTGGCCCTTTTCAATGTGGGGCATTGATATGATTGGGAAGATTAAACCGACTACTTCCAATAGGAATCGCTTTATCTTGGTTGCAATTGATTATTTTACCAAATGGGTAGAAGCAGCTTCTTTTGCTAATGTCACAAAACAAGTGGTGGCCTGGTTCATAAAGAAGGACATCATCTCTCACTATACCAAAATGAATCATTACTGACAATGGTTCAAATTTGAATAAAAAAATGATGAAGGAACTGTGCCAGAGTTTCAAGATTAAGCATCACAATTCATCTTCATACCATTTGAAGATGAATGTAATTGTTGAAGCAGCAAACAAGAACATCAAGAAGATCGTACAAAAGATGGTGGTGACTTATAAAGATTGGCATGAGATGTTGCCCTTTGATTTACATGGTTATCGTACTTCGGTGCATACATTGACTGGGGCAACTCCTTTCTCACTAGTGTATGGTACAAAAGCAATTATACTATTAGAAGTTGAGATCCATTATTTGAGGGTTTTGTCTGATGTAAAAATTGACGAAGCTGAATGGGTGCAAGCCAAGTTGAACCAGCTAAGTCTTATTGATAAGGAGAGATTGGAAGCCATTGATCATGGCCGGTTGTACCAGAGTAGAATGAAGAAGGATTTTGATCAAAAGGTGTGCCCTCGGTGCTTCCAGATAGGCGACTTGGTTTTGAAATGGATCCTTCCTCCTCATACAGATCATAGGGGCAAATGTACTCTAAACTATGAAGGTTCGTATGTGTTGTACCTCAAAATTTGACCAACATTTTCTTGTACTTGGCTTATGTTTCATTTCATTTTTAGCATTTGCATTTGCATAGCATTGTACTTAGCAGGGGATCAAGAGTTGTTGTGCGATTCAAGAGGAGAGTCTTCTTGGTTTCAAGCTTAAGCAAGGGCTTTTTTTGCAAGATTATCAAGTGTTCATCATCACCATGAAGTTATTAGAACTCCTTGAGAGGAGAGTTTGGTGTGTGGTTTTTGCCTCCTATCCTGAGGCTCACTGGAAGGTCATCAAGGGTTCATGAGGTCTTATTTTATTTGAGACATGATTTAGAAGCTCATTGAGTACCTTAGAGGTTATTGTGGAGCTTGTTTAGCCATTCAATTCATCTGCAAAAGGATACAATCAAAGAACAGAGAATTAGGGTTTCATCTGGTCAACCCAAGGTCAACTGTGGACTTGAGAAGGTTTAAGACTTGATTCTAAGTCACTTGAGTCATGGGGAGTCATATCAAAGCATTTGGGATGTCATGTTAAGATCAAATTAAGAGGAATCAAGGGTTCAAGAAGTTACTAAATTAGGGTTTCAGAGGTTTTCAGTATAAAATCCCCTTCTTTGGTGCCTAACTTCAAGGACAATTTACCCTATGATGAAAGCTCAATCTATTTTTCATGAAAACATGAGACTTGCAGGAAATGTTCTTAGATTTGTTTTGAGTACTAGAACTCATCAATTGAATTTGTACATCTCAAGTTATGATATCAACAAGTTAGGGTCCTCGGATGAAGATATTTTTTATCAACTTAAAGTCAACTCATTTCCAAGGCATTTTTGACCTAGAATCAAGTTTCTCCCCAACTTCAAGTGAACATGAAAGTTGTTCCTCATGGTATTAGCTTTACAAAAAGTCATAGAAGTATTTTTTATCATTGGTACATCTCAAGTTATGGATCTCACATGGCAAGGGTATTTTTAGAAAAAGTTCATTATAGGTCATTGGTTTCAATGGTCAATTTCATGAACTTATGGACCTCAAATGCAATTTCAACCGACATGAAAATTCTTCCTAAGAGTCTTATCTCCATAATTGAACTCAATTCATGAGGATTGTTGAATTATGTGATGATATGGACCATTTTGAAGGTGAAATTTGGACTTTTGATCATGGTTTAAGTATCTTACATTACAAGTCACCTTTTGGCCTCATTGTTGCACCCCAAAATTTGACCAACATTTATTTACCAAGCTTGTGTTTATTGTATTCATCATCTGCATCTCATTGATATGTGGGCAGTAGATCAAGAGGTATGATCACCCAGCAAGAGTTATATGAGACTTTGAAGCTAGCCAAGAAGGTTGTTCAAGTGTTCAAAGGTTGATATCTTGTCAGAGAGCTCAAGAGATCCTCAGAGGGATTGGTTGAAACCAAGGTTGTGTGTCTCATAACTTGAGAGTTGTGGGAGCTCCTCAGATGATTCTGAGACTATGAGTATGGACTTAAAGCTTTGAGAGAGCTTATGAGATGTCTTGAAAGCCATCATGAAGCCTAGAGAGGTCATTGTACAAGAATTCAGAAGGTTCATCCATGAGTGGTGGAATTAGGGTTTGACTGGGTCAACCCTAGGTCAACTGATGATTTGGAGAGGGTTGAGACCTAATCCAAGAGCCATGTGATCATGGAATGATGCATTGAGATGCTATAAGGATGATTCCTAGACCAACTCATCATGATTGAGGAGTTTGAGAAGTTTTAAGCTAGGGTTTCTAAGGATTAACAGTGTAAAATCCCCTAGTTTGATCCCTATCTTCAAGGCAGTTTAGCTCAAGATGTGATTGTCATCTCATCTTCCCCACAACATGAATGTTGTAGAGCATCTACTTAGCTTTCTAGAGAGTACTAGGAGTCCTTGATAGGATTTGTAGAACTCAACTTATGGCTTTGGCAAGTCAAGGGCATTTTGGTCATTTGGAGGTTATAGGTCATTTCAAGCATAAGGCCATATCTCCTATTTCCAAGCTTCAAATGGAAAAATCTTCAACATCAAACTTGCTTAGAATGATGTTTTAAGGCTAGTAGTGAGGTCATGAGATGTTGAAAAGGCTTGTATCAAAAAGTGATAAAAATGGCCTAAAATGGAGGCATAAGTTAAATAAGTTGAAATTGAAAATTGGAAATCACAAGTTATACATCCAAACCATGTCATATAATAGGTCATTTTGACTCCAAAGGACGTTCTAAGAACAATGGTTCAGCCACAATTTTGATTTGAGGCCTAGATCATAGGGCTGCTTTGGAAATGGCTTACTTGCATCTTAAGGCACCAAAGCAAAACATGAAGAAACTCAATAAACAAGTTAGTTATGCATTGTAACACATCATAAATCTCATATGGGGAGAATTTCAAGTCAGTTACAAAGGTTACAAGAGGCTTGGCATGAGATAGCATATGGTGAGAAGTGAAATCAAAATGTCATGACATGAGATTTCCATTTTCTCATTGGAAGGTCCTAGATGGTTCTAGATGATTCTAAACCACTCTATATAACATGTATAACTTGCTCAGATGCAAGGTTGGTGTAATATTTGAGAGAAGAGAGAGTTGGTTGTTTCAATTGCTTCCTTTGCAAGTCGAAAGTGAATTCCCTATTCTGAACCATTTCCATTCATTCTTTCCATTCATACATTCCATAGATCATAGTGAAGCTGTGCAGATTGATTTGAGAGCAAATCCATGGTGAATTGAAGATTTGGTGATTGAACTTTCAAGGTAGCAAGTCAAAATCGAATTCTGAGATTGAAGCTTCCTCGATCAAAATTGTTGCAAACAGTAGCAAGATTAACATCTAAGGAAACTTTCTGAAGAGTTTCAAGGCTTGAAGTGAAGGATTTCATCACCTGTTCATCAAGATTTACCAGGTTTTCAAATTCTTCTCTACACCATGTTTTATGCATAATTAGGTTAGTTTGTTAGTGTAGAAAGGTTAGAGACACATAGGTGATGGATTTTGGAGAGTTAGAGATCAATTGGTGAAGATTGAATTATGGACACCATTTCTTTGATGACCAAGAACTCGTGTTATATTGAGATATAGAATGAACTAGACATCAAGAATCAATCAGTGTGAGTTGGTGATTAATCTGAGGTAGTTAATTGCAAGAATTGTTGAGATGAATGATTGAGCACATTTTTGATCTTGGATCGGGTTCAGTGATTTAGGATGATTCAGATGATTTTGAGATCATGGTTGGATTCAGCATAAAATTCTAGGCAGGATAGGGTCTTGAATTTCTATTTTCCATGAAGAATTGAGGGAATTCGTGTTTGAGGAAGATGAAGCTTATTGCTCTGCATTTCCATGGCTTCCCTTGGAACCCTAGCTGGAGGTAGGAGATGAAGATTTGGCCGTTGGATAAGGAGCTGACCGGTTGACTGAGAAACGATCCATTGGCCACGATTCATTTTCATGTTGAGAGGGAATTCAGAAACGAATGAAATGCACCGTTTCATTAAACGGTGGCTTCTTGGGCTTAAGTCAGGATTCACTATCCACACCCCCAGTCATGGCCCACTTGGATTTTACACTATATTTGGTTTTTATTTGCACCGTTCCTTTTCTATTTTCTTTTCATTTTCTGATTGATTTTCTGATGATGATTGGGCTTAGCGCGTTTACCTCCTGCACCCCTCATTTTGAGCCCATTAATGAAATGCACTGCATCTGGTTACTATCTGCACCACATCTCTTAATATTTTCATTTTATTTTCTTCCATTTTATTTCAATCTTTGAAAATTCATATCAATTTGAAAATTAATGATTTTTAAGTGGGAATTTTTGCTCCCATTTCATAATAATGTCCAGAAAATTATCAAATAATAATATTTTAATTTCATGCATTTTTGATATTTGTTGTGTATTTTCTACTTTTATTGCATTTTATTTCTTTTTATGTTGATCCATGGATTTGTAGAATTTTGTTTAGGTAGTTCCCTTAGTATTTTTAGGCCATTCTTTTTAGGATAGTTAGATATAAGCTTTAGCTTCCCCCTGGATTTATTCCATAATTTTGTGATGAATTTTAGGTTAGTTTTTCTTAGATGACATTAGGGTATGTAGAATTAGGCTAATCCTTAACATAGGTCCACAATAACATTAGAATTTTGGGTTTCTAGGTCAAGTTAGATATTGGGACATATAGGGTTATTAAGGGTAGGTATGTAGGATCCCTTAGAAATTATATTAGGTTTTAGTATAGTAGTATACTATTTTTAGATGATTTTTGTAGTTGATGATTGTTTGTGTTGCCCTTGTGGGCTTGAATTTTTGTTTGCTTTGCTTTGTGGGCTTGGAGAGCTTGGTATTGCTTGGAGTAGCATTGAGAAGCATAGTAGGAGCATTGAGGAGCATTGAGGAGCTTGAGAGCTTGATCTTTTTGTTTTGTTGATTGTTTTAGGGTTAGGGATTAGGAAGGGTTTAGACCTAGTTAACTTCTTTCTTAAACATGGATGGTATCTTTCACCTCCATTCCTCCCTATGATTCAAAGTCCTTTCATGGTATTCACCTCTCTCCTTTGGAGGGATAAGTGATAGTACCTAGGAAGTATAACTTTTGAGGGAACCATTCCTTTGATGTTGAACCCTTATAGGTCAGCTTTGGTGGTCAATAAGCAGTTCAATATCCCCTAGTTTATCCAGTAAGTGATTTCCTCTGGTTTGATTATCTTGAGAGATGATGAGCTTGAGTGTGAAGATGAAGACTCCATTGAGGAGTGTAGAAGAGGATGAATCCTTGAGCATTACCATTCCAGCTAAGGCTTGAAGAGCAACAAGAGCAAGTTGATACTTGAAGACCCCTGAAGATGAAGTAAAGACTGAAGGATGAAGTTGACATATCTAAGTGATTGAGATTGATTCTGAAGAGCTGAAGCTTGAAGAAAAAAGGAAGTTGATACCTGCTTTGATACCTGGGGATCCTGAAGGAGCCAAGTTGATACTTATGATTGATAGTGAAGCCTGAAGGTGGAGCTGATCAAGGAGCTGAAGCTCAGAGAAGATAAGTTGAGAATTATGTTGAAGGGTTGAAACCTGGAAAAGCAAATTGGTACTTGTCAAGAGTGATGGAAGTCTGAAGACTGAGTTGCTGTTGGAAGAGCTGTAGCTTGGAGTTGAAAGAGGAGTTGATCTGCTTTCTCATCTTTTTCTTTGCTGTATTGATGTGTTTTGTTTGACTTGCTTGATGCATTAGAATAAGTCCATATCTAGAATAGGTAGAATCTAGGAGCATGATTGCACTAGAGGTTGAGTTGCTCCCTCTGCTTGTATTGTTACTGTGTGGCTTTGCTTGCGGGTATTCGGTAGAGCCCAACTCCCTTGCCCATGTGGTTTGTTTGCCTGATGGCATTTCATTTCATTTCTTCTGTATGTTTGCAGTTTACTGTTATTGCTTGATAGCATGATTTACATTTCAGTATGATTACTGTTATCCATTCTGGCTTGAGGTTGAGATGAGCTTGTGGAGGCTGAATCCCCACACACATTTCCTCCCTCACTTGCATTGCATGCATTTTACTGTTAAGCTGATGCTTTGTCTGTTTTGGTGTATCATTGACATGATCCCTTAGGACTCTCATTTCCTTTGATAAGGAATTGATGATAGAACTTTAGGTTGAAACCTATGCATGACAACTTCTAGGAGTTCCCTGTTCAAACCTCAACCATAGGATGAATCCATGGCATGACAACAGTAGGACTTGATAGTCTCCCTCCTAGTTGGGCCTGTTCTCTTCTCATCTCAAAACAGTTTAAGATACAGTAATCATGAATGATTTCTTTCGTACGTTATGAGCCTTAAGCTATCTGAGAAAGGATTGTGGGAGAGTTTCTTTTCCACAGTCTGGATGTTTAGTATGGTACCCTTTGTGTGACATGCAACGCATTCACTCTCAGGTCATAGTCTCTAGTGCGATTGAAATCGCAAACACAATAAAAAACACTTCTTTCGTAAAAGACAGGAAATAAACCGTAGTTTCCCGAACTACGTGAGCTCTGATCTCTCATACCTGTTGAGAGTACGTAGGCACAATACTGATGTATTGGCGAGCTACCTTCCCCCATAATCCGTCGTAGGCCGAACTACGTTGACTCTGATTTCTCGTTCTCTGATGAGAATACGTAGGCATAAAGCGCGACGCTTTGCCGAGTCATTTTTCTTTTCTTTTTAAGCCAGCCTTGATAGGTAGATAGAATAAAACCAACCAGTCCAAGTAAACACAACAAGCGAGGATCCCATCGAGTACGACGGACGTGAGGGGTGCTAATACCTTCCCCTTGCGTAACCGACTCCCGAACCCAGACAATGGTTGCGACGACCTTGTCTTACCCTTTTTCATTAGGTTTTTCCGATCGTTTCCTTTCCCGCTCTGAGGGATAAATAACGAAAGGTGGCGACTCTTCTGTTGTGCCGGCACCTTATTTTCGCGCAAGCGACACTCATGTTTGAACTTTTCCACACAAATACATGACCATAAAGAGTTTTACTTCATTTGTGCAAACATGAAGAGAGATTACAAGTCATATTTTCAAATTTCTTACTTAAAAAGTCATGGTTTGAAACTTGGTGTAAAGAGTTTCTACATGAACAAAATTCCTACCATTGATTTCTACACATCCCATTTTCCATTTTTGCTAACCAAAGAGGAGTGTTTGGTACTTGACTCGTGTGTAGTGCAAACTGGAAAAGTTTTGGCCAAGTTTGAAAATCTCTCAAATGAACCATTATGGGCCTGCATGGTCATTATGTATCCATCATATAAAAGCATTTTTGCTTGCCTTAATCATCAGAGTGGGTTGCAGTTGCTTGAGATGGATATGACTTTGAAACTTTGGTTTCTGGTTTCCATTTGACTTGGCTACCTTGTGCTTTTTATTTGGAATTTGTTGAACAATATACCTATTTTTGATGAAGCTTTCAAGTCAAGTCATCTCAAAAGATGTTCATACAAACTAGTTTGACCTATTTCCTTTGGGAGATGAATTTTATGTATCCCATATGCACCTCAGTAGTCTTGAAACTTGTTTATGACATGATTAAGGTGCTGGTTCTTTATTTTTTAGGTCATACACTTGGGTAACTTGTTTTGTAAGCTACTTAGAAGTTAGGCTTTTCCACTTGCTTTTAAGTGTTGAATTAGTGATTGAACTATGCTTCTTTCAATTGCCATGACTTGATTCATGCTTGTGCCTTGCTTCTAACCTTGATTTGAGGTTTCCTCTTAGTGGTATACCTTTTCCCTTTGTGCTTTGATCATCATTCAAGGTGATTTGGTGTTCATGTTTATGCTTTGAGTGTGCCTTAAATGATGCATCTCTTTTAGCACTTGTTTGCTCTTTTCTTTTACATGATCAATTTGAAATGTTTGGTGGGGATATTTTACATGTGCTTGCTGCCCAATCTTATTTCTCCCACCTTCTCTTTGATAATGGCCTTTTGGTTTTGCTTTTTGTTTAGATTTTGCTTAGGTGATTGATGTTTGAATGGTTGTAGGAGTTGTTACTTCTCCCACTTCATCTCACTCTTTTTGACTTGTCTAAGTCAACTTATTTTGATCATTTGTCTTTGTTGCATCATTTGATTCTCACATTTCATCTTTGTATCTTTGTATACCATGTTTGCATTGTTTTAACTTGTTTAAGTCAACTTCTTCTTATTCTCCATTTCATCTGTGATTGAGTTATCTGTTGTTTACTTGGTCTTTTTCCATGATCCCTTAGGATTCCTAGTCCCTCTATTTAAGACGGAAGTAGGAGAGACATTAGGTGTTCAATCCTTTGCATGATAATATTAGGATAGATTCTTCCCCTCTTAATCCCAACTTTAGGATCATTTTCCATGATAACATTAGGGTTGATCTAGTTTCCCCTTAGAGTTTGTGTCTTCTCTTCTCATCTCCTAAATATCTTCAGACATTTAATAAAGGATAATAAATGTTGTACTCTACGAGCCTTAAGTACTTAAGGAATGATAGTTGGGGGGCCTCCTCTCAATATGTCTAGAGTGTTTAGCGTATGCCCTTTGGGCGATATGCGACGCTTTCGCTCTCAAGTCATAGTCTTTAGTGCAACATGAGTTAAAAACTTAACTCAATTCACTTCTTTATAAAAAACAAAAAACAAAACACCAAACCTTTTTATCCCTAGGAATTGTTTAAAATCATTTTCAAAAAGAGTGTGTTAAGTCTTGGTTCTACCGCAAACAGGTAACGCCTAAGTCTCCAATGGTCGAGCAGCAATACACCTAACTGCTAGAATGAAGGTTTAACCATACTCAGTTAAAACATTTGAACAAATCTGTGGTCGTGTCAACACGAACTACATTTGCTCGGATTTCTCATACCAGACGAGGATATGTAGGCACAAGACGGAGATGTCTTGGCGAGCAACCTTCCCCTCTTTCACCCGTAGTTTTCTGAACTACGTTGACTCTGACTTTCCCATAGCACGAGGGAATACGTAGGCATAGAGCGGTGATGCTCTATCGAGTCTTTTTTCTTTTATTTTATCCTTGTGAGGCAGCTTTTGATAGATTAAAACCCTTTTAGATAGACAATAAGCGTGGATCCCGTTGAATACAACGGACGTGAGAGGTGCTCATACCTTCCTCTTGTGTAACTGACTCCCAAACCCAAGATTTGGTTGTGGTGACCTGTCTTTTCCTCTTTTCGTAGGTTTTCTCTGATCGTTTCCTTTCCCTCTCTTTGGGATAAATAATGAACGGTGGCGACTCTTCTGTCTTTGTCGGCCCATTTCCGCAGCGATGCGACAGTATATGATAAGAAAGGTTTTCTCTGGTGGAACCTTATTACTATCTACTATGGATGGTGATGATTTTATGTCCCCTGTGAGTGTAGACGTAGTTAAAAAATACATTGCTTAAAATGGACCCGCTGGACAGAAAAAGAAAGTCCTGACAAAAATGGGGCATCCCGATGAACCATAAAAAGAAAAGGTTTGAGAAAAAATTAGGGATAAAAGAAACAGAATGAACCCAGAAAGTTGAAAACCTAAAAAGGCGACTTTGGAAAAAATGGGTATCCCGGTGGATTTGAAAACCAGCAAGGAAGATCCAGGAAAACGTTAGGGGTTTAAAAGCAAATGACTGCTGCGTTCGACCTGTGAACTTATCTTGACACATGGAGGCCCCAAAGCATAAAAATCAGTCTAGTCAGTCTCTTTAGAAGGAGGAGCATTGATGAAACATTAAAGACATACAGGTCATTATAGCACCCTAAAATTTGCCCATCTTTTCTTGGTTCTTGGCTTATGTTTCATTGCATCTCATATTCATTTTTGCATAGCATTGTTCTTGACAAAAGATCAAGGCATCTTGGTTTGTTTCTCAGGATAGGAGGAGCACGTTTCTTCAACCTCAAGCAAGGTTTTTTATTAACTTTATGGTATTCTCAAGTTACCAAAGATCCTTCATCATCAAGTAGGATTCAAGGCAATATAATTTCAAGATCATATGTGGTTCACCATGGCTTATTATGCAAGAAATCATCAAGAGATTCAAGTTTGGTACAAGGTGTTTGACCTGCTTTAGCAATTTGTGGATGCTATGATCAAATGGGCATAACTCCTTCATTTTTCAACACCTTGAGGTGGTCCTTTGAAAGGAAAGATCAAATTATGCTTGGAAGGTCAACAAAAATTTGATGACATTATAGGTCATTTTGAGTTTTGGAAGGATTTTCTAGTCAACTTCAAAAGGTCATAACTTGCTCATTTTTTATCATTTGGAGCTCATTCCTTTTCTAGAATAAACTTGAAGATGTCCTCTACAACTTTGTTTCAAGATGGAAGTGTTAAAAACCTATGGAAGTTCTTGGTTTTTGTCAAAACATTATAGGTCAATTTTGGTCCCTATTCAAATTTTTGTAAGTGTTTTGCAATTTTAAACCTTTTCATGGTGGTTACTTTGAAGGATCATATCTCTCAACTCAGATTGCCAAATTAGTACTTTCTTTCACATTGCAAAGTTGGCATCATCCTCTATACAATGCAAGAAGAAAACATCTCAAAAAGACTCCTACATTGTGAGCACCATGGTTGCAAAGATTGAACTTCAAAGCTGAAAATCCACTTCAAGTCAGAATTGATTTTGTTTGAATCAGCCTCTAATCACCCAATTAAGCCACAAATTCAATCTAAACATGATTAAAAAATATGACTGGGTTGATTAGAACCTTGAAACACAAGTTTTTAGTGAGTTTTGGCAGTTTTCAAGTCACACTTTGCTCATGCTGTAGGTGTAAAGATTTTGGTGAAATTAACATCATTCACCTTCCCTTTTCATTCAGAAAGCTTCCTCTATAAGTAATGGACTCATTCCATTCATTTTCACAAGCTTTGTAGCCAAAATCACCCTGCTGAGATCCCATTTGAACTCTTAACTTGAACTTCGAATTTTCATTTCCACACTTTAAACACTCAAATTCTCCATTCAGTTAGCTTCACCAAAATTTAGTGAAGCTAACCAGCTCAAGAACTTGAAGGATCGTGGCCTGAATCAAGCTAGGGGACTCCATTTTTAGAGCTCTGAAGTTGAACTTTAATAGGTACAATTCTTAACCATTTCAATTCAAATTTGTTACTAAGATGTAGTCCTTGATGTGCTGATGCTCTTAGGATTGTTACATTTTGGTTTTGGTTGAGTTTTGATGTTCAATTTTTAAATTTGTGTTTGCTTTTCTTTCTAGTTTTTCTTTAAATCGAGTGAGTTATGGTTTAAAAAAATATGGTGCGATGATATGGTTGAGATTTGAAAGAAATTGGAAGGTTGTTTGCTTGTAGGTCATTCAAACCATTACCATTGGAGCTCATAGTGGTTTTAAAGAAATATGGTGCGATGATAGTGGTTTTATCAAATGGAAAAGACGTATCAAATACAACCACTATGAGCTCCAATGGTAATGGTTTGAATGACCTTCCAATTTCTGCAATTCTCTGAGATTTTTTAGTGGCTGGAGGTTGAACATGATGATCTCACCGTCCATCATGCCACTTGTTTTAATCTTGTGCTATTGACTTTTGCTGGTTGAAAATGATGAGATTGACTCAGATCCACCGTGGATGCGCGCTTTCTAGCCTTTGGATTTGACACGTCATTTAATGAAACCAGATCCAACATATCTTGTTTTTTCTGTTTTATTTTCTTTTTCTAATTTATATTTAAATTCATTTTATTTTCATAAATTCATAGAAAATTCATTTTTAATCAGAAAAATACCAAATTAATTTCTAAAATTTCCTTTTTATTTTTCTCTTTCTGTTTTTTATTTTAGTGCATTTTTATTTTTCCATTTGATATTTTTCTTGAATTTTAATTTGTTTGAGCCAATTTTAATTAGTTTAAAATTGTTTTTAAGCATTTTAAAATTATGAGAAAAATATTATATGATCCTATGATGGTTTTGAACCTGTGGTGATTTTCTTGGATTTTTATTTCTGGTTTTTCTATTTTCCATATATTTTAAACTTATTTGGTTAATTTTAATTAGTTTAAAATTATTTTTGAGCCATTTAAAATTATGAGGAAATTAGCACATGATCCTACGATAGCTGCTGACCTATGGTGATGTTCTTGGACTTTTGTTTGTGGTATAACTATTTTCCATTCCTTTTTAGGTTTTATTTGACTTTTTATTTTTTTTAATTGACTTTAATTTGCAAAATTGAGGCGATGAGGATTTTATTCATGATTGAGTGATATTCTTTCCCTATTCTTGTCTTGTGAGTTCTTGATTGCTTGCTTGATTGTGGTTTGCTTTTATGGTTGGTTTTGATGTTTGAATCTCCTTGAGGCATGTTTGGTTTCCACTTGTGTGACTTCATCTATCTTGTGTGTGCATGTTTGATTGTTAAGCTTATTGATCGTGTTAATGTGTGGATTATCTTTGTTTTCATGCTATGTTCTCATGATTTTCCCTTTTGGGATGCTTTGTATGCATGATTGTATGATTTGGTGTTGCCTTGCATATGGATGAGAAGCATGATTGTTTTCTTGTGTGCTCTTGTTTTGATCATTGATATGACTTGAGTATGATTTGGTGTGATTGTTTCCCTACCTTTTTTCTTGTGCCACTTGACTTTTGAAGGTGAGAAAACACTTAGAAGGGGGGGGGGGGGGGGGGGTTGTATAAGGGTTTAGAAATAAAATATGGACATAAAAACACAAATATTTTTATCCTGGTTCGTTGAACTCAACTAATCCAATCCACCCTATCAAGAGTGATTTGCCTTTCTCCACAAGGACTTAATCCACTATAATCAAACAGATTATAATGACAACCACTAAAAACAACTGTCTTAGTCTTCTCAAGAACTACTAACCACAACTTGGTCTTCTTAAGGAACCTTTACAAATAAATGTAAACTAACAAGTGTGTTTGATGCTTCTGAAAAGCTATATCACAAACTGTCATTTTTACACTTAAGATTTAAGAACAAATAAAACTATTCAGCTTTGAATAAGAATGCGTGTATGAGAGTTGTTGAATAATTTTCTCAAGATATGTTATCAGTTCATTAGTTTTGAAGAGATGAAGATAATGTCCTTTTATAGTGCTGAGAGTCCAAAGCTTGAAGACTGTGCAAGTAGAGTAGCTGTAGCCTTTTGTCTTCACATGACTTTTCCTTTCTCAAAAGTAGAATGTTCAGAGAAATGCCTTTTGCCTGAATCCTTGTGTCAGTCACAAATAAGGAATAGTTCCGTTGGATAGGACGTTGAGAATAGTACCAAGTCTATTCACGTGCTGACATCTTTTCAAATGTAAACAACATCAGATCCTCTGATGTGATTTTGGTTCTTCAGATCAGATTCAATGAAATCAGAGTTGCAGCCATAGTGCTTTAGCGTGAGTGATCTGATTAGAGCATACTGGTTATTCAGAGCCTCTGTACTTGTAGCGTAAAGTACATTCAGAGTCTTTTGAAACAATGCTTGAAACTCTTCATACAAAATCTTCAGCTACGCTTCAGATGCTTCTGCAACTTCTGCTTCAGAGTCTTCTACAACTTCTACTTCAGAGTCTTCTGCAGCTTCTGCTTCAGATTCTTTTGGCAGCACTCAAAATCTTCTGATGTGTTGCTTCTGATGCTTCAGAGCCTTGCGCAGAGAACGTTCAGATGTATTTTTGCCTTTATCAGAATATTCAATTTTAATATCTGAAACAAAAACACTTGAACAAAATTAGAGTATATATTTTCTAAATACAAAATTCCATTAGTGTTATCATCAAAACAATGAGATGTATTTAAACACCAATCTGTGTTCTAACAATCTCCCCCTTTTTTATGATGACAAAAACATAGGAAACTTTGTTTAATAAATGGAAATAAATATATAACTCCCCCTGAGATACAAAATCTCCCCCTGAAATGAATACTCTAATGGAAAAGAAAACTTACCTTTTTGCAGAAGTATTCTTGTCAGATTCAAAGTTTGATTTGGATAAACTTTTCAGAGTCAGAGTCTGATTAAACGTTTCAGAATCAGAGCCTGGTTAGAATTAATGTTTCAGAAACAGAGTCTGGTTGAATTAGTTCTGATTTGGGGATTCTCAGGATACCTTCAATGAATTTTGTCAGATGAAAGATTGAAGTTCTGAAATACTAAAATTCAATGTTAGTTATAATCATTATGTCTGAATTTCATTTTAGTAACTGTTTATTTGAACATTCAAAATTTCTTTTTCTCCCCCTTTTTGTCATAATCAAAAAGAAAACTTTTAAAGACATAAAGAAATAACAGAAGAAAAGATATAAACTGATATGGAAATAAAATATTCATTCATTAAAGATATTCAAAGTACATTCAGAAAACCAAAACATCAGACAAACATGATCATGTGCACAAACATCAGATAAGAAAACAAGATCTAAGATGGTCGAGAAAAAAGCATCTTCAGAAGGTTGGTAATTTTAGATGATGATTGTTCTTGCTTAGCCATCCACTTTTGTATGTTGTCAGTTTTCTCATCTTGTTTTGCCATCCAAGGTTTAATTTCATATTGACCAGCTTCCAACACAATAATCTTGTCTTCTAGTTCCGGATTCCCTTTCTTAACTTCAGAAGAGGCAGAAGGAGCAGAGTCAGATGCAAGAGTAGGAGCAGAGTCAATAACCATTGCAGATGCAAATTTTGGAGGCATAGATGCAGATGGTTTGTCTAAAATCATCAGGGCAGATGGATTATCTATCAAAGCTGCAGAGTCTTCTAGAGCAACAGGAACAACAGGTTTTGCTGGTGGAGGATCCAGAAGCAGAGTGGAAGTTCTGGGAGCACTCAGAAGATCATTCAGACGAGAAAGTCTGACAGCTTCAGATATTCTGATCTTGGCATCTTCAACACAGATGTTCTGGAGATTATCAGCTACAGAGTTGAATCTGTTTTTGAATCTTGTCCAAATAGCTTCAGAAGCATCTGGGTCAAGGCCAGTGAGACATTCCTTCTCAACAGATGATATCCACATTTTAACTCAGTTTCAAAACCAGCAAGCAGAGTACCAACGTTTAATCTAGGTTTAGGTTTAAACAATTCTTCTAAAAATGCTTTTAGAGAAGATTCAGGTTTGGCAGATGTAGAAGGTTTTGAGGGAATGGTGAAAGTGGGGATAATAAACAAAGTACGAGGATAAGTTAGGGAAGGAGACAGATCAGATGAAGTGGTAACTGTAGGTGAAGGTTTTCTGGGAAATAAATAATGTTTGATTCTGATGTTAGAGGTAACAATATCAAAAGGTTTGGGATCATATGGAGTGAATATAATGTTTTGTGAGTGAAGAGGTTCATATGAAATGGACTGTGTTTCAGATGAAGAGGTGGTATCAGATTCAGTGGAATCACTAGAATCTGTGGTGTGAACGAATGTGGAAGAAATTGTAAACACAATCTTCAGAGGTTGAATGTTCAGAATATCTAATTCAGCATTATTTGATTCAGATGGTTGAGTGGGTTCTGGTTGAGGGATTTCTGGTTGTTCTGGTTCTTGGTTAATAGGAATAGATTCTTCTGTTTGAGTTATAGAAGGATGTGGTTCAGAGTGTGTAGGTTCATCTGGTATTTGTTCTTCTTGATGAGAGGTTCGTGGTGAAGGTCGTGGTGTGGGAACAGATTCATTATTTTGTGATTGTGGTTCAGAGCAAGTTTGAGAAGTAGGTAACGGTTCAGAGTTAAATGTTGATACTACTGGTACTGATTCAGAAAAAAGAGGTAAAGTTGTAGAATTACCTGATTTCTTTACTTTCTTAACTCTGACAGAAGGTGCTTCTCCAAAAGCTTTTCTTTTCTTGATCTTCTTCTGTTGTGGTTCTTCAGAAGTTTTCCGCTTCTTTTGTATGCCTGCATCTTCTTCTTATGAAGCTTGTTTTCTTTGCCTCTTATGTTCCTCATAGATATCTGGCATAGGTTGACGTTGTAGAAAACCTTCTGGAAGAAGAATTCCTTGCTCCAGACATGAACCAATAAACTTGATCAGAACTTCCTTTGGTTCTTCAACAAAGAAGTTTGGAAAATCTTCTAGAGGAATTCTTCGTTGGCTTACTTCTGTTGTATTGATCTTGTCAGGTACAGAAGTAAGTTCATCTATGACTTTCATCCTCTGGAGACTTTTGCTGTTCAGAGGTTTTCCTATGACAGAATCAAGTTCTTCTGTTACACCAGCTTCATGCAGATGTGGCACCAGGCCACTCTCAGTCAGAATGTCTGAGACTAATCTTCCATAAGGAATCCAATTTCTGAATTTGTTGTGTTTAGTCTTCATGTCTTCTCTAGACATCTTGATGTGGTTCCACAGATGAGAGAAAAGCAGATGAGGCAGATCCACTTTTGTGCTCTGACTTAGACAGAACATAAAGTACATCTGTTCGTTGTTGACGTAGTCAAGAGAGTTTGTGGACTTCCTATGATGGATGCAACCCATGAATATTTTAGCCCAGATCTTGTAATTTGGCTTCAGATCTTTGAACTTGTTAGAAGCTTGTCCAGATGACATCACATCCTCATACACTTCTTCCATGTCAATACGCCTAGCTGGCATATGAGAAACTCCATCAGTTTCTTCATATCCAATCAGCTTCCTAATCAAATCTTCAGTGATGATAATTTCTTTACCCAGAACAGAAGAGATTATGTACTTGGGGAAAACAGAAGCATGAATCCAAAATTCTTTTATCAAATGGGGATAAACTGGTCCACCCAATCTATCAATGTATTTGGTCCATCCTTGGGCATCAACAATAGACCTTAAATCAAAACCATTATCATCCATGGACTCAAAGTCCACCATAGATTCACACAATACTTCAAGTTCTTTAACTGATGTGAGAAGTGTTCTAACTAGTTCCTTGAATGGGACAACACCCATGTTAGACAATGACACAACAGCCATTGTAGATTGGAACTGAGCAGACGTTGATGAAGAAGTATCCATGGAAGTTCTTGAAGATTTAGGGTTACTGAGATGTTTGGGTTTGGAGGAGAAGATGAACGAATGTAGCAAATAGAAATGCATAAACAAGTGTTCGTGAGAGTGAAAAGTGTGAAATGTGTTGAGTTGTGGCATTTATATAAAAAATTAGGGCACAAAAAGGTCACACGATCAGCACGTTTACACTTAGCATTTAACTGCATTTAATAAAAAGAATATAATCATTTCAAGCATTAATGATTCTGACAATTTTGGGGGAAAACGAGAAACCAAATATTCAAACAGTACCTCAAACGTCTTTTCAGTATTGTGCACTCCATCTTTTCAGATTCTGAGTTACACGTGTTTGCTTGCATGTGCTTCTGAAAACTCTTTGAGAAATGAAACGTTAGCCAACACTCAGATCCTCTGAGACTTGTTAGTTCAGATACACACAGAAATAATAATTCAAGAAATTAAATAAATGACAAAAGAAATACTTCAGAGTTTAAACATTTTGCATCTGAGAAAGTTGCTTCTGATAAATATTATTCTGGACAGAGTTCCATGCCAATATTTTTCAGAATGAACTTAAACCTATCTTCAGCAAGGGGTTTTGTGAAAATATCAGCCCATGGATGATTTGTATCAACAAAGCTTAAGCTTAAAATTCCCTTCTGAATATAGTCTCTAATGAAGTGATGTTTAATTTCTATATGCTTAGCTTTAGAGTGTAAAATAGGGTTTTTAGACAAGCATATAGTAGAAGTATTATCACAGAATATAGAAATATTACTCTCAAAGATCTGATAGTCTTCTAGCTGACTTTTCATCCAGATCATCTGTGTGCTACATCCAGCAGCAGCAATGTATTCTGCTTCTGTGGTTGACAGGTCAATTGTAGGTTGCTTCTTACTGTACTAGGAGATTAAATTTCTTCCCAGAAACTGACAGCTTCCAGAAGTACTCTTCCTTTCAACACTGTTTCCAGCGTAATCAGCATCACAGAATCCAACTAATTTAAATTCATCAGATTTTCTATAACACAAACCCATATTAGAAGTACCTTTCAGATACCTTAGAATCCTCTTAACAACTATTAAGTGTGATTCTCTAGGATCTGATTGGAATCTTGCACACAAGCATACACTGAATAGAATGTTAGGTCTAGAAGCAGTTAAGTACAGAAGAGAGTCAATCATACCTCTATAGAGTTTCTGATCTACTTTCTTACTTACCTCTTCCTTACCCAGAGTGCTTGTTGGATGCATTGGAGTCTTTGCCAACTTACTATCAGTCATGTTGAACTTCTTCAGAAGTTCTTTTACATATTTAGTCTGATGAATATAAGTGCATTCTGGAGTTTGGTTGACTTGAATTCCCAGAGAGAATCTAAGTTCTCCCATCATGCTCATCTCAAATTCAGCCTGCATAGAAAGAGCAAACTCCTTTCCCAGTGTAATATTGGTAGATCCAAATATAATATCATCCACGTAAATTTGACAAATTATCAAATCTTTCTTAAATTATTTACAGAAGAGAGTTGTATCCACTTTGCCTCTGATAAAATTCTTTTCCAGAAGAAAATTACTCAATCTCTCATACCAAGCTCTGGGAGCTTGTTTTAGACCATAGAGTGATTTTTTAAGTTTAAAAACATGTTCTGGAAGTTTTTCATTTTCAAAACTAGGAGGTTGATGAACATATACTTCCTCTTCTATAATACAATTTAAGAAGGCACTTTTAACATCCATCTGATATAGAGTGATGTTATTTTGTGCAGCAAAAGAAATGAGTAAACGAATAGAATCTAACCTGGCCACAGGAGCATAAGTCTCTGTATAGTCAATTCCTTCTTGTTGACTATACCCTTGAGCAACTAGCCTTGCTTTGTTCCTTACAACTTCTCCTTGCTCATTCAATTTGTTTCTGAAGACCCATTTGGTTCCAATAATATTGAATCCTTTTGGTCTTGGTACCAGATCCCAAACGTCATTTCTGGTGAATTGATTTAGCTCATCTTGCATAGCAAGTATCCACTCATTATCAGTCAGAGCTTCACCAACAGAAGTTGGTTCAATTACAGACACCAACCTAAAAAGTGACGTTGTAGATGATCTGAGGAAAGACCTTGTTCTTATAGGGTCATCCTTCTTTCCAATTATCACATCCTCTAGGTGAGAGGCCTTGATTCTGGAAGATGATCCTTTAACATTAGGTTCTTCAGAAATATTCAAGTTGTTCATCTGAGCAGCCAATGGAGTTGCTTCTGGTTCTTTCACTTGAGCCTTTTCTGCCTCTGAGACTTTAGAGTCTGTGAGAATGACTTCTCTATCTGCAGAATTATCAACCTGCTTTGGCTTTTGATTGCCAAGCTTATCATCAAATCTAACATGTATAGATTCCTCCACAATCTGTGTCTCAGTATTTTATACTCTGTAGCCTTTAGAGCGTTCAGAATACCCAAGCATGAAACACTTTTGTGCTTTAGAGTCAAACTTGTTCAGATTCTCTTTAGTGTTCAACATATAACATATACATCCAAAAGGATGAAAACAAGAAATGTTTGGCTTTCTATTCCTCCACAATTCATAAGGAGTCTTCTCCAGAAGAGGTCTTACAGACACTCTGTTCTGAATGTAACAAGCTGTGTTTATTGCTTCTGCCCAAAAATGCTTTGCCAGATTAGTCTCGTTGATCATGGTTCTGGCCATTTCTTGCAATGTTCTATTTTTCCTCTCTACAACTCCATTCTGTTGTGGAGTTCTAGGGCAGGAGAAATCATGAGCAATGCCATTTTCATTAAAATATTTTTCAAAATATTTTTTTTCAAATTCGCCACCATGATCACTTCTGACTTTAACAATTTTAAAATCTTTTTCATTATGGACTTGTTTGCAGAAGTCAAAGAACACAGAATGTGACTCATCCTTGTGTTTTATGAATTTCACCCACGTCCATCTGCTGCAGTCATCAACAATGACTAATCCATACTTCTTGCCTCTAATGGATGCAGTTTTCATTGGTCCAAACAGATCAATATGAAGTAATTCTAATGGTCTTGAGGTTAAAACAACATTTTTAGTTTTGAAAGAATATTTTGAAATTTTTCCTTTTTGACATGCTTCACAAAGAGCATCTGAGTTGAACTTCAACTGAGGAAGTCCTCTGACCAGATTGAGTTTATTAATTTGAGATATATGTCTCATACTAATATGCCCCAATCTTCTGTACCAGACCCATTGCTCATCATTAACAGACATAAGGCATTTTACGTTCTGAACCTTAAGTTCTGAAATATTGATTTTATAAATGTTGTTCTTCCTCTTTCCATTAAATAGGATTGAGCCATCCTTTTGACTGATAACTTTGCAACATTTTTTATTAAAGATTATGTCATAACCATTGTCACTAAATTGACTTATGGACAATAGATTATGATTTAATCCTTCTACAAGTAAAACATTAGATATAGAGGGAAGGTTACCACTGCCAATAGTACCAGAGCCAATTATCTTGCCCTTCTGATTCCATCCAAACTTGAGGTCTCCTCCTGATCTAAGTTTCAGGCTTTGAAACATAAACCTTTCTCCCGTCATGTGGCGTGAGCAGCCAGAGTCCAGGTAACATGATTGGTGTCTTGACTGTGCTGCTAAAGATGTCTGCAACCGATATTATTTTGTGCTTAGATACCCAGATCTTTTTGGGTCCTTTTGGGTTAGTTGCCTTAATGTTTTGTCTAAACTTTTGTCTTTTTACAACAGGTTTGTTCTGACGTACTTTAGGTTTAAACATAGGAATGTTCTGATCAAAACTAGTGTGTTTAATATCATTAAGGTGACCAAACTTAAAATGAGTATATAAAGGAGTATGCTTAATGATGAGTTTATCAACAGGTGTTGGATTTAAATCCTTTCCAGAGGAAGATTCATATCCAATTCCCTTCCTATTGTTTATGCTAACACCATATATCATTGAAGCCATCTTGCTTCTATCTATGCTTCTTGACAGAAACTTCTGAAAACTATAGTCATATTCTTCTAAAATGTTTTTAGATTTTGACTTAATTTCAGATTCAGAATCTTGTTGAGCTTTTTCAAAATCATTTTTCAATTTAAAATTTTCTGCTTTAAGCTCAGGCATTTCAGATTCAAGCTTATTACTGTCAAATGCAATATGCTTTAAAAGCTTCTTGTATTTGATTTTAATTTTTCTATAGTTTTCAAGAACTTCTGATAAACTCTCAGCAAGTTCAAATCTAGTGAGTTTAGAAAATACCTCTTCTGAATCAGATTCAGATTCAGATTCAGATCCAAATGATCCTTCATCATTATCTTCCATGTCTGCCATCAGTACCACGTTTGCACATTCTTCTTCTGACTCTGATGAGGATTCAGATGCATCTGAATCATCCCAGGTTGCCATCAGAACTTTCTTTTTATGCTCAGGCTTCCTTCTTGGCTTCTCCTTCTGAAGCTTTGGGCATTCATTCTTGTAGTGCCCAGGTTTCTTGCATTCATAGCAGACAACCTCTTTCTTTCCAGATCTTCTGTGTCCAGAAGACTCTTTGCGGTGATCTGGTTTCTTGAAGTTCTTGAACTTCCTCTGTTTATGCTTCCAGAGTTTGTTGATCCATCTGGACATCAGGGACAATTCATCTTCTTCTTCTGAAGAAGATTCTTCAGAACTTTCTTCTAAAACCTGCAAAGCTTTGGCAGATTTGTTAGACTTTAAAGCAATTGACTTACTTTTTTCTGGGGTTCGTCTTCCTCTAATTCAATCTCATGACTCTTCACAGAGCTGACCAGTTCCTCCAATGTGATCTTGTTCAGATCCTTAGCTAGCTTCAGAGTAGTGACCATTGATCTCTATCTGATTGGCAAACTTATGATGATCTTTTTAACATGATCTGCAGTGGAGTAACCCTTGTCCAGAACTTTCAAGCCAACTGTGAGAATCTGGAATCTAGAGAACATAACTTCTATAGATTCTGATTCCTCCATTTTGAAGGCTTCATATTTCTAGATCAGCGCCAGAGCCTTAGTCTCCTTGACTTGACAATTCCCTTCATGAGTCATCTTCAAAGATTCAAACATACCAAATGTTGTTTCTCTGTTAGCAATCTTCTCATACTCAGTATGAGATATAGCATTTAGAAGTATGGTTCTAGCTTTATGATGATTCCTGAATTCTTTCTTCTGAGCTTCAGTCATAGATTTTATGTCTATCTTTTTGCCATCCCCATTAGTGGGGTGAACATATCCATCAATAACTAAATCCCAAAGGTCAGCATCATATCCTAGAAAGAAACTTTCAATCCTATCTTTCCAGTAGTCAAACTTTTCCCCATCAACCATAGGGGGTTTAGTGTTGATTCTATCTCTGTCCTCATATCTGTTTTTGTTGGATGTTGAAGCTTCAACCATAATGTATTAACCAAAATATATCAAGAGATTTCTCAACTGGATCTTTTCTGTTCATGGTGAAGTGATAGCACAAACAGAACCGGAGCTCTGATTCCAACTGAAGGTGAGAAAACACTTAGAAGGGGGGGGGGGGTGAATAAGGGTTTAGAAATAAAATATGGCAATAAAAACACAAATATTTTTATCCTGGTTCGTTGAACTCAACTAATCCATTCCACCCTATCAAGAGTGATTTGCCTTTCTCCACAAGGACTTAATCCACTATAATCAAACAGATTATAATGACAACCACTAAAAACAACTGTCTTAGTCTTCTCAAGAACTACTGGCCACAACTTGGTATTCTTAAGGAACCTTTACAAATAAATGTAAACTAACAAGTGTGTTTGATGCTTCTAAAAAGCTATATCACAAACTGTGGTTTTTACACTTAAGATTTAAGAACAAATAAAACTATTCAGCTTTGAATAAGAATGCGTGTATGAGAGTTGTTGAATAATTTTCTCAATATATGTTATCAATTCATTAGTTTTGAAGAGATGATGATAACGTCCTTTTATAGTGCTGAGAGTCCAAAGCTTGAAGACTGTGCAAGTAGAGTAGTTGTAGCCTTTTGTCTTCACATGACTTTTCCTTTCTCACAAGTAGAATGTTCAGAGAAATGCCTTTTGCCTGAATCCTCGTGTCTATCATAAATAAGGAATAGTTTCGTTGGAGAGGACGTTGAGAATAGTACCAAGTCTATTCACGTGCTGACATCTTTTCAAATGTAAACAACATCAGATCCTCTGACGTGCTTTTGGTTCTTCAGATCAGATTCAGTGAAATCAGAGTTGCAACCATAGTGCTTTAACGTGAGTGATCTGATCAAAGCATACTGGTTATTCAGATCCTCTGTACTTGCAGTGTAAAGTACATTTAGAGTCTTCTGAAACAATGCTTGAAACTCTTCATACAAAATCTTCAACTACGCTTCAGATGCTTCTGCTTCTGAGTATTCTGCAGCTTCTGCTTCAGATTTTTCTGGCAGCGCTCAGAATTTTCTGATGAGTTGCTTCTGATGCTTCAGAGCCTTGCGTAGAGAACGTTCAGATGTATTTTTGCCTTTATCAGAATATTCAATTTTAATATCTGAAGAAAAAAAACACTTGAACAAAATTAGAGTATATATTTTCTAAATACAAAATTTCATTAGTGTTATCATCAAAACAATGAGATGTATTTAAACACCAATCTGTGTTCTAACAACTTCATCTCATCTTGCTTTGTGTTGGTTGATGATTGGCTTGGTGATGATGCTTATTTTTCTTGAGATTAAAATGAATGTGCTTGTTGTTTGTTAATGACTTCTTGTTTGTTCATGTTTCATTGTTCTTTCTTCTTCAACTTTCTTCTCTTTTTGGAACTTGTTTAAGTTTCAGTCTTGTTTTCATTTGTGATTGATTTGATTGGTGTTTACTTGTGCTTGCTCACATGATCCCTTAGGATTCCTAGTCCCTCTATTTAAGATGAGATTAGGAGAGACATTAAGCTTTCAATCCTTCGCATGATAACAATTAGGATAGTCCCTCTTTGACCTCAACTTTAGGTCCATCATTTGTATGATAACATTAGGTAGACTTCCTTTTCATCCTAACCTTAGGACCATTTTGTATGACAACATTAGGGTTTTTCAGTTTCCCTTTAGTGTTTTCTTTTGCGTCTTTTCTTCTCATCTCAAACAATCTTAAGACACTTAATAAAGAATGATGAACGTTGTGCACTACGAGCCTAAAGTACATGGGAAATGATGTGTGAGGGGGTTTCTCCTCACTTGTCTAGAGTGTTTAGTGTATGCCCTTTGGGCGATATGCGAAGCATTCACTCCTATGTCATAGTCTTTAGTGCAACGGGAATCTCAAACAAATTGAATTCACTTCATTAGAACTCTCAAACCAAATTCAAACCTTTTTTATCCTTCGGGATTGTTCTTAAATCATTTTCAGAAAAGAGTACGTCACTTTTTTGTGTAGAAGCAAGCTTCAAGACCTTTAATGTTTTGATGAGGACAACAAGAACAAGCTTTCTACGCAAGATACACTACACAAAAAGTAAGAGAATCAAGTAATCAAACAAGGACATCAAAGATCAAGATAGTACTCTCGCATATGTCTACTATGGATCAAAGCTTCTATTACAAGCTTCAAGTAATGATGATGTTCAAAGCAAAGGTATAACAAATATTACTTGGAAATATCTATACAAGTGTTCATAAAATCACTTTTCACTTCACATATACCACAAACTCTTTTAAAACTATTGTAAGTTTCTCACTCTTATTAAAATTAATTATTTTCTGAAAAACCCTCAGTGTTAATCGATTAACACAGTTCAAAATTAATTATTTTGTGATTTTTTTACAGTGTTAACTGATTAACCTATATGGTTAACCGATTAACATGTGTAAAATTTGAATATTTTTAAACGTTGAAAGGTGTTAACCGATTAACCCATTTGTTTAACCAATTAACACTGAACCAGCAAGAAAAAATAACATGTTTTCATGAAAATATGCATTGGTTTCCATTTTATTTTCTGACTGTTTTTTGCTGCACAAAATCACACCCTTTTGAAAATGTTTTTGATCATTATAAATTGTTATCAATTTCGAAATTCCAATAAACCTTCAAGAAACAAAATCATTCAAATTACTCATTTTTCTTCATCCTTCCAGTTTTCATTTTAAGTGTTCAAACCACATTTTTTAAAGAAGCCTTTGAATAAACTTTCACACTATCACAATTTCCTTTCACAAGAACACTTGTATATTTGTTTTGAGTAATTTTTGTTTCAAGAAGAAGATTGATCGTGAAGATTGATAACAACATTCTATCAAAGATTTAAAACTTATCTCAAAGATCATTTTTGTATTACCTTGTTATCCAGGATTGTTGGAAACAAGTGAAGTGTTTGAAGAGGATTGTTCTTCATTCACTTGGATTACCTATAGATTAGATAGTAGGCATCCCCATTGGTGTGATTAGGCTGTGCAATAATTCTAAACTATAGTGAAATCCCTTTCCTGTTGAAAGGGGAATGGAGTACTCTCGGAGTGTGAGGGGAACCACTATAAATTTCCTGTTGTTGCACCCCAAAATTTGCTCAACCTTTTCTTACCTGGTTTATGTTTCATTGCATTAACATTTGCATAGTTATATCATTTGCATATCATGGTATCATTCATATAGCAGGGGATCAAGTATGATTCTTATCAAGAGAAGCCTAGCAAGAGGTCTCATTCAAGATTGAGAAGTTGTCAAAGTCATCAGGAGGTGAGTTGAGGGCCTTAGGGTTTAGATGTTTGAGTGTGAATCTTCTCCTAACTTGAGGATCAACTGAAGACCATTAGAGAGATGTGAAGTGTTGAATGTGAAAGGAGGATGTGTATGAAGCTCATAAAATTCCTGGGGGGCCATGGGAGATTTCTATCCAGTCATTGTGTCAAATGCAAGAGCCACAGTTGAGGTGCAAGCAATTAGGGTTTCATCTGGGTTAATCCTAAGTTAACTGGGCAATTGAAGAGTATCAAAGGCATACTTTTAGGTCATGGAGTTCATGAAATGATATGATAAGACATTTGTGGTGTTGTGCCAAGATCAAGTCAAGAAGAGTCAAGAGTGTGGGAAGTTGCTAAATTAGGGTTTCAGTGCAAAATTCCCTGTTTAGTGCCTAACTTCATGACCACATAAGTCAAGATACAAGTTTCAAATGGATCTTTGGCCAACATGAAACTTGTAGAGCATTTCAATACCTTTAATTTTAGTACTAGAAGTCCTCAAGGGGATTTATAGAACTCAAGTTATGACCTAGACAAGTTACAAGTCCTCAGATGCCTCTGAAATTTGTTTGTGAAAATTGTCGCTACTGCGAAAATCGGCGCCGGCTGACAGAAGAGTCGCCACCGTGCGTTATTTATCCCAACGGAGGGAAAGGAAACGCTCGAAGTAAACCTCGCAAAAAACGGGGAAAGGTATGGTCATCGCAACCAAAACCTGGGTTCGGGAGTCGGTTACGCAAGGGGAAGGTATTAGCACCCCTCACGTCCGTCGTACTCGACGGGATCCACGCTTGCTTGGGTTGTCTAAAGGATGCAAAAACAATCTATCTACGGCTGCTAAATCTAAACGGAAGGGGATTGACACGATAGAGCGTCGCACTCTATGCCTACGTATTCTCAAGAGAGAAAGTCAGAGTCAACGTAGTTCGGGACTACGGGGAAAATTGGCTCGCCAAGACCTCGCGTCTTGTGCCTACGTACTTCCATACTGCATGGAAGATCAGAGCTTTACGTAGTTCGGGATAACTATGGCTAAACGGGGTATTCTCACACAACAGTGAGAAAATCAAACTGGTTTCACAGGTACGGGAACCTATGGGCAAAACTACGGTCTGGTCTCAAATGCACTCGGGCAAGAGAGAAAAGGGTAACAATTAGTCGTCAGCGGGAAAGTCTCGATCGCACAGCCGCGAGAGAACAAAAGGTTAGTTGTTAGTGTGCTCGCTAGGATATCGCATCCTATGCCTACATATTCTCGTCTGGTACGAGAAATCAGAGCAGCTGTAGTTCGGCTACTTCGGGACCACAGCTCAAATCTCGTTTTATTAACATTCTGAAAAATGATTACAATGATTGGATACTGAAAATAAACCCCTAGGAAATACTATCCTATTCTATCCATCTATAATGGAAAAATCAAATGAAAAAGTCCCCTAACAAGTGGACTTCTAAAGATGTCTCTAAAATGGTAAAATAAACTCTATGGAAAAAAATGCACTCTAAAAAAATATTAAGTCTACTTTAATATTTTTTCCTCTTTTTCCTTCTTTTCTTTTCAACTATTTTCTCCTTTCTTTCATATATTTTTCATATTTTTCTATGTATTTCTCTCCATATTTTCCTTTTTTTAAAAATATTTTTCTCAATTTCTTTTCTTTTTCTATTTTTCTTTTTTAATATTTTCTCCATATTTTTTCTCACTATATTTTCTTTTCTTTTTCTCACCATTCTTTTTTAATATTTTTTCTTTTAATATATTTCCTTTTCTTTTTCTTTTTCTAAACAAAGAAAATAAGAAACAAAACAAAAATACAAGGGGGGGGGGGTTAGCAGTTACAAAAGGGGTGCTAGCTGCTTATTACAATGGTATGCAAGCGGGAAAATCAAAAACAGACTGGGCCCAGCCCAAAGCAACTCACAGAAAAAAAGAAACAGAAATTCAGGGAGGGGGTGTACGGATGTGACCCCGGGTACGGCAGCCAAAAACACACGTTGGGCTCAGCCCAATGCCTTTCAGCACAAAAAAATACGGAAGGATGGAAAAAATACTGGGCCTCGTGGCTCCAAGCCCAATCTCATCTCCCCACTCTCCTTTCACTCTCTCTGTCTCACAGAAACCCTAATCTTCCCTAACCCTTCTCTCCTTCCTCCGCCGCCGTCCCCCTCTCTGCATTCTCTCCGTTCAACCATTTCTCAGTCTCACTCTCAATCTCCGTCTCATTTCTTCCCCTCTCAACCTTTCTTGATGATGCTTCTGGAGTTTGATGGAAGAATCGATGAACATTCTTGAAGAGGATTTGAAGGATCTGGAAGAGTCTCGAATCTGGGAAACTGAATCGTGATGTTCTTGATGAAGAACGGTGCGTCTGGTAATTCTGTTGAACATTGTTGACGATGATTGTTCTTGAAATGCATGTTGAAGATGATCTTCAAAGACAAACGCGTTGTTGATCTGGAAACGATTGTTGTTGATGAATTTATGAGAAGTTGAAGGAGTTCTTGACGAACACAACTTCACCGTACGAAGCTTCAAACAATTCTGGAAAATAGTGGAGTTCCTTGATAGTTGATGATTTTGCTTGAAGATTTGTTCTGGAGATTAGTGTTGTTCTTCAATGTTTCTGACGATGAAGGCTTTGATTCTGGAAACGCATGAAGGTAGCGAACCACTTGCGTGTAGATCTGGAGAAAGTTTGAAGAATTATTGAGGAACGGATGAATGTTGAAGCTTGATGAGGTTGGCGTTCTTGCATTTCCGGTGGTAGCTTGAAGCTTCCGGCGGTATCTCCGGCGAGGGTGATGATTGTTGATCGGAGGAGAGATCAAAGGAAAACAGTGAAAATGATGGATTTGGAAAATTCCGGTGAGGTGGGCGGCCGGAGGTCGTTAGGGTTGTCGCCGGCGGGTTGTTGCGGCGGTTGCATGGCCGCCGGCCATGCAACTGGTGGGGCTTCAGCGTTAGACGCGTGGTGTGGCTGGTGGAGAGGGTGAGCGCATGGATCCCACGTGTTGAAGACGTGGCAGAGAGAGATGGATGGAAGTGCGAGGTGGCAGTCTGCTGAGTGAAAACGTGGGTCCTCTCTCATTCAACACGTGGCGCTGAACATTTATACTGCTGAGAACTTTCTGGATCTTTCTGGAATTAACTGGACAATTTTGGACAAAAAGCATAAACTGGGCCTTGCTGAATGGGCCTGAACGAAAAATGAAACAAAAAACTGATATGAATTGATAACAGCTAAATCTGGATTAAAAATAAATGGAAATGATTAATGGCCAATTAAATGAAAAAACTGAATTAATAAACCCATTAAACTCTGAATTAATACTAATGAGAGTAAACAAAATGGTTAATGGATTATTAACACCAACTCAATTAACCTAATTAAATCCTAATTAAAAAAACTCTAATAAACCCACTAACCTAAAATTTAATAAATCCCTATTAAATTTCCTATATTACCTATATTATTTATTTAAAAGAAATCTATATCCTTCTATTTTTTTATCCTATTAAAAAAATGAAGCCTATTTAAATTCTATAAAAGAAAATTTAATTTCTAACCAATTCTAAAAAGATTAAAAATATATTTTCCCATTAATATTCTATTAAAAGATATTATACTCTAAAAATGATTAAAAAATATTAAAACTATTTAAAGAAAACTATTAATATCCTATTAAATTCTAAAATGATTTAAATCTATCTAAAAAGAATTAAAACTATTAAAAATCCTATTAATATTCTAAAAAATGCTAAAAAATGATTTAAATCTATTTAAACCCTAAAAATGGCCAATAAAATCCAGAAAAATCACAATAATTCCCAGAGGAACAAAATAAGCACCGAACGACACATAACACCACGAGAGCGCACCAAAATAGCCGGTAAAAATCCATAGACACCGAAATATCCCAAAAATACGATTCTACCTATCTGAACTGATTAAACACCTGAGACGCGAGACGAGAGCTGTGATCCCGATAAAATCAAAACAAATGAAAAATGCACTGTATGCGATATGCAGATGCGAATACGGTAATGCGTCGAAACATCGAGCCAGATACGAAACCCGGTTGGTCAAATTTTGGGGTGCAACAAAAATCATCTGACTTCAAAGTTATTTTTATCCTAGAAGGAGTTTTCACCTGAAATTTTGGCCAACATGAAAGTTGTTCCTCATGATCTTAGCTTTCTAAATTATACTAGAAGTCTTCCATCTGATTCATAGAACTCAAGTTATGAGGTTTACAAGTCAGGGGTATTTTGGGAAAGTGAGATTATAGGTCCTTTTCAATCATAGGTCAAAATCTCCAACTTGCACTTGTCAAATGGATTTTTGTTCAACATGAAAGTTGCTAAAAATGTGGTTTTTAGGCTAACAAAGAGGTCATGATGGATTGATTGGGCTCATAGCAAGACTTGGTTTGAAATGGTTTGAATAAGGGAGATTTTCAAAGGATTCAAAGTTGAAAAATTCAAAATGATTGGTTAAGTGACCAAAATTAGTCAAATGAGTACTTGATTTGATTAGAAATCATGTTTTAGAAACATTGGTTCTTTTAGATTTTTTAATTGACCCTTAATTCATGAGTTTTTCACTTGTTTCTTCACATATAAGCAACCTCATGGCAATTCATTCACCAAGGCAATGGGGAGGTTCTTATTGGTCTGAATACACTCCAAAGGTGGTATACAAGTGATTCAAAGCTTCTAATGCAAGCTGTTTAAGCAAATTTGTGCATTTGCCATGTGAAAATTTTGGAGAGGTTGGATTTTTTGGATCTTCCAATTTGGGTCTGGGCTTGGACTCTAGAAGGTTCCAAACCATTCTATAAATGCTCAAAAGAAGAATTGGGCAAGGGTTGGTGGTTGTTTGAGGCTGAGCAGAGAGATTGACATTGGAAATTTGGAGCTTCGACTCAAAATTGCATTTGAGATTCAGGGAGGTTTCAGATCAAATTGAAGTCGCAAGAGGTTTCTATCATCATCAGTGAAGGATTCTGGAAGTTCTTGGAGCAAAGATCGAGTCAGAACCATCTTCATTTGAAGCTTGAAACAAGGTTGGTATAATTCAAAATTCCTCTTGATCTAGGGAGATGTAGTTCATATTATGCATGTGGTTAGGTTCCTTATGACTTGTAGAACGATTTAGGATCCATTTGATAGCATTTCGTGATGATCAAGAAGGTGTCACGATTTCTGTTTGGATTCATTTATGGTTGATCTTGAGGAATCAATGCAATTGTGATAGCTTAGGGTGATCAGTGTAACTTGAGGAAGACATTTATACCTTTAGTTTAGGCTTTGGTGACATTAAAGAATATGACATAGTTTAGATCTGGTATCGGTTTTGAAAATTTATAAGGATTTAGGAAATTCTAAGCTCATAATCGTGATCAGCATAAAATTTTGAGTGAGATTGGTATAAGGTTTGGAGTTTTTGATCACCTGCAACCACCTGCTCACCGAAGAAGACGACCGGAGGTCTTCTCCGGCCACCTGAACAGTGCTCCCTCCATCTGAGGATTTGAACGAAGACGATGACTCAATGTCGTTGGATTAGTCTGTTGAGAAGACTTAGGTGGGGCATCTGATGGCTCACGTTTGATTTGAGAATTTGACTCTCAACACAAAACGTTGCGTTTCATTAATCCTAGTCAGCGTGTGACTGGGATGCTTGCGTGGACACGCCCATAGCTCTTGGATCTGCTTACCAAGTCCCCTCATCTTGTGGCTCATGTTTTATTTCAGTTTTAATATTTCTTTTATTTGATTTTTATTATTTTAAATGCTTTATTGATTCAAAAAAATCACAATAAATTCAATTTTGATTCAAAAATTATTTTAAAAATATCTCCATGATCTTTAGACAATTTATGATTTTCTAAAATCAATAAAATGCATTTTCATGCATTTTTCATTTTAATTTGATTTTCTAATTTTGTTTAATTCTCTTAATTTTGCATATTTGATCATTTGTCTTGTTGAATTTTGTTCTTCCAATTGGTGTTGAATCTGGCTTTGATTTTTTAGTATGTTTTAGGGTAGATATTCATGTTACCTTAGAATTATTTTTAGAATTTTAGAACAACTTTAGGTTCTGTTTTAGGTGTTGATATTAGAGCCTTCCCAAACTTGTGGATCACCTTGATACCCTTCAATTTATAAATTATTTAGGTGACTTAGAAGTTGAATTAGGCTTTAATATTTTAACCCTAGGTTGTTCGAACATGTATTTTCCCCTGGGAATTTTATTAGAATTTTAAAACTTTGTTTTCTATTTTAGTTGTATTTTGCAATTTGCTTGTACTTGTGGTGTTCTATTTTGTGTGCCTTTGCTTGCTTGGTTTTGTTTGTGACTTTAGAGCTGGATTTGCTTGGTTTCCTTCTTGGGAGGTCTTCTGGACTTGGTGTAGCTACTGTGGCTTGAAGAATGGAGCTTGGAGTTGAAGCTTTCTTCTCTTTTAGGAGCTTTTTTAGGAGCTTAGGAAATTAGGGTTTTAGGAAGAGCCATTAGGACTAGTTTTGATTCTTTCATCAAACATAGAATGCATTGTGTGCTTCTATTCTATCCAATGATGTAAAGTCCTCCTAGGGAAACTCCATCTCTCCTTTTGAGGGATGTGTGGTATGCCCATAGTTGAGTAGAACTTTGAGGATGCCTTTCCATTTTAATGTTGGTACTTAATGATTTCCTTTGGTTTTCATTTGGTTTTCAACATTGCAACCTTGATCTTAGTGATTAATCCTTTGCTTGGAGTGTGCTTGCTAGAGCTTGAAGATGAAGTTTGATGAAGCTTGAAGATAGAATCTAGCTTGAAGAAGAAGACATTTTGCTGTCAACTTTGCTGTCAAAGAGGATTTGCTGTTTAGAGCTGCTGCTGTTGAGTACTGCAGTTGCTGTCTGCTGAAGACTGTTGCTGTTGCTTGGGCTGCTTTCTCTGTTTCTTTTCTTTTGTTGTATTGTCTGTTTGCTTGTGTTGATTACCTCTAGGTTTAAGGTGGAGCTTGTCTCCTCTTGCCTGTTGTTTTCTTAGGTTTGAGGTTGAGCCGGACTCCCTTGCCTCGCTTGTACTGTTGCATAGCATGTATTTTACTGTTTACTGTTTACTGCTTGCTTTCTTCTGCTGTTTCCCATAGGATCTTTGATTTCCTCTGTGCAAGAGGGAATTATGACAGACATTAGGTTTTGACCCATGCATGATAACTGTAGGTAGATTCCCTTTCAACCATAGTTTTAGGGTGTCTTTCTTTTCTCATCTCAAAACAATTCAAAAATACAGTAATAAGGTTAATTGAAGTCGTACGTTATGAGCCTTAAGCTATCTGGGAAAAGGTTGGTGGGGGGTCTCTCTCCAGTAATCTGGATGTTAGTGTGGTACCCTTTGGGTGACATACGAAGCGTTCACTCCTGGGTCATAGTCTCTAGTGCAACTAAGATTGCAAACATCCTAAAAAATAGTTCTTTCATAAAAGACTCAAACAAACATTCAAACTCTGTTTTTGTCCTCTTGGACCTTTAATCAGGAAAACCCTTTCTTAAGGAGATAAAAAACTGTCAGACAAACTTGTGTCTCCCGTAGCCCGAACTACGTTTGCTCTGATCTTTCATGCCGTATGAAAGTACGTAGGCACGAGATGCGACATCTCGGCGAGCAACCTTTCCCCCTTAACCCGTAGTTAGGCGAACTACGTTGACTATGATTTCTCATTCCAGACGGGAATACATAGGCATAAAGTGCGATACTTTGCCGAGTCATTTTCTTTTCTTTTTAACCCAGACCTTTAGAGTAGATAGATAAACACACCCTTAGATAGAAAACAAGCGTGGATCCCGTCGAGTACGATGGACGTGAGGGGTGCTAATACCTTCCCCTTGCGTAACCGACTCCCAAATCCAGGATTTTGTTGCGATGACCATTCCTTTCCCTCTTTGCGTCAGGTTTACTCTGAGCGTTTCCTTTCCCTCTTGTGGGATAAATAATGCACGGTGGCGACTCTTCTGTCATAGCCGGCGCCGATTTTCGCAGTAGCGACAGCTGGCGACTCTGCTGGGGACTGCAACGGTTCCCTATGCGAGTCAATCCTAGCGCTTGTTTTCCCGTCTGGGGTTTTGTATGTATTTATATTTCTGTCTTTACTTTCAGTACTATATATTATTATTGTTGTGCTGTGGGTAGAGGGTTAGTTTGAGAGATAAGCCGGACCTGGGCTTGAGTGCACATAGACTTAGAAGTAGAGAGTAGTGGTTAGCCTGCTTGCTTTGCTTGCACCAGCTAGCTACGAAATTTACACTCAGTCAATATTCTCTTTGATGGCATCTTGTATGGCCCTTTGGGCTCGACAGGTTGTTGTATTTGAGGGTTGTCGACTCTGGGAACCTATCATTTGGGATTCGGCTAAGTGAGGCCTCTTCAAGGGATGATGATGCCACACCTTCTGGGTATCGTATCATCGCTCTTGAAAGTCTGTAACGCTGATGACCGCATAGGATGCCGTACCTCGTCTGCGAGTTAGGTACATACTTGTGAGGGGTAGGTGGGTCTTTTTGCAGGAAAACACTGGCCTCAGAACACCTGGTTTATCTCTGTCAGTGAGAATTGGTTGTGAGGGTTCTTTTGTGGTTGATTTGGTTTGAGGAGAAGATCTGATGGTCCTCAAGTTGGAGTACAACACAACATAGTTCTTCATCACTGCACTTGATCCCCTGTTTGCATATGCATTTGCATTTTCATGTTTGCATTTCATTAACGTGTATTTATGTTTCAGGTGTGTTTTTCCCCCTCAGATTCTAGTGTTCTTCTTGCCAGACATGGAGTCCACGAAGAGAACAGTTGCTTACAGGTTGCCTTCTCCAGATATCAGTTCCTTATTGCAGTTGGTTGCTCTAGCAGATCAGAGAGTGAGGGCTGAGTTCAAAGAGTCTTACGGGAAACTGCTCAGTTTGTTGTGCAGACCTTCTGTGTTTGAGATGACTGGATTGTATACCTTGATGCAGTTTTACGAGCCTCAGTTGAGATGCTTCTTGTTCCCTGATTTTATTGTGGCTCCTACTTTGGAGGAGTATTCTGACATGCTAGGAGTTCCTGTGTTAGATCAGATGCCTTTTATTCACGAGGATACTGAGCCTGAGTTGGCTAAGATTGCTGAGATTGTCAATTTAGATGCTTCTAAGTTCCCCGGAGGTTTGGTCAAGCTGAATGGAGCTTATGGTTTTCATCTTTCTTGCTTGGTTGAGAAGGCTATGCAGTGTACGAAGGATGGATGTTGGATTGTCTTCAGTGCTATTCTGGTTGTTTGCATTTGTGGGATTGTATTGTTCCCCAACTTGCCTGATTTTGTTGACTCAGATGCTTTCTTTATTCTTGCCTCGAAGAATCCAGTGCCTACTCTCTTGGGTGACGTTTATCATTCTATTCACTATAAGAATGAGAAGCGTCGGGGACATCTTCCTAAGCAGGGACATCTTCTTAAGCAGGGACCTTTTGTTGATACTGCTGGTACTTTGGATTGGTCTTCCAGATTTATGGGATTGTGTGCTGAGAACATTGTTTGGTTTGATCGGAACCTGCTCGGAGTGAATATTATATATAGTTGCAGTGGCTTTCCGAACGTTTCTTTGATTGGACGGAAAGGTTGTATTAACTATAACCCTTCTCTGCTTTTGAGACAATTTGGCTATGCTTTGAGGGACTCTCCGGTTGAAGACGAGATATAGGAATCTTTGTATCTCACGGGTTTATTAGACAGAGATGTTTTGGTCAGATTGAGGCGTGCTTGGGGTAATATTCACAGAAAAGGAAAGACATTGCTTGGTAAGAGTGACAGTCGAGCTTATAATCCTTATCGGCTCTGGATCCATGAGAGAGTTAGGACTTCTTTGATGCCATATCCTGCTGTAGAGCCTTTGTATCTTCCGGTGATTGAGGAACCTACTTCAATAGAGATTGAGAAGTATAACAAGTTGCTGGCTGAAAAGGAAGAGTTGCAAAGAGCGAATGAAGAGTTGAGAAAGAAATTTTCCAGTTTCGGCATGAGAAGAATGAGGCAACTTTCACTTTGAAGAAGCAGACTGAGATGATTAATAGGTTGGGTTCAGATTTGACTGAAGAGACCCGTAGGAGAGAGAAAGTAGGAGTAGCCCTGAATGGTTTTAGTAGTGTACTTGCTACTAAGAAAGAACTTCTGAACAAGGCTTATTCTCGACTTTCCAAATGGGAATTTTTGTGGAATGCCACGCTTACTAGCCGGAAGGAGCGTGAAGATGAATTGAAGCTTCATATTTCCCAGTTAGAGGAGCAGCTCAGTGCTAAGGATGCGAAGATTGCTGAAGAGGCATCTTTTAGACGTGACGTTGAGTTTAGAGTGAGAAGCATGGTCAAAGAAACTAGGGGTTGTGAACTGAAGTCTGGCTTCAAGAGATGCAGGCTTGATGAGTGTTTTGGCAGGGGAGCCTGTGTAGAGGACGCCAAAAAGCTGAGATCCACTGTTGAGAGACATGCATTACTGATACAGGAACTTCTATCCAGACCAGGTCATCCGGAGACGTTGAGACTATTGGAAGATGTCCGGGCGCGCCACCCGTCCTGATTTATCTTTGCTTTTCTCTTGTTATTCATACTTGTATTTTGACTATCGCCAAGCTTGTTAGCCGAGGTCTTTTTCAATTGTATTCAGTTGTATCTTTGTACTCTGCCTCTTGGAATTTGTTTATGTATGAGGTTTCTGATTCTGCGCTTACTTACTTGGGACTCCATTGTCGTTATGGCTTCTTCTTCGGAACTAGAATCGGGGGGGGGGGGGGGGGGGATATTAACCTGTTGCATATTTACACGTGTGCATTTTCATATTCATATTGCATGGCAGGTACTTTTGTGAGCTCGAATCTTATCTCCTGCATCTTACAAGTTGTTTCAAGATTGACGAACAGAGAACTCACCGGTATGCTACAAGAAGCAACAGTAAGAAGATCATGGATCAAGTACAGTCTGAGATGCAGGAGATCCGGGATAGGTTGGCCCAATTCATGTAGACAATGGAGGCTGTGGCTAAAGGCCAGGAACATCTTCAAACTCTGGTGCAACCGCTGCTGGCGCGAGCGGCTGGTAATACCGAATACAACTTTGTTCATGTTGAGACTCCTCGTAGGGAGGAGGTGATACCAAATGCTGGTGAGAATGGTACTAGCAACGGAAATGGCAACGCTGGTAACAAAAATGCTGATAATGTTAACGGGAACGTGGAAACCAACAGGAATGTTGGTATCAATACTGGTTTCGGTGACAACAATCAGGGTCTTGGCTTTAGCAATCGGGATGGCAATGATGGCTTTAATAATCCGGGCTTCGACAACGGAGGGTTTGGTGATAATAATCAAGGTTTTGGTAATAATGGCTACGGCAATGCTGGGTTTGGCAATGTGAATACCAATGGTGCTGGGATGGGTCCTTTCAATACTGGTTTTGGGACAGTGGCTGCTAATCAAGAGCTTGGCAATCTGAGGTATGATCCCAAGTTCTTCCAAAGTGGTCATGGTCATGGTCGTAATGCTGCTTATGATGGATATGGTAATGAGGGTCCATACTGGAATAGAGATCGTCAGGAAGATGCCTTTTCTAGGCAAGACATGGGTTTTGAGGGTCCCACTGATAGTGATCGGAGGATTAAGATGTTGGAAGAGCAGATGAGAGGTATAGCCAATCAAAATTCTGCAGGGTTGGACATGGCTACCATGGGGCTGGTTCCTGGGCTGAAAGGACCATTGAAGTTCAAAGCTCCGACTTTCGATAAATATAAAGGGGATACATGCCCACGGGTTCATGTGTGTTCATATTACCGGAGGATGTCTGCGTACTCTGATGATGAGAAGATGCTTATGCATTTTTTCAAGATAGTTTGTCAAGACCATCGCTAGAATGGTACATGGGACTAGAGCCTGCAAAGGTCGGAAGTTGGAAAGAATTGGCTGATGCTTTTGTCAAACATTACTAATACAATAGTGACCTTGCACCAAATAGGGTCCAGCTTCAAAGTCTTTCACAGAAGAATGGGGAGAGTTTCAAGGAGTATGCTCAGCGTTGGCGCGATCTGGCGGTAAGAGTCCACCCCCCTATGGTTGAAAGGGAATTGATTGATATTTTTGTTGGAACATTCTCTGGAATGTATTATGATAAATTGCTTAATTTCTCGATGGGTAGTTTCTCTGACATGATACTCATGGGGGAACGAATTGAAAATGGCATCAAAATTTGTAAGATTCAAGTCGATGAATCGACCTCAGCTGGAGGTGCAAAAAAGGTCTTTGGTGGTAAAAGGCAAGGAGACGCCAGCGCAGTGTATGGTGGTCGAGGACGAGGTAGATGTCGGAATCAGTATATTCAACAATAGGTTGCTAGTGTAACGATCCCTATACCACAACAACGACAACAACCACAACAGCAACAACAACAACAACAACAAAGGTATAATCCTGCTCAGAGAAGGATCCAGAATGGGAAGCCGAAAAGGGTATTTGATACACCTCCGTCAACGTATGCAGAACTGCTTCAGACGCTGTTAAGTTTGAATCTGGTTGAGAAGAGAACGTTGGACCCACCCACAGGAGCGCTTCCTTACAGGTATGATACTAGTAAGCAGTGTGACTTTCATTCTGGGGCACCCAGACATGATATCGAGAGATGTCATGCTTTTAAGCACAAAGTCCAAGATTTGATTGATAGTAAAGTCATTAACTTCAGTCAGGATGGTCCCAACATTGTATAGAAACCAATGCTGAATCATGGAGCGAATGCTATTCTGACAGAAGAGGATTTGGATTTGGTTATGGACGTAAATGATCTGAAGACGCCTTTAACCTATGTTAAAAGCAGATTGTTGAAAGGAGGGGTCTTCCCCGGATATGATGAGTACTGTTTGGATTGTTGGACCCGACCAGAGGGCTGTATTGATTTGAAGAGGGGTATTCAGGCCATGATTGATGAGGGAACTTTGTAGTTTGACTGCACTGCTGTTGAGAAACCTGATGAGGTAACATGTGAAAAGCAGGGTGAGGTCGCAACAATTACAATTCCACGAAAGACTATTACGATATCAGCGCCCGCCAAGCGGCCAACTATCACGATAACGAAAGAAGGGCCCGTTCCCTATGAAAGTACAAAAGCCATTCCATGGAATTATGGGTTGGAAGCTTTTTGCAACGGGGAAAAGATTAATGTGGATAGCCAGCCAACCGGGGTAGTGGACAATATTGTTGAAGCAGGAGGTATGACCCGAAGTGGTAGAATCTTCACTTCACCCGAAATCGAGACTGAAAGAATTGCTAGAGGCAAAGCCAAAGTGAATGAAGGAGGACCTTCCCAGTCGAAAGAGAAAGAAACATCGATCAAGGATGCAAAAGAGTTTATGAGGTTGATTCGCAAAAGTGACTATAAGATTGTGGAGCACTTGCAGCAGACGCCCTCCAAAATTTCAATACTATCTTTGTTGCTTTATTCCAAGGCCCATCGGAATGCCTTGTTGAAAATCTTGGACACGTCTTTTGTACCTCAGGAAGCAACTGTTAATCAGCTTGAGGGGGTACTGGCGCATGTGAATACCGGACACAGCCTGGGATTTACTGATTTTGATTTGACGCCTAGAGGTCAGGACCATAATATGGCCTTGCACATTTCAGTGGAGTGCCTGGGCACTGTTATGTCGCACGTTCTTGTAGACACCGGATCATCTTTGAATATGTTCCCGAAGAAAGCTATGATGAAGCTAGATGTCCGAGGAATCATATGCACGCCAAGTGATTTGGTCGTGAGGGCTTTTGATGGGACCAGAAGGTCGGTGTTTGGGTCCATAACATTGCCATTCCAGGTCATGCCGGAAGTGTTTGACACAATGTTCTACATCATGGACATACATCCCGCTTACAGCTGTTTACTTGGGCGACCATGGATACATTCTGCAGGGGCTATGACGTCCACGCTGCATCAGAAACTTAAATACATGGTCGGGGACAGTGTTGTTACTATTTGCGGAGAGGAGGACATTCTGGTTAGTCATCTTTCGTCATTCAAGTACGTCGAAGTGGATGGGGAGATCCATGAGACGCCATGCCAAGCCTTCGAGGGGTTGCAGATCAAAGACAAGTCTCATGTTCCTAGCAAAGGGCCAAAGGTGGCCATGTCTTCGTACAAAGACGCTCAGGCAGTGGTTCAGGCTGGAGCAACCAAAGGATAGGGCCAACTCTTGGAAATTCCGGTCAAGATGGACAAGTTTGGGTTGGGGTATTGCCCGACACCGTCACCTTCCGCATCAGGCGTGCCAAAGTTCAAAGGACCAGTGGTGATCACTCTAGGTAGGGTCTGTTATGAAACGATCAATGCTGTTTCCGATGCTGAAGACGGAGATAGTGACTGCGATATAGACTCGTGGATCAAGCCCGGCGTGTCAGGACAGAATCTGTGCAACTGGTCTATCCAGGAACTTGTCCCAGTGACTACAAAACAGTAATGATTTGTTTTCTCAATTATTGTATAATCCTGTGTCCTACCCGGGGCATAGTGATTCTGTTTTTAGGGCTACTTGCTTATGTGTGTACTTTGTTTAATCATTAATAAAGGCGTTTTTCTCATGCAAATTTTGTGATCCTTGTTTTTCCTGTTTTTGTTTAACAATAAAATGGCAACGTGGTTATGTGCTTTGTTTGCATTATTTGAAACATTTAACCATTCTCATTGCAGGATTCATATTTCAAACGACACCGATCACGAACTTCCTATGACTCGCTTCGACTTCGAGCACCCGATATGTCAAGCAGAAGAAGAGATTGTTGAGGATAGTGACTTATCAGAAGAGCTGACTCGACTGTTGAAACAATAAGAGAGAATCATTCTGCCTCATCAGGAAGAAATTGAAATTATCAACGTGGGGTCCGAAGAGGTTGTCAGGAATATCCGAATAGGGGCTGCATTGCAAAGTGATATCAGGCAAAGGCTTATTGAGATGTTGCGGGAGTACAGTGATATTTTTGTTTGGTCTTACGAAGACATGCCTGGGTTGGATACTGATATGGTGGTTCACCGTTTGCCATTGCGCGAGGAATGTCCACCGGTTAAGCAAAAACTCAGAAGAACTCGACCAGATATGGCTGTGAAAATTAAGGAGGAAGTTCAGAAATAATGGGACGCCGATTTTCTGGCTGTTACAACTTATCCCTCATGGGTCGCCAATATAGTACCTGTACCAAAGAAAGATGGTAAGGTGCGGATGTGTGTGGACTATCGAGATTTGAATAGGGCGAGCCCAAAATACGACTTTCCGCTTCCTCATATTGATGTGCTGGTCGACAACACCGCTCAATTCTCCGTGTTTTCCTTCATGGACGGCTTTTCGGGCTATAATCAGATAAAGATGGCGCCGAATGATATGGAGAAAACAACTTTTATTACCCCGTGGGGAACGTTCTGCTACAAAGTGATGTGTTGCACCCCAAAATTTGCCCAACATTTGTTTACCTAGCTTGTGTTTCATTTCATTCACATTAGCATTATCGTTTGCATTTCATTGACATGTGTGCAGGAGATCAAGAGGTATGATTACCAATTAAGAGCTATAAAATACTATGAAGCTAGCTAAGAAGGTTAGTCAAGTGTTCAAGGGTTGATATCCTTGTCAGAGAAGTTAGAAGATCCTCAGAGAGAGTGGTTGAAACCAAGAGTATGTGTCTCCTAACTTGAGAGTTGTGGGAAGTCATCAGATGATTCTGAAGCCATGAAGTTAGACTTGAGGTCTTGAAAGAGCTCATGAGAAGTGTTGACGGAGGCCTAGATAAGTCATTGTGCAAGAATAAGAAGCCTCAGCCATGATTGGTGCAGCTAGGGTTTGACTGCGTCAACCCTAAGTCAACTGATGATCTGAAGAAGGTTAAGACTTAATCCAAGAGCCATGTGATCATGGATTGATACATTGAGATGTTATAAGGATGATTCCAAGGTTAACTCATCATGATTGAAGAGTTTGAGAAGTTTCAAGCTAGGGTTTCTAAGGCTTGACAGTGTAAAATCCCCTAGTTTGACCCCTATCTTCAAGGAAATTTAGCTAAAGATGTGATTGTCATCTCATCTTGCCCCCAACATGATTGTTGTAGAGCATGGTCTTAGCTTTAATTTGAGTTCTAGAAGTCCTTGATAGAATTTGTAGAACTCAAGTTATGACTTTGACAAGTTACAGGTCATCTGAGGCATGTGAATTTGGAGCTTGAAAGTTGTCCAACTTGCATGAAACTTTTTCCCTAGAAGGATGACTCCTATGAAATTTTGGTCAACATGAATGTTGTTCCTTATCCTCTTAGCTTTCTAGATAGTACTATAAGTCCTCGATAGGATTTGTAGAACTCAAGTTATGGCTTTGACAAGTCAAGGGTATTTTGGTCATTTGGAGATTACATGTCATTCCAATCATAAGGCCATAACTCCTATTTGCAAGCTTCAAATGGGAAAATGTTCAACATCAAACTTGTTCAAAATGGTGTTTTAAGGCTATCCAAGAAGTCATGAGAGGTTGTAATTGCTCGTAGCTCAAAATCACAAAAATGGCCTAAAATAAAGATGATTTTCAAATGAACCAAAGATGGAAATTGGGGTTTTTGATCTACATGTCCAAACCAAGCCATATGACATACCATTTTGATTGTAAAACATATTTTAAGAACATTGGTATTGCCACAATTTTGACTTGAGGGTTAATTTGGGGACTTGCTTTGAAAAGTGATTACTTGCATCTTAAGTAACAATTGCCAAACCAATATTCAAGGCATAACCAAGGCTCCTTTCAATCCAAACACATCCAAAATACCATTAGGAGAGAAATTAGAAGATAATGAGGGTGAATACAAGCTGCCAACATGAGCTGTTATGAACACACCATGAGATTGAACTTTCCATGACATGAGATATTGAATTTCTCATTAGAGTGACCTAGAACTTTCTAGATCATCCATACATGTTCTATATATGATGTAGAAGTGGTTCAGAGTGAGGGTTGGTGAGAATTGAGAGAGGAGAGTGAGATTGCACTTTGAAAATTTTCATTGCAAATCAAAATCGGTTACAAGGTTTGAAGCTATTTCAATCCACGATTTTGATCTCAGAAGCTTGCTTTAGCATTGGTGGATGATTCCAGATGGAGAATTGAGCAAGATTGGTGAAGAATCGTGTGATAGCCATTGAAATTTTTCATCTGCAACTCAGAATTGGTTTCAAGAATTCAGGGCGTTTCAATTCTTTTCATTGCATACAGAAGGTGGATTAGAGGCTAGTGAAGGATTCTGCAAGCTCTTGAAGGTTGATTTGAAGATTCAACCACTCTGTTTGCTCAATTTTACCAGGTATGCAGTTCTTGTTCTATGGCTTGAATTAAGTAGAATTAAGAGGAATTGTTATGGTAGATGCATAGTAGAATGGTGTAGGAAGGTTTCTGGATCATAAATTTGAAGATTAGTGACCAATTAGGGTTGTTCCAATTTTCGGTTGAGATGGTGTTCTTGCGAATCTTGAGGTTTTAGAATGAATTAAGGGCATGAATGGATTCCTGAGGAAATTTGGGACAAGATTCATCAAGGAATCGTGGCCAATGGTGGACTCTATAGAGAGTTAGGGTTGTGGAATGTTGACCGAAAAAGTCACCGGCGGTGACTCTAGCGCGCGCAGGTGGCCTGAGTTCAGAGATTCAAATTGGGGAAGATGATCCAAGAGCCATTAGATCTTAGGTTGACTTGGACTGAAGACCTCATCCAACGGCCACGCGTGAAGGAAATTTGTGAAGGATTTCTGAACTATTATGAAACGCAGTGTTTCATTAATCTGATGGTTTTGGGCTTAAGTCAATAGATGCTAACCACACCCCCCTTATGGCCCAGTTTGGATATTGAACTGATTTCTTTTGCTATCCACACCACGCGCTTCTCATTTTATTTTGATTTTCATTTTGATTTTCATTTTATTCATGGTTATTGAATAATTCATAAAAAATGGAAAAAATAACTCAATTAATCCCATTCTTTTTTCCATGGATTCATGATTGAATCTAGTATTTTTTAGATAAAAAATATTAATATTCCATGAATTTTCTGATTTTATGGGCCTTTTTTACATTTTAATTGACATTAAAATAATCATGTTTGATGCTTGATTTTGTTGAATTTGGTTTGATCATGTGATGATGATTTTGGCCTTGATTTTTTGTGTGTAGCTAGAATAGATATGCATGATCCCCCTAGATTTTTCTCATATTTTTGTGATGAATATAAGTGGTAGTTTTAGGTTGAAACTTTAAGAGCTCCACTTTTAGGGTTTATGGTTGATACCTTGTGGTTTAAGTTTTATTTTTAGAACTTGGTGGATGATTCAACCTCTGATTTTTGTATGGGTTAGTCTTGATAGACTTAGGATCCCTTAGGAATTTTTGTAGGAATTTACAATGGAGTTTACTATTTTTGTTTGATTTTAGTTTAGATGCTAGCTTTAGATGATTCTAATGCATTAATTCAACTAGAATGACCTCCTTAGTTCCCTTTAGATTAGGGTTTTTTCTCTCTTGATCTTGGATGATGTTGAAGACAAGCTTGGGCTACCATGGATTGGATGAAGAGGCTTGGATGTGAAGATTTCCTTTCTTTTGATGCAGAGCTTCTAGATAGATTCTCTTCCTTCATAAACATGGAAGGTGTTGATCACTTCCATTCTTCCCTATGATGTAAGGTCCCCTTGTAAAGGCCTCATCCCTCCTTTGGTAGGATGTGTGGCTCTTTACAAGTTGGTAGAACCTTTGAGGGTCCCTTTCTCTGATGATAGAATGCTTAGTGGTGACCTTTGGTCTTCACTCTGCTGTCAATCATCCAAAATTTGCTCATGTCAAATGAATCTTTCTCCCTTGCTAGAGGATGGAGTTCCTTTATAGAAGATTGAGGATGCTAGGAGTTGATACTTCCTTGTGTTTGAAGATCACCCTTAGAGGCTGAAGCTTGTAGATAAAGAAGAACAAGTTGATACTGGTAAAGAGGAGAGAGCTGAAGCTTGAAGACCAAGTTGACACTTGTGAAGGAGATCAAATTGAAATTGGGGAAAAAGTTGAGGCTTGAAGTTGGAGAACAGGTTGATACTTGTGTAGGATGCATTGAGAGCCTAAAGGAGCCAAGTTGATACTTGATATTAGGAGTGAAGCCTGAAGGTGGAATTGACTGGAGAGCTGAAGCTTGAAGTTGAAGTAGAGAGAATAAGTTGATACTTATGTTTGATGTGTTGGAAGCTTGAAGAAGCAAGTGTCCACTTGATATTGAAGATGATAATCTTGGAGAAGCTGTTGAAGTCTGAGGACTGAGCTGCTGTCAGAAGAATGCTTTGCTGTGAAGCTGTAGAAGCTGTTGATTTGCTTTCTTTCCTGTCTGTTTGCTTTCTGTGCAAATGTATTGATGTGACTTGTTTGATTCGCTTCATGCATTAGAATAAGTTCATGTTTAGATTGTGTTAAGCTAGGAGCATGATTGCACTAGAGGTTGAGTTGCTCTCTCTGCTTGTATTTTTACTGGGTGGCTTTGCTTGCGGGTATTCGGTAGAGCCCTGCTCCCTTGCCTATGTGGTTTGTGATTTGCTTGATGGCATTTTATTTCCTTCATGATTGCAGTTATTCATATCTGGCTTGAGGTCGAGACAAGCTTGTGGAGGCTGATGCCCCACACACATTTCCTCCCTCACTTGCATTGCATGCCTTTTACAATTGTTTCCTGTACTATTTACTGTTTATTGTTTAAGATGATGCTTTATCTATTTCTGTTTATCATTGACATGATCCCCTAGGAATCTCACTTCCTTTGATAAAGATGTGATGATTAGAACTTTAGGTTGAAACCTATGCATGATAACTTCTAGGAGTTCCCTGTTTCAAACTTCAACCATAGGATGAATCCTTGGCATGACAACATTAGGACTTGATAGTCTCCCTTTAGTTGAACCTTTTCGTTCTCTCTTCTCATCTCAAAACAAATCAAAATACAGTAATAAAGGTTAACAGACGTCGTACGTTACGAGCCTTAAGCTATCTGAGAAAGGATTGTTGGAGAGTTTCTTTCCAACAGTCTGGATGTTTAGTATGGCACCCTTTGGGTGACATGCGACACATTCATTCTCAGGTCATAGTCTCTAGTGCGACACTAGTTGCAAACATCCATAAAAAACATTTCTTCCGTAAAAGACAGAAAATAAACTTCAAACTTTTTTGCCCCATGGGCCCATAAGTCAAAGGAAGCTTTTCTGAATAAAATAGTGTCTCTAACTCCCAGTTCTACCGCAAACGGTAACGCCTAAGTCTCCAAAGGTCGAGCTGCGTACACCAAACTGCTGGAATTGTTTGTTAACCCTACTCGAAAAAACAGATGAATCTGAATCCCCGTAATCTGTATTATCCCGAACTACGTAAGCTCTGATCTCTCATACTTGTTGAGAGTACGTAGGCACAATACTGATGTATTGGCGAGCCACCTTCCCCATCACCCGTAGTTAGGCGAACTACGTTGACTCTGATTTCTCATTCTCTGATGAGAATACGTAGGCATAAAGTGCGACGCTTTGCCGAGTCATTTTTCGTTTCTTTTCAGACCAGCCTTGATAGGTAGATAGTAAAACCAACCCGTCCGATAAACACAACAAGCATGGATCCCATCGAGTACGATGGACGTGAGGGGTGCTAATACCTTCCCCTTGCGTAACCGACTCCCGAACCCAGACAACGGTTGCGATGGCCTTGTCTTATACCTTTTCATCAGGTTTTTCCGATCGTTTCCTTTCCCGCTCTGAGGGATAAATAACGAAAGGTGGCGACTCCTCTGTTTTTTCGGCACCTTATTTTCGCGGTAGCGACAGCTGGCGACTCTGCTGGGGACTTAATAGTTTCCTGGGATCCAACGTCCCTTATGCGAGTCAGTTAGGGGATCCAATGTCCCTGCGAGAGTCAATCCTAGCGCTTGTATGATTACTTGTTGGGTTGTGTTTATTTATCGCATTTTACTTCCCACCCTTTATTTTCAGTATGATATGATTATCTGTGCGGTTGTGGGAGGGGCATTCTGATGAGTGAAAAAGCCAGACCCAGGCTTGAGTGTACTTAGCATTAGTTGTGGAAATTAGTGGGCGCGTGCTTGCTTTGCAGGCACTAGTGTCTCATGAAATCCACGCTCAGACGAGGTTCTCCCGGTTGACTTCTTTTTCAACCCTTTAGGTTGAGGGGGTTGTTGGTTTGGAGGATTGTCGACTCTGGGGACCGATCATTTGGGATTCAGCTGAGTGAGGCCGCTTCAGGAGATGGTGATGCCACACCTTCTGGGTATCGTATCACCCCTCTTGAATGTCTGTGACGCTGATGACCGCATAGGATGCCGAACTTGTGCCAGTATAGGTCCATACCTGTGAGCAGGGTTGGGTTTGTTGCAGGAAACCTTAACCCTCAGACTACCTGGTTTTCTTGATAGTGAATCAGTTTTGTTGGTATCAGAGGTTCTCATCATCAGATGTTTGTTCTTGACAGAGCAGATTTATGGTCCTGTATCAGAGGTCCTTATCATCAGATGTTTGTTCTTGACAGAGCAGATTTATGGTCCTGTATCAGAGGTCCTTATTATCAGATGTTTGTTCTTGACAGAGCAGATTCATGGTCCTGTATCAGAGGTCCTTATTATCAGATATGTGTGTTCTTGACAGAGCAGATTTATGGTCCGATATCTGGTTTTTCTTATTCTCAGAGATAGTGGTTGTTCTTGACAGAGCAGTATTGTGGTTTTGTTGATATAGAACCTTCATCTCTTCAACAGCACAGTCGTCTTGATCTCCTGCTGCATGATTGCATTTTACATTGCTTTGCATACTCGTTTGCATTTCATTAACGTGTGTCTGTGTTGCAGGTACCGTTTCCCCCGATTCAGGATTTCTTGCCTTCTATTGTGCTATTATGGGTTCTATGAGGAAGACTGTGGCTTACAAGCTCCCCACTCTTGATGTTGTTCAACTGACTGGTTTGATTGCTTTAGCAAATGATTCTGTGAGAGATGAATTCAGAAAGTCTTACGGTAAACTACTCAGTTTGGTTCGTAAACCCTCTGTGTTTGAGTTGAATGGGTTGCACGCCCTGCTGCAGTTCTATGATCCGCCGTTGAGATGCTTTACCTTCCGGGACTTCGTTCTCGCACCCACACTAGAGGAGTATGTTAATTTGTTAGGTGTTCCTATCAAGAGTCAGATGCCTTTTGTTCATATGGATGCCGAGCCTGATTTGGCTAGTTTAGCCCCTTCACTTCATCTGGATGCCTCCGAGTTGATCTTGTCTAATTGGAACAAGGTTCCCGGCTTCTCCTTGCAATTTTTAATGGGAAAATCTCAGCAGTACGCCAAAGACGGATGTTGGGTCGTGTTCAACGCCATTCTCGCTCTGTGCATATATGGCATCATTCTGTTCCCTAGTATGCCTGACTTTGTAGACTTTGACGCCTTCCACATCTTTGCATCAGGGAATCCAGTCCCTACCTTGATAGGAGATGTCTACCATTCCGTCCACTACAAAAACAAGAACAGAAGGGGTAAGAATGTCTCGTGTTGTGTGCCCCTACTCTATAGATGGCTTGATAGTCATCTACCCAAGAAAGGTCCCTTTGCTTCGTCTTCAGCCACAGCTGAGTGGCCTGAGCGTTTGATGAGTCTGTCAGCGGAGGATATTGCCTGGTTTGATAGAGATAGGTTGGGCACTGAGATCATCTTCAGCTGCAGGGGGTTTCCGAATGTGCCTTTGATAGGCAGGAAGGGCTATATCAACTATAATCCATCTCTGCTGGTCCGACAGTTTGCTTATGCTTTGAGAGCTCCGCCGAAGGATGAAGAGGTACAGGAATCTCTGTACCTCACTGGTCTTCTAGAGGGGGATATGTTATCTAAGCTTCAGCACGCGTGGAATGGTATCTGTAAGCGAGGAAAGCCGTCGCTGGGAAAGAGTAATAACCAAGCCAACGCCCCATATGTGACTTGGATCAGAGCCCGAGCAGATATGATAGGGATGCCGTTTCCTCCGGCCCAGCCAGAGAGCACTCCAGTGATTGAAGAGCCTACCACCGTGCCTATTCAGCAGCATAATCAGGTGTTAGATGAGAGAGATGAGCTGAAGAAGGCAAATGAGGAACTGGAGAAAGAATTGGCCCAACTCAGAAGCGAGAGAAGCGAAGCCGTTCATTCCTTCAAAAGGCAGACAGAGCTGGTGAACCAGTTAGGGACAGATTTGACTATGCAAATAGCTGAGCGCGGGCGCATGGGTCAAGACTTCAAAGCCGTCAATGATGTACTGGCCACTAAGAAGCAGCACTTGGATGAAGCGTACCGGAGAATATCCAAGTTTAATCAACACTGGAAGGCCACCCTAGCCAACGGCAAGGAACGGGAGGATAAACTGAAACAACATATCTCCAAGTTGAAAGCCCAGGGGAAGGCTAGTGAGAAGAGGTTTGAAGAAGAAACCGCTCGCAGATATGCCGCCGAAGGCCTGCTCAACAAGGCTCTTGCTAACCTGAAGGAGCACAAACTGACGTTTGAATCCAAGAAGCGGAAGTTAGAAGATTGTTTCGGAGAAGGAGCATGGGAAGACTCAGTTGAAGGTCTTCAATACACCATTATGCAAAGGGAGTTACTCGTCGAAGGGTTGCTCACTCGGCCTGATCATCCAGAAACGAAGGGGTTGTTAGAAGAGTTTCGCGCCCGTGGCCGTGCTTGACTATTTGTAATCCTTTTGTTTTGATCATTGTTGTATGCTGACCATCACCAGGCTTGTTGGTTGAGGTCATGCTATTGATTCAGCTTGTACTCCGTGACATTGTGTACTGCCTCGAGGGGCTTTTCTTTATATATATGAGATGTTATTTCCATGACTGGACTCAGACTTCTTATTATTAGCACTGACACTCAGGCACTAGGATCGGGGGGGGGGGGGGGGGAATCTCCCCAACACACAGACACACGTTTGCATTTGCATGAAGCATTTGCATAACGAGCACTTTGTTGTTTTTTCTAACCCTTTTGTGTATACAGGTTGTTTCAGGTTATTCCAGGATTGATCAGAGACCTATCCACCGCTATCCGACCAGAGCAAATCAAGCCAGAGTTATGGAGCAAGTACAAACTGATATTCAAGAACTCCGAGAAAGGATGGACCGCTTCATGGAGCTCCTGCAAGTGGTCGCCAACGGCCAGGATCAGCTCAGAACCTTGGTTCAGCCTCTAATTTCAAGGGTCGACAGCAATGGTGTACTCCATGGTGGGACTGTGCCAACCCCTCCACCAGTTGAAACTCCTCAGAATGGCGTCCCCGTGACTGGGGGGAATGGCAGTGCCAACGACAATGTAATCACTAACATGGGACTCAACGGTAATACGACTGGCGTCGGTAATGGGAATTTTGAAGCTAATGTCAATGTTGGACTGGGCAACAGCAATGTGGGTGTTGGAAATCTGTATGGGCCTCAACCATGGTTGGAAGACCGTCAAGACGATGTGTTCTCACAGAGAGGTGCTGAAGGGGAGCTGACTGCTGAAGCACGACTAAGGTTTAAGGCACTCGAGGACAAGATGAGGAATTTCGAAAACCAGAACACCATGGGTGTTGACATGTCCAAGTTGGGACTGATTGCGGATTTCAAGGTGCCTCCCAAATTCAAGGTACCCGACTTTGTGAAGTACAAGGGAACCACTTGCCCTCGCGTCCATCTGAGATCATACTACCGGAAAATGTCTGCTCATTCTGAAGACGAGAAGATGCTGATGCACTTCTTTCAAGATAGCTTGTCCGGGTCATCCTTGGAGTGGTACATGAGTCTGGAGCCTACCAGTGTACACACGTGGAAGGAACTTGCTGAGGCATTCGTGCACCATTACCAATATAACAGTGACCTGGCTCCGAACCGGGTCTAACTGCAGAATTTGTCACAGAGGAACAACGAAGGGTTCAAGGAATACGCCCAGCGGTGGCGTGAATTGGCAGTTAGGGTTCAGCCGCCGATGGTTGAACGCGAGCTTGTGGAAATGTTCGTAGCCACCCTCCCAGGGGTTTATTACGAGAAATTGGTCAACAGTATGTCTGGAAGCTTCTCAGATCTCATTATCACGGGTGAGCACGTTGAAAATGGGATCAAACTGGGGAAAATTCAAGGTGATCTGTCCTCAGCTGGAGGAGGAAAGAAACCTTATGGTGGCAAAAGAAGGGAAGGAGAGACAAGCGCCGTGTCCAACGCTCGAAGGAATGGCAAGGGCCAGCACCAGCAGGTGGCCAGCATAACTATCCCGACAATCCAACAGCCACAGCAGCAGCAGCAGCAGCCGAACCAACAAGGGTACAGAAAGTATCAGAACAGGGCACCTCTGTCAAGTCGTCACCTCGAGACGCCACCCATGTCTTATGCTCAACTGTTACAGACTCTGCTCCAGTTACAGTTGATCCAGAAGAGAACCCTTGCTCCCTTGACAGAGGCACCTCCGCCAGGTTATGACGCGAATGCGACTTGTGAGTTTCACTCAGGGGCACTAGGCCACACAATAGAAAATTGCAAAGCCTTCAAGCACAAGGTGCAGGATATGGTGGACGCTAAGATCATCAATTTCTCAGATAATGTGCCAAATGTCACGAAGAACCCTATGCCGAATCATAGGGGAGGTGGGGTAAATGGCATTATTGAAGACGAGAGCTCGGATTTGTTGACTGATGTCAAGGATCTGAAAACACCGCTTAGCTTCGTTAAAGCTAAGCTGATGAAAAGAGGTTTCTTCCCGGGCTGTGGAGAACTGTGTATGGGTTGTGCGACTAGTCCTGATGGATGTGAACAGTTGATAGAGGGGATTCAGAGTCTGATGACCGAAGGAATCTTACAGTTTAGCAGAAGGGCCGAATATGGATTTGGAGAGGTAATGCTAAAGCAAGATGATGAGGTTGCCACCATCACCATCCCTCGTCGGACGATAACTATTTCTGCACCCAGACCGCCCACGATTACCATCACCAAAGTCGGGCCGATACCCTTTGAAAGCATCAATGTTGTCCCATGGCACTATGGGGAAGACGTCTACTACAATGGACAGAAGTTAGAATTGGAACCATCTGGGTCGTCTGTGGATAACCTGGCGAGCATGGGCGGAATCACGCGCAACGGAAGAGTATTTGCTCCACCTGAGACTGTGGCGGACAAAGCAGATAAAGCTGAAGTAGCTGATAAAGGGAAGAGTAAAGTCGTTGAAGAGACCCCTCGGGGGGTAGGGAAAGACTTACCTGTTAAAGACGTCGAAGAGTTTATGAGACTGATTAAGAAGAGCGACTACAAGATCGTGGATCATCTCCATCAAACACCCTCGAAAATTTCCATCCTGAATTTGTTGCTGTGTTCTGAGGCGCATCGCAATGCGCTGTTGAAGGTGTTGAACGCCACGTATGTACCGCAGGAAATATCGGTCAACCAGTTGGAAGGGGTCGTAGCCCACGTGAATGCTGGAAACGGGTTAGGGTTCACTGACTTGGAGCTGACGCCGAAGGGGAGGAACCACAACAGCGCCCTGCACATCTCGATAGAGTGTAGGGGAACGGTTATGTCTCACGTGTTGGTGGACACGGGGTCGTCACTCAATGTTCTTCCGAAGAAAGCATTGATGAAGTTAGATACCCGAGGATTGATTTGCACACCCAGTGACCTGGTGGTGAAGGCGTTCGATGGAACCAAACAGCATGTTTTCGGGGAAGTGACCCTACCAATCCAAGTCGGGCCGGAAACGTTCGACGCAGTCTTCTACATTATGGACATCATGCCTGTCTACAGCTGTCTCCTAGGCCGGCCATGGATCCATTTGGATGGCGCCGTGACCTCCACATTGCACCAGAAGCTCAAGTACGTTGTCGGAGGAAGCATTGTGACCATATGTGGCGAGGAAGACATAATGGTGAGCCATTTGTCGTCCTTCAAGTATGTTGAGATGGATGGGGAAATCCACGAAACCCTATGTCAAGCGTTCGAAGCTGTTAAAGTCAAGAGCGTAGCTCCTGCAATCACTGAGAAACCAGAGATGACTCTTTCTTCCTTCAAGGAAGCCCGGGCCGTTGTTCAAGCCGGATCTACCCCAGGATGGGAGCGAATTCTGGAGATACCTAACAAGCAAGACAAGTTTGGGTTGGGATATTCTCCCGCAACTGAAGCCTCCTCCTCTTCTAGCAGTGTGTCACGAGGTAAAGGGCCGATCCAGTTTACCAGTGGCGGGGTGATATTTGAAAGCGTCAACACAGTGTCTGAAGACGACGAAGACAGCGACTGCGACCTGGACTCTTGGATCCAGCCGAGCAAGTCAGGCGAGAGCCTCAACAAATGGTCCGTTAGGGATACCATCCAAGTGACAGGCAAAGAGTAATGATTTACTTCTTCCAATCATTGTACAACCCTATGTCCTACCCAGGGCATAGTGGTTTTATTGTCAGGGCCTTGTTTGATTATGTACATGCATTTTATCAATAAATCAAAAGGCGTTTTTCTTCGTATTCAAATATTATGATCTCTGTTATTCCTGTTTTATATTTGTTTTGAAAAACAATAAAATGGAAATGGGGTTTGTGCTAACCTGCATATCCTTGTTTTAAGCTTAACCCTTGTTATTGCAGGATCCACATAGCAGATGACATCGACTTTGGACCTTCTATGACTCACTTCGACTTCGATTTCCCGATCTATCAAGCCGAAGAAGAGATTGATGAAGACGAAGACCTTCCCGAAGAGTTGGCCCGCTTGTTGAAACAGGAAGAGAAAGTTATTTTGCCTCATGAGGAAGAGATTGAGATTGTGAATCTGGGTTCTGAAGAACTAGTCAGGAATGTCAGGATAGGGGCTGCATTGCAGGGTGATGTCAAGCAGAGATTGGTCGAGATGCTAAGAGAGTATAGTGACGTCTTTGCTTGGTCATACGAAGATATGCCCGGACTTGATACTGACATCGTGGTCCACCACTTGCCGCTGCGAGAAGATTGTCCTCCCGTCAAGCAGAAGCTTAGGAGGATGCGACCAGATATGGCCGTTAAGATCAAAGAGGAAGTGCAAAAGCAGCTTGATCATGGCTTCCTAGCGGTCACTACTTACCCTCCGTGGGTCGCCAACATAGTGCATGTACCGAAGAAGGACAGTAAGGTGCGAATGTGCGTCGATTATCGGGATTTGAATAGGGCGAGCCCTAAAGATGATTTCCCGCTTCCCCACATTGATGTGTTGGTCGACAATACAGCTCAGTTCTTTGTATTTTTGTTCATGGATGGCTTCTCCGGCTACAATCAAATCAAGATGGCACTGGAGGACATGGAGAAAACTACGTTTATCACTCCCTGGGGAACATTTTGCTACAAGGTAATGCCTTTCGGTCTGAAGAACGCAGGGGCCACTTACCAACGAGCTATGGTTACGTTGTTTCATTATATGATTCATCATGAGATTGAAGTCTATGTTGATGACATGATTGCGAAGTCCCAAACGGAGGAGGGGCACCTGGTCAATTTGCTGAAGCTTTTTGAGAGGCTTAGGAAGTTCAGGTTGAGGCTGAATCCTAACAAGTGTACTTTCGGAGTACGGTCTAGAAAACTACTGGGGTTTATCGTGAGTGAAAGAGGCATTGAGGTTGATCCTGCAAAGATAAAAGCAATACAAGAAATGCCAGCGTCAAAAACAGAAAAAGAAGTTCGTGGTTTCCTGGGCAGAATAAACTACATTGCAAGGTTTATTTCTCAGCTCACAGCCATGTGTGAACCGATGTTCAAACTGCTGAAGAAAGATCAGGCGATTATCTAGAACGAGGATTGCTAGAAGGCATTTGATAAGATAAAACAGTATCTGCAGGAACCTCCGATCTTGATACCCCCGGTAGCCGGAAGACCCTTAATCATGTACTTGACAGTTCTGGAGAATAGTATGGGGTGTGTTATCGGTCAGCACGACGAGACAGGCAGAAAGGAGCATGCCATTTACTATTTGAGTAAAAAGTTCACGGACTGTGAATCTCACTACTCGATGTTGGAAAAGACGTGTTGTGCACTCGCCTGGGCTGCCAAACATTTACGACAGTACATGCTCAATCACACAACCATGCTAATTTCGAAGATGGATCTGATCAAGTACGTCTTCGAGAAGCAAGCGCTTTCGGGCAGGATTGTCAGATGGCAAATGGTGTTGACGGAATATGACATTCAGTACGTTTCACAGAAGGCCATCAAGGGTAGCGTATTGTCTGAGTACCTTGCCGAACAGTCGATCGAGGATTATCAGCCGATGAAATTTGAATTCCCTGATGAGGATATGATGTTTCTCAAAGCGAAAGATTGCGATGAACCGTTACCCGACGAGGGTCCAGACAGGAAATCCCAATGGAAATTGATATTTGACGGGGCGGTTAATTCTTACGGAAGTGGCATTGGGGCAATCATCACGACTCCCCATGGATCCCACATCCCGTTCACCGCGAGATTGACGTTTCCGGTCACCAATAATGAAGCGGAGTACGAAGCATGCATCATGGGTCTAGAAGAAGCAATTGATTTGAGAATCAAGAACCTAGATGTATATGGTGACTCAGCACTTTTGATTAACCAGATTAAAGGGGAGTGGGAGACTCGTCAATCGAATTTGGTGCCGTACATGAACTATGCCAGAAGGCTGCTTCCGTTCTTTGATCGAGTGGAACTCCATCATGTGCCCAGAGCTGAAAATCAGATAGCTGATGCCCTAGCCACGTTGGCTTCGATGTATAAATTCAATTTTTGGAATGAAGCTCCAAGAATTGTCCTTTCTCGTCTTGATATACCTGCATTCGTCTTTGAGATCGAGGAAGCCTCCGATGGCAAGCCGTGGTTCCATGATATCCAGACTTTCCTTATGACTAAGGAGTATCCTGCGGGAGCGTCAACCCCAGGATAAGAAGACTCTGAGGAGGCTGGCTGGAAATTTTTATCTCAATCCTGATGGAGTTTTGTATAAAAGAAACCACGATCTCGTGCTACTCAGATGTGTAGATGAGAAAGAAGTGAGTATGCTCATGGAAGAGGTCCATGAAGGCACATTTGGTACGCATGCCGACGGGCATGCTATGACGAGAAAGATCCTGAGAGCAGGATACTACTGGCTGACGATGGAATCGGATTGCTTTAAATTCGTGAAGAGATGTCATAAATGCCAGATTTATGCTGATAAGATTCATGTGCCGTCGTGCCCGTTAAACGTCATGTCCTCTCCGTGGTTGTTCTCCATGTGGGGCATCGACATGATAGGAAAGATCGAGCCCATTGCATCTAACGGTCATCGCTTCATTCTAGTAGCCATCGACTACTTCACCAAGTGCGTGGAGGCAGCCTCATATGCTAATGTGACCAAGCAGGTGGTGGCTAAATTCATAAAGAGGGACATCATCTGTCGTTACAGAATTCCCGAGCGGATCATTACTGATAATGGTTCGAATTTGAATAACAAGATGATGAAGGAGTTGTGCCAGAGTTTTAAGATTGAACACCACAACTCATCTCCTTACCGGCCGAAGATGAATGGCGCCGTTGAAGCGGCCACTAAGAACATCAAGAAGATTGTTCAGAAGATGGTTGTGACCTACAAGGATTGGCACGAGATGTTGCAATTTGCACTGCACGGTTATCGTACCACGGTACGTACATCAATCGGGGCAACTCCTTTCTCCTTGGTGTACGGTATGGAAGTTGTCTTACTGTTAGAAGTGGAGATCCCTTCTTTGCGAGTTTTGGTTGACGTGAAACTCGATGAGGCAGAATGGATTAAGAACCGACTAAACCAACTCAGCCTAATGGACGAGAAGAGGTTAGCATCGATTGCATATGGTCGTGTGTACCAAAGCCGAATGAAGAAAGCTTATGATAAGAAGGTGCGTCCTAGAAGCTTTCAGACGGGTGATCTCGTCCTGAAGAAGATCCTTCCTCCACACTCCGATCACCGGGGCAAGTGGACTCCCAATTACGAAGGTCCGTACATCGTTAACAAGGTCTTCTCGGGAGGAGCTTTGTTGTTGTCCACGATGGATGGTGAAGATTTTGCATCCCCGGTGAACGCGGACGCAGTTAAAAAATACTTTGCTTAAAAAACGACCCGCTGGAAAGAAAAAGAGTGTCCAGGCAAAAATGGGGCATCCCGGCGAACCATAAAAAAGGAAAAAGGTTCGGGCAAAAATTAGGGATATAAATGAAAAATGTACACCCGCAAAGTCGAAAACTCGGAAGGGCGACTTTGGCAAAAAAAGGTATCCCGGTGAATCGAAAATCCGAAAGGGCGATTCAGACAAAAGTTAGGGATTTGAAAAAGCAAATGACGGCGTTCCGCGTGTGGACTGTATTTGTTTAGTGGTTCGGAGGACCTGAGGGCCGTTTATCTGAGTCAATCTCTTCTGAAGCTGAAGCGTCGGAGAAGTATCGAAGTCGAGTGGGTCATAAAGGGATCAACTCATGGTGTTCATCTACGCCTCATTGCCGACATTTGTGTATATACTGATGTATATTTAGGTTTTATTTTTGCGCAGCTTCCTCATTCCAGGAGCTTGCATCTGTTGTAAAACATTTTTACCCATTCAGGGGTTCGTTATCAATAAAATGTATACTTTTCAGCAATTCTATTTGTTTGTTTAGTATATATCTGTTTTGCTTGCGAAAAAGAACGCCGATGTTTTTGACAAAATGCGCGCACATAAACTTACTAGCCTAGGCCACTGATTATTGAAACAATGAATTACCTGAACATTGTCACAAGATGATAACCTTGATAGGTCCCTTTGAGAAGGGTATCTTGTCTGTTTGTTTGTGTTATCGCAGGTGTAGCATACTCCAGGCAGTACGCCGTATGCGCCCCCAAGCAGGATGATTCCTCCACCTCCAGCAAGGTTCAGCAGCACCTCCTCGTGGAGTCTGAACATAAGAGCAGAGCATTGATATGTCTCCCCAAGCAGAGAAGATTCTCTCTCCAATCAGAGGCATCCTGAAGGATTGTCGTTTCCCAAGCTGAGTCATATACTGAAGTGTGCAGCGATCGATAGGGTAGACTGAAGTCTCCAGAAGAATTGAAATCCCCCACAGAGTCGTACTCTCCCCAGCAAGCAGGATGATTCCTTCTTCCCCAGCCGAATTTGCAATTCCCCAAGAGAGCCGAGTCCTTGGAAGCCGTTCAGGCTATGATTGGTTTTCCCCAGTGTTGCACCCTAAAATTTGCTCAACCTTATTCCTTGGATTCATGTTTCATTATCATTAGCATTTGCATGTAGAGTCATGTACATAGACTAACCATCTGCATAGCATAAGCATAGCAAGTCATTCACCAGGGGACCAATCATTATTTTCATCTCTAGAGGCCTATCAAGAGGTTATTATCCCAATTCAATCATATTCAAGTCATCAAGAAAGAATTTGAAAGCAAAGAGTTCAGCAGATCAAGCCTTGAGTCCATCTCCTAGCTGAGGGTATCTGAGGATCAACAAGAGGGTTGTGAGCTGTGGAGTGAAGGTATGGAGAGCATCTAGACCTTATGAGAGACTTACAAAGTCATTTGGAGAAGAAAGCAAGTCATTGATGAAAGCATAAGAGCTATAGTGGAAGACAGTCAACTAGGGTTTCATCTGGGTCAACCCTAGGTCAACCCTAGGTCAATTGACTGACTTAGGAGGGCATTCAAGTCTATTGGAGAGATGTGGGGATCATCATTGAGCATATAAAGAAGGATATGGAGATATGACAAGGAGAATTCAAGAGAAATCAAGGAGAAGAGGAGTTACTAAATTAGGGTTTCTCTGTAAAATCCCCTAGTTTAGGTCAAATTTCCAAGCAAGATAAGTCAAAATGCTAGCTTCAAATGGCTTCTTGGCCAACATGAAACTTGTAGAGGATCTCAAGACCTTTAATTTGAGTGGTGGAAGACCTCAAGGAGATTTATAGAACTCAAGTTATGGTCCTTACAAGTTACAGGTCATCTGGGGTGTCTGAATTTTTGTCTGTGAAAGTGACTTGACTTCCAAGCTAGTTTTGCCCCTCAAGGAGATTTCAAATGAATTCTTGGTCAACATAAGAATTGTTCCTCATTGTCTTAGCTTTCTAGAATGGTATGGTATGCCTTCATATGATGTGGAGAACTCAACTTATGGTCTTGGCAAGCAAAGGGTATTTTGGGCATTTGTGAATTACAGGTCATTTTAACCTATACCCAAAACTCATACAAGGAGGCCTCAAATGGAAAAACTTACAACATCAAACTTGCTCCAAATGGGATTTTAAGTCTAGAAAGAAGGTCACAAGTTATTGGAGAAGCTCATAGCATGGAGTTACACAATTGGTCAAAATATGAACTAAAAAGGCTTATAAAGTGAATAATTTCAAGTTGGAAAATGGTTTGGGAGATTTACAAGTCCAAATGGAGACTTCCAATATATGATTTTGAATGGAAAAACAATTCTAAGAACAATGGTTCACACACTTTTTTGAGTTTAGAAGGAAAAAATGAAGTTATCCATGGTTGCTTATCATTTAAGAAACATAATCAAAATGGATCAAAATTTGAAAACAAGGGAATGTGCAAGATGGATCTAGAATGTTCATTTGGGGTCTATATATTCATGAAATGTGCATTGATCAAGGGTTGGCTTCATTTGCACCAAGAATTTCACAAATTTCTCTCTTACTTTTCATTGAAGTTTCATTCCAAATCTCACAAATTCCTCACCAATTTTCATCCACTTCAATTCAATCTTATTCAATCATCATCATAGATCATAATTGAAGCAAAGACTTGGTGGTTATCATCCATTTTCGTGCATTATCTTCAAGAACCTCAAAACTGCAAATTCTGTTGGACAGCAAAATTCAAGCAAAGAATCATCACAACACTGCATACAGAATCTATACCTGAGTAATTGGATCAAGATTCAAGCCTTGGAGGTCTCAAATCATCAATCTCCATAGCTGTTTGCAAGATTTTGCACAAGGTAAGTTTTCCTTCAAGCAGCTCGATCTAGTTAGTTAGGCATGATTTTGTTAGTGTAGAATTGATCTAGGTGGTTAGGAGATTAAGTTAGAAGAATTTGGAGAGTTTTGGTGATGGTTAGTGACAGGTGCCATAATCTGTTTGTGTTCGAATCTCTTGGATGAGTGTGTGATAATTGCAACTTGATAGCATGTGTTAGTCTCCATTAGATGTAGTTTAATTTAGGCTAAGTCTGAGGAAGAGTGGTGAAGGTTTATACCAGTGCATTTCAATGGAGGCAGGATGTTGATTCAATCGAATTTGTTGATGTGGTGAATTTCAAAGTGAATTGATGCCCTAAGCTTGTAGAGGGAGAGATTTGGAACAGATTTCATGTTTACATCATGAGGATTCATTGCGTGTGGAGTGAGAACAGAGAGGGAGAAAGCTGTGCGTGCATGGATGTTCATGGTGTTGGAAACCCTAGTTGCAGGTTGTTTGGGGAAGACGTAATCAGGACCATTCGTTGCACCTTGGACCTTTGACTTAGGGTAGGATCTAGTGGCTGTTGTTTAATCTGAAATTGGAGGGAGATTACTTTGGCTCTAAACGCACCGTTTCATTAATTGAAACGGGCGGGCCTGAGTGCTGTTGATAACCACACCCCCAAGGTTGAGCCCAATACCAATTGCAACGTGAATTCGCTACTATTTTCACCCCCTGCTCTTTTTTAGTTTTTATTGTTTCTGACTTGATGCTGGGCTTTGTCAAAAGCGCTACTAACACCCCCCAGTCTGAGGGCCCATCCAATAATGAACTGAGCGAATTTCTCTTCATACCCCCTCCCTCATTTTAATTCACTTTTATTTTCTTAATTTCATTTTAATTTTCTACCAATTTTCATAAAATCATAAATAATTCATAAAAAATGTTTTTTAATCCATTCTTTTTACCATATTTTCATTAAAATGTCTAGAATATTATAGAAAAATAAAATTTCATTTTTAATTTTATTTCATATTTTTTTCATATTTTCTAAATAAATGGCATAATAAATAGTTACATTTCATGCATCATTTTTATGATTTTTGTTCTCTCACTTGCTTTAATATTTTTTGATCATTCTTTTCATTTTGTTTAGATAAGATGTTAAGCTTGTAGGAATATTTTAGTTCCCATTTTTAGGAGTTAATTTTAGGTGATTAATAAATGCTTGAATATCATGAACAAAACTAGGGTTTTTAGGTGACAACTTAGGAAGTTCAATTCTTTCCCTTAGGACTTAGGGTTTGAATAGATTAGTTATGGGACTATAGGGGCTATGGGTAGCTATTAGATCCCTTAGAAAAAGTTAGGATTCCCCTACTGCTATTATTACTGTTTGTATATCTGCTGTTTGGTGTGGTGTGCCCTCTGGGGTTTATTGATTGTTTGTTTGGGTATTGGGTTTGTCTGGGGCCCTGGGGAAGCTGAAGACTTGTGGAGATGAAGCCATTGGAGATTCAAAGACTGAAGATCAACTGCCAGAGTTGAGGAGGAGTTTCCTGCTATCAGTTGCTGAGGAGACTAGGATTTAGGAGCTAGGCAGAGCTCTAGATTAGAATGATTGTTTCTCAAACATGGATTGCCTTGTCTGCATCCATTCTTCTCTGTGATTCAGAGTCTCTCTAAGACACTCACCCCCTTCCTTTGGAAGGCTTGGTGATAGTGTCTATGAGATAGAACTCTTGAGAGAAAATGTCTCTTGTGTTAGAAGCAGTCTGTTCACCACCTTTGGTAGTCAGCTGATTGCTTAACACCCAATTCACTCTGGTGACTGATCCCTCATCCTGGAGGTTTGAGCTTGAAGAAAAGCCATTGCAGATGGAAGACTGACGATCAAAGCCCTTGTCTGAAGGCCATGAAGATGGAGATTGATGCTTGCTGAAGCCTGTAGCTGATTGGAAATTACTTGAAGCCAGATGTTGATTCAGAGCTGCTGATGCTGTTTCTTTTGCTGTTGTATTTCATTTGCTGATGTATTGATTGGTTTTCTGGACTGTATTGTTTGCTGTTTACCCTGCTGGGTTGAAAGTGAAGCCTGTTCACTTTCGCCTATTGTTTTCTAGGTTCGAGGTTGAGTGGGACTCCCTTGCCTCGCTTGTATTGTTGCATCCATGCATTTTACTGCTTTACTGTATATATCTGATATTGTTTCTGTTTCTGCCTATCCCGTAGGATCTCTGTTTCTCTCTGTGCAAGAGAGGAGCATGATAGACACTAGGTCTTAACCCATGCATGATAACATTAGGTTAGTTTGTTTCCCTTCGCAACCGTAGGGTAGAGTTCTGTCTCTTTCTTTCTCAAAACAAACAGAAAAACACATAAAGATTTCAAACACAATAAAAGACACTTCTTCCGTAAAAGAATGTGAACTCATCAAGACGTCATTTTTGTCCTCTTGGACTGTTAATCAGAAAAACCTTTTTTCAGAAAGAATAAAATCAACCAAGACAAGCTTGTGTCGTACGTGGCCCGAACTACGTTTGCTCTGATCTTTCATGCTGTATGAAAGTACGTAGGCATAGGATGCGATATCCTAGCGAGCAACCTTCCCCTCCTTTCCCGTAGGTAGGCGAACTACGTTGACTCTGATTTCTCGTTCCAGACGGGAATACGTAGGCATAAAGTGCGATACTTTGCCGAGTCATTTTATTTTCATTCTCTTTTCTTTTTAACCCTTGACCTATAGTTTAGATAGAATAACAATCCATACCCGAAAACAAGCGTGGATCCCGTCGAGTACGACGGACGTGAGGGGTGCTAATACCTTCCCCTTGCGTAACCGACTCCCGAACCCAGGTTTTGGTTGCGATGACCATACCTTTCCCGTGTTGTGCGAGGTTTACTCTGAGCGTTTCCTTTCCCTCTCGTGGGATAAATAACGCACGGTGGCGACTCTTCTGTTCAGCCGGCGCCGATTTTCGCAGTAGCGACAGCTGGCGACTCTGCTGGGGATCCAACGTCCCCTGGCTGCTAAGGACTGCGATGGTTCTTATGCATTTGGGATCCAACGTCCCTTGAGAGAGTCAATCCTAGCGCTTGTTTTCCCGTTGAGGATTTTGTATGGAGTTATGGTATATTTCTAACCCTGTATTTTTCAGCTTTATATACTGTTTATTATTGCTGTATCTGGGGTGTGACGGGTGTTCTGATATTGAGAGATAAGCCGGACCTGGGCTTGAGTGCACCTAGAATTAGAGTAGAAATTAGTGGGCGCCCGCTTGCTTTGCTTGCTTTGGTGTCCCATGAAATCTACACTCAGACGAGGTTCCTCTGGTTGGCCTCCTGCCCCTTCCTTTGGTTGGCGTGGGTTGCTGGTTAGTTGGATTGTCGACTCTGGGGACCGATCATTTGGAAGTTGGCTGAGTGAGGCCTCTTCAGGATTTGATGATGCCACTCCTTCTGGGAATCGTATCATTAACCCTGAAAGTCTGTGACGCCGACGACCGCATAGGATGCCGTACCTTGTGCCAGTTATAGGGCCACCCACCTGTGAGGGGATTCAGGGCTATGCAGGTAACTAGACCTCCAGACTACCGGTTGTTTCTTGATCAGAGATCCTGGTTATTTATGGAGAGTTATGAGGTCTGTCAGAGACCATGTGGAGATTTATTCTGAGGTCTGTCAGAGACCATGTGGAGATTTATTCTGAGGTCTGTCAGAGACCATGTGGAGATTTATTCTGAGGTCTGTCAGAGACCATGTGGAGACTTATTCTGAGGTCTGTCAGAGACCATTTGGAGATGTATTCTGAGGTCTGTCAGAGACCATTTGAGAGGTGTTTTGAGGTCTGTCAGAGACCAATTATGGATGTGATTTGAGGTCTATCAGAGACCAGGTGGAGTTATGATTTGAGGTCTGTCAGAGACCAGTGTTGGAGTTCTATTTTAGGTCTATCTGAGACCAGGGTTGATGACTTCTGGATGGTCTATCTGAGACCTTTCTTGATTGGGTTTAGGCTATTCAGCTGCAGCTTTGGTCCCTGTTGAATGTTACTTGCATTGCATCCCTGCATATACATTATCATTTGCATTTCGCTAACGTGTGTCTGTGCTGCAGGTGCATTTGCATTTCCCTAGTTCTAGTGCCCAGACTTCTGAGTATTTGATCATGACTAGCTTAAGGAGAACAGTTGCTTACAAATTGCCTACGCCTGATATTGTGCCTTTACTGGGGTTGATCTCTCTTGCTGATGAGGGTGTTCGTAGGAGTTTCCGGATGAGTTATGGTAGATTACTGAGATTGGTGTGCAAACCTACAGAGGTAGAGTTAGATGGGCTGTATGCTTTGATGCAATTCTATGACCCTGCTTTGAGGTGCTTCACGTTCTCTGACTTTATTATGGGACCAACTCTGGAGGAATACGCTGAGTATGTTGAGCTGCCCGTGCAGAACCAGGTTCCATTCATTCATTATGATGCCAAGCCCAAGCCGGAGGATTTGGCAAAAGCCTTGCATGTTGATGCTTCTGAACTTGTGACTACTATTTCCCGTGGAGTTCCAGGCTTCTCATTTCAGTTCTTAGTTGGTAAAGCCCAAGAGTACGCCAAGAGCGGGTGCTGGGTTGCTTTCAATGCTGTGTTGGCCTTGTGCATTTATGGCATAATTTTGTTCCCCAACATACCGGATTTTGTGGACTTCGACGCTTTCTACTTGTTTGCCGCTGGTAATCCTGTACCTACTTTACTCGGAGATCTCTACCACTCACTGCATTATAAGAACGAGAAGGGAAGAGGGAAGAATGTTCATCTGTGTGTACCCTTATTGAGTATGTGGTTTGAGAGTCACCTTCCTAAGAGGGGATCTGCTGCAGAGACTACAGTTCCAGTTGGTTGGCCAGAGCGTCTGATGAGGCTATCGTCGGAAGATATGGAGTGGTTTGATCGAGATTTGTTGGGATCCGAGCTCATCTTCAGTTGTTCTGGATACCCTAATGTGCCGTTGATAGGAAGAAAAGGGTGTATCAATTACAACCCTTCTCTATTCATTCGCCAGTTCGGATATGCGCTGAAGGATCCACCTCAGAAGGAGGAAGTGCAGGAATCTCTGTACTTCACCGGGGACGTGAAGGGGGAGTTATTAGCCAAGTTGCGACATGCTTGGACGCGTATTAACCGCAAAGGGAAGCCGTTGTTAGGAAAGAATGACTGTCAGGCCTATGCACCTTATAGAGTTTGGATTCAGGGGAGGGCTAGTCAGTTGAAGATGCCATTTCCAGATGCACCAGTTCTTGATCCTATTCCGGTAGAAGAGCCGACTACTGTTTCTAGGGAAGCCTATGAACAGGTTGTGCAGGAGAAAGAAGCCTTAATGAAGATTAATGAAGGGTTAGAGCAAGGGTTAGCCCAAGCACGCAGTGAGAAAAACAAGGCCGTATATGCTTTCCAACAGCAGATTGAGCTGGTAAACAGGTTAGGAGCTGAGTTGACCGAGGAAAAGAAGAAGCGTGAACGTCTGGGGCAAGAGTTCAGAAGTTCCCATGACATGCTGGAAGCCAAAAAGAAGGCGCTCGACGCAGCACACCGAGAGATATCTTCTTGCAATAAGACTTGGAATGCTACACTCACCAACAACAAGCAGAGGGAAGATAAGCTGAAGCAGCAAATTTCCGACCTCGAAGAGAAGTTGAAGTCTAGCATCAAGAAGTGTGAGGAAGAAGTGATGAACCGGTATAGTGTCCAGCATGCACTAAACAAGGCAATCAAATCCAGAGATGAAGCAGTGTCCCAGAAGCGAAAGTTAGAGGATTGCTTCGGAGAAGCAACATGGGAAGAAACTGCTGAAGACGTACGCCGTGTCCTTAAGAAGAGAAACCAGCTTGTTGAAGGGCTGCTTGATCGACCAAGCCATCCGGAGACCAAGAAGTTGATAGAGGAGTACCAGACTTTCGGGAGGATTTGATCGTTCCATTATTTGTATGCTTTATTTGCATAGTGCTGACCATCACCAGGATTGTTGGTTGAGGTCATGCCATCTTTGTACTCTCAGTGATACTGTACCCTGGGTTTATTGATTCTCTCTGTTATATATGAGGCTTTCTCTGCTTCAGCTCCGGTATTCTTATTGTCAACACTGTCACTGCACCGGCACCTTCGCACTAGAACTGGGGGAATGAACTTCCCTAATGCACAGACACATTGCATTGCATTCATATTCATATTGCATAACAGGTAATCTTTGAACGGTGTCTTATCTCTTGTTCTGTATCAGGTACTTAACAGGATTCCAGATCAACATCCGCACCGCTATTCTACACGATCCAACTGTCGGAAAGTCATGGACCAGATTCAGAACGAGATGCAGGATGTACGCGAGAAGCTCGCCCTCTTCATGCAGACCATGGAGGCTATAGCAAAAGGGCAAGAGAATTTGCAGGCCATGGTCCAGCCTCTGTTGGCTCGCAACGCTGGTCATGGTAACGAAGATCATCAGTCTGTCCGGGTTGATACTGCTCACGGAGATGGCACTCCAACGCCAGTGGCTCCGCCTGTCGTCAATGTGAATGCTGCTAACGTCAACAACGCTACCGCTGCTGTGAATGGTAACGTCGGAGTTGTAAATGAAACTGCTGTCCACAACGCTGGGCTGGGTGATGTCAATGTGGGAGATAATCTCGGAGGCAATGGCTTTGTCAACGCTGGGTTCGGATTCAACGATCAGGGATTCGACAATACTGGCAAGTATGGCTTTAATGCTCAAGGCTTTGGGCCAGATGGTTATGGTATGGTCAATCAGGGCTATGGAGGCTTTGGAAACGGAAACGGTGCTGGTTTTGTGGCTGGTGGTCCTGCTGGAGGTGTTCAAGGGTACGGCAACAGAGGCCGAGTTCCGGGAATGAATCAGGTCAGAGCTGGACGTAATAATGCGTATGATGGATACGGGGCTGGAAACGGTATGTGGCAAGAGGATCAGCAAGAAGACGCCTTCTCTGGAGGGGGTTTTGACGGGCCGATGGATGATTCTCAAAAGATTAGAATGCTGGAAGAGCAAATGAAAGGAGTTCTAAACCAGAGTGCTGTGGGTCTGGACATGGCAACTATGGGCTTGGTACCTGGGCTGAGGGTGCCAATCAAGTTCAAAGCGCCTGCGTTCGATAAGTACAAAGGAGACACATGTCCGAAAGTGCATGTACGAGCTTATTACAGAAAGATGTCTGCATATTCCACTGACGAAAGAATGCTCATGCATTTCTTTCAGGATAGCCTATCGGGTCCTTCCTTAGAGTGGTACATGGGGTTGGAGCCCACTGATATCAAGACTTGGAAGCAATTAGCAGAGGCGTTCGTAGCCCATTACAAATATAACAGCGATCTGGCACCCAATCGGGTCCAGTTGGCCGGGCTTTCGCAGAAGAAGGGGGAGAGTTTTAAAGAATACGCGCAAAGGTGGCGCGATATGGCTGCCAGGGTCCGTCCCCCTGTGGAAGATAAAGAAATGAACGATATGTTTGTCGGCACATTCACCGGGTTGTTTCATGATATGCTGTTTCATACGTCTCTGGCTAGTTTTTCAGACCTGATCTTGATGGGGGAAAAGATTGAGCGGAACATTAAGCAAGGAAAGTTCCAAGTCGACGAGTCAGCTGCATCTGGCAGCAATAGGAAAGCTTATGGTGGGCGCCGTCAGGGCGAAGCTAGTGCGGTATTTGGAGGCCGAGGCCGAGGCCGATGCAGGGGAAGAAATCAATATCGTCAGCAGCAGCAAGTGTCGAGTGTCACTATCCCTTATCAGCAACAACCAATCCAGCAACAACAACAGGTTCAGCAGCAACCAATGCCACAGCAGCAGCAGCCTCAGCAGGGGGCACGGCAAGCTCAGAGAAGATTCCAGGGTAATAAGCCGAGAAGGGTGTTCGAGAAGCCTCCCTCTAACTATGCTGATTTATTGCAGACCTTGTTGGGATTGAATCTGGTGGAGAAAAGAACCTTGGCACCGATAACGGGAGCTCCCCCGTTCGGCTATGATACAAATAGGCGCTGCGAGTTTCATTCTGGGGCCCCGGGCCATGATATAGAAGGTTGTCACGCTTTTAAGCACGTTGTGCAGGATCTCTTGGACAACAAGTCTATCAACTTCGGAACGACCGGTGCGAATATAGTCCAGAAACCCATGCCTAATCATGGGGCGAATGCCGTGCTGACTGAGGAAGGTCTGAATCTGATCATGAATGTTGAGGATTTAAAGACGCCGCTGAGCGAAATAAAAAGCCGACTGTTGCAAGGAGGTGTTTACCCGGGTTGTAATGAGTACTGCTTAGATTGTTGGGCCCTGTCTGGGGGGTGTGAGGATCTGAAGAAAGGCATTCAGGCCTTGATTGATGAAGGTGTATTGCAGTTTGATAGAACAGCAACTGATGAGCCGGCAGGGGCAGTAGTGGATAATCGGAGTGATGTTGCCACAGTGACAATTCCTAGGAAGACGATCACTATTTCAGCACCAGTTCAGCGACCACCGATTACTATAACTAAAGCCGGGCCAATCCCGTATGAGAGCACTAAAGCGGTCCCATGGTCATATGGGCTAGAGGTGTATTGTGACGGGATTAAAATCGATGTTAACAAGCAGTCAGCAGAGATTGTGGATAATGTTGTGGGCTCAGGAGGCATGACGAGGAGCGGCAGGATCTTTATATCTCCTGAAGTAGAAGCCGAAAGGATAGCGAAAGGAAAAGGGAAGGCGGTGGAAAATGTTCCGGTTCAAGTAAATGAAAAAGAAGCAGCATCTAAGGATGTCGAAGAATTCATGCGCTTAATTCGGAAAAGCGATTATAAAATTGTGGAGCATCTGCAGCAAACACCGTCCAAAATATCTATTCTGTCATTGCTGTTGTGTTCAGAAGCCCACAGGAACGCTTTGCTGAAAGTCTTGGACACTTCTTTTGTACCACAGGATGTCTCCGTGAACCAGCTAGAAGGAGTATTGGCGCATGTAAATGCGGGCCACAGTCTGGGCTTTACTGATTTCGACTTGACTCCGAAAGGAAGGGATCATAATATGGCATTGCATGTATCTGTTGAGTGCAGAGGGTCGACAATGTCGCACGTATTGGTTGACACCGGGTCGTCTTTGAATGTGCTGCCTAAGAAGGCTATGATGAAGCTGGATGTTCGAGGGATTTTGTGCACACCAAGTGATTTGGTAGTCAGAGCGTTTGACGGCACGCGGAGAACAGTCTTCGGATCAATTACATTGCCTCTGCAAGTGGGGCCGGAAGTGTTTGCAACGGAGTTTTATATCATGGATATACAGCCTGCGTACAGCTGCTTGCTGGGAAGACCTTGGATTCACGGGGCAGGGGCAGTTACGTCAACCCTGCATCAGAAGTTAAAGTATATGGTCGGAGACAGTGTCGTCACCGTGTGCGGAGAAGAAGACATCCTGGTCAGCCATCTTTCTTCGTTTAAATATGTGGAAGTCGACGGGGAGATCCACGAGACGCCATGCCAAGCATTCGAAGGTTTGCGCATAAAGGACAAGAGTCCCGGGCCAAGCAAAGTGCCAGAGATAGCTGTTTCTTCGTATAAAGAGGCTCAAGCGCTAGTAAAGGCAGGAGAAGCCAAGGGTTGGGGCAAAGTATTGGACATTCCGGTGAAAATGGACCGGTTCGGACTGGGGTACCGACCGTCGTCATCAACTCCTTCCGTGGGGGCCCCTCATTTCAGAAAGTCAATCACCATCTCTGCCAGTGGAGTATGCCATGAATCTGTCAATGCTGCTTCGGAATCCGATGAAGGGGACAGCGACTGTGATATGGATGCCTGGATTCAGCCAAGCACGCCAGGACAAGGACTATGCAACTGGTCCATTCAGGAGCTTGTTCCTGTGACTTTTAAACAGTAATGCTTTGCTTTATTAATTGTTGAATAATCTGATGTCTTGCCCGGGGCATCGGGATTTGCTTAGGGCTGCGTTGTTATAAACATTGCTTCGTTAATCATTAAATAAATGGCGTTTTTTTTCATGTGCAAATACTGTAATCCCTGTCTTTCTTGTTTTATATTTTTCAATAAAATGGCAACGTGGTTATCCGCTTTATACGCATTTTGAAGCACTTAACCCTTTCTTTTGCAGGATAACATTTTCAGATGACATCCTTGAACCACCTATGACTCGTCCCGACTTCGAGCACCCGGTATTCCAGACCGAAGAAGAGGTTGTCGAAGATAGCGACGTTCCTGAAGAACTGTCTTGGTTGGTGAAGCAAGAGGAAAGAGCCATTCTGCCTCACGACGAGGTTATCGAGATTATCGATTTGGGGTCGGAAAGGGTTGAGAAAAATATTCGTATCGGAGCCGCACTGCAGAGTGATATCAAGCGAAAACTGGTTGAAATGCTCCGAGAGTATAATGATGTATTCGCTTGGTCGTATCAAGATATGCCAGGGCTCGATACAGATATGGTTGTGCATCGTCTGCCACTGAAAGAAGACTGCCCGCCCGTCAAACAAAAACTTCGCAGAACTCGACCAGATATGGCAATGAAGATCAAAGAGGAGGTTCAGAAACAGTGGGACGCTGGTTTCCTGGCTGTGACGAAGTATCCCTCATGGGTTGCTAACATCGTACCCGTGCCAAAGAAAGATGGCAAGGTTCGAATGTGCGTGGATTATAGAGATTTGAATAAAGCAAGCCCAAAAGACGATTTTCCACTTCCTCATATTGACGTATTAGTTGATAATACCGCTCAATACTCTGTATTCTCCTTCATGGATGGCTTTTCAGGCTACAATCAAATTAAAATGGCGCCAGAGGATATGGAGAAGACTACTTTCATAACGCCTTGGGGAACATTTTGCTATAAAGTGATGCCCTTTGGTTTGAAAAATGCTGGGGCAACATATCAGCGTGCGATGACGACTCTTTTTCACGACATGATGCATAAAGAGATTGAAGTTTATGTTGACGATATGATTGCCAAATCCCAGACGGAGGAAGAGCATCTGGTGAATCTGTTGAAGTTGTTTAAAAGGCTTAGGAAGTTCAGGCTGAGGCTGAACCCTAACAAATGCACCTTCGGGGTGAGATCGGGTAAGCTCCTGGGGTTCATAGTAAGCGAAAGAGGAATAGAGGTCGATCCTGCTAAAATAAAAGCGATTCAAGAAATGCCGACGCCTAAAACAGAGAAAGAGGTGCGCGGGTTTTTGGGGAGATTGAACTACATTGCTCGGTTCATATCTCACCTGACTGCTACGTGCGAACCATTATTCAAGTTGCTAAAGAAAGATCAAGCTGTGACATGGAGCGAAAATTGTCAAAAGGCGTTCGACAAAATAAAGAAGTACTTGCAGGAGCCTCCTATATTGATACCCCCAGTGGCAGGGAGACCCTTGATAATGTATTTGACGGTTCTTGAGGGGAGTATGGGTTGCGTTCTCGGTCAACACGACGAGACGGGGAGAAAAGAGCATGCAATCTATTATTTGAGTAAGAAATTTACAGACTGTGAATCTCGATACTCAATGCTGGAGAAAACTTGTTGCGCGCTAGCCTGGGCCGCCAAGCGTTTGAGGCAGTACATGCTGAATCATACAACCATGCTCATCTCGAAGATGGATCCGATCAAATATATATTCGAAAAGCAGGCGTTGTCAGGTAGGATTGCCAGGTGGCAGATGATCTTGACCGAATATGATATTCAATACGTCTCGCAAAAGGCAATAAAGGGGAGTGTGTTGTCTGAATATCTGGCGGAGCAGCCTATTGAAGAGTACCAATCAATGAGATTTGATTTTCCTGACGAGGATATCATGTATCTCAAGATGAAGGATTGTGAAGAGCCGTTACCAGACGAAGGACCAGAGCCGGGGTCCCAATGGAAGATGATATTTGATGGAGCTGTGAATGCTTACGGTAGCGGGATAGGGGCAATTATCACTACGCCACACGGGTCGCACATCCCGTTTACTGCCCGATTGACCTTTGCTGTTACCAACAATGAGGCCGAATACGAAGCTTGTATAATGGGGCTTGAAGAAGCCATTGATTTGCGAATCAAACATTTAGACGTATACGGAGACTCAGCTCTGGTGGTGAATCAGATCAAAGGGGAATGGGAGACACGGCAGCCCAATTTGATACATTATATGAATTATGCAAGGAGATTGTTGCCTTTCTTCGACAAAGTTGAATTGCATCACGTGCCACGGGCAGAAAATCAAATGGCTGACGCCCTTGCCACCTTGTCTTCCATGTACAAGGTCAATTTCTGGAACGAAGCTCCCCAAATCACTATCTCTCGGTTGGACAGGCCAGCTTATGTATTTGCTATTGATGAAGCGTCTGATGGCAAACCGTGGTATTTTGATATCCTTAATTTCCTGAAGAATAAAGAGTATCCGGCTGGGGCATCCAGTCAAGATCAGAAGACTCTCAGGAGATTAGCGGGTAATTTCTATTTGAACCCGGATGGCGTCTTATACAGAAGAAACCACGACTTGGTGTTGTTGCGTTGTGTAGACGAGAAAGAGGCAAAGCTTCTCATGGAGGAAATTCACGAAGGTGCCTTTGGTACGCATGCTGGTGGGCATGCTATGACGAGAAAACTGCTGCGGGCAGGTTATTTTTGGCTGACGATGGAAACTGATTGTTTCAAGTTCGCGAGGAAGTGCCACAAGTGCCAAATTTATGCTGACAAAATGCATGTGCCTCCGAGTCCTCTAAATGTGATGTCATCTCCATGGCCATTCTCAATGTGGGGAATCGATATGATTGGAAAGATTGAGCCGACGGCTTCTAACGGGCATCGGTTCATTCTCGTAGCAATCGATTATTTCACCAAGTGGGTGGAAGCAGCGTCTTACGCAAATGTAACGAAGCAAGTGGTGGCTAGATTCATCAAGAGAGATATCATTTGCCGATACGGAATTCCTGAGCGGATAATCACGGATAATGGTTCTAATCTGAACAACAAAATGATGAAGGAGCTCTGTCAGAATTTCAAGATCGAACATCACAACTCCTCCCCTTACCGACCCAAGATGAATGGCGCTGTCGAAGCGGCCAATAAGAATATCAAGAAAATCGTCCAGAAAATGGTGGTGACTTATAAAGATTGGCATGAAATGCTGCCTTTCGCTTTGCACGGTTATCGTACGACGGTACGCACCTCAACCGGGGCAACTCCGTTCTCGTTGGTATACGGAATGGAAGCGGTATTACCATTGGAGGTTGAGATCCCTTCTCTGAGGGTATTGCGAGACGTTCAGCTGGACGAGGCAGAATGGGTAACGAACAGATTGAACCAATTGAGTTTGATGGATGAGAAGAGGCTAGCTTCTCTGGCATACGGTCGTTTGTATCAAAGACGAATGAAGAAAGCGTACGACAAGAAGATAATTCCGCGAAGCTTTCAGACGGGCGACCTTGTGCTGAAAAGGATTCTCCCGCCGCAGGCAGATCACAGGGGCAAGTGGACCCCCAATTACGAAGGGCCATACGTTGTCAGTAAGGTCTTTTCAGGAGGAGCTTTATTGTTGTCCACCATGGACGGGGAAGACTTTGCATCACCTGTGAATTCGGACGCAGTTAAAAAATACTTTGCTTAAAATAGACCCGCTGGACAGAAAAAAAGAGAGTCCAGGCAAAAATGGGGCATCCTGGCGAACCAAAAACAGAATGAAAGGTTCGGGCAAAAGTTAGGGATAAAATTGAAAAAATGTACACCCGCGAAGTTGAAAACCTACACTGGGCGGCTTCGGCAAAAAGGGGTATCCCGGTGAACTGAAAACCCGTAAAGGGCGGTTCACGCAAAAGTTAGGGATTTGAAAAGCAAATGACTGCGGTCCGAATTCGAATTCAATGAGCATTAGTGCGGGAGAATATGTTCGAGAAGCCAGTTATCGGATACAACCTCTTCAGAAGTCGGATACCGGGAAAGCATTAGAGTCGGACGAATCATGGGAGGATCAGTTCGTGGTGTTCATCTCCATCCAGTTGCCGACATGTGTACAAAATTTAATTTGTCAATATTTATGCTTCTTGTGAATACTTGCATACTTGTATATTTGCTTTGCGTAGCTTCCTCTTTTCAGGAGTTACATCCCGTGTACAAAAAACTCCGCCCATTCAGGGGCCCAATCAATGAAAATGTGTTATTCAGTACTTGATGCCTGTTCTTTACTGTTTTGCGCATGATAAAACGCCTAAGTTTATTGAAGCTAGCACGAGTATAACATCACTGGCCCTTGCCAACAATTGCTAAAGCTTTGAATTGACTGAGTGTAACGTCACTAACCTGAATCGATTTGGATTGCATAGGCTTGTCGTGTCTTGTTTGTGTTGTTGCAGGTTTCATAACCATACGAGGAAGGTGATCAAAAGATTGCAATAGTGAAAAGCTTGATCCCCACGCAGGTCATGCATGTTTTTCCTGAAGAAGGATAGAATTCCCCAGCTAGCCATAGCTTATCCAAAGGACGTGCTCCAGAGAAGTTACTCGTCCTCAGCAGAGTTTGGTGATTCCGGGATCGTAAGGCTGTATTCAGACAGGTTCATTCCCCCGCAGGGTCATGCACTCTTCCCCAACGGAGTCAGTTAATTTTCCCCGAGAGAATCATCCCATCCCCAGCGGAGTTCTCTTTTCAGCAAGTGTTCTTTCCTTCCAGTGGAATTCGAAGGTCAAGACTCTCCAAAGCAGAGTCGATGGTGGTTCCTGTCACTTATTTTGTCAGAAATACTGGTGATATCAGTTCATGTTCCAGCAGAAAGATCAATCATACCAGGTGCATCTGCTATTCCTCAGCAGAGTTATATTCCCCAGCAGGGGGTTACCTCCGCAAGGTATTTGGTTTGAATTATATTCCCCAGCAGGGGGTTACTTCAATAAGACGTGTGGTTTGAGTTCCCAACTTCTCAGCAGGGTCGACTTCATCCTTCCAGCATTTATTTTGCTGGAATAATTTTGTAGCATCAGGCTATCCCCGGCGAGTCGGCGTTACCCTTCCAGCATTTATTTTGCTGAAGCAGTTTCTGTACTCTAGTAGTTCAGGTAGAGAGAGCTCTTGCTCAAATAAATTACTAAACAGTCAAGATCTCGGCAGGAGATATTCAATGATAATGTCAGTTTCGGTGGTATTCCCCACAGAGTTATCGTGATAAAACTCTCTTTGTCTCCAGCAGAGCCATTTATGCAAATGTATCTGATTTTCCCCAGCCAGAGTGGCCAGGATAAGAATCTCCTTATTCCCAAGCAAAGTTCGTTTGTCATCAACGAGTCGCATGAATCAGAATTTCGAAGCAGGTGTCCGATAGTTGGTTTTCAGACATCCCCAGTAGAGTTCATCTCGAAGTCGCTGTCACGTCAGTGCTAAGAAGTTTATGGGTGAGGATCATTGAAGAATTAAGTCCTGACGTGGACCATTTACTCCTAGAATGATGGGATTTCTTCAGAAGTGGGCGTCCTAACGTGGACAGGTTTGTTTTACCGGATTGGTAAGGTGTGTTAATCCTGACGTGGATAGATTCGGTCTTTTGAAATTTGGAGAAAGGGAGGTCATGACGTTGACAAAAGATTGGTTACTCTTCGTGTTGGTATCCTGACGTGGATCACTTTGTTTTCGGCAGATATCTTTATTTGTAATGGTGAAATGTGCGTCCTGACGTGGACAAGTTTGTAGTTCTTTGTGATGACAAGATACAAGAATCCTGACGTGGACGAATTTATCCTTCTTCGTGTTGTTGGCAAAGTGCAAGTCCTAACGCGGATATTTCCCCAGCAAGTCGAAGACGTGTGAGTCCTTACGTGGACAAGTCTTATTTCCTCAGTGAGTCGAAGACGCCTGAGTCCTAACGTGGACAAATCAAGACGAGATCAGTGTCCTAACGCGGACAGATCAAAGAGATTATCATTCCTAACGTGGAAAGACGGAGATTCCTAACGTGGAAAGATGTAGTCCTTACGCGGACCTATCAATAGAAGTGATTCCTAACGTGGAAATGACAGTATTCCTAACGTGGAAAGAGAAAGTCCTTACGTGGACAGATTAAAATGGTTTCCTTACGTGGAAAGACGAGTTTATTCCTTACGTGGAAAGATTGAGTCCTCACGCGGACATATCAAGATTGATTCCTGACGTGGAAAGAAATGGATTATTCCTGACGTGGAAAGAGAGTTTAGTCCTGACGCGGACAGATCGAAGAGGTATTCCTAACGTGGAAGAAAAAGTTTATTCCTTACGCGGAGAAATTGGGGTCCTGACGTGGACAGATTCGAAAAGTTAGTCCTTACGTGGACAAGTTCAGAAATAGTTGTATTCCTTACGTGGAAAGGCTGGAGTCCTGACGGGGACATGTCAAGTGGTATTGGAGTCCTTACGTGGATAGATTGATGTAGTTTTCCTAACGCGGAAAGAAGATTGTTTCCTGACGTGGAAAGATGAAAGGGTTAGTCCTGACGTGGACAGACGCAGAAAAAATGATTCCTAATGTGGACAGGTGTTACTCCTAACGTGGAAGAGTGTTATTCCTGACGTGGACAATTCAGTTTATTGAAATGCAGGTGAATCATCCCCAGCGGAGTTGCCGAGATTTTTCTGGGATAACAGCAAGTGGAGTCCTAACGTGGACAGGTTTAGTTGAGATTTCTTCGTATTGATGACAGACAGAGTCCTAACGTGGACAAGCAAGCAATCTGTTATGACAGAATCCTCTTCAGAATGATGAAGACAATCCCCAGCACGGTCGTGCGAGATCAGTGGGTTACTGTAACAGTCGGATTCAGCTGACGAACGTCATTCCTCAAGCAGGAGCGCAGTTTATTGCTGCGGTTGGCAAATTTCTGGTTTCACTAGTATTCAACCGTCTAGTACCGCGAATGTCTGAAGGCTCCGGGCTCTTCATCCAATCGGGTCCAAGTCGCTTGAATAGGGGCAGCTGTTGCACCCTAAAATTTGCTCAACCTTATTCCTTGGATTCATGTTTCATTATCATTAGCATTTGCATGTAGAGTCATGTACATAGACTAACCATCTGCATAGCATAAGCATAGCAAGTCATTCACCAGGGGACCAATCATTATTTTCATCTCTAGAGGCCTATCAAGAGGTTATTATCCCAATTCAATCATATTCAAGTCATCAAGAAAGAATTTGAAAGCAAAGAGTTCAGCAGATCAAGCCTTGAGTCCATCTCCTAGCTGAGGGTATCTGAGGATCAACAAGAGGGTTGTGAGCTGTGGAGTGAAGGTATGGAGAGCATCTAGACCTTATGAGAGACTTACAAAGTCATTTGGAGAAGAAAGCAAGTCATTGATGAAAGCATAAGAGCTATAGTGGAAGACAGTCAACTAGGGTTTCATCTGGGTCAACCCTAGGTCAACCCTAGGTCAATTGACTGACTTAGGAGGGCATTCAAGTCTATTGGAGAGATGTGGGGATCATCATTGAGCATATAAAGAAGGATATGGAGATATGACAAGGAGAATTCAAGAGAAATCAAGGAGAAGAGGAGTTACTAAATTAGGGTTTCTCTGTAAAATCCCCTAGTTTAGGTCAAATTTCCAAGCAAGATAAGTCAAAATGCTAGCTTCAAATGGCTTCTTGGCCAACATGAAACTTGTAGAGGATCTCAAGACCTTTAATTTGAGTGGTGGAAGACCTCAAGGAGATTTATAGAACTCAAGTTATGGTCCTTACAAGTTACAGGTCATCTGGGGTGTCTGAATTTTTGTCTGTGAAAGTGACTTGACTTCCAAGCTAGTTTTGCCCCTCAAGGAGATTTCAAATGAATTCTTGGTCAACATAAGAATTGTTCCTCATTGTCTTAGCTTTCTAGAATGGTATGGTATGCCTTCATATGATGTGGAGAACTCAACTTATGGTCTTGGCAAGCAAAGGGTATTTTGGGCATTTGTGAATTACAGGTCATTTTAACCTATACCCAAAACTCATACAAGGAGGCCTCAAATGGAAAAACTTACAACATCAAACTTGCTCCAAATGGGATTTTAAGTCTAGAAAGAAGGTCACAAGTTATTGGAGAAGCTCATAGCATGGAGTTACACAATTGGTCAAAATATGAACTAAAAAGGCTTATAAAGTGAATAATTTCAAGTTGGAAAATGGTTTGGGAGATTTACAAGTCCAAATGGAGACTTCCAATATATGATTTTGAATGGAAAAACAATTCTAAGAACAATGGTTCACACACTTTTTTGAGTTTAGAAGGAAAAAATGAAGTTATCCATGGTTGCTTATCATTTAAGAAACATAATCAAAATGGATCAAAATTTGAAAACAAGGGAATGTGCAAGATGGATCTAGAATGTTCATTTGGGGTCTATATATTCATGAAATGTGCATTGATCAAGGGTTGGCTTCATTTGCACCAAGAATTTCACAAATTTCTCTCTTACTTTTCATTGAAGTTTCATTCCAAATCTCACAAATTCCTCACCAATTTTCATCCACTTCAATTCAATCTTATTCAATCATCATCATAGATCATAATTGAAGCAAAGACTTGGTGGTTATCATCCATTTTCGTGCATTATCTTCAAGAACCTCAAAACTGCAAATTCTGTTGGACAGCAAAATTCAAGCAAAGAATCATCACAACACTGCATACAGAATCTATACCTGAGTAATTGGATCAAGATTCAAGCCTTGGAGGTCTCAAATCATCAATCTCCATAGCTGTTTGCAAGATTTTGCACAAGGTAAGTTTTCCTTCAAGCAGCTCGATCTAGTTAGTTAGGCATGATTTTGTTAGTGTAGAATTGATCTAGGTGGTTAGGAGATTAAGTTAGAAGAATTTGGAGAGTTTTGGTGATGGTTAGTGACAGGTGCCATAATCTGTTTGTGTTCGAATCTCTTGGATGAGTGTGTGATAATTGCAACTTGATAGCATGTGTTAGTCTCCATTAGATGTAGTTTAATTTAGGCTAAGTCTGAGGAAGAGTGGTGAAGGTTTATACCAGTGCATTTCAATGGAGGCAGGATGTTGATTCAATCGAATTTGTTGATGTGGTGAATTTCAAAGTGAATTGATGCCCTAAGCTTGTAGAGGGAGAGATTTGGAACAGATTTCATGTTTACATCATGAGGATTCATTGCGTGTGGAGTGAGAACAGAGAGGGAGAAAGCTGTGCGTGCATGGATGTTCATGGTGTTGGAAACCCTAGTTGCAGGTTGTTTGGGGAAGACGTAATCAGGACCATTCGTTGCACCTTGGACCTTTGACTTAGGGTAGGATCTAGTGGCTGTTGTTTAATCTGAAATTGGAGGGAGATTACTTTGGCTCTAAACGCACCGTTTCATTAATTGAAACGGGCGGGCCTGAGTGCTGTTGATAACCACACCCCCAAGGTTGAGCCCAATACCAATTGCAACGTGAATTCGCTACTATTTTCACCCCCTGCTCTTTTTTAGTTTTTATTGTTTCTGACTTGATGCTGGGCTTTGTCAAAAGCGCTACTAACACCCCCCAGTCTGAGGGCCCATCCAATAATGAACTGAGCGAATTTCTCTTCATACCCCCTCCCTCATTTTAATTCACTTTTATTTTCTTAATTTCATTTTAATTTTCTACCAATTTTCATAAAATCATAAATAATTCATAAAAAATGTTTTTTAATCCATTCTTTTTACCATATTTTCATTAAAATGTCTAGAATATTATAGAAAAATAAAATTTCATTTTTAATTTTATTTCATATTTTTTTCATATTTTCTAAATAAATGGCATAATAAATAGTTACATTTCATGCATCATTTTTATGATTTTTGTTCTCTCACTTGCTTTAATATTTTTTGATCATTCTTTTCATTTTGTTTAGATAAGATGTTAAGCTTGTAGGAATATTTTAGTTCCCATTTTTAGGAGTTAATTTTAGGTGATTAATAAATGCTTGAATATCATGAACAAAACTAGGGTTTTTAGGTGACAACTTAGGAAGTTCAATTCTTTCCCTTAGGACTTAGGGTTTGAATAGATTAGTTATGGGACTATAGGGGCTATGGGTAGCTATTAGATCCCTTAGAAAAAGTTAGGATTCCCCTACTGCTATTATTACTGTTTGTATATCTGCTGTTTGGTGTGGTGTGCCCTCTGGGGTTTATTGATTGTTTGTTTGGGTATTGGGTTTGTCTGGGGCCCTGGGGAAGCTGAAGACTTGTGGAGATGAAGCCATTGGAGATTCAAAGACTGAAGATCAACTGCCAGAGTTGAGGAGGAGTTTCCTGCTATCAGTTGCTGAGGAGACTAGGATTTAGGAGCTAGGCAGAGCTCTAGATTAGAATGATTGTTTCTCAAACATGGATTGCCTTGTCTGCATCCATTCTTCTCTGTGATTCAGAGTCTCTCTAAGACACTCACCCCCTTCCTTTGGAAGGCTTGGTGATAGTGTCTATGAGATAGAACTCTTGAGAGAAAATGTCTCTTGTGTTAGAAGCAGTCTGTTCACCACCTTTGGTAGTCAGCTGATTGCTTAACACCCAATTCACTCTGGTGACTGATCCCTCATCCTGGAGGTTTGAGCTTGAAGAAAAGCCATTGCAGATGGAAGACTGACGATCAAAGCCCTTGTCTGAAGGCCATGAAGATGGAGATTGATGCTTGCTGAAGCCTGTAGCTGATTGGAAATTACTTGAAGCCAGATGTTGATTCAGAGCTGCTGATGCTGTTTCTTTTGCTGTTGTATTTCATTTGCTGATGTATTGATTGGTTTTCTGGACTGTATTGTTTGCTGTTTACCCTGCTGGGTTGAAAGTGAAGCCTGTTCACTTTCGCCTATTGTTTTCTAGGTTCGAGGTTGAGTGGGACTCCCTTGCCTCGCTTGTATTGTTGCATCCATGCATTTTACTGCTTTACTGTATATATCTGATATTGTTTCTGTTTCTGCCTATCCCGTAGGATCTCTGTTTCTCTCTGTGCAAGAGAGGAGCATGATAGACACTAGGTCTTAACCCATGCATGATAACATTAGGTTAGTTTGTTTCCCTTCGCAACCGTAGGGTAGAGTTCTGTCTCTTTCTTTCTCAAAACAAACAGAAAAACACATAAAGATTTCAAACACAATAAAAGACACTTCTTCCGTAAAAGAATGTGAACTCATCAAGACGTCATTTTTGTCCTCTTGGACTGTTAATCAGAAAAACCTTTTTTCAGAAAGAATAAAATCAACCAAGACAAGCTTGTGTCGTACGTGGCCCGAACTACGTTTGCTCTGATCTTTCATGCTGTATGAAAGTACGTAGGCATAGGATGCGATATCCTAGCGAGCAACCTTCCCCTCCTTTCCCGTAGGTAGGCGAACTACGTTGACTCTGATTTCTCGTTCCAGACGGGAATACGTAGGCATAAAGTGCGATACTTTGCCGAGTCATTTTATTTTCATTCTCTTTTCTTTTTAACCCTTGACCTATAGTTTAGATAGAATAACAATCCATACCCGAAAACAAGCGTGGATCCCGTCGAGTACGACGGACGTGAGGGGTGCTAATACCTTCCCCTTGCGTAACCGACTCCCGAACCCAGGTTTTGGTTGCGATGACCATACCTTTCCCGTGTTGTGCGAGGTTTACTCTGAGCGTTTCCTTTCCCTCCCGTGGGATAAATAACGCACGGTGGCGACTCTTCTGTTCAGCCGGCGCCGATTTTCGCAGTAGCGACACCCAGTAGAGTGTTGAATAACTGATGTTGTATTTCCCCACCGGAGTCGTTATCTCCAGGAAAGTTTTGTCGCGAAGGCTGTGCAGTTTATTGTTGCGATTGACATCGTTTTTCCTCAGTAGTTATGGTTTGAATACCCGGTTGAGCGAGTCCAAGTTCTCGTAGAACTTTGCTCCCCTACATCAGTCGACTGATGTTTGTTTCCCCAGGCGGAGCCCAATTGAGGTTGGAGTGACTTCTTCTCCTCGGCAGGATGATTCCTTCCCCTATCAGAGCGGTTCTTTCTCCTTGACAGGAGGATTTTCCCTTCAGCATTTATTTTGCTGATGGGGTCATAGCATTTTGCATGATTGCATAGCATTTACCCTAAGCGCGTAGCATTTCCACCGTGTGCAGCATTGCGCCATTGTCAAACATATGCATATGAGACATGAGCTAGGTTGTTACCGTTCTTGTTTTGCAGGTGTTCCCCGACAGGGTGCTTGCTCAGGATGATTCCTGAAGTCTCAGAAGAGTTGTTTGGTTCAGGATGATTCTTGAATTCCCCAGCAAAGTCGTTTGCTCAAGATGATTCTTGAACTCCTCAGCGAAGTGGCTCAAGATGATTCTTGAATTCCCCAGCAAAGTCGGTTGCCCAAGATGATTCTTGAATTCTCCAGCGAAGTGGTTTGCTTAAGATGATTCTTAAAATCCCCGGTGAAGTCGCCATAGAGGGTTGCTCAAGTTGATGCTTAGAGTTCCCCGACAGAGCGATTGCTCGGGATGATTCCTGAGATCTCCAACAGAGTTATTGGTTCAAGATGATTCTTGAAGTTCCCGATGGATTTATCTGTCCAAGATGATTCTTGAAGTCCTCAGCAGAGCTGGTTCACCCAGAATGATTTCTGGAGCCCCGAAGCAGAGTTACTTGATAGTTCTCCAGAATCCCCAGCGGAGATATGTCATCCCCAGCAGGTTTCTGAACAGCGAAGTTGAAACTTCCTTTGAAGACGTGATGATTGAAGTCTGGCAGTAGTGCCAAAACCCCTGACCTACTGATGCAGTCCAAGGTCAAAGCAGTCCTCCCCGCTGACGCGGAATGCCTGACGGCAACGGCTTAGACATCCCCAATTGGTTCATGATTGATTGGGAATTCTATTCCCGACTTACTGACGAAGTTCGGCTGACGCCCAAAAAACTTCTTTGAGTGCCCGATGGCATGATTAACTTGATTGTTGACCTGATGAGTCCCGAGGAATCCTGATGCCTGACGGCATGGTCGACCGTGTATCACCGGTCACCGTGTGACCAATTCCCCAGCAAGTTGTCGCGCAACTAGCACGCTCAGTTTTGAAGATGTTCCTACCAATCCAAGTATTGTTTACCTGTGCGGTTGGCAAATCACCAGTTACAGTTTAATCGGTGATCCCTTGATGATTTGAGGAGGCAAGGATATCAGATAAATCAGAGAGTCATCCTGACGGAGATTCAGATTGGTATTTCTCCAGCTAGATGTCGTGCAACTATTATTTCAGTTTCCGAAGATTTGTTCCCATTAGAGTACCGTATACTTGTGCAGTTAGAAAATTTCCGGGCTTGTTGGTATTCAACCGTCTCGTACCTTGATCGTTTGAGAGTCGTTCGCTTCTCACCCAGCCAGGTCCAAGCCGTTTGAATAGGGGCATGATGCCCTTTGGTTTGAAGAACGCCGGGGCAACATATCAGCGAGCTATGACAACACTCTTTCATGATATGATGCATAAAGAGATCGAAGTCTACGTTGATGATATGATTGCCAAATCCTAGATAAAGGAAGAGCATCTGGTCAATCTTCTGAAATTGTTCAAGAGGCTTAGGAAATTCAGGCTGAGGCTGAATCTTAACAAGTGCACCTTCGGGGTGAGATCTGGTAAGCTATTGGGGTTTATTGTGAGCGAAAAAGGAATTGAGGTTGATCCTGCTAAGATAAAAGCAATACAAGAAATGCCAACGCCGAAAACAGAAAAAGAGGTTCATGGTTTTTTAGGGAGATTGAACTACATTGCCCGGTTCATATCTCATCTAACGGCCACGTGCGAGCCATTATTCAAGTTATTGAAAAAAGATCAGGTTGTGACCTGGAATGAAGATTGTCAAAGGGCGTTTGAGAAAGTAAAAGAATATTTGCAGGAACCTCCAATATTGATACCCCCAGTAGCCGGGAGACCATTGATTATGTATTTGACGGTTCTTGAGAAAAGTATGGGTTGTCTTCTCGGTCAACACGACGAGACCGGACGCAAAGAGCATGCGATTTACTACTTGAGTAAAAAGTTCACAGACTGTGAGTCCCGTTACTCAATGCTCGAAAAAACATGTTGTGCGCTAGCCTGGGCTGCCAAGCGTTTGAGGCAATACATGCTAAATTATACAACCATGCTAATTTCTAAGATGGATCCGATCAAATACGTGTTTGAAAAGCAAGCACTTTTCGGAAGGATTGCCCGTTGGCAGATGGTATTGACAGAGTACGATATTCAGTACGTTTCTCAAAAGGCTATTAAAGGTAGTGTTCTGTCAGAATACCTAGCTGAGCAGCCAGTTGATGATTACCAGTCGATGAATTTTGATTTTCCTGACGAGGATATCATGTACTTAAAAATGAAGGACTGTGAGGAGCCGTTTCCTGATGAAGGTCCAGAGCTGGGTTCCAAATGGCAATTGATATTTGACGGTGCCGTTAATTCATACGAAAGTGGAATAGGGGCAATCATTACTACTCCCCATGGGTCGCACATCCCATTCACTGCTAGATTGACTTTTCCAGTTACCAACAATGAGGCCGAATATGAAGCGTGCATTATGGGGCTCGAAGAAGCTATTAATCTGAGAATTAAAAATCTTGATGTGTACGGAGACTCTGCTCTAGTTGTGAACCAGATCAAGGGAGAGTGGGAGACTCGTCAGCCCAATCAGATACCTTATATGAATTATGCAAGGAGGTTGTTACCTTTCTTTGACAAGGTGGAATTGCACCATGTACCACGAGCAGAAAATCAGATGGCAGACGCTCTCGCGACGTTGTCTTCGATGTATAAGGTTAACTTCTGGAATGAGGCTCCCAGGATAGTTATCTCTCGCCTTGATAGGCCCGCTTTCATATTCGCCATTGAGGAATTGTCCGATGGCAAACCGTGGTATTTTGATATCCAGAATTTCCTGAAGAACCAAGAGTATCCGGCTGGGGCATTCAGTCGTGATCAAAAGACTCTTAGAAGATTGGCTGGCAATTTCTATTTGAATCCGGATGGGGTTTTGTACAAGAGAAACCATAACTTGGTGTTGTTGCGGTGTGTGGATGAGAAAGAGGCTAAGTTGCTCATGGAAGAAATCCACGAGGGTACATTTGGCACGCATGTCGACGGACATGCAATGACGAGAAAGCTATTAAGAGCAGGATATTACTGGCTAACAATGGAAACAAATTGTTTCAAATTTGCAAAGAAGTGTCATAAATGCCAGATTTATGCGGACAAGATTCATGTGCCTCCGAGCCCTCTGAACGTTATGTCGTCACCTTGGCCTTTTTCCATGTGGGAGATTGATGTGATTGGAAAAATTGAGCCCACGGCATCCAACAGACATCGTTTCATCTTGGTAGCTATTGATTACTTCACCAAATGGGTTGAAGCGGCATCGTATGCTAATGTTACCAAGCAGGTGGTAGCGAAATTTATCAAGAAGGATATTATCTGCAGATATGGAATCCCAGAGCGGATTATCACTGACAACGATTCGAATCTGAATAACAAGATGATGAAGGAATTGTGCCAGAATTTCAAAATTGAACATCACAACTCTTCTCCTTATCGGCCCAAGATGAATGGCGCTGTTGAAGTGGCCAATAAAAACATAAAGAAGATCGTTCAGAAGATGGTTGTGACCTACAAGGACTTGCATGAGATGTTGCCTTTTGCTTTGCACGGTTATCGTACGACGGTACGCACATCAATCGGGGCAACTCCTTTTTCACTGGTATATGGTATGGAGGTTGTCCTACCATTGGAGGTTGAGATTCCTTCTCTGAGGGTTTTGCGTGATGTCCAATTAGATGAGGCAGAATGGGTGAAAGATAGATTGAATCAGCTCAGTTTAATGGATGAGAAGAGATTGGCTTCTCTAGCATACGGTCAGCTGTATCAGAGCCGGATGAAGAAAGCTTATGATAAGAAGGTGTGTCCTCGAAGCTTTCAGACGGGAGATCTTGTGCTGAAAAAGATTCTCCCACCACAATCAGATCATAGGGGCAAATGGACTCCCAACTATAAAGGTCCATATGTTGTTAGAAAGGTTTTCTCTGGAGGAGCCTTACTGTTGCCCACCATGGATGGTGAGGATTTTACATCCCCTGTGAACTCGGACACAGTCAAAAAGTACTTTGCTTAAATAGACCTGCTGGACAGAAAAAAGAGAGTCCAGGCAAACATGGGGCATCCCGGCGAACAATAAAAAAGGAATAAAAGGTTCGGGAAAAAGTTAGGGATAAAATTCAAAAAAGATGTACACCCGCGAAGTTGAAAACTTGAAAAGGGCAACTTTGGCAAAAAAGGGTATCCCGGTGAATTGAAAACCCGCAAAGGGCGGTTCACACAAAAGTTAGGGATTTGAAAAAAGTAAATGACTGCGGTCCGAGTTTGATACTGCATTGCTTAGTGGCTTGGGAGTACCTGAGAGTCGTATATCTGAAACAATCTCTTCTGAAGGTCAAGTATTGGGAAAGCGTCAGAGTCAGGCGAGTCATAGGAGGATCAGCTCATGGTGTTCATCTCTACCATGTTACCGACATGTATACAAATTTTCTTTGTACTTCTGTAATACTTGTATTTTGCTTGTGCGTAACTTCCTCTTTTCAGGAGTTGCATCCAATGTACAAAATTTTGCCTTTTTACAGGCATGTTATCAATAAAGCATGTTATTCAGTACTTGATGCTTGTTCTTTACTGTTTTGTTTGTGAAAAACGCCGATGTTTTTTATGAACTTGCATGTGCATAAACTTGCTGGCCCTTGCCAATAATTGCTAAAACTTCGAATTTACTGAACGAACGTCACAGATACTAACCGGAATAGATCTTATTGTATAGATTTGTTTTTGTCTCGTTTGTGTTTTGCAGAGTTCTCACCTTTGGGGAAAACAGGCAAGGAAGTTGTGCTCCCCAGCCGGAGTCCTGTGACATATTGATTGTATCACTCCTCGGTAGATGGAAGTCGCATCTTATCTCAGAAGATTTGAGATGGCACTTATCCCTATTGGATGTGGGTGGTCCTCCTCAGAAGAGTATTCCCCAGGAAAGTTACCAAGAGAGTTTCCTTAGTGGATCTTGATGTCCCCAACAGAAGGTGCATTCCCAGCAGTGAGTATGTGCGCACCCCATTCCCAGCATGGGTAACTCCCGCAGAGTATAACCAAGTCGTCTTTGGTTCAGAAGGATTATCCCTGCGCAGAATTGTTTCTCCCTCTCCCAAGCAGGTTGTTTTTTCCTCCGACAGGATGAACATCATCAGAGTTCGTAATTTCAAGCTTGTGAGTCGTCCTCCAACAGGATGGTTACCCCCAGCGGAGTTGGTTGCACCGTTCCAGCATTTATTTTGTTGGAATATGTCTGTGGTATCCTGTTATCCCCAGCGAATTCGGCTTTGTCTTCAGCATTTATTTTGCTGGAGCATATCTTTGCATTTTGCATATATCATCATATTTGCATCTACCTAAACGTGTAGCATTTCCATGCCGTATGGAGCATTACGCCATTGTCAAACATACGCATTTTGAAACATAAGCCAGGTTGGTTACGTCTTTGTTTTCAGGTGTTGTTCCCTTGCAGAGGAGTGAGATTCTTGCTCAGAAGGATTTCTAGATATTCAAATTCTCAGCGTGAGATAGGTGATGGTAACGTTCGTCCCCACATAGCATTTGAGATTGCGCCTGTGTTGACAGAGATTGTTACCTGTGATGGACAGAGATTGTGCCTGTGTTGACAGAGATTGTTACCTGTGATGGACAGAGATTGCGCCTGTGTTGACAGAGATTGTTACCTGTAATGGACAGAGATTGCACCTGTGTTGACAGAGATTGTTACCTGTGATGGACAGAGATTGCGCCTGTGTTGACAGAGATTGTTACCTGTGATGGACAGGGATTGCGCCTGTGTTGACAGAGATTGTTACCTGTGATGGACAGAGATTGCGCCTGTGTTGACAGAGATTGTTACCTGTGATGGACAGATATTGCGCCTGTGTTGACAGAGATAGTTACCTGTGATGGACAGAGATTGCGCCTGTGTTGACAGAGATTGTTACCTGTGATGGACAGAGATTGCGCCTGTGTTGACGGAATCGTACCCGCGCTAACGGTGATTGTTGTCCGTGTTGACGGAATCGTACCCGTGCTGATGGTGATTGTTATCCGTGTTGATGGAATTGTTACCTGTGCTCGACAATGATTGTTACCTGTGCTCGACAGTGATTGTTCCATGTGTTGACAGTGTTTGTTCTCTGTGTTGACGGAATTGTTCCCCGTGCTGACGGTGATTGTTATCCGTGTTGACGGAATTGTACCTGTGTTGACAGTGATGTTTCCCCATGCTGACGGTGATTGTTGTCCGTGATGGAATTGTTACCTGTGTTGACAGTGATTGTTACCCGTGTAGACAGAGTTGTTACCTGTGATCGACGGAATTGTCTCCAGTGGAATCGTTACCTGAGATTGACAGAGATCGTTATTCCAGTTATGGACGGAATTGTACCCATGGTGATGGAGTCTTTCCTCATGTTGACGAAGTTTAGTCCAGTTGTGGATGGAGTTGTTCCTTGCAAAGTTAATTCGATGCCTGTGGCGTCACACAGGGGGTTGGTGTTGAAATCCCAAGTTTTATCAGATGATTGATCAGTTGTTGTCGTAACAACTGGGTTCAGCGCAATGGATGTTGTTCCCCGAGCAGTTTTCGCGGTGTATTTCTGTGGTTGGCAAATTTCCAGGTTTCTTGGTATTCAACCGTCTTCTACCTCGATTGGTTGAAAGTCGTTCGCTCTTCACCCAGTCGGGTCCAAGCCGTTTGAATAGGGGCAGTTGTTGCACCCCAAAATTTGCTCAACCTTTTCTTACCTGGTTTATGTTTCATTGCATTAACATTTGCATAGTTATATCATTTGCATATCATGGTATCATTCATATAGCAGGGGATCAAGTGTGATTCTTATCAAGAGAAGCCTAGCAAGGGGTCTCATTCAAGATTGAGAAGTTGTCAAAGTCATCAGGAGGTGAGTTGAGGGCCTAAAGGTTTAGATGTTTGAGTGTGAATCTTCTCCTAACTTGAGGATCAACTGAAGACCATCAAAGAGATGTGAAGTGTTGAATGTGAAAGGAGGATGTGTATGAAGCTCATAGAATTCCTGGGGGGCCATGGGAGAGCTCTATCCAGTCATTGTGTCAAATGCAAGAGCCACAGTTGAGGTGCAAGCAATTAGGGTTTCATCTGGGTTAATCCTAAGTCAACTGGGCAATTGAAGAGTATCAAAGGCCTACTTTTAGGTCATGGAATTCATGAAATGATATGATAAGACATTTGTGGTGTTGTGCCAAGATCAAGTCAAGAAGAGTCAAGAGTGTGGGAAGTTGCTAAATTAGGGTTTCAGTGCAAAATTCCCTGTTTAGTGCCTAACTTCATGACCACATAAGTCAAGATACAAGTTTCAAATGGATCTTTGGCCAACATGAAACTTGTAGAGCATCTCAATACCTTTAATTTGAGTACTAGAATTCCTCAAGGGGATTTATAGAACTCAAGTTATGACCTAAACAAGTTACAAGTCCTCAGATGCCTCTGAAATTTGTCTATGAAAATCATCTGACTTCAATGCTATTTTTGACCTAGAAGGAGGTTTCACCTGAACTTTTGTCCAACATGAAAGTTGTTCCTCATGATCTTAGATTTATAAATTGTACTATAAGTCTTCCATAAGATTTGTAGAACTCAAGTTATGAGGTTTAAAAGTCAGGGGTATTTTGGGAAAGTGAGATTTAGGTCCTTTTCAATCATAGGTCAAAATCTCCAACTTTCACTTGTCAAATGGATTTTTGTTCAACATGAAAGTTGCTCAAAATGTGTTTTTTAGGCCAACAAAGAGGTCATGATGTATTGATTAGGCTCATAGAAAGACTTGGTTTGAAATGGTTTGAATAAGGGAGATTTTCAAAGGATTCAAAGTTGAAAAATTCAAAATGATTGGTTAAGTGACCAAAATTAGTCAAATGAGTACTTGATTTGATCAGAAATCATGTTTTAGAAACATTGGTTCTTTTAGATTTTTCAATTGACCCTTAGTTCATGAGTTTTTCACTTGTTTCTTCACATATAAGCAACCTCATGGCAATTCATTCACCAAGGCAATAGGGAGGTTCTTATTGGTCTGAATACACTCGAAAGGTGGTATGCAAGTGATTCAAAGCTTCTAATGCAAGCTGTTTAAGCAAATTCGTGCATTTGCCATGTGAAAATTTTGGAGAGGTTGGATTTTTTGGATCTTCCAATTTGGGCCTGGGCTTGGACTCTAGAAGGTCCCAAACCATTCTATAAATGCTCAGAAGAAGAATTGGGCAAGGGTTGGTGGTTGTTTGAGGCTGAGCAGAGAGATTGACATTGGAAATTTGGAGCTTCGGCTCAAAATTGCATTTGAGATTCAGGGAGGTTTCAGATCAAATTGAAGTTGCAAGAGGTTTCTATCATCATCAGTGAAGGATTCTGGAAGTTCTTGGAGCAAAGATCGAGTCAGAACCATCTCCATTTGAAGCTTGAAACAAGGTTGGTATAATTCAAAATTCCTCTTGATCTAGGGAGATGTAGTTCATATTATGCATGTGGTTAGGTTCCTTATGACTTGTAGAACGATTTAGGATCCATTTGATAGCATTTAGTGATGATCAAGAAGGTGTCACGATTTCTGTTTGGATTCAGTTATGGTTGATCTTGAGGAATCAATGCAATTGTGATAGCTTAGGATGATCAGTGTAACTTGAGGAAGACATCTATATCTTTAGTTTAGGCTTTGGTGACATTCAAGAATATGACATAGTTTAGATCTGGTATCGGTTTTGAAAATGCATTAGGATTTAGGAAATTCTAAGCTCATAATCGTGATCAGCATAAAACTTTGAGTGAGATTGGTATAAGGTTTGGAGTTTTTGATCACCTGCAACCACCTTCTCACCGGAGAAGACGACCGGAGGTCTTCTCCGGCCACCTGAATAGTGCTCCCTCCATCTGAGGATTTGAACGAAGACGATGACTCAATGTCGTTGTATTAGTCTGTTGAGAAGACTTAGTAGGAGCATCTGATGGCTCACGTTTGATCTGAGAATTTGACTCTCAACACAAAATGCTGCGTTTCATTAATCCCAGTCAGCGTGCGACTGGGATGCTTGCGTGGACACGCCCATAGCTCTTGGATCTGCTTACCAAGTGTTGCACCCCAAAATTTTCCCAACCTTTTTCTAACCTAGGTTTATGTTTCAATTGCATAGTCATTTGCATTGGCATCATGTACATAGTGTATTCATCTGCATAGCATAGCATAGGCAAGCTATCTTAATCAGGGAATCAAGGGCTATTCTCATCTCCAAAGAGGCATATCCAAGGGTTTCATTCACATTCAAGTCTACTCAGGTCATCAGGGAAGAATTTGAGCCTTGAAGAGCTGATGGGTTGGTCAGTGAATTCTCTCCTATCTTGAGGCTAGTGGGGGATCATCAGAGGGTATATGAGCTATGAGCCAAGAGCATGGAGTGTGTATGGATATCATGGAAAGTCTAGATGATCATTTTAAAGATGAGCCAAGTCATTGGAATGATTACAAGAGCCTCAGTTGAAATCAGTCAACTAGGGTCAACACCAGGTCAACACTAGGTCAAAGAAGTGTTTTGAAGGGCATCAAGGAGCATTTGAAGATTGTGGGATTCATTATTTTCTATATGGATATGGATATGATATTGTGCTAAATAAAAATCAAGAGGATTTAATGAGAACTGGAGTTACTAAATTAGGGTTTCAGTGTAAAATCCCCTAATTTAGGTCAAACTTCAAAGCAGTGTAACTCAAGATGCAAGCTTCATATGAATTCTTGGTCCACATGAAACTTGTATAGTATCTTCATAGCTTTAATTTGAGTGGTGGAAGTCATCAAGATGATTTGTAGAACTCAAGTTATAGCTCTTGCAAGTTACAGGTCATCTGAGGGCACTGAAATCTGTCTGTGAAAGTTGTTTGTCTTCCAAGCAACTTTTGACCTTTAAGGATATTTCAAATGGATTCTTGGACAACATAAGAGTTGTTCCTTATTGTCTTAGATTTCTAGAATGGTATGGTATGCCTTCATATGATTTGTGGAACTCTACATATGGTCTTGGCAAGCAAAGGGTATTTTGGTCATCTGGTGATTACAGGTCATTCTTAGCCTATGCCTAAAACTCATGCAAGGAAGCTTCAAATGAAAAACTTCACAACATCAAAGTTGCTCAAAATGTCATTTTAAGTCTAGAAAAGAAGTCATGAAAGTTTGGGAATGCATGGAATGAGACTTGACCAAAGTTGGTGAAAAATGACCTAAAAAAGGCATATAAGTTGAAAAAGTTGAAATGAAAAATTGGTTTGAGAGATCTACAAGTCCCAAATGGGTCATCCAATATACCAAATTGATTCCAAACATCATTTTAGAGACATTGGTTCAGCCACTTTTTTGAGTTAGGGGTTAAAAAATGGACTTGCTTTGTATTTTTGTTACTTGCATAATAAGGCAAGTAGGGAAAACTTGGCATAAGTGACTTTTCAAGACAAGGAACTTGGTTTTTTCACACACACCATGTCAATAACTCATGAGAGGAGATTTTGACACCAATATACAAAGGATGCAAGCATGATATGAGATGATTCAAAGTATCATCACATGAGAATTCCATGAACTTTCCACCACATTCCATACTTTCCTAGATCATTCTAAAACCTTCTAGACCTGTCCATCCTCATCTATATATTGAAATGAAGCCATTGATGCAAGGGGTTGGTGAAAAGAGTGTGAAGAGAGAGTGATATACCATTTTCTCCATTTTTGCAAATCAATCTCAAACTCCATCTTCTTCTTCCTTTCCATTGAATTTTTCTCACCAAATCAATTCCTTGGATCCTACTGAACACATACACATAGATCAAAGTGGCCATTGATGAGTGTTTGAAGGTGTAGCTTCCAAATTGCAAGTGAAGCAAGTTGGATCCAATCTCACAATCCAAGCATTGTCCATCCAAGATCTTGCAAACAGAAAGATTCTCAGCCATTGAAGATCAATTGTGACAAGTTTCAAGCAGTGGATAGGAGTGTAGATACCTCTGCCATCACCATTTTTCAGGTTTGCAAAAGCATTCGAATCCCTCTATTTATGCATTATTAGATGAAATGGTTAGGGTAATCATGTTTAGAGACCTTAGGTGAGTGATTCCTGAGAATTAGAGAGAATTCTGTGAGTTTCCATGGCAGGGTGCATTGACTTTGATGATCGAGAATAGGTTATATAATGAGTGTTAATGAGCACATAAGGGCTTGCTGAGATCAGTGTGGCATGATGAACAAGATAGGACAGTTAGATTGGAGAATTGTGAGGTTCCATTGCAGTGCATCATGAGGGAGTCAGATTGTTACACCTATCGGGTTTTATCCTAGGGTTAGTTTCAATCCAAGTTAATGGCACCACCGTGTTCAGAGAAATAAATAGGGCAACTTTTCTCTTTATAAGTTTTGATTTCATGGCCTGAGGAAGGAGAACGAGGAGCTTGAAGATCCATGCATGGAAGCTGTAATACTCTGCAAACCCTAGATCATTTTGGGACGAAGGCCATGCACCGTTGGATCCATTCATTTATTTGACATTTTCATCTGATCGTGTGGTTGTTTTTTGAAGTTGAAAATGGAGGGAGCTGACCAGTATGAAACGCAGCGTTTCACTAAACGTACCAATGGGCCTTGGACTCAGATTCCTATCCCCACCCCCTTCTTGATAAGCCCAATGGAATACACTTAATTTTGTTGCTATTTGAACCGGGGGTTTAATCTTTTTCTGTTATTTTTTAATTCATTTTCTGATGTGCGCTGGGCCTTGCCATATTGATATCTGCACCCCACGTTCATGGCCCAATGCTAAGTAACAACTAGGCGTGTATGCTATTCAGACCCCCTCCCCCTTTTATTTCTATTTTGTGATTTTATTTTCTTTTATATTTTTTCTCATCTTTAAAAAATCATAAAAAATGGAAATTTGATATTTTTAGTTCCTTCTTTTTATGGTAGGTCAATAATTCTGTCTAGAAAAATGTTAAATAATAAAATTGGCATTTTATTTTGTTTTAATATTTTTCATGCATTTTTCTTGTAAATAGCATTTTATTGAGTTTAGTTTAGTACTCAAATTTGTTGATTTTTGTTCTAATAGCTCCCTTTAGCTTTAGGTTTCATTCTTTTTAGAGTGATTAGTTTAGGACTTCAACTTGTATATAAGATTTAATTCATATTTTTAGGATTAGATTTTAGGTGATTTGATTAGGTGTGATTAGCATGATCAAAATTAGGGTTTTAAATGAGCTTAGGTGAAATAGATTAATTCTTTTAGGATTTTTCATTTGATTTTTGGGGGTATGGGACTATAGGGGTTATGGTTATAAGATAGATCCCTTAGAAATTAGTAGGATTCCCCTACTACTATTGGCATATTGCTTATATTTGGTTGATTGTGTGGTGTGCCCTCTTTAGGGTTATGTTTTGTCTGTGTGTGGGGCATTGGGATTGTTTGGGACTTGGGGGAGAGCTGAAGCCTGTGATGATGAAGCCCATTTGAAGACCAGATAATGAAGACCAACTTCCAGAGTTGAAGAGGATCATCTCTTGCTGGCAGCTGTTGAAGTTTGTAGGATCTAGGAGTTAGGCAGAGCTCTGGAGTAGCAAACTTGATTCTCAAACATGGAAGGTCTTGATTGCCTCCATCCTTCTCTGTGATGCAGAGTCTCTCTGAGACATTCACCCCCTTCCTTTGGAAGGCTTGGTGCTACTGTCTAAGGGATAGAACTCTTGAGAGAAACCTTCTTTGTGTTGATGGCAGTCTGTTTGCCACCCTTGGTGGTCAACTAATTGCTTAGCACCCAATTTATTCTTGTGATTGATTCCTCAGCTTGGAGGTTAGGACTTGAAGAAAAGCCACTGGGAGATTGAAGATAGAAGTTTGATGCTTGCCTGAAGTCTGTGGATAGTTGATGCTTTGCTTGAAGCCTGATGCTGATAAAGACTGCTTTGCTGTTTAGCTTTTGTTGTTTTAATTTTGATGTATTGTGTGAATTTTCCTGGATGGTATTGTTTGCTGTTTAACTTGTTGGGTTGAAAGTGAATCCTGTTCAATTTTTCCTATTGTTTTCTAGGTTCGAGGTTGAGTGGGACTCCCTTGCCTCGCTTGTATTGTTGCATCCATGCATTTTACTGCTTTATTGTATATATCTGTTGTTTCTGTTTCCGTCTATTCCCTTAGGAGCTCTGTTTCTCTCTGTGCAAGAGAGGAGCATGATAGACATTAGGTGTTAACCCATGCATGATAACATTAGGGTAGATTTTCATCCCCTTTTTTTTTGACCCTAGGATTTGTAGAGTGTCGTCTCTTCTTCCTTCAAAACAACAGATAAACACTAATAAAGGTTATAACAGAGATTAATTCATTTCTTCTGTCAAAAGATTTGAACAAACATCAACCTTTTTGCAATAAGAAAACCCTTGTTTAAGGTGAGATTTTTCATAAAAGACGCTTGAACAGCTTGTGTCGTGCGTAGCCCGAACTACGTTTGCTCTGATCTTCCATGCTGTGTGGAAGTACGTAGGCATAGGATGCGATATCCTAGCGAGCAACCTTCACCCATCCTCCCCCGTAGTTAGGCGAACTACGTTGACTTTGATTTCTCGTTCCAGACGGGAATACGTAGGCATAAAGTGCGATGCTTTGCCGAGTCATGTTTTCTTTTCTTTTCAGACCTCATCCTTTAGTTTAGATAGAAATGTAACCCGTACAAACCAAGCAAGCGTGGATCCCATCGAGTACAATGGACGTAAGGGGTGCTAATACCTTCCCCTTGCGTAACCGAATCCCGAACCCAGGTTTTGGTTGCGATGACCATACCTTTTCCCGTTTTTTGCGAGGTTTACTTCGAGCGTTTCCTTTCCCTCTGTTGGGATAAATAACGCACAGTGGCGACTCTTCTGTCAGCCGGCGCCGATTTTCGCAGTAGCGACAGCTGGCGACTCTGCTGGGGATCCAACGTCCCCTGGCTGCTAAGGACTGCGATAGTTCTTATGCATTTGGGATCCAACGTCCCTTTAGAGAGTCAATCCTAGCGCTTATTTACCCGTCGAGGATTTTGTATGGATTTACATTTCTGTATTTACATTTCAGCATTATATTATCATTATTATTGTTGTATTGTGGGGTGTGACGGGTGTTCCATGATTGAGAGATAAGTCGGACCTGGGCTTGAGTGCACCTAGACTTAGAGTAGAGATTAGTGGGCGCGCACGTGCTTTGCATGTCCTAGTGTCCCGCGAAATCTACACTCAGACGAGGTTCTTCTGGTTGGCCTCCTGTCCTGCCCTTTGGGTGGCTCGGGTTGCTGGTTAGTTGGATTGTCGACTCTAGGAACCGATCATTTGGAAGTTGGCTAAGTGAGGCCTCTTCAGGATTTGATGATGCCACTCCTTCTGGGAATCGTATCATCAACCCTGAAAGTCTGTGACGCCGACGACCGCATAGGATGCCATACCTTTGTCAGTTACTAGGACATCCACCTGTGAGAGGGTTTGGGGTCATGCAGGTAACTAGACCTTCAGATACCGGTTATTTCTTGATCCGAGATCCTGGGTATTTATAGATAGTTGGAGGTCTATCAGAGACCAGGTTCGAGGTCTGTCAGAGACCAGTTGGAGTTATGGTTTGAGGTCTGTCAGAGACCAGGTGGGGTTATATTATGGGTCTATCAGAGACCGATGTTGGAGCTTTGTGTTAGGTCTATCTGAGACCAGGGATTGATGAGTATTGGAGGGTCTATCTGAGACTCTTGATATGGTTCAGGCTTCTTAGCTATAGCACTTGGTCCCTGTTGCATGTTGCTTGCATTGCATTATTTGCATAATCATTATCATTGCATCCAATTAACGTGTGTCTGTGCTGCAGGTGCATTTGCATCCCCCCGGTTCTAGTATCTGGACTTCTGAGTATTGATCATGGCCGGTTTGAGGATGACAGTTGCCTATAAGCTACCTATTCCTGATATTACTCCGCTCCTGGGTCTGATTGCTCTTGCTGATGAGGATGTCGGTAGAAGCTTCAGACAGAGTTACGGCCGGCTGTTGAGTTTGGTTCGCAAATCCACTGATGATGAGTTGAATGGGCTGTACACACTGATGCAATTCTATGATCCGGCTTTGAGATGTTTCACATTTGCTGATTTCATCTTGGGGCCCACCATGGAGGAGTATGTAGAGTTTACTGAGCTGCCAGTGCAGAATGCAGTCCCCTTTATTCACTCTGCTGCTGAACCTAAGTTGGAGGATTTAGCTAAAGCCTTGCATGTGAGTGCTTCTGAGTTGTTGATGACTTCTTGGCGAGGGGTTTCGGGTTTCTCTCTCCAGTTTCTGGTTGGTAAGGCTCAAGAGTACGCTAAGAATGGGTGTTGGGTGGTCTTTAACGCTATTTTGGCTCTATGTATTTATCAGATCGTGTTGTTTCCCAATTTCCCAAACTTCGTGGACATGGATGCATTTCATCTGTTTGTTGCTGGAAACCCGGTACCTACGCTGATCGGGGACTTTTACCATTCAATGCACTACAGGAATGAGAACAGGAGAGGCAAGAACGTCTCTTGTTGCGTGCCTCTGCTGTCCATGTGGTTTAAGAGCCATCTTCCCCTGAAGGGACCTTTTGTGGATAGTGCGACCACATCTGACTGGCCAGAGCGTATGATGAGGCTATCTTCTGAAGACATCGAGTGGTTTGATCGAGATCTGTTGGGGTCTGAGCTTATTTGCAGTTGTTCTGGGTATCCTAATGTTCCGTTGATAGGGAGAAAAGGGTGCATCAACTACAACCCATCTTTGTTCGTCCGTCAGTTTGGATATGCGCTGAAGAACCCACCTCAGGAGGAAGAAGTACAGGAATCTCTGTACTTCACCGGTGATTTGAGTGGAGATTTGCTAGCCAAGCTTCGGCATGCCTGGACGCGTATTAACCGAAAAGGGAAACCGCTGTTGGGGAAGAGTGATTGCCAGGCATATGCACCTTACAAAGTATGGATTCAGGAGAGAGCCAGACAGATATTGATGCCATTTCCAGCTGCTCCGGTCCCCATTCATATTCCGGTGGAAGAGCCAACCACTGTTCCTAGGGAGGTCCACGAGAAAGTTGTGAAGGAAAAGGAAGCCTTGATGAAAATTAATGAAGAGTTAGAAAAGGAGCTAGCTCAGATGAGGAGTGAGAAGAACAAGGCTGTACGTTCTTTCCAACAGCAGATCGAACTAGTGGACAGGCTAGGTGCTGAGTTGACTGAGGAGAAGAAAAAGCGTGAACGTCTGGGTCAAGAGTTCAGAAGCTCCCACGACATGCTAGAGGCCAAAAAGAAAGCGCTCGACGCCGCTCACCGAGAGATCTCTTCTTGTAATAAGACATGGAATGCTACGCTGACCAACAACAAGAAGAGGGAAGATGAGTTGAAGCAGAAAATTTCTGACCTCGAGAAGCAGTTGAAGGCTAGCATTGAGAAGCATGAAGAAGAGGTAATGACCAGATATAGTCTCCAGAAAGCACTGAATAAAGCCATCGAAGGCAGGAACGAAGCTGTGTCTCAGAAGCGGAAGCTAGAGGATCGCTTCGGAGATAGGGCAGGGGAGGAAACCGCTGGTGACGCGCGACGTGTTCTCAAGAGAAGAAACCAGCTTGTCGAAGGTCTGCTTACCCGACCAGGTCATTCAGAGACCAAGAAGTTAATAGAAGAGTACCGGGCTCAAGGGAGTACTTGATCATTCATGTATTAGCTTGTATGCTTTATTTGCATTTGTGCTGACCATCACCAGGATTGTTGGTTGAGGTCATGCCATCTTATTGTATACTCTCAGTGATATTGTATTCTTGGATTTCTCTTCAATATATGAGGTTTTCTTTGATTCGGATCCAATCACTGTCTTGCTAGCACTGTCACTGCACACTAGAATCGGGGAATGATAATCCCTAAAAGCACAGACACGCATTGCATTTTGCATACATACTCATATTTGCATTGCAGGTTTATGGATCGTGTATCTTATCCCAAGCAGCCATTTTTCAGGTATTTTCAGGATTGCAGAAAAGCGGGTCCACCGTTACTCTACAAGAATCAACCAGAAGAAGATCATGGACAACGTGCAGAGTGAAATGCAAGAGATGCGTGACAGGATGGCCCTGCTCATGCAAACCATGGAGACTATCGCCAAAGGGCAGGAGCAGCTGCAGAATCTGGTTCAACCGATAGTCGCACGGGCTGAAAACAACGGGACACCGCAGGGTGAAAATGTTGCTGCTTCTCCCCGAGTTGAGAATTGTCAAGGTGCTGACGCTGTTCCTGTAACCGGTTTGAATGCTGGAGAAGCTGGTCCTGTAGGTGGAGGTGGGAACACCGGTAATATGAATGTCAATGCAGATACCGCTGGGGTATTTGTAGGCAATGTCAACCAGGGTTTCAACGGGGGCGTAGAGAATGTCGGAATGAATGGTATTAATGGTAACCAGGGCTTCAATGGTGTGAATATGGGGTATGGCAGCATGGCTGGCGCCAAAGCTGGGTTTGGTGGTTATGGTAATCTTGGATACGGAACTGGCGCATACAACACTCAAGAGATGGGTAATCTGAGGCATGACCTCAGGTACGTCCAGACGGGTCCGGGCCGTGACGCTGATTATGTTGGATACGAAGCAGTACCTCGCTGGGAGGATCGCCAGGAGGATGTGTTCTCTGGTCAGAATGAAGGCTATGAAAGAGACAGGGGTGACAACCATCGGATGAGATTACTAGAAGAGAAGGTGAACGGGTTGGCCAACCAGAATGCTCTTGGGTTAGATATGTCGAATATGGGGTTAGTCCCAGGGTTGAGGGTCCCGCTGAAATTCAAAGCACCTTCGTTTGATAAATACAAAGGAGATACATGCCCTAGGGTGTATGTGCGCGCATTTTACAGGCGCATGTCTTCATATTCTGAGGATGAAAAGATGCTAATGCACTTCTTCCAGGATAGCCTGTCAGGGCCATCACTGGAGTGGTACATAAGCTTGGAGCCTACTCAGATCAGGAGTTGGAAAGAGCTGGCATAGGCTTTTATTCGACATTATCAGTATAATAGTGATCTCGCCCCTAACCGAGTTCAGTTGCAAAGCATGTCTCAGAAGTCTAGTGAGAGCTTTAAAGAATACGCCCAGAGATGGCGAGATCTGGCTGCTAGGGTGCACCCTCCAATGGTGGAGCGCGAAATGATGGATATGTTCATAGGAACTTTCTCTGGAATGTACTATGACCGTTTGCTCAATTTCTCGATGAGTACTTTCTCTGAGTTGATTTTGATGGGGGAGCGAATTGAAAACGGGGTGAAGATTGGTAAAATTCAAGCGGGTGAGTCCAGTTCCGCAGGAGGTAATAAGAAGACGTTTGGGGGTAAACGGCAGGGCGATACCAATGCTGTATACGGTGATCAACGAAAGAATAAAGGTCAGAATTGGCGTCGGCAGTCGCAGGTTGCAAGTGTAACCATTCCAGGGCCTTCTCAGCAACAGAGACAACAACCACAGCAGCAGGCTCAGCAGCAGCCTAATAATAATCAGCGCAGGTTTCAGAACCCACGACCGAGGAGAGTATTCGAAGTACCGCCGGTATCTTATGCAGAACTCCTTCAAACTTTGTTGAAATTGCAGCTGGTCGAGAAGAGGACCCTAGCGCCACCAACTGGCCAGCCGCCGGTCGGATATGATGTTAACGAGCACTGTGACTTCCATTCAGGTGCATCGGGGCACAATATTGAAAATTGCCTGGCTTTCAAGCATAAAGTACAGGATTTGCTTGATAGTACGACTATTAACTTCGGAAAGGAAGGTCCCAATATCACGCAGTAGCCAATGCCCAAGCATGGTGGGGCCGGGGCCAATGCAATCATGTCAGATGATGAGTTGAACTTAGTTTTAGAAGTGAGCGAGCTGAAGACCCCTTTGAGTTACGTAAAGCAGTTCTTGTTGGAAGGAGGCATTTATCCCGGTTGCAGTAACGAGTGTGTTGACTGTATGATTCAACCTGAGGGCTGTGAGAAGTTGAAGAGGGGAGTTCAAGGTTTGATTGATGAAGGTATTTTGCAGTTTGACAGAGCTGCGGGGCGAGAGAAGGCTGTTGAGACAGAATCTGAGAAAGAGCGTAGGGAGATTGCTACATCACCATTCCGTTCAAATCAGTGACAATTTCGGCATCATCAAAAAGGTCGACCATTACTATTACCAACGCTAAACCAGTCCCTTTTGAAAGCACAAAAGCAGTCCCGTGGAGTTATGGTGCTGAGGTGTATTGCAATGGGGAAAAGATTGACTTGAATGATCCGCCAGCAGGATCCGTGGACAACATAGTGGGAGCGGGTGGTATAACCCGGAGCGGGAGAATTTTTACGTCACCTGAGGTTGAAGCAGAGAGGCTTGCCAAAGGTAAGAACAAAGTGGTTGAGGGGGAATCTTCGGGAAGTAAAGAGAAAGAGCCGATAACCAAAGATGTGGAAGAATTCATGAGGTTAATCCGCAAAAGTGATTACAAGATTGTAGATCACCTGCAGCAGACCCCGTCAAAGATCTCCATATTATCGCTGCTGTTGTGTTCTGAGGCGCATAGAAATGCCCTGTTGAAAGTACTCGAGACATCCTTCGTACCACAAGAGATTTCAGTTAATCAACTGGAGGGAGTTATGGCACATGTTAACGTTGGGCATGGACTGGGATTCACGGATTTTGACTTAACACCTAGAGGGCGTGATCATAATAATGCTTTACACATCTCTATCGAATGCCGGGGCACTGTGTTATCCCATGTGCTAATAGACACTGGGTCCTCGTTGAATGTGTTACCAAAGAAAGCTCTGTTGAAATTGGATACCCGTGGGTTGTTGTGCACACCTAGTGATTTGGTAGTAAGGGCCTTTGACGGCACAAGGAGGTCAGTATTCGGGTCGATAATGTTACCTGTTCAGGTAGGTCCGGAGGTGTTTGATGCAGTGTTTTACATCATGGACATTCAGCCCGCATATAGCTGTTTGATTGGGAGACCTTGGATTCATGCCGCTGGGGCAGTAACTTCGACGCTCCATCAGAAGCTGAAATATATGGTTGAGGGGAGTATTGTGACGGTGTGCGGTGAAGAGGATATCCTAGTCAGCCATTTATCTTCTTTCAAGTACGTGGAGGTAGATGGAGAGATTCATGAAACGCTGTGTCAGGCGTTCGAAGAGGTGAAAGTTAAAGAAGAAGCTCCAGTGAAGAGTGAAGGGCCAGAGGCGGCAGTCTCCTCATATAAAGAAGCCAAGGCGTTGGTACAAGCAGGAGAGACTCAGAAGTGGGGTCAGGTTCTGGACATCCCAGTGAAGCAAGATAAGTATGGCTTGGGGTACCGCCCATCTCCCTCGCAGAGTGCGCCAAAGTACAAGGGACCTGTCGTGTTCACGCCCGGAGGAGTTAGCTTCGAAAGGATTAATGCCTTGTCTGATACGGAGGAAGTGGATAGCGATTGCGACATAGACGCATGGATTCGACCCAGCGCGCCGGGGCAAAGCCTATGCAACTGGTCCGTCCAGGACGTCATCCAAGTCACCAAACAGTAATGCATTGTTTTTTCAATCATTGTATGATCGCATGCCTTGCCCGGGCATCGTTGATTTTGTCTTAGGGCCTAACTGTTTACATGTATGTTTGCATAATCAATAAATGACGGCGTTTTTACATTCAAATGTGGTGATCCCTTTCTTTCTGTTTTTATTTTGTTTTTCAATAAAATGGCAGCGCGGTTATGCATTTTGCTTGTACAGCATTTTGAAGCACTTAACCGTTTCCCTCGCAGGATTCATGAATTTTCAGATGACACCAACCAAAAACTTCCTATGGCTCGTTTAGACTTCGAGCATCCGATCTTCCAAGCCGAGGAGGAGATTGTGGAGGATAGTGACTTACCAGAAGAGCTCAGTCGGTTATTGAAGCAAGAGGAGAGGGTCATTCTGCCTCACCAGGAAGAGATTGATATTGTCAACTTGGGGTCTGAAGAATGCGTCAGGAATATCCGTATAGGGGCTGCGTTGCAAGAGGACATTAAGCAGGAGCTTATTGAGATGTTGCGTGAATACAGTGATATATTTGCTTGGTCCTACGAGGACATGCCGGGTTTGGACACTGATATGGTTGTTCATCGTCTGCCGTTGAAAGAGGATTGCCCGCCCGTGAAGCAGAAACTCAGAAGGACTCGTCCTGACATGGCCGTAAAGATAAAAGAAGAGGTGCAGAAGCAATGGGATGCTGGGTTCCTGGCTGTTACCACCTATCCCACTTGGGTCGCTAATATCGTGCCTGTGCCAAAGAAAGATGGCAAGGTTCGAATGTGCGTTGATTATAGGGATCTAAACAAAGCGAGCCCGAAGGATGACTTCCCGCTGCCGCATATTGATGTGTTAGTTGACAACACGGCTCAGTTTTCGGTATTTTCCTTCATGGACGGATTTTCGGGGTACAACCAGATCAAAATGGCTCCGGAGGATATGGAAAAGACGACCTTTATCACCCCGTGGGGAACCTTCTGTTATAAGGTGATGCCCTTTGGTTTGAAAAATGTTGGGGCAACGTATCAGCGGGCTATGACAACACTTTTTCACGACATGATGCACAGAGAGATTGAGGTATATGTCGATGACATGATTGCTAAGTCTCAAACAGAGGAAGAACATCTGGTTAATCTGTTGAAGTTGTTCAAGAGGCTGAGGAAGTTCAGGCTGAGGCTGAATCCAAATAAATGTACCTTCGGAGTGAGATCCGGGAAGCTACTGGGGTTCATTGTGAGCAAGAGAGGAATCGAGGTCGATCCTGCAAAGATAAAAGCAATACAAGAAATGCCAGCACCGAGAACCGAAAAAGAAGTCTGTGGATTCTTAGGGAGGTTGAATTACATTTCTAGGTTCATCTCTCACCTAACGACCACGTGTGAACCATTGTTCAAGCTGTTAAAGAAAGATCAAGCAGTGGTCTGGAACGACAATTGCCAAAGGTCATTTGAAAAGATAAAAGAATACTTGCAGGAACCTCCGGTGTTGATACCCCCAGTAGCGGGACGACCACTGATTATGTACCTGACGGTTCTGGAGAACAGTATGGGTTGTGTTCTCGGTCAACATGACGAGACAGGGCAGAAGGAGCATGCAATTTACTACTTGAGTAAAAAGTTCACGAATTGTGAATCTCGATACTCTATGCTCGAAAAGACGTGTTGTGCATTGGCATGGGTTGCCAAGCGTCTAAGACAGTACATGCTGAATCATACAACCATGCTGATATCGAAGATGGATCCGATCAAATATGTGTTTGAGAAACAAGCGCTCTCTGGAAGGATTGCTAGATGGCAGATGGTATTGACAGAATACGATATCCAGTATGTTTCCCAGAAGGCCATTAAGGGAAGTGTTCTGTCCGAATATCTCGCCGAACAACCAATTAAGGATTATTAGCCTATGAAGTTTGAGTTTCCTGATGAGGACATAATGTACTTGAAGGCTAAAGATTGTGATGAGTCGTTGCCTGGTGAAGGTCCTGAGCGGAGTTCCCAGTGGCAAATGATTTTTGACGGGGCTGTCAATTCGTACGGTAGTGGGATCGGGGCAATCATCACAACTCCCCACGGGTCGCACATCCCGTTCACAGCCAGATTGACCTTTTCAGTGACGAATAATGAAGCCGAGTATGAAGCTTGCATTATGGGGTTAGAGGAGGCTATTGATATGAGGATTAAGAATCTGGACGTATATGGGGATTCAGCATTGGTTGTGAATCAGATTAAGGGAGAGTGGGAGACGCGTCAACCTAATCTGGTTCCGTACATGAATTATGAGAGAAGGTTGCTACCTTTCTTTGATAGGGTGGCGTTCCATAATGTGCCTCGGGCGGAGAATCAAATGGCAGACGCCCTTGCAACGTTATCCTCGATGTATAAAGTCAACCGCTGGAATGAGGCTCCCAGCATTGTCATCTCTCGCCTTGATAGGCCAGCCTTTGTGTTCGCAATCGATGAAGCATCTGACGGTAAACCATGGTATTTCGACGTGCAGAATTTCCTGAAGAATAAGGAGTATCCGGCTGGGGCATCCAGTCGTGATCAGAAGACTCTAAGGAGATTAGAAGGCAACTTCTATCTGAATCCCGACGGTGTTTTGTATAGAAGGAACCATGATTCGGTACTCCTCCGGTGTGTAGACGAGAAGGAAGCCAGTTTGCTCATGGAAGAGATCCATGAAGGAACTTTTGGCACACATGCAGGCGGGCATGCTATGACCCGGAAGTTGTTGTGAGCGGGGTATTACTGGTTGACGATGGAAACTGACTGTTTCAGATTTGCCAAGCGGTGTCACAAGTGCCAGATCTATGCTGACAAGATCCATGTGCCACCCAGTCCACTGAATGTTATGGCTTCTCCGTGGCCTTTCTCCATGTGGGGAATCGATATGATCGGTAAGATTGAGCCTACTGCTTCTAATGGGCATCGCTTCATTCTGGTTGCGATCGATTACTTCACCAAGTGGGTGGAAGCAGCATCTTACGCCAATGTGACGAAATAGGTGGTGGCCAGATTTATCAAGAGGGATATAATTTGCAGATACGGTATTCCTGAACGGATCATTACTGATAATGGTTCGAATTTGAACAACAAGATGATGAAGGATCTTTGTCGGGATTTCAAGATCGAGCATCATAATTCATCCCCCTACAGACCCAAGATGAATGGCGCTGTTGAAGCGGCCAACAAGAACATAAAGAAAATTATTCAGAAGATGGTGGTAACGTATAAGGATTGGCATGAGATGCTGCCATTCGCTTTGCACGGTTATCGTACTACAGTGCGTACATCAACCGGGGCAACACCATTCTCACTAGTGTATGGCATGGAGGTTGTCCTGCCATTGGAGGTTGAGATACCATCTTTGAGGGTTTTGCTTGATGTTAAGCTGGATGAGGCAGAATAGGTGAGAAGCAGATTGAATCAGTTGAGCTTGATAGATGAGAAAAGGTTGGCATCCATTGCACACGGTAGGCTGTATCAGAGCCGGATGAAGAAAGCGTTCGACAAGAAGATTCGACCTCGGAGCTTTCAGACGGGTGATCTTGTGCTGAAGAAGATTCTCCCACCGCAATCGGATCACAGGGGCAAATGGACTCCTAATTATGAAGGTCCATACATCGTGAGAAAGGTCTTCTCCGGAGGAGCCTTATTGTTATCCACCATGGATGGTGGAGACTTTTCATCCCCTGTGAACTCGGACGCAGTTAAAAAATACTTTGCTTAAAATTGACCCGCTGGACAGTAAAAAGAGAGTCCAGGCAAAAATGGGGCATCCTGGCAAACCAAAAACAGAATAAAAAGGTTCGGGCAAAAGTTAGGGATATAATTGAAAAATTTACACCCGCGAAGTCGAAAACCTACACTGGGCGGCTTCGGCAAAAAAGGGTATCCCGGTGAATCGAAAACCCGCAAAGGGCGATTCACGCAAAAGTTAGGGATTTGAGAAGCAAATGACTGCGGTCCAAGTTTGATGTTTAGCAGTTTGGGAGCATCTGGGGTTCTACTATCCAAAGCAATTTCTTCCTAAGACAAAGATCGGGAAAGCGTCAGAGTCCAACGAGTCATAGGAGGATCGGTTCATGGTGTTCGTCTGTAACACGTTGCCAACATGTGTACAAATTTTATTCTGTATATTTGTATACTTCTGCATTTTTGTTTATGTGTGACTACCTCTTTTCAGGAGTTGCATCTGTTGTACAAATCTTGCCTATTCTCAGGCCGTTATCAATAAAGTGTCTATTCAGTGTAATGCATGACTTTGGTTTTAATTTTTTACAGTTTTGTTTGTAAAAAGCGCCGATGTTTTGATAAACTTACATGCGTGTAACCAGGCGGGCCTCAGCCGATGATTGTTAAAACCAAAATTACCTGAATGGTTGTCGTGGGTGATTACCAAGATGTTTCTTTTCGCATAGATTGCCTTGTGTTTGCTTGACTTTTGCAGGTATTCAAAAGTTCGCAAAGTTCTCCGCCAGAGTCCATGGCAGGCTGGTACCCTTTCCAGAGGTTGAATGTTGTGTATTCCCTAGTGAAGTCACCCCAGGCAAAACTGAATGTCATCTCCCCAGGAGAGTTCAAGGTATTTTCAGTAGGTCAGAATTAGTTTATGAAGTAGAGCAAAATCCTCCCCAGTAAAGGTCGAGATGGATGTGATAAACTCCCCGGAGAGTTCTTGCACAGTGCAAATCAGAATGTGTAGTTCAATCCCCAGCTCAGCAATAGCCGGATGATTTCCCCAGCTCAGTGATAGCAGGAGGGGTCCCACAGAGTGTGATCAAGTGGTTGGAGCCGCTAAAAGGAGTTTTCCCGAGCAGGAGTCCTCTCTTTCCCCAGCAAGTCACTCGTCCTCGTCAGGAGGATCGTCCTCAACAGCTTATGGAGTTTTGAGTTTGTGTGCTACTTCCTAGCAGGATGGTTATCCCCAGCGGAGTTAGTTCATCTTTCCAACATTTATTTTGTTGGAAGCGTATCGGTAGTCTACCGGTCATCCCCAGCGGATCCAGTGTGCCTTCAGCATTTATTTTGCTGAAGTAACTCTTCGCATAAGCACGCATCATAAGCATTCGCATTCAGTATGGAAGCATTTCGTCGTTATCAAACATGCATTGTTGAAACATAAGCCAGGTGGTTACCTCTTCAGTTTCGGACATGTTATTCCTTGCCGATAAGTGAAATCGCAATTCAGGAAGATGTGGATTTGTGGCCCACGTACGCAGTGATCGTAGTGGTACCATCTACGGGGTTCATATTGTAAGGCACGCAGTGATCGTGTTATGTTGATTTGTGCCAGAGTATGCAGGGATCGTACTTCGTACCATCCTTGGGGTTCATGTTGTAAAGCACGCAGTGATCGTGTCGATTTTGATGCCATCTACGGGGTTCATGTTGTAAGGCACGCAGTGATCATGTTGAGTTTGAAATGTGGATTTGTGGCCCAAGTACGCAGTGATCGTATTGGTTCCGACCTTTGGGGGTTTATGTTGTCAGACACGCAGTGATCGTGTTGATCTTGGTATGTGTATCTGTGGTTGAATGGCGCAGTGATCATATTCATCCCGATCTAAGAAGATTGTTTTGTAAGGCACGCAGTGATCGTGTTGGTATCATCTCGGGGTTTTATTTGAGCTGGATGCACAGTGATCGTGTTTACTCTATTAGTGGTGCAGAACACGCAGTGATCGTGTTTACCATATCATGTGATGTTGTTGGCCGATATGCGTAGTGATCGTATTCGTCCAGTTATGTGGGTTGGTTGAGGCGCACAGCACGCAGTGATCGTGTCTTCTCCAGTCAAGAGAATCGTGGCTCAGAATGCGCAGTGATCATGTTCAAACACGCAGTGATCGTGTTCGAACACGCAGTGATCGTGTTTAAGATACGCAGTGATCGTATTTGTATAGCACGTGGTGATCGTGTTGACAGCACCATGGGAACTTGTGATGCGGAGCACGCAGTGATCGTGGCTATTGCATCAGTTGGTTTTGTTGGTCGACATACGCAGTAATCGTATTCGTCCTACTACATGGGTTGGTTTTTGTGACACGCAGTAATCGTGTTGACATCGTTTTGGGGGGTTTGTTGGTCGAGATGCCAGTGATCGTATTCGTCCTATGGCAGCACACACAGTGATCGTGTTTATCATATTTGTAGTTGAAGCACGCAGTGAACGTGTTCGCCTTTTCTATGTGGATTTATTCTGTCTGGCACGCAGTGATCGTGTTCGTCATGTTTGTCCCATTATGTGATTTTGTTTACAGCATCAAGACACGCAGTGATCGTGTTTTCTTTTGTCAAAAGGGTGGTGGTGTAGAATACGCAGTGATCGTGTTCGAGATATGCAGTGATCGTGTTCGTCATGGCATATTCCCCTAGCAAAGTTGCTTGGTCAAGCATTTCTCTTTATCCCCAGCCGAGTCCTTTCTCAGAGTGCTATGGAGATAGCATAATGCAGTTTGTGGGAAGTTACCCGCAATTCTCCAACAGAGTTATGTTCTCCAGCAGGGTGTTACTTCAATGAGTCGCTTGGTTAAGTCCCTCATAGTCCCCAGCCGGGAGCTTGCTACAGGAGGTGTTTGGTTAAATTCCTCGTATTTTTCAACAAGGGTGCTTGGTTAAGTCCCCAGCAGGTGTTTGACAGCAGTCGTCAGAATTTGTCACCTCAGAGTTGCTTGGTTAAGTTTCTCAATTCCCTGCAGAGTCGGTTTTTCATGTATTCGAACATTGTCTTTGCTTGGTTAAGCGTTTGCTCGTTTCTTCAGGATACGAGAGGTTGATCAGTGAAGTCAACATGACAAGGGAAGTCGATATTTTCCCGCTAGTAAGTGCGATCAACAGAGGTTGATAAATGATATCAACAATTCCTCGTTATGTGGTGTATGCTCACTTCTTCGGAATGGAGTGGTCTGCGGACAACATCAGATCATTTGATAGATGGACGGCTAGTCGTTGCTGTGACAACGGAAGCCAGTTCCCAGGGTTTTCCCAAGCAGTAGTCGTATACGCAATTTATTTTCGCGGTTGGCAAATTTCCGGGTTCTTTCGTATTCAACCGTCTCGTACCTCGAATGTCTGAAGGCTGCGTGCTCTTCATCTAGTCGGGTCCAAGCCGCTTGAATAGGGGCAGCTGTTGCACCCCAAAATTTGCCCAACCTTTTTCTAACCTAGGTTTATGTTTCAATTGCATAGTCATTTGCATTGGCATCATGTACATAGTGTATTCATCTGCATAGCATAGTGTAATACCCCAAATTTTGCCCTAAGATTTGTCGTCGCATTTCATTGCATTTTTCTTGCATTTAATCAATTACTAACAAATTTGTGTAGTCGTTTGACTTTTTGCAGGTAAATATCATATGGCATGCATTTTTTTTCTAAAAAGTAAAAATGGTACAATTGGCAAGAGGACATGTGTAAGGAGTTGTGAGTGTCAGAGGTTGAGAGTTTGAATCTCACCTTTGTCACTTTTTGTTTTTTATTATTTTTACTCTAAATTTTTCTATCTTTCATTAAAAAATAACAAAAATAGTTTTTTATTATTATTTAATTATTATTTTCGTATTTTAATTAAATCATTTTTTAAAATATTATTTTTTTTTCACCTTTTTCTAAATTATTCATAAAAATATCCAAAAAATCATAAAATAAAAAATATTGAGAAAAATTTTGTTCTTTTTATAATATTTTTGATTTTAGGAATCAATAGGATTATTAGTTTTTATTTTAAGTTTATTTTAATTATTTTAAATTATTTAAATTATATTTTTTCTTAACTAATTATTTAGTTTGGGCTTTAAAATGGGCTTTAGGGACATTATTGACAATTTGGTGTTAACCCTAATTTGTTCCCTATATATACATGTGTTGCCTTGTTGAAAAGGGGGTCAGAAGGTTTTTCTTCAGAAAAGAGGAGAGAGAAAGGGAGAAACAAAGGAGATCCCCAGAGAAGAAAGGCGGTCGTTCCCACAACTCGTCAGAAGGATTGGAGCTCTCCAGTGTTCCCTTATTCAAACCTTTTTTCACATTTACCGAAGCAAACCTCCGCTTCGTAGGTTAAATTACTAAACCTTTTGCCTTTTCATGTTTATGTGCATATTTTGCCATGTTAATGTGTTTAGGTCCGTTAAATTACTAAACCTTTTGCTTTTTCATGTTTATGTGCATATTTTGCCATGTTAATCTCCATGTGTGTTTAGGTCCCTAGATTTTAATATCAAAACCCTTTTTTATCAAAACCTTTTTTTTAAAATCAAAACCCTTTTTTTTTATTTATTATTAAAACCTCTTTTTTAGTAAGACCTTTTTTAAAAACTGAAAAGCCATTTTATTCCGAAGAAAAAAAAAACCTTTTTGTTCCCAAAAACCTTTTCCCCAAAAAAAACTGAAAAGTCTTTTCCCAAAAAAAACTGAAAAGCCTTTTTTTTGGGATGAAAAGCCTTTTTTGTTCTAAAAAAAACTGAAAAGACTTTTCCCCCAAAAACTTTTTTTTTTATAATTTAAACTTAATTTTTTTTATAATTTTAACTTAAATATTTTTTATTAAAAAAATTAAAACCTTTTTTTTTATAATTAAAATATTAAAAAATTAAAACATTTTCGTAAGGAACTCCTGATGTTTGATGTTTGTCGTGTCATTTTATGTACCCTTTTAGTACTTTTCTTTCTTTTGGCATTTCATGTGCATGCCCGAGGTTGAGATGTGCTTGTGGTGGCCACAACCCCATACTATTTTCCTCCCTCACTTCATTCTAAGTGTCATTACATATTTTCATATTCTTCATGTTTTCAGAAATGTTTCTTTGTTTCTTTATACCCTCTGCCTTTATTACTTTTCTTATTTCTGTACCTTAATTATTCCTCCATATAATGATTTGTCATATTTTCACATTTTTTTACAGTTTTATCCTTCCGAAGGATTAGGTCCAGCCTTTTGGCCGCCGAGTCAATAGCCTTACCCCTTTAATAGATCAAACCATGTTTAGCCTAGGTGTCCCGCCGTGGGCAAAATTGCTTTTATCCTAGTGTTAGGCCAAAAGAGTCGCCGTACTCTGTTTTAAGGTTTTCCGCCGTGGAATCCCTAATTTAACCCTATTTTAATTTTAATTAACATTTTTTTAACATAGAGATCGGAGTTTAAGACTCCATGTAAGCGTGTCCTTAAGATGCGTTTATTCCCCTTGAGACCTTGACCACAGTCAAGAAGTCTCTAACCTCCCTTTTGAGGGGAACTACAGTTACTCTGATTCCATTCCCGTAAGGATATGTAGGCACAAGATGCGATGTCTTGCCGAGTAAACTTAGAATTAACCCCTAGGTCTTTTTTAATTTTCAATCCTTTGTATATACCCTAAAGCAAAATAATTAATGAAATAAATAAAAAAAATAAACAAAAGGTTCCCGTAGAGTACTACGGAAGTTTAGGGTGCTAATACCTTCCCTAAATTTAACCAACCCCCGAACCTTAGATCTCTCCCTTTTAGGTTTTTCCTTTCTTTAACCTTTCCTTCGGATAAATCAAAGACCGGTTGTAAATGAATTAAGATTCAAGTTAATCAATAGCTTGACATCCAAATTTCACCGCAACAGAAAATGGCGACTTCACTGGGGAGTCCTAACTATTGAGGGTTATCCCTATTTTGTTTATTTTTCTTTATATATTTGTTTTATTATATATTTTTCTCACTTGTATGTATATATTGGGGTACCTTACTTGGAGTTACTGTGTTGTGAGATAAGTCCTACACCCGGACTTGAGCGACCTTATGATAGGATGGCTGATATATTCGACGAGGCTTATAGGGAGTGAGTCCCGACTAAGCTAAATCGAGAATCACCGCTCAGTTGAGACACTTTCGAAAATGGTTCGGTTGATCGAGTGTAGTCGTGAAAACTTTTACCGTTATCGATTGGAGTCTGTGATACTGGGAACCGTAGTACCTTTACACCATCTTGGCCTTATCTAGGACGTAGTGTGGGAACTATGTGGGAGTAGTCCTACAATGGTTGCTACGCGATACTACACTCGAACGAGGTTCTCTTGAGAATATTATCGACCCTTGAGTCAGTCGAGAAGTTGATATTATCCAAAAGATGGGCTGATGACTTTGGGCACTTTTTAGAACCCTTGTTCTGCAGGTACAATTAACCTATAGTACACACCACTTTGGGAAGGGTAGACCTTGACTCCATTCATTGTTCTTCTAAAATTAGGACCTTTGTTTTCTTATGTGCGTTTGTGGTTTGCATCCATAAAGCATCATATCATTTCTAGTTTCAAGGAATTCAAAAGTCCTTTGCAAATTCAAGAAGTCCTACATTTTAAAGTCTAACAGTTTTTCCCACTTTCCTAAAAGGGAATGTTTGCAATCGACCGTTGGAATTCTTGAGACCATTGCATGGCATTAGCATCACATTTTTGCATTGCATTTATCCCCCAGTTTCTCCTTCTTGGTCCTATCGTCTTCTAGTGTACCTTTGAGTCGTCAAGCTGATTCCTCGACACAGATATCAGACCAGAAACGGAACAGGAGTCACTTTGATCCTATTCTCATGACTTACACAGAGCTATATCCTAACTTAGTCCGACAAGGACTGATTACTACAAAGGCTTTACCACCTCCTCTTAATCCTCCGGCTGGATTTAGGGCTGATCTCCATTATGCTTCCCATGAGGGTGCCCCAGACCATGACTTGGAGCATTGTTTTGCATTGAAAGCTAGGGTGCGTGAACTGATTAGAGCCGAAATACTTGATTTTACGGATAGTCGTCTGAGCGTCCAGACAGATCCCTTGCCAACACATCAGAATTGAAGCTTTGTCATTGGGCCTTTTTTTCTCGTTGTTTGCATTTTCCTTATTTTGTTTAAGTTGTTTGCTTTCAATTATGTTTGTACTTTCATTAATGAAATAGGCATTGCGACTTTTGATTCAATTCATTTCCGTCCATTTATTTGCATCTTTATGCTTTATTTTTCAAATGTTTACTTCTTGTCCAAAATTTTGATATGCTAAGATCGGAGGGAGGATGACGAAAATGTTATACCCATAACTGCTGTCAGTATGCTTTCAATTAAACCTTGTTGACGATGTAAGGCATTGTTTCAATTCCCAAACACTGGAGAAATAAGGAAGTTAATCCCTCGTCACCCCCTTCGGGCCTAGAAGTTGGAGTTTCTTTCGTTACAAAAAACCCACAATTTTAACCTTGGGATGGGTAGTTCTCAGTTAACTTGGTTGTGTGTTCATACGATACACCTTTCATTAACAAATTTTCCTTCGCACACGTCAAACAAGTGTCGAAGATGTTTTCTAATCAAAAGGTCGATGATGGTTCACCGTAATCATTAAAATCAAAAAGTCACTTTCCTTCATACAAAAAAATAATATAAAAAAATCAAAAGAAGCCCGCTAAGTCAAAACCTATGAAGGAGACTTAGGCAAAACTGGGGCATCCCGCTGACTGTAAACTCTAAAATAAACAGTTTAGGCAAAATTTAGGGATAATACAAAGAGATTTTTAAATCCTTATCTTGAAAATCCTCAATGTCAAAACAATCAAATGTTATAGGGGAGTAGTGGCTGCCTTTTCATAGGTCCATTTGACTTCTGAATCATCATTGCTACGATCAATGAAATCCCTAACTTATGGGAACCTGAATGCATAGTATGAGTTAACTGAGCATAGGACTGAAGATCATCACGTAGATTGGGTGGGTACAAATAAATTTTGAGCCTTTATCTTTTGTTTCATAAACCGTGAACCAGGCCACGTTACAACCCTCAAAAGACCTAACTGAAACAGGGTTATTTTGAAAGTATACTACAACAAGGTTGTGTAACCTGACTCCAAAAGATCCTTCCGAATCATTTATTTTGGCAATACACTTTTATTTTAAACTTTGAGTGTCTTGAACCGTTGTGTTCTGACTAACGACTCATGTATTTTCCATCTTTCAAAAATAATTTTTCAAAAATCGCATGAACTTTGCATTACCATGTTTGTATGAATATTTTTGTTTGCAAACTGGCTTTCCTCTAAGGAATTTTCAAACAATGAGAAACTCGGTCAAGTGATCTTATCAGGGGCAAGTTCCTTTTACATCCTGTCAAAGAATTAGTTCAAGATTTGTTCAAGGCAATATCTTCTCAGATTTGGTTTATCCAGAGAATTGTTCAAGACCCAGACTGGGGCAAGCCCTCCGAGGATACAGCAAAACAGTCGATTCCATGAATTAGACAGCTGAAGCAATTATCAGTTCATTTGACCTGGGGAAGTTTACTTGCATAATCCCTAAGCAGTTATTCATCATTCCTACAGTGACTATCAACTTGATACAGTTTAACAGAATGACAGTGATCTCCGTGTTGAGGAATCAGTCCTCCAGTTTTGTCATCTCACAGAGAGAGTCGAGTCTTGTCGTCGACGTCTGCATTTGCATTTGATCATATGTCATAGCATAATTCCTATACATGTGCACATCTTGGGTGCTTTACTCCCCATTTACATTTTTATCTTGGGTGCTTTACTCCCCATTTACATTTCTATCTTGGGTGCTTTATTCCCCATTTACCTCTCTATCTTGGGTGCTTTATTCCCCATTTACATTTCTATCTTGGGTGCTTTACTCCCCATTTACATGTCTATCTTGGGTGCTTTACTCCCCATTTACCTTCTATCCTTGGGTGTTTTATCCCCCATGTACCTTTATCCCGGGTGTTTTATTCCCCGTTTACCAGATATTCCTGGGTTTACCTAACATCATGGTTTTACCCCCATTTGCTTTTTTTCTCCCTGAGGTCGTGTTTTACTCGCGTCTTACGTTGCGGACAATTTCTAATTTACTTGGCACCTATCAACAATTCTGTGTCGTGTCTACCCGACGTTCTTCCAGATATGACATGTCTTCTTCCCTAGTGCAATTCCTCGGTGGGTCGTCCCCTATGACGTTGTTTCGTCTGTATCCGTGCATTTGTCATTTTCATCATACGCATCATATCAGATTCATATTATATTTAGCATTATAGTTCGTTTTGTTTTGTCCATATCATTGCATAGCACTGCGTCTAAAGGCAAAATTTTCGGTTATCTGTATTTAAATCCCTCCACCATGATTTCTCGAGTCTCCGTTGCTCAAATCACCCGGTGAAGTTATTTAAATAGGGGCAACTATAATACTCCAAATTTTGCCCTAAGATTTGTCGTCGCATTTCATTGCATTTTTCTTGCATTTAATCAATTACTAACAAATTTGTATAGTCGTTTGACTTTTTGCAGGTAAATATCATATGGCATGCATTTTTTTTCTAAAAAGTAAAAATGGTACAATTGGCAAGAGGACATGTGTAAGGAGTTGTGAGTGTGAGAGGTTGAGAGTTCGAATCTCACCTTTGTCACTTTTTGTTTTTTATTATTTTTACTCTAAATTTTTCTATCTTTCATTAAAAAATAACAAAAATAGTTTTTTATTATTATTTAATTATTATTTTCGTATTTTAATTAAATCATTTTTTAAAATATTATTTTTTTTCACCTTTTTCTAAATTATTCATAAAAATATCCAAAAAATCATAAAATAAAAAATATTGAGAAAAATTTTGTTCTTTTTATAATATTTTTGATTTTAGGAATCAATAGGATTATTAGTTTTTATTTTAAGTTTATTTTAATTATTTTAAATTATTTAAATTATATTTTTTCTTAACTAATTATTTAGTTTGGGCTTTAAAATGGGCTTTAGGGACATTATTGACAATTTGGTGTTAACCCTAATTTGTTCCCTATATATACATGTGTTGCCTTGTTGAAAAGGGGGTCAGAAGGTTTTTCTTCAGAAAAGAGGAGAGAGAAAGGGAGAAACAAAGGAGATCCCCAGAGAAGAAAGGCGGTCGTTCCCACAACTCGTCAGAAGGATTGGAGCTCTCCAGTGTTCCCTTATTCAAACCTTTTTTCACATTTACCGAAGCAAACCTCCGCTTCGTAGGTTAAATTACTAAACCTTTTGCCTTTTCATGTTTATGTGCATATTTTGCCATGTTAATGTGTTTAGGTCCGTTAAATTACTAAACCTTTTGCTTTTTCATGTTTATGTGCATATTTTGCCATGTTAATCTCCATGTGTGTTTAGGTCCCTAGATTTTAATATCAAAACCCTTTTTTATCAAAACCTTTTTTTAAAAATCAAAACCCTTTTTTTTATTTATTATTAAAACCTGTTTTTTAGTAAGACCTTTTTTAAAAACTGAAAAGCCTTTTTGTTCCGAAGAAAAAAAAAACCTTTTTGTTTCCAAAAACCTTTTCCCAAAAAAAAACTGAAAAGCCTTTTCCCAAAAAAAACTGAAAAGCCTTTTTTTTTGGGATGAAAAGCTTTTTCGTTCTAAAAAAAAACTGAAAATACTTTTCCCCCCAAAACTTTTTTTTTATAATTTAAACTTAATTATTTTTATAATTTTAACTTAAATATTTTTTATTAAAAAAATTAAAACCTTTTTTTTTATAATTAAAATATTAAAAAATTAAAACCTTTTCGTAAGGAACTCCTGATGTTTGATGTTTGTCGTGTCATTTTATGTACCCTTTTAGTACTTTTCTTTCTTTTGGCATTTCATGTGCATGCCCGAGGTTGAGATGTGCTTGTGGTGGCCACAGCCCCACACTATTTTCCTCCCACACTTCATTCTAAGTGTCATTACATATTTTCATATTCTTCATGTTTTCAGAAATGTTTCTTTGTTTCTTTATACCCTCTGCCTTTATTACTTTTCTTATTTCTGTACCTTAATTATTCCTCCATATAATGATTTGTCATATTTTCACATTTTTTTACAGTTTTATCCTTCCGAAGGATTAGGTCCAGCCTTTTGGCCGCCGAGTCAATAGCCTTACCCCTTTAATGGATCAAACCCTGTTTAGCCTAGGTGTCCCGACGTGGGCAAAATTGCTTTTATCCTAGTGTTAGGCCAAAAGAGTCGCCGTACTCTGTTTTAAGGTTTTCCGCCGTGGAATCCCTAATTTAACCCTATTTTAATTTTAATTAACATTTTTTTAACATAGAGATCGGAGTTTAAGACTCCATGTAAGTGTGTCCTTAAGATGCGTTTATTCCCCTTGAGACCTTGACCACAGTCAAGAAGTCTCTAACCTCCCTTTTGAGGGGAACTACAGTTACTCTGATTCCATTCCCGTAAGGATATGTAGGCACAAGATGCGATGTCTTGCCGATTAAACTTAGAATTAACCCCTAGGTCTTTTTTAATTTTCAATCCTTTGTATATACCCTAAAGCAAAATAATTAATGAAATAAATAAAAAAAAATAAACAAAAGGTTCCCGTAGAGTACTACAGAAGTTTAGGGTGCTAATACCTTCCCTAAATTTAACCAACCCCCGAACCTTAGATCTCTCCCTTTTAGATTTTTCCTTTCTTTAACCTTTCCTTCGGATAAATCAAAGACCGGTTGTAAATGAATTAAGATTCAAGTTAATTAATAGCTTGACATCCAAATTTCACCGCAACACATAGCATAGGCAAGCTATCTTAATCAGGGGATCAAGGGCTATTCTCATCTCCAAAGAGGCATATCCAAGGGTTTCATTCACATTCAAGTCTACTCAGGTCATCAGGGAAGAATTTGAGCCTTGAAGAGCTGATGGGTTGGTCAGTGAATTCTCTCCTATCTTGAGGCTAGTGGGGGATCATCAGAAGGTATATGAGCTATGAGCCAAGAGCATGGAGTGTGTATGGATATCATGGAAAGTCTAGATGATCATTTTAAAGATGAGCCAAGTCATTGGAATGATTACAAGAGCCTCAGTTGAAATCAGTCAACTAGGGTCAACACCAGGTCAACACTAGGTCAAAGAAGTGTTTTGAAGGGCATCAAGGAGCATTTGAAGATTGTGGGATTCATTATTTGCTATATGGATATGGATATGATATTGTGCTAAAGAAAAATCAAGAGGATTCAATGAGAACTGGAGTTACTAAATTAGGGTTTCAGTGTAAAATCCCCTAATTTAGGTCAAACTTCAAAGCAGTGTAACTCAAGATGCAAGCTTCATATGAATTCTTGGTCCACATGAAACTTGTATAGTATCTTCATAGCTTTAATTTGAGTGGTGGAAGTCATCAAGATGATTTGTAGAACTCAAGTTATAGCTCTTGCAAGTTACAGGTCATCTGAGGGCACTGAAATCTGTCTGTGAAAGTTGTTTGTCTTCCAAGCAACTTTTGACCTTTAAGGATATTTCAAATGGATTCTTGGACAACATAAGAGTTGTTCCTTATTGTCTTAGATTTCTAGAATGGTATGGTATGCCTTCATATGATTTGTGGAACTCTACTTATGGTCTTGGCAAGCAAAGGGTATTTTGGTCATCTGGTGATTACAGGTCATTCTTAGCCTATGCCTAAAACTCATGCAAGGAAGCTTCAAATGAAAAACTTCACAACATCAAAGTTGCTCAAAATGTCATTTTAAGTCTAGAAAAGAAGTCATGAAAGTTTTGGAATGCATGGAATGAGACTTGACCAAAGTTGGTGAAAAATGAACTAAAAAAGGCATATAAGTTGAAAAAGTTGAAATGAAAAATTGGTTTGAGAGATCTACAAGTCCAAAATGGGTCATCCAATATACCAAATTGATTCCAAACATCATTTTAGAGACATTGGTTCAGCCACTTTTTTGAGTTAGGGGTTAAATAATGGACTTGCTTTGTATTTTTGTTACTTGCATAATAAGGCAAGTAGGGAAAACTTGGCATAAGTGACTTTTCAAGACAAGGAACTGGGTTTTTTCACACACACCATGTCAATAACTCATGAGAGGAGATTTTGACACCAATATACAAAGGATGCAAGCATGATATGAGATGATTCGAAGTATCATCACATGAGAATTCCATGAACTTTCCACCACATTCCATACTTTCCTAGATCATTCTAAAACCTTCTAGACCTGTCCATCCTCATCTATATATTGAAATGAAGCCATTGATGCAAGGGGTTGGTGAAAAGAGTGTGAAGAGAGAGTGATATACCATTTTCTCCATTTTTGCAAATCAATCTCAAACTCCATCTTCTTCTTCCTTTCCATTGAATTTTTCTCACCAAATCAATTCCTTGGATCCTACTGAACACATACACATAGATCAAAGTGGCCATTGATGAGTGTTTGAAGGTGTAGCTTCCAAATTTCAAGTGAAGCAAGTTGGATCCAATCTCACAATCCAAGCATTGTCCATCCAAGATCTTGCAAACAGAAAGATTCTCAGCCATTGAAGATCAATTGTGACAAGTTTCAAGCAGTGGATTGGAGTGTAGATACCTCTGCCATCACCATTTTTCAGGTTTGCAAAAGCATTCGAATCTCTCTATTTATCCATTATTAGATGAAATGGTTAGGGTAATCATGTTTAGAGACCTTAGGTGAGTGATTCCTGAGAATTAGAGAGAATTCTGTGAGTTTCCATGGCAGGGTGCATTGACTTTGATGATCGAGAATAGGTTATATAATGAGTGTTAATGAGCACATAAGGGCTTGCTGAGATCAGTGTGGCATGATGAACAAGATAGGACAGTTAGATTGGAGAATTGTGAGGTTCCATTGCAGTGCATCATGAGGGAGTCAGATTGTTACGCCTATCGGGTTTTATCCTAGGGTTAGTTTCAATCCAAGTTAATGGCACCATCGTGTTCAGAGAAAGAAATAGGGCAACTTTGCTCTTTATAAGTTTTGATTTCATGGCCTGAGGAAGGAGAACGAGGAGCTTGAAGATCCATGCATGGAAGCTGTAATACTCTGCAAACCCTAGATCATTTTGGGACGAAGGCCATGCACCGTTGGATCCATTCATTTATTTGACATTTTCATCTGATCGTGTGGTTGTTTTTTGAAGTTGAAAATGGAGGGAGCTGACCAGTGTGAAACGCAGCGTTTCACTAAACGTACCAATGGGCCTTGGACTCAGATTCCTATCCCCACCCCCTTCTTGATAAGCCCAATGGAATACACTTAATTTTGTTGCTATTTGAACCGAGGGTTTAATCTTTTTCTGTTATTTTTTAATTCATTTTCTGATGTGCGCCGGGCCTTGCCATATTGATATCTGCACCCCACGTTCATGGCCCAATGCTAAGTAACAACTAGGCGTGTATGCTATTCAGACCCCCTCCCCCTTTTATTTCTATTTTGTGATTTTATTTTCTTTTATATTTTTTCTCATCTTTAAAAAATAATAAAAAATGGAAATTTGATATTTTTAATTCCTTCTTTTTATGGTAGGTCAATAATTCTGTCTAGAAAAATGTTAAATAATAAAATTGGCATTTTATTTTGTTTTAATATTTTTCATGCATTTTTCTTGAAAATAGCATTTTATTGAGTTTAGTTTAGTACTCAAATTTGTTGATTTTTGTTATAATAGCTCCCTTTAGCTTTAGGGTTCATTCTTTTTAGAGTGATTAGTTTAGGACTTCAACTTGTATATAAGATTTAATTCATATTTTTAGGATTAGATTTTAGGTGATTTGATTAGGTGTGATTAGCATGATCAAAATTAGGGTTTTAAATGAGCATAGGTGAAATAGATTAATTCTTTTAGGAATTTTCATTTGATTTTTGGGGGTATGGGACTATAGGGGTTATGGTTATAAGATAGATCCCTTAGAAATTAGTAGGATTCCCCTACTGCTATTGGCATATTGCTTATATTTGGTTGATTGTGTGGTGTGTCCTCTTTAGGGTTATGTTTTGTCTGTGTGTGGGGCATTGGGATTGTTTGGGACTTGGGGGAGAGCTGAAGCCTGTGATGATGAAGCCCATTTGAAGACCAGATAATGAAGACCAACTTCCAGAGTTGAAGAGGATCATCTCTTGCTGGCAGCTGTTGAAGTTTGTAGGATCTAGGAGTTAGGCAGAGCTCTGGAGTAGCAAACTTGATTCTCAAACATGGAAGGTCTTGATTGCCTCCATCCTTCTCTGTGATGCAGAGTCTCTCTGAGACATTCACCCCTTCCTTTGGAAGGCTTGGTGCTACTGTCTAAGGGATAGAACTCTTGAGAGAAACCTTCTTTGTGTTGATGGCAGTCTGTTTGCCACCCTTGGTGGTCAACTAATTGCTTAGCACCCAGTTTATTCTTGTGATTGATTCCTCAGCTTGGAGGTTAGGACTTGAAGAAAAGCCACTGGGAGATTGAAGATAGAAGTTTGATGCTTGCCTGAAGTCTGTGGATAGTTGATGCTTTGCTTGAAGCCTGATGCTGATAAAGACTGCTTTGCTGTTTAGCTTTTGCTGTTTTAATTTTGATGTATTGTGTGAATTTTCCTGGATGGTATTGTTTGCTGTTTAACTTGTTGGGTTGAAAGTGAATCCTGTTCAATTTTGCCTATTGTTTTCTAGGTTCGAGGTTGAGTGGGACTCCCTTGCCTCGCTTGTATTGTTGCATCCATGCATTTTACTGCTTTATTGTATATATCTGATGTTTCTGTTTCCGTCTATTCCCTTAGGAGCTCTGTTTCTCTCTGTGCAAGAGAGGAGCATGATAGACATTAGGTGTTAACCCATGCATGATAACATTAGGGTAGATTTTCATCCCCTTTTTTTTTTACCCTAGGATTTGTAGAGTGTCGTCTCTTCTTCCTTCAAAACAACAGATAAACACTAATAAAGGTTATAACAGAGATTAATTCATTTCTTCCGTCAAAAGATTTGAACAAACATCAACCTTTTTGCAATAAGAAAACCCTTGTTTAAGGTGAGATTTTTCATAAAAGACGCTTGAACAGCTTGTGTCGTGCGTATCCCGAACTACGTTTGCTCTGATCTTCCATGCTGTGTGGAAGTACGTAGGCATAGGATGCGATATCCTAGCGAGCAACCTTCACCCATCCCCCCCGTAGTTAGGCGAACTACGTTGACTCTGATTTCTCGTTCCAGACGGGAATACGTAGGCATAAAGTGCGATGCTTTGCCGAGTCATGTTTTCTTTTCTTTTCAGACCTCATCCTTTAGTTTAGATAGAAATGTAACCTGTACAAACCAAGCAAGCGTGGATCCCATCGAGTACGATGGACGTAAGGGGTGCTAATACCTTCCCCTTGCGTAACCGACTCCCGAACCCAGGTTTTGGTTGCGATGACCATACCTTTTCCCGTTTTTTGCGAGGTTTACTTCGAGCGTTTCCTTTCCCTCCGTTGGGATAAATAATGCACAGTGGCGACTCTTCTGTTAGCCGGCGCCGATTTTCGCAGTAGCGACACCAAGTCCCCTCATCTTGTGGCTCATGTTTTATTTCAGTTTTAATATTTCTTTTATTTGATTTTTATTATTTTAAATGCTTTATTAATTCAAAAAATTACAATAAATTCTATTTTGATTCAAAAATTATTTTAAAAATATCTCCATGATCTTGAGAGAATTTGTGATTTTCTGAAATCAATAAAATGCATTTTCATGCATTTTTCATTTTAATTTGATTTTTCTTATTTTGTTTAATTCTCTTAATTTTGCATATTTGATCATCTGTCTTGTTGAATTTTGTTCTTCCAATTGGTGTTGAATCTGGCTTTGATTTTTTAATATGTTTTAGGGTAGATGTTCATGTTCCCTTATAATTTTTGTTAGAATTTTAGAACAACTTTAGGTTCTGTTTTAGGTGTTGAGATTAGAGCCTTCCCAAACTTGTGGATCACCTTGATACCCTTCAATTTAGAAATTATTTAGGTGACTTAGAAGTTGAATTAGGATTTAATATTTTAACCCTAATTTGTTCAAACATGTATGTTCCCCTGGAAATTGTATTAGAATTTTACAACTTTGTTTTCTATTTTAGTTGTATTTTGCAAGTTGCTTGTACTTGTGGTGTTATATTTTGTGTGCCTTTGCTTGCTTGGTTTTGTTGGTGACTTTAGAGCTGGATTTGCTTGGTTTCCTTCTTGGGAGGTCTTCTGGACATGGTGTAGATGCTGTGGTTTGAAGATTGGAGCTTGGAGTTGAAGCTTTCTTCTCTTTTAGGAGCTTTTTTAGGAGCTTAGGAAATTTGGGTTTTAGGAAGAGCCATTAGGACTAGTTTTGATTCTTTCATCAAACATAGAATGCATTGTGTGCTTCTATTCTATCCAATTATGTAAAGTCCTCCTAGGGAAACTCCATCTCTCCTTTGGAGGGATGTGTGGTATGCCCATAGTTGAGTAGAACTTTGAGGATGCCTTTCCATTTTATTGTTGGTACTTAATGATTTCCTTTGGTTTTCATTCGGTTTTCAACATTGCAACCTTGATCTTAGTGATTAATCCTTTGCTTGGAGTGTGCTTGCTAGAGCTTGAAGATGAAGTTTGATGAAGCTTGAAGATAGAAGCTAGCTTGAAGAAGAAGACTTTTTGCTGTCAACTTTGCTGTCAAAGAGAATTTGCTGTTTAGAGCTGCTGCTGTTGAGTACTGCAGTTGCTATCTGCTGAAGACTGTTGTTGTTGCTTGGGCTGCTTTCTCTGTTTCTTTTCTTTTGTTGTATTGTCTGTTTGCTTGTGTTGATTACCTCTAGGTTTGAGGTGGAGCTTGTCTCCTCTTGCCTGTTGTTTTCTTAGGTTTGAGGTTGAGTCGGACTCCCTTGCCTCGCTTGTACTGTTGCATAGCATGCATTTTACTGTTTACTATTTACTTCTTGCTTTCTTCTGCTGTTTCCCCTAGGATCTCTGATTTCCTCTGTGCAAGAGGGAATTATGACAGACATTAGGTTTTGACCCATGCATGATAACTGTAGGTAGATTCCCTTTCAACCATAGTTTTAGGGTGTCTTTCTTTTCTCATCTCAAAACAATTCAAAAATACAGTAATATGGTTAATTGAAGTCGTATGTTACGAGCCTTAAGCTATTTGGGAAAAGGTTGGTGGGGGGTCTCTCTCCAGTAATCTGGATGTTAGTGTGGTACCCTTTGGGTGACATACAAAGCGTTCACTCCTGGGTCATAGTCTCTAGTGCGACTGAGATTGCAAACATCCTAAAAAACAGTTCTTTCATAAAAGACTCAAACAAACATTCAAACTCTGTTTTTGTCCTCTTGGACCTTTAATCAGGAAAACCCTTTCTTAAGGAGATAAAAAACTGTCAGACAAACTTGTGTCTTCCGTAGCCCGAACTACGTTTTCTCTGATCTTTTATGTCGTATGAAAGTACGTAGGCACGAGATGCGACATCTCGGCGAGCAACCTTTCCCCCTTAACCCGTAGTTAGGCGAACTACGTTGACTCAGATTTCTCGTTCTAGATGGGAATACGTAGGCATAAAGTGCGATACTTTGCCGAGTCATTTTCTTTTCTTTTTAACCCTGACCTTTAGAGTAGATAGATAAACACAGTCTTAGATAGAAAACAAGTGTGGATCCCGTCGAGTACGACAGACGTGAGGGGTGCTAATACCTTCCCCTTGCGTAACCGACTCCCGAATCCAGGATTTGGTTGCGATGACCATTCCTTTCCCTCTTTGCATCAGGTTTACTCTGAGTGTTTCCTTTCCCTCTTGTGGGATAAATAACGAACGGTGGCAACTCTTTTGTCATAGTCGGCGCCGATTTTTGCAGTAGCGACACCTGTGTCTCTTTTTCTTTCTTGCACTTTACTTTCAAGTTACTATCATCATAGCCGGAAAAAGAACCAAGAACCGTAAAAGAATGCAAATAAATCTTCAGAAGCTAATTCACCCCCTCCTCTTAGGCGCATTTACAAGTTACATTTGGTATTAGAGCAGGTTATAGGTAACGTGTTCCTATTCGATCCAGATGGCTTCCGCAAATAACAATCTTGTATTCAAAGATGGTGGCAGTAGCAACAAGCCTCCTTTGTTTTATGGCGAATATTTTGACTTCTGGAAGATCCGCATGAAGGCACATCTAGAAGCACAAGGAAGTGAAATATGGGAGGCTGTTCAAAATGGTTTGTTTGTTCCTACAATGGTGGTCAACGGAGTTGGTTCATCAAAACCACAAGGATCATGGGATGATGATGATAAGAAGAAAGTTCTCTATGAAAAAAAGGCCATAAATATTTTACAAAGTGCACTTGGAATGGATGAATTCTTCCATATCTCAACATGTACAACGGCTAAGCAAATATGGGAGACTCTTGTTGAAACTCATGAAGGAACCGCCAAAGTCAAACGATCCAGATTAAATACATTAAGTCAGAAGTATAAACTATTCAGAATGCAACTAGGAGAATCTATCCTAGACTTGCAAAAAAGATTCGTTCATTTGACAAATCACTTTAATGCACTTGGTAAGACACTAACAAATGATGAACTTAATCTTAAAGTTCTTAGGTCCTTATCAAGAGAATGGCAACCCAAAGTAACGGTGATTTCCGAAAAGAAAAGTATATCAACAATGACATCCGCTACGTTATTCATAAAATTCCAAGAATATGAGGCGAAACTTGGATGATTGGAGAAACATGAAATTCAAGAGAAGAAATCCAAGAGCATTGCCTTGAAAGTTGAATCCAAATAAGTAGAGAAAGAAGACAATCCCGAAGAGGACGAAAATTTTACGCTTGTAAAAAGACTAGGTAAATATTTTGGTGCAAAATATAATATTAGAAACTCAAGTTATACAAGAAGAAAGAAGTTCTCAAAGAATAATGAAAAAGAAATATCAACATCCAATGGAGACATTACATGCTATGAATGTGGAAAGCAAGGCCACATCAAACTGAAATGTCCTAAACTTGCAAAGATTCATGACCACAAAGAAAAGAAGGATTACAAAAAGAAGGCCTACGTTGCTTGGGATGACAATGAAATAAGTTCTTCATCGGAATCCGATAGTGATCAAAGCGCAAATCTAGCATTGATGGCATCACATCATTCTGACGATGAAGACAATAAGGTTAGTAGTGATATCTCTATTTTTGATAATGATGCTCAAGGAGCAATTGATGAACTTTTAAGTGAACGCAAAATTCTATATAAAACCATTTCATCTCAAAAGAAACAAATAAAAACTTTAGAAGAAATCTTGAGAAAATGGAAAATAATTTTAAAGATGAAAAGGAAAAATTAATTAAGAATTTTGCATGCACTAAATGTGAGTCACTCTCTTTTCAAATAGTCCAATTAAAAAGGGTCCTTGAAAGATATAAAAAAGGACAAATTGGATTGGAAAGTGTTATTAGTAATCAAAGATACTCAAATGACAAAAGTGGTCTTGGTTACTCAAAATTTTCTAAACAAATTTCTAACAAGACCATCTTTGTTAAAGCTAAAGAACAAATTCCTATGGAGAAAGGTGACAATCGTAAAAGGGTTCATCAATATGTCAAGAAGAAAAGAAACAATAAGAAGAAATCTTATCCCCCTAAATATAAAAGCAACTTTCAGCCTACATGTTTCTATTGTGGTATAAAAGGACATACTCCAAATGCATGTTATATTAGAAATTTTAGTGTTGCTCAAGGCCATTATGTATGGGTAAAGAAAGGAACAAACTTTAAAGGACCCAAGGCAATTTGGGTACCTAATAAAACTTAAATCTTTTTTGTAGGTATGCTTGAAGACCTCTTCAAATGAATGGTGTCTTGATAGTGGATGTTCGAGGCACATGACGGGTGACCTAAGCAAATTTTCACATATAACGCTTAAGGCCAAAGGATTTGTTACCTATGGTGACAACAACAAAGGAAGAATCCTTGGCGTATGCATCGTTGGTTCACTGCCTTCAACAACCATAAAGGATGTCCTATATGTGGAAGGTCTAAAGCATATTTTACTTAGCATTAGCCAATTGTATGACCGAGGTTTCAAAATCAACTTCACTAAAAATGAATGCTTGATTGAAAACGAAGTTACTCATGAAGTTATGCTAAAAGGTAAAAGATTTAATAATATTTTCTTAATTTCCTTAGATAACTTGTCTTTGAATGTTAGGTGTCTCTTGGCAAGTAACAAAGAATCATGGTCATGGCATAAGAGGTTTTCTCAGATCCATATGGTGCACTTGAATAAATTGATCAAACATGACTTGGTTATTGGATTGCCGAAGATCAAATTCATCAAAGATAGGTTATGTGACGCTTGTCAAAAAGGAAAGAAAACTAAATCAACATTCACATCCAAGAATGTGGTGTCCACAACTAGGCCACTACAATTGTTTCACATGGATCTCTTTGGTCCATCAAGAACAAAAAGCTTCGGAGGTAATGTTTATGCATTAGTAATTGTAGATGATTTTTCTAGATACACTTAGACTTTCTTCTTAATGCAGAAAAGTGAAGCATTCAAAGCATTCAAGAAGTACGTGAAACAAATACAAAATGAGAAATCTCTTACAATTGCCTCCATTAGAAGCGACCACGGTGGAGAATTCCAAAATGCCTCATTTGAAGAATTTTGTGAAGAACATGGAATTTTCCACAACTTCTCCGCACCAAGAACTCTACAATAAAAGCGGTGTCGTAGAAAGAAAGAATAGATCATTGGTGGAACTTGCAAGGACTATGCTATGCGATTCAAGTCTTCCAAAATATTTTTGGGCAGATGTAGTAAGCACAACATGTTTTGTAAGTAACCGTGTCAATATGAGGCCTATTCTAAAGAAAACTCATTATGAACTTTTCAAAGGGAGAAAACCAAATATTGCATTCTTTCATATTTTTGGTTGTAAGTGTTTTGTCCTAAACAACGACAAAGACAACCTTGGTAAGTTTGACGAAAAATCAGATGAAGTTATATTTCTTGGTTATTCCCTTACTAGTAAACCTTTTAGAATTTACAATAAAAGAACTTTAACTATTGAAGAATCTATGCATGTCAAATTTGATGAATCTAACCCCTCCAAGGAGGATATTGTGGTTTGTGATAATGATGATGAGTTTGTAGAAATTCCCGAAGAAGATACTTCTAAAGATATCATTAAAGAACAAGATAGACCGGTTCAACAAGATTCCAATGTCAACGATTGGAGACATAAGTCAAGATAGACCGGTTCAACAAAATAATTCATAGAGATCATCCTATCGACAAAGTGATCGGAGACATAAGTCAAGGTGTTGCTACAAGATTAAATCTCAAAGACGCATGCTTGAATATGGCGTTCGTATCTCAATTAGAACCTTCAAAAGTTGATGAAGCTCTTGAAGATGATCAATGGATTATTGCTATGCAAGTAGAGTTAAACCAATTCGAGAGAAATCAAGTTTGGGAACTTGTTTCTAGACCAAAAGATAAACATATTATTAGAACAAGATGGGTGTTTAAGAACAAACTTGATGAGAATGGAATAATTGTTCGAAACAAAGCAAGATTGGTGGCTCAAGAGTACAATAAAGAGGAAGGAATTGACTTTGAAGAAACATTCGCTCCGGTTGCAAGGTTAGAAGCTATTCGTTTATTACTTGCTTATGCTTGTTCAATGAACTTTCAACTTTTCCAAATGGACGTCAGAAGCGCCTTCTTGAACGGATACATCAATGAAGAAGTCTATGTCAAACAACCCCCGGGTTTTGAAGACTTCAAGCATCCTTCACATGTATACAAATTGAAGAAATCTCTCTATGGTCTAAAGCAAGCACCAAGGGCATGGTATGATCGTCTGAGTAATTTCTTATGCGAAAAAGGTTTTGAAAAGGGCAAGGTAGACAAGACTTTATTCATTAAAAAATAAAGGATAATACCTTACTAGTTCAAGTCTATGTGGACGACATCATATTCGGTTCAACAAACAAGGAACTATGTGAAGAATTTGCGTCAATGATGCAAGGCGAGTTTGAAATGTCTATGATGGGAAAAATGAATTACTTCCTTGGATTGCAAATCAAGCAACTAAAAGATGGAATTTTTATCAACCAATCAAAGTATTGCAAAGAGTTGTTAAAGAGATTTGATATGGATGAATGTAAAGCTATGTCAACACCAAAGGGATTTGGAACTTATGTCGATCAAGACAAATCGGGAAAATCAGTTGATATTTGTTGCACCCCAAAATTTGACCAACATTTATTTACCAAGTTTGTGTTCATTTTATTCATCATCTGCATCTCATTGATATGTGGGCAGTAGATCAGGAGGTATGATCACCCAACAAGAGTTATATGAGACTATGAAGCTAGCCAAGAAGGTTGTTCAAAGTGATCAAAGGTTGGTACCTTTGTCATAGGACTCAAGAGATCCTCAGAGAGATTGGTTGAAACCAAGGTTGTGTGCCTCATAACTTGAGAGTGGTGGGAGCTCCTCAGATGATTCTGAGACTATGAGGATGGACTTGAAGCTTTGAGAAAGCTTTTGAGATGTCTTGAAATCCATCATGAAGCCTAGAGAGGTCATTGTACAAGAATTCAGAAGATTCAGCCATGAGTGGTGGAATTAGGGTTTGACTGGGTCAACCCTAGGTCAACTGATGATTTGGAGAGGGTTGAGACCTAATCCAAGATCCATGTGATCATGGAATGATGCATTGAGATGCTATAAGGATTATTCCTAGACAAACTCATCATGATTGAGGAGTTTGAGAAGTTTTAAGCTAGGGTTTCTAAGGATTGACAGTGTAAAATCCCCTAGTTTGATCCCTATCTTCAAGGCAGTTTAGATCAGGATTTGATTGTCATCTCATCTTCCCCATAACATGAATGTTGTAGATCTTGTTCTTAGCTTTAATTTGAGTACTAGAAGTCCTTAATAGGATTTGTAGAGCTCAAGTTATGACTTTGACAAATTACAGGTCATCTGAGGTATGTGAATCTGGGTCCTTGAAAGTCACCCAACTTGCATCCAACTTTTGCCCTAGTAGGATGATTCCTATAAACTCTTGGTCAACATGAATGTTGTATATCATCTTCTTAGCTTTCTAGATAGTACTAGAAGTCCTTGATAGGATTTGTAGAACTCAACTTATGGCTTTGGCAAGGCAAGGGCATTTTGGTCATTTGAAGGTTATAGGTCATTCCAAGCATAAGGCCATATCTCCTATCTCCATGCTTCAAATGGAATAATCTTCAACATCAAACTTGATTAGAATGATGTTTTAAGGCTAGTAGGGAAGTCATAAGATGTTGAAAAGGCTTGTATCAAAAAGTGATAAAAATGGCCTAAAATGGAGGCATAAGTTAAATAAGTTGAAATTGAAAATTGGAAATCACAAGTTATACATCCAAACCATGTCATACAATAGGTCATTTTGACTCCAAATGACATTCTAAGAACAATGGTTCAGCCACAATTTTGATTTGAGGCTTAGATCATAGGGCTGCTTTGGAAATGGCTTACTTGCATCTTAAGGTACCAAAGCAAAACTCAAGAAAACTCAATAAACAAGTTGGTTATGCATTGTAACACATCATAAATCTCATATGGGGAGAATTTCAAGTCATAACCAAAGGTTACAAGAGGCTTGGCATGAGATAGCACATAAGGAGAATTGAAATCAAAATGTCATGACATGAGAAGTTCAAATACTCATTGGATGGTCCTAGATGGTTCTAGATGATTCTAAACCACTCTATATAACACGTATGACTTGCTCAGATGCAAGGTTGGTGAGAATTGATGCAGAAAAAAGAGAGTGAGATCAAGAATCTTCCATTGCAAGTCAAGTTTCATTTCTTCATTCTTCTTCATTTCCATTCCTTTTTTCTACACAAACACATTCCATAGATCATAGTGAAGCTGTGCAGATTAATTTGAGAGAAAATCCATGATGAATTGAAGAGTTAGTGATTGAACTTTCAAGGTAGCAAGTCAGAATCGAATTCTGAGATTGAGGCTTCCTCCATCAAATTTGTTGCAAACAGTAGCAAGATTGGCATCTAAGGAAACTTTCTGAAGAGTTTCAAGGTCTGAATTGGAGGATTTCATCATTTGTTCATCAAGATTAACCAGGTTTGCAAATTCTTCATTACACCGTGTTTTATGCATAATTAGGTTAGTTTGTTAGTGTAGAAAGGTTAGAGACACATAGGTGATGGATTTTGGAGAGTTAGAGAGCAATTGGTGAAGATTGGATAGTGGACACCATTTCTGTTTGACCTTGTATCTTGCTGAATATTGAGAGATAAGCTTAGTTTAATAGCAAGAAATGTTCAGGGAAGCATGAGGATGAGATTAGGACCTTTAATTTTGAGAATTGTTAAGATTGGTTCTTGATCAATTATTGGAAGTTGCTATCGGGTTCTAGGTTTGAGAGGGTTTCAATAAATTCTGATGCCATGGCTAGATTCCTAATGAAATTTGGAGCAATCTAGGGTTTTTAATTGCTGCATTTGGTGAGGTATTGATGGAGTTCGTGTGTGAGGAGGATGAAGCTTATGGTTCTGCATTTCCATGGAGGTTCCAAGAACCCTAGCTGGAGGTTGAAGACGGGTTCAGGGCCGTTGGATGGTGAGCTGACCATTGACTGAGAAACGATCCATTGGCCACGATTCAATTTCATTTTGAGAGGGAACTCAAAACAAGCAAAATGCACCGTTTCATTAAACGGTGGCTTCCTGGGCTTAGTGACCCAATGACTAATCCCACCCCCAATCAAGGCCCACTTGGATTTTGAACTGAAAATCATTTCTATTTGCACCGTTTATTTTTCATTTTCTTTATGATTTATTAATTGATTTTCTGATGATGATTGGGCCATGCGCGTATTGTTATTTGCGCCCCTGTTTCAGGCCCATATGAAATTAGAACTGCACACGCTTGCTATCTGCACCACACCCTTCCATATTTTTATTTTATTTTCTCCATTTTATTTCAAACTTGGAAAAATCATATCAATTTGAAAGTTAAAGATTTTTTAATGGGAATTTTTGCTCCCATTTCATATTAATGTCTAGAAAATTATCAAATAGAGATATTTTCATTTCATGCATTTTTAATATTTTTTGTGTATTTTCTACTTTTATTGCATTTTATTTCTTTTATGTTGATCCATGAATTTGTAGAATTTTTTTTAGGTAGTTCCCTTAACATTTTTAGGCCATTCCTTTTAGGATAGTTAGATACAAACTTTAGCTTCCCCCTGGATTGATTCCATAATTTTGTGATGAATTTTAGGATAGTTTTGATTAGATGACATTAGGTTGTATAAAATTAGGTTAATCCTTAACATAGGTCCATAATAACATTAGAATTTTGGGTTTCTAGGTCAAGATAGCTATAGGGGCATATAGGGGTATTAAGGGTAGGTATGTAGGATCCCTTAGAAATTATATTAGATTTTAATATAGTAATATACTATTTTTAGAGGATTTTTGTAGTTGATAATTGTTTGTGTTGCCCTTGTGGGTTTGTATTTTTGTTTACTTTGCTTTGTGGGCTTGGAGAGCTTGGTCTTGTTCTAAGGAGCATTGAGGAGCATAATAGGAGCATTGAGGAGCATGGAGGAGCTTGAGAGCTGGATCTTTTTGTTTTGTTGATTGTTTTAGGGCTAGGGATTAGGAAGAGTGTAGACCTAGTTAACTTCTTTCTTAAACATGGATGGTATCTTTCACCTCCATTCCTCCCTATGATTCAAAGTCCTTCCATGGTATACAACTCTCTCCTTTGGAGGGATAAGTGATTGTACCTAGGAAGTATAACTTTTGAGGGAACCATTCCTTTGATGTTGAACCCTTATAGGTCACCTTTGGTGGTCAATAAGCAGTTCAATATCCCCCAAGCTTATCCAGTAAGTGATTTCCTCTGGTTTGATTATCTTGAGAGATGCTGAGCTTGAGGTTGAAGATGAAGACTTCAATGAAGAGTATGGAAGAGGATGAATCCTTGAGCATTGCCATTCCAGCTGAAGCTTAAAGAGCAACGAGAGCAAGTTGATACTTGAAGACCCCTGAAGATGAAGTAAAGACTGAAGGAGGAAGTTTACACTTCTAAGTGATTGAGATTGATCCTGAAGAGCTGAAGCTTGAAGAGCAAAGGAAGTTGATACTTGCTTTGATACCTGGGGATCCTAAAGGAGCCAAGTTGATACTTATGATTGATAGTGAAGCCTGAAGGTGGAGCTGATCAAGAAGCTGAAGCTCAGAGAAGATAAGTTGAAACTTATGTTGAAAGGTTGAAACCTGGAAAAGCAAATTGATATTTGTCAAGAGTGATGGAAGTCTGAAGACTGAGTTGCTGTTGGAAGAGCTGAAGCTTGGAGTTGAGAGAGGAGTTGCTTTCTTTTTCTTTTGCTGTATTGATGTGTTTTGTTTGACTTGCTTGATGCATTAGAATAAGTTCATATCTAGAATAGGTAGAATCTAGGAGCATGATTGCACTAGAGGTTGAGTTGCTCCCTCTGCTTGTATTGTTACTGTGTGGCTTTGCTTGCGGGTATTCGGTAGAGCCCAGCTCCCTTGCCCATGTGGTTTGTTTGTCTGATGGCATTTTATTTTATCTCATTTCTTCTGTATGATTGCAGTTTACTGTTCTTGCTTGATAGCATGATGTTTTATATTTCAATATGATTACTGTTATCCATTCTGGCTTGAGGTTGAGATGAGCTTGTGGAGGCTGAAGCCCCACACACATTTCCTCCCTCACTTGCATTGCATGCATTTTACTGTTAAGCTGATGCTTTGTCTGTTTTGGTGTATCATTGACATGATCCCTTAGGACTCTCATTTCCTTTGATAAGGAATTGATGATAGAACTTTAGGTTGAAACCTATGCATGACAACTTCTAGGAGTTCCCTGTTCAAACCTCAACCATAGGATGAATCCTTGGCATGACAACAGTAGGACTTGATAGTCTCCCTCCTAGTTGGGCCTGTTCTCTTCTAATCTCAAACCAGTTTAAGATACAGTAATCATGAATGATTTCTCTCGTACGTTACGAGCCTTAAGCTATCTGAGAAAGGATTGTGGGAGAGTTTCTTTTCCACGGTCTGGATGTTTAGTATGGTACCCTTTGGGTGACATGCGACGCATTCACTCTTAGGTCATAGTCTCTAGTGCGATTGAAATCGCAAACACAATAAAAAACACTTCTTTCGTAAAAGACAGGAAATAAACTGTAGTTTCCCGAACTACGTGAGCTCTAATCTCTCATACCTGTTGAGAGTATGTTGGCACAATACTGATGTATTGGCGAGATACCTCCCCCATAACCCGTCGTAGGCCGAACTACGTTGACTCTGATTTCTCGTTCTCTGATGAGAATACGTAGGCACAAAGTGCGACGCTTTGCCGAGTCATTTTTCTTTTCTTTTTAAGCCAGCCTTGATAGGTAGATAGATGAAACCAACCCGTCCAAGTAAACACAACAAGCGAGGATCCCGTCGAGTACGACAGACGTGAGGGGTGCTAATACCTTCCCCTTACGTAACCGACTCCCGAATCCAGACAATGGTTGCGACGACCTTGTCTTACCCTTTTTTCGTTAGGTTTTTCCGATCGTTTCCTTTCCCGCTCTGAGGGATAAATAACGAAAGGTGGCGACTCTTCTGTTGTGCCGGCACCTTATTTTCGCGCAAGCGACAATATTACAAAGTATTGAGGTATGATTGGTTCTTTATTATATTTGACGGAAAGTTGTCCTGACATAATGTTTAGTGTTTGTTTATGTGCTCACTTTCAAGCAAATCTAAAGGAGTCACATCACACGACAATCAAAAGATCATGAAATATCTCAAGGGAACGATGAACATTGACTTATGGTATCCGAAAGGTAATGTTTGTACTTTAATTGGTTATTATGACGCGGATTATGCAGGTTGTAAAACTAATCGAAAAAGCATGAGTGGAACATGTCACATCCTTGGAAATGCATTAGTTTCATGGTCATGTAAGAAACAAGCATGTGTTTCTCTTAGTACGGCTGAAGCAGAATACATAGCAGCGGGAAGCTGTGTGCACAACATCTCTGGCTAAAGCAACAATTAAGCGGCTACGGAATTGATCTTGGATGCATTCCTCTCCGGTGTGACAACACAAGTGCGATTAACATCACAAAAAATCCGGTCATGCACTCAAGAACCAAACACATCGACATTCGGCATCATTTTCTCTGTGATCACGTGCTTAAAGGAGATGTCGAAGTCACTTTTGTAGATACACATAACCAACTTACCGACATATTCACAAAGCCACTCGCGAAAGAACCATTCTTCAAGATTCGGCGAGAACTCGGAATTCTTGATGAAGGTGACATATAAACTCTTCATAAGTTAATATGTATAGAGTCTATGTATACCAAGCTTTTCCACTTACTGTTTTTGACTTTTTTCTGCATTTTCGAAGGTGTTAACTGATTAACCCCCAGGGTTAACCGATTAACCCTGTTGGTTTTTATTTTCAGATTTAATTTTTTAATGCGTTAATCGATTAATCCCCATGATTAACCGATTAACACTGTTCGTATTTTTAAAAACAGAAACGAAAATTAGTCAAAATCTGTTTTAATGTGTTTTTAAGTATCTTGTTGGTGCATGTGCTTTTTAATTATATCACCCACTTTCCTTGGAACCATGTTCTTCTTTTTGACTTCAAGTTAAGACTCATTCCAACTTCTACCCACTCACATCAACTCTCACTTATTTCCCACTAAACCATCTCTCCATATAAACCTCTTCTATTTTGTACCATCTCCATCACAACATAAACCCTAAATCTAGAGAAACACATCCAAACCTCAGAATCTCAAACCCTCATCGATGGCTCCAACCAAAAAGGGAAAGGGAAAGCTACTAGAAAGCAGCTCCACGGTTGATGAAGATTTCACTCCAATGGAATCAACCAAAAAGAGGAGAATGGATTTCAAAGTTAGGGTTCGACAACTATTTCTGGTAAAGTATGTTAACCTTAAAGTTTTTCCAACTTCCTCTTTCGATTTCCCAACACTGTTAAAATATCAAAGAATATATACCTTTGTTTTTTATAATGGTCGATGCTATCCGGATTTGGTGAAATCCTTCATGAACAAATTATCTATCAACTTGAATGAAGTTGGACAGCACATGTTGGTTACTACAGTTTGCGATTGTGAGTTAAACGAAGACCTATCAAACATTGCTGCAACACTCAAGATTCCATACACGGGATTTTTCCTATGTAAAGGTGTCAACCACGTAGAAGGACCTTGGGTTGATTATGATAAAATGGAGTATTACTATAGTATCTGCAGATTTCCCAGACCGGCTGTAATTGTTGGACAACACACTGCTCGCACCTTGTGCTATGTCAAAAATCTATCGGTAAATAACTGTATGCTACACTACATCATCTGCTATGTGCTGCTCCCGAAAGATTCAAATCATGCCCAGATCAATAACCTTGAGATGCAAGTGATGTTTGCTATCAAAAACAAAATCAGAGTTAATTGGATATTAACTATGATGTATCACCTACAACAGCAACTCACTCTTTCTACTCGACTTCTATATGGGCGACTCATCTCTAGAATCCTAGAATTAACAGATTTGGATTTAAACAGAGAACCTTCCATTACCTTGAAACCAACCGCAAATGAGATCAATGAAATAACTATCATCAAGAATACCGGCATCGTGAAAGACAATGATGGAACATACAAATATGCAGACGGTTCTTCTTCCTCCAACCATCCTTATCCCATTCCGGAAGGCGGAATCACAAATGAATTTATCTACATTACAATGATGAACCAACACAGAGAAACCACTCAGGCGATAAACTCCCTCCGAAGACTTGTGATAAATTCTCAAACTCCCAATGTCGGCAACGACGAAGATGAAGACGTAAGTGAAGAAGAAGAAGATGCAAGTGAGGAGATGTCGGAGGATGATAATTAAAAGCACCTATTTTTTTTTCTTATTCTTGTTGTAGAATTTATTTAAGTTCATGTTTTATGTTTCGTACTCTGTGCACATGTTTTGTGTTTCGTATCGTAAAAACAAAGTTTTGTTTGTGATGTTTGAAAATGTGATTGTGTTTATTCTATGTGTGTTTGTTTACTTTCATTACCGTTGCTCCTCTTCCTTTTTGCTAATGACAAATGGGAGAAGGATTGGTCTCTAACATTTCCTTGTGCAGAAAAGTTTTACCTCTCTTATATTTAGGGAGAGCCTAAACTTAGGGGGAGAAATATAGAGAAACCAAGTATCAATGTAAACTTTCAAGAATCGGTTGTCATCATCAAAAAGGGGGAGATTGTAGAAGCAAACTTCAAGACCTTTAATCTTTTGATGAGGACAACAAGAACAAGCTTTCTACGCAAGATACACTATGCAAAAAGTAAGAGAATCAAGTAATCAAACAAGGACATCAAAGATCAAGATAGTACTCTCGCATATGTCTACTATGGATCAAAGCTTCTATTACAAGCTTCAAGTAATGATGATGTTCAAATAAAAGGTATAAAAAATATTACTTGGAAATATCTATACAAGTGTTCATAAAATCACTTTTCACTTCACATATACCACAAACTCTTTTAAAATTATTGTAAGTTTCTCACTCTTATTAAAATTAATTATTTTCTGAAAAACCTTCAGTGTTAATCGATTAACACATGGTTAACCAATTAACATGTGTAAATTTTGAATATTTTTAAACGTTGAAAGGTGTTAACTGATTAACCCATTTGATTAACCGATTAACACTGAACCAGCAAGCAAAAATAGCAACTTTTCATGAAAATATGCATTGGCTTCCATTTTATTTTCTGACTGTTTTTTGCTGCACAAAATCACACCCTTTTGACAAGGTTTTTGATCATTATAATGTTATCAAGTCCAAAATTCCAATAAACCTTCAAGAAACAAAATCATTCAAATTACTCATTCTTCTTCATCCTTCCAATTTTCATTTTAAGTGTTCAAACAACATTTTTGAAAGAAGTATTTGAATAAAATTTCACACTATCACAGCTTCTTTTCACAAGAACACTTGTGTATTTGTTTTGAGTAATTTTTGTTTCAAGAAGAAGATCGATCGTGGAGATTGATAACAATATTCTATCAAAGATTTTAAACTTATCTCAAAGATCATTTGTGTATTACCTTGTTATCCAGGATTGTTGGAAATAAGTGAAGTGTTTGCATAGGATTGTTCTTCATTCACTTGGATTACCTATAGATTACATAGTAGGCATCACCATTGGTGTGATTAGGCTGTGCAATAATTCTAAACTATAGTGAAATCCCTTTCGTGTTGAAATGGGAGTGGAGTACTCTCGGAGTGTAAGGGGAACCACTATAAATTTCCTGTGTATCTTTTTCTTTCCTGCATTTTACGTTCAAGTCACTATCATCATAATTGGAAAAAGAACCAAGAACCTTAAAAGATTACAAATAAATTTTCAGAACCTAATCACCCCCCTCTTAGGCACATTTACAAGTTACATTCCGTTCTATTGCAAACAGGCATCGACCCTAACTGCTGGAATTGAAACTTAACGTTACTCATAAGAAACACTTAACCAACCAGTGGTCTAGTTTTTTCGAACTATGTTTGCTATGATTCTCATACCAAACAAGGATACATAGGCACAAGATGGATATGTCTTGGCGAATAACCTTCCCCCCATCACCCGTAGTTTTTCGAACTACGTTGACTCTAACTTTCCGATTGCACGAGGGAATACGTAGGCATAGGGCGACGATGTCCTATCGAGTCTCCATTTTCTTTTCCCTCCCCCGTTTAAAAGTAGCTTTTAGATAACTCACCCCTTTTGATAGACAACAAGCATGGATCATGTTGAGTACAACGGACACGAGGGTTTTCCCGAATCCAAGATTTGGTTGCGATGACCTTGTATTTTCCCTTTCTTTTAGGTTTTCTTCGATCATTTCCTTTCCCCCTCTTTGGGATAAATAACATTCAGTGGTGACTCTTCTGTTTGTTTCCGCCGGTCCTTTTCGAAGTTGCAACAACTAGCGCTTGTTTGTGTTGTTTCTTTAGGGTGTTTATTGTCATTCCATACGAGGTTTTCTTTAGAGACATCATATCTTGTGCATTTAGGGCAATTGAAGGGGTGTTGAGATAGAAAGCTAAAGACTCTGAAGACCGTTCATTGGGAAGTTAGATGAGACCTCCTTGATTGGCCATGATGCCATGAGGGTTTTGAGTTACAAAGAGAAAAAAGAATTGAAAAAGGAAACCAGTTAGATAAAGCATGATAAGAATTAAGTTGTCCACTTGGCTAAAGTGAAGACAGAAACATTAACCAAGAAGGAGAAGGAGTTGTCTGAGGAGATCAGGATGATAGAGCAAGTTGGTCAAGATCTGAAGAGTACTAGTAGTCTCTTGAAGCGTAGAAAGAAGGATTTAGACAGAGCTTATATGGAGATATCCAAATTCAATGATCAGTGGAATACTACACTTACAATCAACAAGAACAGGGAAGACGAGCTTCACAATTAGATTGATAAAATGAAGGCACAACTCAGGGTCAAAGAAAGAGAAGTTTTGGTAGAGTCATCTCGCAGATACATAAGTGAGCAGAAACTCCAAGAGACCTTATCAGCTTTGAAGAGCTCAAGATTCGGGCAGAGTTGAAGAAGCCTAGGCTTGAAGATGTCTTTGGAGATGATGCTTGCGAAGAGTATAGTCAGTGTTTGAGAGATGTCATATGCAGAAGAGACGTCCTCATCCAGGAATTGATTGCAAGACCAGACCATCTGGACATGAAGAAGATGCTCAAGGAAGCCCAGACTTGGTGCAAAGATCATAGTGGTTAGGGATGGTTATCTTCAGTTGATGAATTGCAAAGAGCCCAGACTTTATATTCAGATATCTTTCTTTCTGTGAATTGTATGTACTGACTTATTATCCTCATTTTATTTATGAGCAGGGCTTTTGATTTTCTGTCTATATCTATTGTCCATTTATTTGTGAAACCGGAATCAAGGGGGAGATCTCCCTGAAGTATATAAACATGTTTGCATCTTTCATTAGCATACTCATTTGCATGGCATGTGTTCTGATTTTATTCTTATCTCTGCTTGGCTTTCTCTCATCAGCAGGATTGCAGAATTTGGTTTTCACAGGTATTCAACTTGGGGAAATCAACAGAGAGTCATGGATCATGTACAAGCTAAGCTTCAAGAAGTCAAGACTTGTATGACACAATTCATAGAACTAATGCAAAATGTAGCTCAAGGACAGGAGCAGCTGAGAACTCTGGTCCAACCTCTAATTGCACCTGTTGATAAAAAAGGTGTTCTACATGGTGGAATTGGTCTGGTCCCTCCACCTAGGAGTAATGCTGGTCCCCCAAGGTGATAATGGGCCTGTTGTTGTTGTACCTCCGGGCGGAGGCGTTGCTGGTGGTGTTCAGGGAAATGGTGTTAGTGGAGGTGATGTATGTGCCTTGCATGGTAATACTGGTCCTCAATGGGAAAATGACCTTCAAGAGGGCGTCTTTTCTATACGTGATATAGACGTCGGTCTTCCATCAGAAGCTGAGAAAAGGTTCAAGTTGATTGAAGGGGAAATGAAAGTTTATGAGAATCAAAACTCATTATACTTTGACATGTTAGATCTGGGTTTGGTTCCAGACGTAAGGATCCCTCCAAAGTTTAAAGTGCCAGATTTTAACAAATACAAGGGGATAACCTGTCCTAGAACTCATATTCGTGCATACTATAGGAAAATGTCTGCGTATTCTGATGATGAGAAACTCCTAATGCACTTCTTTCAGGATAGTTTGGTAGTACCGTCATTGGAGTGGTACATGAGACTGGAGAGAACTCGTGTTAAAAGCTGGAGAGATCTTGCGGAAGCACTCGTCCGTCATTACCAATACAATAGTGAGTTGGCACCAAACAGGGTGCAGTTACAGAATTCGTCTCAGAGAAATAATGAAAGTTTTAAAGAGTATGCCTAGAGATGGCGTAAGTTGGTTGCGAGGGTTCAAACTCCAATGATGGAAAGGGAACTGATTGATATGTTTATGGCTACGTTGCCTGGAACATACTATGAGAAGTTGGTTGGTTGGATGTCAGGGAGTTTTTCATAATTAGTCATGGTCGGTGAAAGAGTTGAGAATGGTATTAAGACTGGAAAAATTCAAAGCGGAAGTGGGTCTTCGTTTGGTGGAGTAAAGAAGCCGTACACAGGAAACCCGAAGAAGCGAGAAGGGGATTTTAATTCTATCTCCTCTTATAGAGGTAAAGAAGGATAACAACCATAATATAATCAGCAAGTTGCTATTGTGGCCATCCCGGCTGCACCACAACAACAAGCTAATGCTCCCCCTCGTTACTAAGATAGAACGAGAATGGCAAATAGACAATTTAAAACCCCACCCATGCCATCTTCTCAGTTATTGCAGCATTTGCTTCAAATACAGTTGATTCAGAAGAGGACTCTAGCGCCTCATACCGGAACTCCTCCTCCTAGATATGATGTGAATGCTAGATGTGAATTCCATTTTGGTGCTCCTGGTTACAATATTGATAATTGTAAAGCTTTTAAGCATAAAGTCCAGGATCTTCTTGATTCCAAGGCTATCAATTTTACCAATGAGGGCCTCAATGTTAATCAGAATCCCATACGGAACCATGGAGTAGCCAGAACAAATGCTATTATTGATGGGGAGAGGTTGAATCTAGTGACTGATGTTGATGAATTGAAGACTCCTTTGAGTTTTGTTAAAGACAAATTATTGAAAAGGAGTGTGTTCCCAGGTTGTTTTGTTGATTGTTAAGAATGTGAATTGAGACCCGAAGGTTGTGGTCTTTTGAAAAATGGTATTTAGAAAATGATCAATGATGCTTATTTGCAGTTTGACAGAGTTGGTGTGGAAAATATGGAAAATGTTGATGATAAGGCTAGTGATGATGGAAACGATATCGCCACGATTTCGATCCCTTACAGGACTATTAATATTTTAGCTCCAGCAAGGCCAACACCTATAATCATCACTACGCCAGGACCAGTTCCGTACAAAAGTACCAAGGCCACCCCATGTAATTATGGGGCTGAGGTCTTCTACAATGGACACAAGTAAGAATTGATTGGTTCTTCGAATGTGGGTTCTACTGTTGATAATATAGTTGGTACAGGAGGGATTACCCGTAATGGAAGAATCTTTTCTCCGCTTGAAGTTAATGTTGACAATACTGATAAAGGTAAAGGGAAGGCAGTCCTTGAAGATGATGTGCAGCAAGAAGCTGGTGGTGATAGTTATTTTTCTAAAGATGCTGAAGAGTTCATGAGATTAATCTGCAAGAGTGACTATAAAATTATGGACTACTTGAATCAAACTCCTTTAAAAATTTCCATCTTATCTCTGTTGTTATGTTCTGATGTACATCGCAATGCTCTGTTGAGAATTTTGAATTCAACCTATGTACCCTAAGAAATCTCAGTTAATCAGTTGGAAGGAGTGGTGGCTGATCGCGACTTTCTATGTTTAACCGAACTAACTGCAAGTGCACAGTCTATCGCGTAGTAATAAAAGATATTGATCCCACAGGGACTCTTAATCAAGCTAGTGTTCTCGGGTATTACTATGTTTATCTAGGTTGGTATGGTTTTAGGGGAATAAAAGCAAAAGAAATGCGTAATTTAAAGGGGAACTAAAAACGTTACTTAAGGTATAAATGCGTGAATCGGTATGCAATATGTTGGTTCTTCAAGGATTCGACAAGTTACCGGTGTATTAGGTGTTTTCAAAAATAGTTTAAGAAGAAAATGACGGTTTAAAGACTTTCGTCTCACGAAGGTTGTTGACGCTAGTCGCAACTCTAAGGCGGAACGTATGTTGTCGCTATTCCGTTCGGGGTTAAAATTACTTTTTGAAAACCATTAAGTTCTAATCCCTTTTAAAGCGTTGTCGCTGTTTTTAAAACGAATGCTTAGTTTTTACTATCGGGTCTTAGCCGCAGCTGTCGCTTGTTGGTTTATACCTTTATGAATTTTCCACTGTCGTGGCAAAACTACTTTTAAATAAGTTCTCGCTGTCGCGACGAACATTTATTTAGAAAATCAATTTAAAAACTACAGCCAGAACTAAGTTTGAAAAGGAAAGAATACACCAGTTATTTTCGAATCCCATCTGACTACCTATTACATACCGATTACTTTAATTTAGCCAGACATGGAATATAAACTAATAACACATAAATAATGGCAGAAATTACGAGCATGCATCATAATGGAAAATAAAATTCAATTAACAATTATAATAAAAACCTGTAAATAATTCGATTGGCCTTTGAGAAATCCTCCACAATGTCGGTAGGATTTTAGTCTTGGTACCAATAGCTCGTACAGAATAGAATTGAAAAGTACAAAAGGAATTGGAAGGAAAAGAAAAAGGAAGCAATAAAGAAATCTAAAACTTAAATTCGCTCTAAAAATAATCTGGCAGCACTTCGTGGTCTTGAATGCGGCTCCCCTTTTCTGGTCTCAGCCTCCTCCTTTTATAGATGGAATTTCCAACGGTTAGTTGCTTCAGGAAGTGGGATTGATGTCAGAAAAAGTAGGAGTTAGTGGTCCACTCCTTTTGGTCTTTGAGGGTACTTACAACACGTGACTGCTATCTGCATATTTTGTCTGCATGACGGTCGTCATGGAATGTGACGGTCGTAATACGCATGACGGTCGTAATGGTCATGTGACGACCGTCATATCAGCAAAATCTGTATCTGTTGTTTTTCATCTGATTTTCATCTGGTTTTCATCTGTAATTGCTTGTTTTCTTCATCTTGCACCATTTGAACATGAACTTTGAATACCTGCAAAATACTAGACAAATAACATGGAAAAACCCAAAATCGGAGTGAAACCAGTCATAGATTAGTTAAAATGTATGTCATTATATATATAGATTTCGAGTTATCAGTGGCACATGTTATTGCTGGAAATAATTTGGGCTTCACTGATCTAGACATGACTCCTGCTAAGAGGAATCACAACCATACTTTGCATATATCTATGAAGTGTAAAGGATCTTTATTGTCTCATGTTCTGGTGGACATAGGATCTTCACTCAACGTGTTGCCGAAGAAGGCATTAATGAAGTTGGATACTCAGGGTTTAATCTGCACACCAAGTGATCTTGTGGTACGAACGTTTGATGGTTCCAAAAGATCGGTGTTTAGGGAGATAACAATGCTAATTCAGGTGGGGCCTGAAACTTTTGATGAGACGTTCTATATAATGGACATTCAACCGACTTATAGCTGCCTGCTAGGCTGAACTTGGATACATGTTGCAGGGGCAGTAACGTCGACTCTTCATCAAAAGATGAAGTGTATGATGGAAGGGAAGGTAGTCACTATTTGTGGGGAGGAGGATATAATGGTTAGTCATCTATCAATATTCAAGTATGTGGAAGTAGATGGGGAAATTCATGAAACTCTCTGTCAAGCCTTTGAAGTTGTGCAAATCCAAGCAAAGCCTCCTGTTGAGGTTAAAGAGCCAGAAGTTTCAATGTCCTCAGTGTCTTCGTTCAAGGAAGCGCGTGCAATTGTTGAATCCGACAACTCTCAGAGGTGGGGCCAGGTTTTGAATGTTCCTATCAAGCAAGAAAAATTTGGTCTAGGGTATAAGCTCTCCAGCTCATCACATGACCCTTCGAAGTATCGAGAACCTGTCAGATTTATTAGCAGTGGAGTTATTTTTGACAGAATTCATGATATTGAAGATGACGAAGGGGTAAGTGATTGCGACATGGATGCTTGGATTCTTCCTTGTGTTCCCGGCTAGAGTTTATACAATTGGACTTCCGAGGATGTCATTCAGATCACCTATGAAGAGTAATTCTCATTGTTTTTTATTATGTTCAGTCCTACGTTCTACCCAAGATGTAGTGAACCATTTGTAGGGCCTCTTTATTTATTTGCATTATCATCATAAATAAAGCACGTTTTTTCGTATTCAAATATTTTGGTCCCTATTTTCCCTTTTTGTTTTTACATTTATTAACAGAAATATGGTAATGTGTTTGTGTTGTTTGTTGTATTTCATAATAAACATAAAATATCAATCATGCAGGTCGTTTATCTCAGATACCATCTATTCCGATTCAGCTATGGCTCAGTATGACTTTGATAATCCCATTTATCAAGCTGAAGAAGAGACTGATGAAGATTGTGAACAATCTGAGAGCTAGCCAGACTTCTAAATCAAGAGGAAAGGGTCATATTACCTCATCAGGAGGATAATGAAGTCCTCAATTTGGGTGCCGAGGATGATAAGAACGAGGTCAGTATTGGGGCTACTTTGGAAGACAATATCAAGAGAAAATTGGTTGAGATGCTCCATGAGTATATGGATATCTTAGCTTGGTCTTATCAAGACATGCACGGGCTGGATACAGACATTGTGGTACACCGGTTGCCTCTCAAAGAAGAATTTCCACCAGTAAAACAGAAGTTGAGAAGGACGAGGCCTAACATGGTGTTGCACCCCAAAATTTGACCAACAACTTCTTTACCTAGCTTGTGTTTCATTTCATTCACATTAGCATTACCATCTGCATCTCTTTGATATGTATGCAGGAGATCAAGAGGTATGATTACCAACCAAGAGCACCACAAGAGTTTAAAGCTAGCCAAGAAGGCTATTCAAGTGTTCAAGGGTTGATATCCTTGTCAGAGAAGTGAAGAGATCCTCAGAGAGATTGGTTGAAACCAAAGTTGTGTGCCTCCTAACTTGAGAGTTGTGGGAGCTCCTCAGATGATTCTGAAGCTATGAGGATGGACTTGAAGCTTTGAGAGAGCTTATGAGATGTCTTGAAAGCCATCATGAAGCCTAGATAGGTCATTGTGCAAGTTTAAGAAGCCTCAGCCATGAGTGGTGTAATTAGGGTTTGACTGAGTCAACCCTAGATCAACTGATGATTTAGAGAGGGTTGAGACCTAATCCAAGAGCCATGTGATCATGGCTTGATGTATTGAGATGCTATAAGGATGACTCCAAGGTCAACTCATCATGATTGAAGAGTTTGAGAAGTCTCAAGCTAGGGTTTCTAAGGCTTGACAGTGTAAAATCCCCTAGTTTGACCCCTATCTTCAAGGCAGTTTAGCTCAAGATGTGATTGTCATCTCATCTTACCCCCAACATGAATGTTGTAGAGCTTGCTCTTAGCTTTAATTTGAGTACTAGAAGTCCTTGATATGATTTTTAGAGCTCAAGTTATAGCTTTGACAAGTTACAGGTCATCTGAGGTATGTGAATCTGGGGCCTTGAAAGTCACCCAACTTGCATTCAACCTTTGCCCAAGAAGGATGATTCCTATGAACTTTTGGTCAACATGAATGTTGTTCCTCATCTTCTTAGATTTATATAGAGTACTAGAAGTCCTTGATAGGATATGTAGAACTCAAGTTATGGCTTTGACAAGTCAAGGGCATTTTGGTCATTTGGAGATTACAGGTCATTTCAAGCATAAGGCCATAACTCCTATTTCCAAGCTTCAAATGAAAAAATATTCAACATAAAACTTGCTTAAAATGATGTTTTAAGGCTATTAGGGAGTTCATGAGAAGTTGAAAAGGCTTGTAGCAAAAAATGATAAAAATGACCTAAAATGGAGGCATAAGTTAAATAAGTCCAAGTTGGAAATTGAAATTTCCAAGTTACACATCCAAACCATGGCATATAATAGGTCATTTTGACTCTAAAAAGCATTTTAGAAAAAATGGTTCAGCCACAAGTTTTATTTGAGGTCTAGATCATGGGGTTGCTTTGGAAGAGGGTTACTTGCATATTAAGATACAAATGCAAAACACAAGGAAAGGCAATGTACAAGCTAGCTAAGTATCTTAACACATCATACATATCATTTAGGGAGATTTTCAGGTCAGATACAAGGGCTGCAAGAGACATAGCATGAGATGATACATGAGATGGATGGAAATCAAAAACTCATGGCATGAGAATCCCAATTTCTCATTGGATGATTCCAGAAGGTTCTAGATGAGTCTGAACCATCCTATATAGTGTTTAGAACTTGCTCAGATGCAAGGTTGGTGAGAGATTAGAGAGGAGAGTGAGATAGCCATTTCAATTGCTTCCATTGCAAGTTGAAATCAAATTCCACATTCCACACAATTTCCATTGCTTCTTTCTATCCAAACACTTTCCATTGATCAGACTGAGTGAATCCATACTAAATTGAAGGCAAGATCATGAAGAATTGAAGAGTTGGCATTTGGATTTTGGAGGTTGCAAGTCACCATCGGGTTTGGAGATTCAGGCTTTCTTGATCAAATCTTTTGCAAACAGAAGCTTTATCATCAATCAAGGAAGGTTTCTGAAGAGTTTGAGAGGCTGAAGTGGAGCTTTGCCCTATCTGATAATGAAGATTTGACAGGTTTGTAACTTTTCTTCTACACCATAATTTAAGCATGATTAGGTAGAATTGTTAGGTTAGAATGGTTAGAGACAAGTAGGAGATGGATTCTGGGAAGTTTGAGATCAATTGGTGAAGTTTGAGTTGGTGACACCATTTTTGTTTTGATCAAGAACACGATGTATGATGAGATATAATATGAGTTTGACATCAAGATTTAACCAGTGTGAGGTGGTGATCATTCTGAGGTAATTAATTTCAAGAATTGTTAGAATTGAAGTTTTAGAATATCTTTGATCTTGGATCGGGTTTAGAGATTGGGGATGATTCAATTGATTTTAAGGCCATGGTTGTGATCAGCATGGAATTTAGAATGGATTAGGGTTTTGAACCATGAATTTTGGTTGAGATTTGAGGTGATATGATGGTGGTGAGGCTTGAGCTTAAAGCTCTGTTTCCATGGCTTTCTCATTTGAACCCTAGCTGGAGGAAGAAGATGACGTGTTGGCCGTTTGATCATGCGTGGACTCATTGACTGAGTGGAAATCCAAAGGCTGAGATTCAATTTCGTTTGAAGAGGGAAGTTCTGAAGAGCTTATACGCTGCGTTTCATTTAACTGAGGTTTTGGGCTTAAGTGATGAGATTGATATCCCCACCCCCCTTTCATGGCCCATTGAGATAATGAACTGATTTTTGTTACTTAATGCACCGTGGATTTTTCTTTTTCTTTATATTTTGTTAATTGATTTTCTGATAATAATTGGGCCTGGCGCGCATTGATATCCCCACCCCCGTTTTAAGCCCATCTGCATTTTGAACTGAGTATAATTGTTATCTGCACCAATGTTTTATCATTTTAATTTCTTTTTCTCCATTTTATTTTAATCTTTGAAAAATCATATTAAATAGAAAAATGTTGATTTTTGCATGGGGATTTTTTCTCCCATTTCATGTTAATGTCTAGAAAATTATAAAATCAAAATATTTGCATTTCATGCATTTTTAATATTTTTTGTGTATTTTCTCTCTTAATAGCATTTTATTTCCTTTTATGTTGATGCATAGATTTGTAGAATTTTGTTTAGCTAGTTCCCTTTGAATTTTTAGGCCATTCTTTTTAGGATAATTAGATTAGGACTTTATCTCCCCTATGGATTTATTCCATTTGATTAGTTTTGCTTAGATGACTTTAGGTTGTATAGAATTAGGTCAATCCTTAACATAGGTCCACAATAACACTAGAATTTTGGGTTTCTAGGTCAAGTTAGATATTGGGACATATAGGGTATTAAGGGTAGGTATATAGGATCCCTTAGAAATTATATTAGGTTTTAATATAGTAGTATACTATTTTTAATTGATTTTTGTAGTTGAGGGTTGTTTGTGTTGCCCTTGTGGGCTTGTATTTTGTTTGCTTTGCTTTGTTGGCTTGGTGGGCTTGGTCTTGCTTTGAGGAGCATGGAGGAGCATAGTAGAAGACTTGAGAGTTGAAGAAGGAGCTTAAGAGCTTGAGCCTTGTTTGTTTTGTTGTTGTTTTAGGGTTAGGAATTAAGAAGAGCTTAGACCTAGTTAATTTCTTTCTTAAACATGGATGGTATCCTTCACCTCCATTTCTCCCCATGATTCAAGGTCCTTCCATGGTATTCACCTCCCTACTTTGGAGGGATAAGTGATTATACCTAGGAAGTAGAACCTTTGAGGGAACCATTCCTTTGATGTTAAACCCTTAGAGGTCACCTTTGGTGGTCAATAAGCAGTTTAATACCCTAGCTTATCCAGTTAAGTGATTTCTTCTGGTTTGGGCATCTTGAGAGATGTTGAGTTTGAGTTTGAAGATGAAGACTTCATTGAAGAGTGTGGAAGAGGATGATTCCCTGAGCATTGCCATGTCAGCTGAGGCTTGAAGAAAAAGAGCAAGTTGATACTTGAAGACCCAATGAAGATCCAGTAAAGACTGAATGAAGAGCTGAGGCTTAAAGATTGAAGGATGAAGTTGACACTTCTAAGTGATTGAAGATCACTCAGAGAAGCTGAAGCTTGTAGTAAGAGAAGACCAAGTTGAGACTGGTGAAGCAAAGAGAGCTGAAGCTTGAAGACTAAGTTGATACTTATGAAGAGGATTCAATTGAGATTGACTGAATAGCTGAAGCTTGAAGAATCAGAGGATAAGTTGATACTTACTTTGAAGATGGGAGATCCTGAAGAAATCAAGTTGATACTTGTGGTTAAGAATGAAGCCTGAAGGTGGAACTGATTAAGGAGCTGAAGCTTGGAGAAAGAGAATAAGTTGGAACTTATGTTTGAAAGGTTGAAACTTGGAGAAGCAAATTGATATTAGTCAAGAGTGATGGAGGTCTGAAGACTGTGTTGCTGTATGAGGAGCTGAGGCTTGGGGTTGAGAGAGGGGTTGATCTGCTTTCTTGTCTGTTTCCTTTTCTGTATTGATGTGCCTTGTTTGATTTGCTTGATGCATTAGAATAAGTTCATATCTAGACTAGATTTAATCTAAGAGCATGATTGCACTAGAGGTTGAGTTGCTCCCTCTGCTTGTATTGTTACTGCGTGGCTTTTCTTGCGGGTATTCGGTAGAGCCCAGCTCCCTTGCCCATGTGGTTTATTTTGCTTGATAGCATGATTTTATTTCCTCTATATGATTGCAGTTTACTGTTTTTGCTTGATAGCATGTTTTATTTCTTCAGTATGATACTGTTATTCATTCTGGCTTGAGGTTGAGATGAGCTTATGGAGGCGGATGCCCCACACATATTTCCTCCCTCACTTGCATTGCATGCATTTTACAGTCGTTTGCTGTTTACTGCTTAAGCTGATGCTTTATCTGTGTCTGTGTATCATTGACATGATCCCTTAGGACTCTCATTTCCTTTGATAAGGAAGTGATGATAGAACTTTAGGTTGAAACCTATGCATGACAACTTCTAGGAGTTCCCTGTTTCAAACCTCAACCATAGGATGAATCCTTGGCATGACAACAGTAGGACTTGATAGTCTCCCCGTAGTTGAGCCTGTTCTCTTCTCATCTCAAAACAACTTAAGATACAGTAATCATGAATGATTTCTTTCGTACGTTACGAGCCTTAAGCTATCTGAGAAAGGATTGTGGGAGAGTTTCTTTTCCACAGTCTGGATGTTTAGTATGGTACCCTTTGGGTGACATGCGACGCATTCACTCTCAGGTCATAGTCTCTAGTGCGATTGAAATTGCAAACACTATAAAAAACACTTATTTCGTAAAAGACAGAAAACAGACTTCAAACCTTTTTGCCCCGTGGGCCTGTAATTCAAGGAAAGCTTTTTTGAAGAAAAGAGTATCGTTAAACTTCAGCGCCAACGCAAACAGGCTTTGTCCCTAACTGTTGGAACTGCTGTTTAACCCTACTCGATAAAACAGATGAATCTGAATCCCCATAATCCGTAGTATCCCGAACTACGTAAGCTCTGATCTCTCATATCTGTTGAGAGTATGTAGGCACAATACTGATGTATTGGCGAGCCACCTTCCCCGTAACCCGTCGTAGGTCGAACTACGTTGACTCTGATTTCTCATTCTCTGATGAGAATACGTAGGCATAAAGCGCGACGCTTTGCCGAGTCATTTTCTTTTTTGTTTAAGCCAGCCTTGATAGGTAGATAGATAAACCAACTCCTCCAGTAAACACAACAAGCGTGGATCCCGTCGAGTACAACGGACGTGAGGGGTGCTAATACCTTCCCCTTGCGTAACCGACTCCTGAACCCAGACAACAGTTGCGACGACCTTGTCTTACCCTTTTTCGTTAGGTTTTTCCGATCGTTCCCTTTCCCGCTCCGAGGGATAAATAACGAAAGGTGGCGACTCTTCTGTTTTGCCGGCACCTTATTTTCGTGGAAGCGACAGCTGGCGAATCTGCTGGGGATCGAACCCAGAATCTCCGGTTCCCCGGTTCCCTATGCGAGTCAATCCTAGCGCTTGTATGATTACTTGTTAGGCTGTGTTTATTTATCGCATTTTATTTCCCGCACTTTATTTTCAGTATGATATGATTATCTTTGCTGTTGTGGGAGGGGCATTATGATGAGTGAGAAGCCAGACCTAGGCTTGAGTGAACATAGCATTAGTTGTGGAAATTAGTGGGCGCATGCTTGCTTTGCAGGCACTAGTGTCTCATGAAATCCACGTTCAGACGAGGTTCTCCCGGTTGGCTTCTCTTTCAACCCTTTGGGTTGAGACGGTTGCTGGTTTGGAGGATTGTCAACTCTGGGGACCGATCATTTGTGATTCAGCCGAGTGAGGCCGCTTCATGAGCTGGTGATGCCACACCTTCTGGGTATCGTATCACCCCTCTTGAATGTCTGTGACGCTAATGAACGCATAGGATGCCGAACTTGAGCCAGTCTAGGTCCATACCTGTGAGCAGGGTTGGGTTTATTGCAGGAAACTTTGACCCTCAGACTACCTGGTTTTCTTGATAGTGGATCAGTTTTGTTGGGGTATGAGGTTCTCATTTGTAGATAGATGGTTGTTCTTGATAGAGCAGGTTTTGATCAGAGGATCCTATCATCAGATGTGTATTTGTTCTTGACATAGCAGGTTTTTGATTGGGATCAGAGGATCTTATCATCAGATGTGTATTTGTTCTTGACAGAGCAGGTTTATGACTGGGGTCTGAGGATCTCATTATCAGATGTTTGTTCTTGATAGAGCAGAATTTCCTTATCAGATGTTTGTTCTTGATAGAGCAGAGTTCTGGTTATCAGTTGTTTGTTCTTGACAGAGCAGATTTTTGGTCCTATACCAGAGGTCCTTATTATCAGATGTTTGTTCTTGACAGAGCAGTTTTTGTGGTCCTGTATCAGAGGTCCTTATTACCAGACGTTTGTTCTTGACAGAGCAGAATTATGATCCTATGTATATGGCCCTATCAGATGGTTGTTCTTGACAGAGCAGATTTGTGGTTCGATACCAGGGTTTTCTTATTATCAGATACAGTGGTTGTTCTTGACAGAGCAGCGTTATGGTTTTGTTGATACAGAATCTCCACAGCACAGTTGCCTTGATCTCCTACTGCATGATTGCATTTTGCATTGCTTTGCATATTCATTTGCATTTCATTAACGTGTGTCTGTGTTGCAGGTACCGTTTTCCCCGATCCAGGATTTCTTGCCTCCTATTGTATTGTTATGGGTTCTCTGAGGAAGACCGTGGCTTACAAGTTCCCTGCCCCTGATGTGGTTCGGATGACCGGTTTGATAGCTTTAGCAGATGATTCTGTGAGGGATGAGTTCAGAAAATCTTACGGCAAGTTGCTCAGTTTGGTTCGCAAACCTTCTGCGTTCGAGTTGAATGGGTTACACGCTCTGCTGCAGTTCTACGACCCTCCATTGAGATGTTTCACTTCCCAGGATTTTGTTCTCGCACCCACACTGGAAGAATATGCTGATTTGCTAGGGGTGCCTATCAAGAGGCAGATGCCTTTTGTTAATATGGATGCTGAGTCTGATCTGGCTGGTCTAGCTCCGTCACTTCATCTGGATGCCTCCGAGTTGGTATTCACTAGTTGGAACAAGGTTCCTGGTTTCTCCTTACAGTTTCTAGTGGGAAAGGCTCAGCAGTGCGCCAAAGACGGATGTTGGGTCGCGTTCAACGCCATTCTCGCTTTGTGCATATATGGCATCATTCTGTTCCCCAATATGCCCGATTTTGTAGACTTCGACGCATTTCATATCTTCGCATCAGGGAATCCAGTCCCTACCTTGACAGGAGATGTCTACCATTCTATCCACTACAAAAACGAGAACATGAGGGGAAAGAATATCTCGTGCTGTGTACCCTTGCTTTATAAATGGCTTGATAGTCATCTGCCCAAGAGGGGTCCTTTTGTTTCATCTGCAGCCACAGCTAAGTGGTCCGAGTGTCTGATGAGTTTATCTGCAGAGGATATAGACTGGTTTGACAGAGATAGGCTGGGTACCGAGATTATCTTCAGCTGCAGCGGGTTTCCAAACGTGCCTTTGATAGGCAGGAAGGGCTGTATAAACTACAATCCATCATTGTTGGTCCGACAGTTCGCGTATGCTTTGAGAGCTCCGCCGAAGGATGAAGAGGTACAGGAATCTCTGTACCTCACTGGTCTTCTAGAGGGGGATCTGTTATCCAAGCTTCAGCGCGCTTGGAATGGTATCAGTAAGCGAGGAAAACCATTGCTGGGGAGAAGCAACAATCAAGCCTACCCTCCGTATGTGACTTGGATCAGAGCCATAGCAGATGCTATAGGGATGTCGTTTCTTCCTGCCAAGCCAGAAAGCCCTCCAGTGATTGAAGAGCCTACTACTGTGCCCATTCAGCAGCATAATCAGGTGTTAGCTGAGCGAGATGAATTAAAGCGGGCGAATGAGGAACTGGAGAAAGAATTGGCTCAGCTCCAAAGTGAGAGGAACGAAGTCGTTCATTCTTTCAAAAGGCAGAAAGAGCTAGTGAACCAGCTAGGTACAGACCTGACTAAGCAGATAGCCGAGCGTGAGCGCATGGGTCAAGACTTCAAAGTTGTCAACGACGTACTGGCTACGAAGAAGCAGCACTTGGACGAAGCGTATCGGAGGATATCCAAGTTCAACCAGCACTGGAAGGCTTCCCTGGCCACCAGGAAAGAGCGGCAGGATAAGCTGATGCTACAGATCTCCAAGCTGGAAGCCCAGGTGAAGGATAGTGAGAAGAGGTTTGATGAAGAAACTGCTCGCAGATACGCCGCCGAAGGCCAGCTCAACAGGGCTCTCGCTAACCTGAAGGAGCGCAAACTGACGTTTAAGTCCAAGAAGCGGAAGTTAGAAGATTTCTTCGGCGAAGGAGCATGGGAAGGTTCGGTCGAAGGTCTTCAGTACACCATTGTGCAAAGGGAGTTACTCCTCGAGGGGTTACTCACGCTGCCTGATCATCCAGAAACGAAGGAGTTGTTAGAAGAGTATCGCGCCCGTGGCCGTACTTGACTATTTGTATTTCTTTTGTTTTGACCATTGTTGTATGATGACCATCACCAGGCTTGTTGGCTGAGGTCACGCTGTTGATTCATCTTGTACTCGCTGATGTTGTGTACTGCCTTGATGGGCTTTCTTTATATATGAGATTGTTATTTCCATGATTGGATTCAGACTTCTTCTTTTTATCAGCACTGGCACTCAGGCACTAGGATCGGGGGAAATCCCCCTAACACACAGACACACGTTTGCATTTGCATGAAGCATTTGCATAACGAGCATTTTGTTGTTTTTCCTAACCCTTTTGTGTTGACAGGTTATTTCAGGTTGTTTCAGGTTGTTTCCGGTGGTTCCAGGATTGATCAGAGACCTATTCACCGCTATCCGACTAGAGCTAATCAGACCAGGATCATGGAGCAAGTGCAAACTGATGTTCAGGAACTCCGCGAAAGGATGGATCGCTTCATGGAGCTCATGCAAGCGGTCGCCAATGGCCAGGATCAGCTCAGAACTTTGGTTCAGCCTCTGATTTTGAGGGTTGATAGCAATGGCATACTTCACGGTGGGACTGTGCCTACTCCTCCACCAGTTGAAACTCCAAAGAATGATGTTCCCGTGACCGGGGGAAACGGCAGTGCTAATGGCAATGTGATGGCCAACATCGGACTCAATACGACGGGCGTCGGTAATGGAAGTCTGGGAGCTAATGTCAATGTCGGGCTGGGCAACGACAATGCAGGTGTCGGGAATCTGTTTGGGCCCCAGCCATGGCTAGAGGATCGTCAGGACGATGTGTTCTCTTAGAGAGGTGCTGAAGGGGAGCTGAATGCTGAGGCGCGGCTTAGATTCAAGGCACTTGAAGATAAGATGAGAGATATCAAGAATCAGAATACTCTGGGCGTTGATATGTCCAAGCTGGGACTAATTGCTGATTTCAAGGTACCTCCCAAGTTCAAGGTACCTGACTTTGAAAAATATAAGGGCACCACTTGCCCTCGTGTCCACCTGAGATCGTACTACAGAAAAATGTCTGCTCATTCCGAGGACGAGAAGTTGCTGATGCACTTCTTTCAAGACAGTCTTTCTGGGCCATCCCTCGAATGGTATATGAGTCTGGAGCCTACTAGTGTACGCACATGGAAGGATCTTGCTGAAGCATTTGTGCACCACTACCAATACAATAGTGACTTGGCCCCGAACCGAGTCCAGCTGCAGAATCTGTCGCAGAGGAACAATGAAGGGTTTAAGGAGTACGCCCAGCGGTGGCGTGAGTTGGCAGCTCGGGTTCAGCCGCCGATGGTTGAACGTGAGCTCGTGCAGATGTTTGTAGCCACCCTCCCAGGGGTTTACTATGAGAAGTTGGTCAGCGGAATGTCCGGGACGTTCTCAAATCTCATTATCACGGGTGAGCACGTTGAAAATGGGATCAAGATCGGGAAAATTCAAGGTGAGTCATCCTCAGCAGCGGGAGGCGGAAAGAAACCTTATGCTGGCAAAAGACGGGAAGGAGAAGCGAGCGCTGTGACCAACGCTCGAAGAAAGGGTAAAGGTCCTCACCAGCAGGTGGCCAGTATAACTATCCCGGCAGTTCCACAGCAGCAGCAGCAGCAACCGAATCAACAGGGATACAGAAAGTATCAGAATCGGACACCTTTGGTGAACCGTCACCTCGAGACGCCACCCATGTCGTACGCGCAACTATTGCAGACTTTGCTTCAGCTCCAGTTGATCCAGAAGAGAACGCTGGCTCCCTTGACAGGGGCACCTCCGCCAGGGTACGACGCGAATGCCACTTGTGAGTTCCACTCAGGGGCACCAGGCCACACAGTAGAGAACTGCAAAGCCTTCAAGCATAAGTTGCAGGACATGGTGGATGCCAAGATCATCAACTTCTCCGATAATGTGCCAAATGTCACGAAGAATCCTATGCCGAATCATAGGGGGGGCGGAGTGAACGCCATTATCGAAGACGAGAGTTCGGATTTGTTGACTGACGTCAGAGATCTGAAGATGCCGCTTAGCTTCGTTAAAGCTAAGTTGATGAAAAGAGGGTTCTTTCCAGGTTGCGGAGAGCTATGTATGGACTGTGCCACACGTTCTGATGGATGTGAGCAGTTAGTAGAGGGAACTCAAAGTCTGATGACTGAAGGGATTCTGCAGTTTAGCCGAAGGGCTGAAAGGGGATCAGGAGAGGTAGTGCTGAAGCAAGTCGATGAGGTCGCCACCATCACCATCCCTCGTCGGACGATCACCATTTCTGCGCCCAGACCGCCCACAATTACCATCACCAAAGCTGGGCCAATACCCTTCGAGAGCACTAATGTTGTCCCGTGGCATTATGGGGATGAAGTCTACTGCAACAGACAGAATTTGGAGCTAGAACCGTTTGGGTCGACTGTGGAGAACCTTGCGGGAATCAGTGGTATTACTCGCAGCGGAAGAGTGTTTGCACCACCAGAGGTCGTGGCGGATAAGGCAGTCAGAGCTGATGCGACTGATAAAGGTAAAGGTAAAGTCGTTGAAGAGGTCCCATGTGGGGCAGAAAAAGACTTGCTTGTTAAAGATGCCGAGGAGTTTATGCGGTTGATTAAAAAGAGTGACTACAAGATTTTAGACCATCTCCATCAGACGCCCTCGAAGATTTCCATCTTGAACTTGTTGCTGTGTTATGAAGCACACCGCAACGCGCTGCTGAAGGTGTTGAACGCCGCCTATGTACCGCAGGAAATATCGGTAAATCAGCTAGAAGAGTTCGTAGCCCACGTAAATGCTGGAAACGGGCTAGGTTTCACTGACCTAGAGCTGACGCCGAAGGGGAGGAATCACAATAGCGCCCTGCACATCTCGATAGAGTGTAAGGGCACGATTATGTCGCACGTATTGGTGGACACGGGTTCGTCACTTAATGTTCTTCCGAAGAAGGCATTAATGAAGTTGGATACTCGTGGAGTGATTTGCACACCCAGTGATCTGGTGGTGAAAGCATTCGATGGAACTAAACGACATGTTTTCGGGGAGGTGACCCTGCCAATCCAAGTAGGTCCGGAAACGTTCGACGCGGTCTTTTATATTATGGACATCATGCCTGCCTACAGTTGTCTCTTGGGCCGGCCATGGATCCATGCTGCTGGTGCCGTGACCTCCACGTTGCACCAGAAACTCAAGTATGCTGTCGGAGGTAGCATCGTAACTGTGTGCGGCGAGGAAGACATAATGGTGAGCCATTTGTCGTCCTTTAATTATGTGGAGATGGATGGCGAAATCCATGAGACTCTATGCCAAGCGTTCGAAGCTGTCAGGGTGAAAGACGTAGCTCCTGTAGTCACCGAAAAGCCAGAGATGACTCTCTCCTCATTCAAGGAAGCTCGGGCCGTTGTCCAAGCCGGATCTACCCCAGGCTGGGGGCGAATTTTGGAGATACCTAACAAGCAAGATAAGTTTGGGTTGGATATTCTCCTGGAGCTGAAGCTTCTTCTTCTAGCAGTGCGTCTCGAGGTAAAGGGCCGATCCAGTTTACCAGTGGCAGAATGATTTTCGAAAGCATCAACGCGGTGTCTGAAGACAGCGGAGATAGCGACTGTGACCTCGACTCTTGGATCCAGCCAAGCAAGCCAGGTGAGGGCCTTACCAACTGGTCCGTCAAGGATATCATCCAGATGACAAGCGAAGAGTAATGATTTACTTTTTCCAATCATTGTACAACCCTATGTCCTACCCGGGGCATAGTGGTTTTATTGCCAGGGCCTTGTTGGATTATGTACATGCATTTTGTTAATAAATTAAAGGAGTTTTCTTCGTATTCAAATATTGTGATCTCTGTTATTCCTGTTTTATATTTGTTTTGAAAAACAATAAAATGGCAATGGGGTTTATGCTAACCTGCACATCCTTGTTTTAAACTTAACCCTTGTTATTGCAGGATCCACATAACAAATGACATTGACTCTGGACCTTCTACGGCTCACTTCGACTTCGATTGCCCGATCTATCAAGCCGAAGAAGAGATTGATGAAGACGAAGACCTTCCTGAAGAGTTGGCCCGCTTGTTGAAACAAGAGGAAAAAGTTATTCTGCCTCATGAAGAGGAGATCGAGATTGTGAATCTGGGTTCTGAAGAGCTCGTCAGAAACGTCAGGATAGGGGCTGCATTGCAGAGTGATGTCAAGCAAAGATTGGTCGAAATGCTGAGAGAGTATAGTGATGTCTTTGCTTGGTCATACGAAGACATGCCCGGACTTGACACGGACATCGTGGTCCACCACTTGCCGCTGCGATAAGATTGTCCTCCCGTTAAGCAGAAGCTTAGGAGGACACGACCAGATATGGCCGTTAAGATCAAAGAAGAAGTGCAGAAGCAGCTTGATGCTGGCTTCTTAGCGGTCACTACCTACCCTCCGTGGGTCGCCAACATAGTGCCTGTACCGAAGAAGGACGGTAAGGTACGCATGTGCGTCGACTATCGGGATTTGAATAGGGTGAGCCCTAAAGATGATTTCCCGTTGCCTCATATCGATGTGTTGGTCGACCATACAGCCCAGTTCTCCGTGTTTTCGTTCATGGATGGCTTCTCCGGTTACAATCAGATCAAGATGGCGCCGGAGGACATGGAGAAAACGACGTTTATCACTCCCTGGGGAACATTTTGCTACAAGGTAATGCCTTTCGGTCTGAAGAACGCAGGGGCCACTTACCAACGAGCAATGGTAACTTTGTTTCATGACATGGTTCATCATGAGATTGAAGTCTATGTTGATGACATGATTGCGAAGTCCCAAACGGAGGAGGGACATCTGGTCAATTTGCTGAAGCTTTTTGAGAGGCTTAGGAAGTTCAGGTTGAGGCTGAATCCTAACAAATGTACGGTCCGGAAAGTTACTGGGGTTTATCGTGAGTGAAAGAGGCATCGAGGTTGATCCTGTGAAGATTAAAGCGATACAAGAAATGCCAGTGCCAAAAACAGAAAAAGAAGTTTGTGGTTTCCTGGGCAGGATAAACTACATTGCAAGGTTTATTTCTCAGCTCACGGCCACGTGTGAATCGATGTTCAAACTTTTAAAGAAAGACCAGGCGATTACCTGGAACGACGATTGCCAGAAGGCATTCGACAAGATAAAGCAGTATCTGCAGGAACCTCCAATCTTGATACCCCCAGTGGCTAGACGGCCATTAATCATGTACTTGACAGTTCTTGAGAATAGTATGGGGTGTGTTCTCGGTCAGCATGACGAGATGGGCAGAAAGGAGCATGCCATCTATTATTTAAGTAAAAAGTTCACTGATTGTGAATCTCGTTACTCGATGTTGGAGAAGACGTGTTGTAAACTAGCCTGGGCTGCCAAACGTTTACGACAGTACATGCTCAACCACACCACCAAGCTAATTTCGAAGATGGATCCGATCAAGTACGTCTTCGAGAAGCAAGCGCTTTCGGGCAGGATTGCCAGATGGAAAATGGTGTTGACGGAATATGATATTCAGTACGTGTCCCAGAAGGCCATCAAGGGAAGCGTATTGTCTGATTACCTTGCCGAACAGCCGATCGAGGATTACCAGCCGATGAAGTTTGAATTCCCTGATGAGGATATCATGTTTCTCAAAGCGAAGGATTGCGATGAACCGTTACCCGACGAGGGGGAAGATAGGAAATCCCAGTGGAAGTTGATATTCGACGGGGCGGTTAATTCTTACAGAAGTGGCATAAGGGCGATCAACACGACTCCCCACGGATCCCACATCCCGTTCACTGTGAGACTGGCGTTTCCAGTCACCAATAACGAGGCGGAGTACGAAGCATGCATCATGGGTCTAGAAGAAGCAATTGATTTGAGAATCAAGAACCTAGACGTATATGGTGACTCAGCGCTTGTGATCAACCAGATTAAAGGGGAGTGGGAGACTCGTCAATCGAATTCGGTGCCGTACATGAACTATGCGAGAAGGCTACTTCCGTTCTTTGATCGAGTGGAACTCCATCATGTGCCCAGAGCAGAAAATCAGATGGCTGATGCCTTAGCCACGTTGGCTTCGATGTATAAAGTCAATTTTTGGAATGAGGCTCCAAGAATTGTCCTTTCTCATCTTGATAGACCTGCATTTGTCTTTGTGATCGAGGAAGCCGCCGACGGCAAGCCATGGTTCCATGACATCCAGACTTTCCTTATGACTAAGGAGTATCCTGCGGGTGCGTCAACCCAGGATAAGAAGACTCTGAGGAGGCTGTCTGGAAATTTTTATCTTAATCCTGATGGAGTTTTGTATAAGAGAAACCATGATCTCGTGCTACTCAGATGTGTAGATGCGAAAGAGGCGAGTATGCTCATGGAAGAAGTCCATGAAGGCACATTTGGTACGCACGGCGGCGGGCATGCTATGATGAGAAAGATCCTGAGAGCAGGATACTACTGGCTGACATTGGAGTCGGATTGCTTCAAATTCGCGAAGAGATGTCATAAATGCCAGATTTATGCTGATAAAGTTCATGTGCCGCCGTGCCCGTTAAATGTCATGTCCTCCCCGTGGCCGTTCTCCATGTGGGGCATCGACATGATAGGCAAGATCGAGCCCACTGCATCTAACGGTCATCGCTTCATTCTAGTAGCTATCGACTACTTCACCAAGTGGGTGGAGGCAGCCTCGTAAGCTAATGTGACCAAGCAGGTGGTGGCTAAATTCATAAAGAGGGACATCATTTGTCGTTACGGAATTCCCGAGCGGATCATTACTGATAATGGTTCGAACTTGAATAACAAGATGATGAAGGAGTTGTGCCAGAGTTTCAAGATTGAACACCACATCTCATCTCCTTACCGGCCGAAGATGAATGGCGCCGTTGAAGCGGCCAATAAGAACATAAAGAAGATTGTTCAGAAGATGGTTGTGACCTACAAAGATTGGCACGAGATGCTTCCATTTGCATTGCACGGTTATGGTACGACGGTACGTACATCAACCAGGGCAACTCCTTTCTCCTTAGTGTACGGTATGGAGGTTGTCCTACCATTAGAAGTGGAGATCCCTTCTTTGCGAGTTTTGGTTGATGTGAAACTCGACGAGGCAGAATGGATTACGAACCGACTGAACCAACTCAGCCTGATGGACGAGAAGAGGTTAGAATCGATTGCGCATGGTCGTCTGTACCAAAGCCAAATGAAGAAAGCTTATGATAAGAAGGTGTGTCCTAGAAGCTTTCAGACGGGTGATCTCGTCCTGAAGAAGATTCTTCCTCCACACTCCGATCACCGGGGCAAGTGGACTCCGAATTACGAAGGTTCGTACGTCGTTAGCAAGGTCTTCTCGAGAGGAGCTTTGTTGTTATCCAGGATGGATGGTGAAGATTTTGCATCCCCGGTGAACGCGGACGCGGTTAAAAAATACTTTGCTTGAAAGCGACCCGCTGGACAGTAAAAAGAGAGTCTAGGAAAAAATGGGGCATCCCGGCGAACCATAAAAAAGGAAAAAGGTTCGGGCAAAAATTAGGGATATAAATTGAAAAATGTACACCCGCAAAGTCGAAAACCCGGATGGGCGACTTTGGAAAAAAAGGGTATCCCGGTGAACTGAAAACCCGCAAAGGGAGGTTCACGCAAAAGTTAGGGATTTGAAAAAGCAAATGACTGCGTTCCGCGTGTGGACTTTCTTTGTTTGGTGGTTTGGAAGACCTGAGGGTCGTTTATCCGAATCAATCTCTTCTGAAGTTGAAGCATCAGAGAGGTATCGAAGTCAAGTGGGTCATAGAGGGATCAACTCATGGTGTTCGTCTACGCCTCGTTGCCGACATTTGTATATACTGATGTATATTTATGTTTTATTTTTGCGCGGCTTCCTCATTCCAGGAGCTTGCATCTGTTGTAAAACATTTTTACCCATTCAGGGGTTCGTTATCAATAAAATGTATACTATTCAGCAATTCTGTTTGTTTGTTTGTTTAGCATTTACCTGTTTTGTTTGCGGAAAAAAAAACGCCGATGTTTTCGATAAAATGCGCATACATAAACTTACTGGCCTGGGCCACTGATTGTTGAAACAATGAATTACCTGAACATTGTCACGAGATAATAACCTTGATGGGTCCCTTTGAGAAGGGTATCTTGTCTGTTTGTTTGTGTTGTTACAAGTGTAGCATATTCCAGACAGTGCGCCGTGCGTATCCCCAAGCAGGATGATTCCTCCTCCTCCAGCAAAGTTCAGCAGCCTCTCCCCGCAGAGTCTGAACACGACATCGTGAGCATTGATATGTCTCCCCAGGCAGAGAAGATTCTCTCCCCAATCAGATGCATCCTGAAGGAACGTCATCTCCTCAGCTGAGTCATTCACCAAAGTGTGCAGCAGTTGATAGTTCAGGACTGAAGTCTCCAGCGGAATTGAGATTCCTCATAGAGTCGTACTCTCCCCACCAAGCAGAATGATTTCTTCTTCCTCAGCCGAGTTTGCAGATCCCCAAGAGAGCTGAGTCCTTGGAAGCCGCTCGGGACCATGATTGTTTTTCCCCAGTGGAGTGTCGAATAGCTGATGCCATATTTCCCCACCAGAGTCGTTATCTCCGGGGAAGTAGCCGTGAAGGCCGTGCAATTTATTCCCGCGATTGACATCGTTTTCCCTCAGCAGGTCCAAGTTCTCGTAGAGCTTCGTCCCTCTGCAGCAGTCAACTGAAGTTCACTTCCCCACAGCGCCCGATTGAGATTGGCGTGACTTCGTTCTCCTCAGCAGGATGATTCCTCCACCAGAGTGGTTCTTTCTCCTTAACAGGAGGATTCTCCCTTCAGCATTTATTTTGCTGACGGGATCGCATCATTTTGCATGACTGCATAGCACTTATCATAAACACATAGCATTGCCACCATGTGGAGCATTGCTCCATTGCCGAAACATACGCATAATAAGCATGATCTAGGTTGTTACCGTTCGTGTTTTGCAGATGTTCCGCTGCAGAATTGATTGCTCAAGATGATTCTTGAATTCTCTCCAACGAGCCGCTTGCTCAAGATGATTCTTGAATTCCCCAGCAAGGTCGTTTGCTTAAGATGATTCTTAAAATCCCCAGTGCAGTCGCCAGAGTTGGTTGCTCAAGCTGATGCTTAGAGTCCCCGGCAGAGTGTTTGCTCAGGATGATTCCTGAAATCTCCAGCATAGCTATCGGTTCAGGATGATTCTTGAAGTCCCTGACGGAGTTATTTGTCCAAGATGATTCTTGAAGTCCTAAGTAGAGTTGATTCATCCAGAATGATTCCTGGATCCCCGACACGGAGTTACTTGATAGTTCTCCAGAATCCCCAACGGAGATGCGTCATCCCCAGCAGGTTTCTGAACAGCGAAGTTGAAACTTCCCTCGAAGACTTACTGATGAAGTCCGACTGTGTTAATGAAGCAGTTCTCTCAGCTGATGCGGAGTGCCTGATGGCAGAAGTTTGGATGTCCCCAATTGGTTCATGATTGACCAAGAATTCTATTCCCGACTTACTGATGAAGTCCGGCTAATGCCCAAAAGTTTTCTTTGAATGCCCGACGGCATGACTAACTTGATTGTTGACCTGATGAGTCCCGAGGAATCTTGATGCCTGACGGCATGATCGACCATGTATTACCGGTTACCGTGTGACCAATTCTCCAGCTAGTTGCCTTGCAGCTAATATTTTGGTTTTTGAAGATTTGTTCCCATCAGAGTACCGTGTACTTGTGTAGTTGGCAAATTTCCGGGTTTATCGGTATTCAACCGTCTCGCACCTCGATTGGTTGAGAGTCGTTCGCTTCTCACCCAGTCAGGTTCAAGCCGTTTGAATAGGGGCAGCTGTTGCACCCCAAAATTTGACCAACAACTTCTTTACCTAGCTTGTGTTTCATTTCATTCACATTAGCATTACAATCTACATCTCATTGATATGTATGCAGGAGATCAAGAGGTATGATTACCAATCAAGAGCACCACAAGAGTTTGAAGCTAGCCAAGAAGGCTATTCAAGTGTTCAAGGGTTGATATCCTTGTCAGAGAAGTGAAGAGATCCTCAGAGAGATTGGTTGAAACCAAAGTTGTGTGCCTCCTAACTTGAGAGTTGTGGGAGCTCCTCAGATTATTCTGAAGCTATGAGGATGGACTTGAAGCTTTGAGAGAGCTTATGAGATGTCTTGAAAGCCATCATGAAGCCTAGAGAGGTCATTGTGCAAGTTTAAGAAGCCTCAGCCATGAGTGGTGTAATTAGGGTTTGACTGAGTCAACCCTAGATCAACTGATGATTTAGAGAGGGTTGAGACCTAATCCAAGATCCATGTGATCATGGATTGATTCAATGAGATGATATAAGGATGATTCCAAGGTCAACTCATCATGATTGAAGAGTTTGAGAAGTCTCAAGCTAGGGTTTCTAAGGCTTGACAGTGTAAAATCCCCTAGTTTGACCCCTATCTTCAAGGCAGTTTAGCTCAAGATGTAATTGTCATATCATCTTACCCCCAACATGAATGTTGTAGATCTTGATCTTAGATTTAATTTGAGTACTATAAGTCCTTGATAGGATTTGTAGAGCTCAAGTTATGGCTTTGACAAGTTACAGGTCATCTGAGGTATGTGAATCTAGGGCCTTGAAAGTCACCCAACTTGCATTTAACTTTTGCCCAAGAAGGATGATTCCTATGAAGTTTTGGTCAACATGAATGTTGTTCCTCATCTTCTTAGCTTTCTAGAGAGTACTAGAAGTCCTTGATAGGATCTGCAGAACTCAAGTTATGGCTTTGACAAGTCAAGGGCATTTTGGTCATTTGGAGATTACAGGTCATTTCAAGCATAAGGCCATAACTCCTATTTCCAAGCTTCAAATGGAAGAATCTTCAACATCAAACTTGCTTAAAATGATGTTTTAAGGCTAGTAGGGAGGTCATGAGATGTTGAAAAGGCTTGTAGCAAAAAATGATAAAAATGACCTAAAATGGAGGCATAAGTTAAATAAGTCCAAGTTGGAAATTGAAATTTCCAAGTTACACATCCAAACCATGGCATATAATAGGTCATCTTGACTCTAAAAAGCATTTTAGAAACAATGGTTCATCCACAATTTTGATTTGAGGTCTAGATCATGGGGTTGATTTGGAAGAGGGTTACTTGCATATTAAGATACAAATGCAAAACACAAGGAAAGGCAATGTGTCGCTTGCGCGAAAATAAGGTGCCGGCACAACAGAAGAGTCGCCACCTTTCGTTATTTATCCCTCAGAGCGGGAAAGGAAACGATCGGAAAAACCTGACGAAAAAGGGTAAGACAAGGTCATCGCAACCGTTGTCTGGATTCGGGAGTCGGTTACGCAAGGGGAAGGTATTAGCACCCCTCACGTCCGTCGTACTCTACGGGATCCTCGCTTGTTGTGTTTACTTGGACGGGGTTGGTTTTATTCTATCTACCTATCAAGGCTGGCTTAAAAAGAAAAGAAAAATGACTCGGCAAAGCGTCGCGCTTTATGCCTACGTATTCTCATCAGAGAATGAGAAATCAGAGTCAACGTAGTTCGGCCTGCGACAGGTTATGGGGGAAGGTAGCTCGCCAAGACATCGCCATCTTGTGCCTACGTACTCTCAGCAGGTATGAGAGATCAGAGCTCACGTAGTTCGGGATACTACGGTTTATTTCCTGTCTTTTACGAAAGAAGTGTTTTTTATTGTGTTTGCGATTTCAATCGCACTAGAGACTATGACCTGAGAGTGAATGCGTCGCATGTCACCTAAAGGGTACCATACTAAACATCCAGACTATGGAAAAGAAACTCTCCCACAATCCTTTCTCAGATAGCTTAAGGCTCGTAACGTACGAAAGAAATCATTCCTGATTACTGTATCTTAAACTGTTTTGAGATGAGAAGAGAACAGGCCCAACTAGGAGGGAGACTATCAAGTCCTACTGTTGTCATTCCATGGATTCATCCTATGGTTGAGGTTTGAATAGGGAACTCCTAGAAGTTGTCATGCATAGGTTTCAACCTAAAGTTCTATCATCAATTCCTCATCAAAGGAAACGAGAGTCCTAAGGGATCATGCCAATGATACACCAAAACAGACAAAGCATCAGCTTAACAGTAAAATGCATGCAATGCAAGTGAGGGAGGAAATGTGTGTGGGGCTTCAGCCTCCACAAGCTCATCTAAACCTCAAGCCAGAATGGATAACAGTAATCATACTGAAATATAAACAACATGCTATCAAGCAATAACAATAAACTGCAATCATACAGATAAAATGAAATGAAATGCCATCAGGCAAACAAACCAATGGGCAAGGGAGCTGGGCTCTACCGAATACCCGCAAGCAAAGCCACACAGTAACAATACAAGCAGAGGGAGCAACTCAACCTCTAGTGCAATCATGCTCCTATATTCTACCTATTCTAGATATGGACTTATTCTAATGTATCAAGCAAGTCAAACAAAACACATCAATACAGAAAAGAAAAAGAAGAAAACAGATCAACTCCTCTCTCAACCCCAAGCTTCAGCTCCTCCAACAGCAATTCAGTCTTCAGACTTCAATCACTCTTGACAAATATCAATTTGCATTTCCAGGTTTCAACCCTTCAACATAAGTTTCAACTTATCTTCTCCCTTAAGCTTCAGCTCCTTGATCAGCTCCACCTTCAGGCTTCACTATCAATCATAAGTACCAACTTGGCTCCTTCAGGATCTCCAAGCTTCAAAGTAAGTGTCAACTTCCTTTGTTCTTCAAGCTTCAGCTCTTCAGGATCAATCTCAATCACTTAGAAGTGTCAACTTCATCCTTCAGTCTTTACTTCATCTTCAGGGGTCTTCAAGTATCAACTTGCTCTTGTTGCTCTTCAAGCTTCAGCTAGAATGGCACTGCTCAAGGATTCATCCTCTTCTACACTCTTTATTGAAGTCTTCATCTTCAAGCTCAAGCTCAACACCTCTCAAGACAATCAAACCATAGGAAATCACTTAATTGGATAAGCTGGGAGACATTGAACTGCTTACTGACCACCAAAGGTGACATATAAGGGTTCAACATCAAAGGAATGGTTCCCTCAAAAGTTCTACTTCCTAGGTGCATCACTTATCCCTCCAAAGGAGAGAGGTGTGTACCCTGGAAGGACTTTGAATCATAGGGAGGAATGGAGGTGAAAGATACCATCCATGTTTGAGACAGAAGTTATCTAAGTCTAAACACTTCCTAATCCCTAACCCTAAAACAAACAACAAAACCAATAAGATCAAGCTCTAAAGCTCCTCAATCCATCTTCAAGTCTTCTACTATTCTCCTCAATTCTCCTTAGAACAATACCAAGCTCTCCAAGCCCACAAAGCAAAGCAGATAAAAATACAAGCCCACAAGGGCAACACAAACAATCATCAACTACAAAAATCATCTAAAAATAGTATACCACTATATTAAATCCTAATATAATTTCTAAGGGATCCTACATACCTACCCTTAATGCCCTATATGTCCCATAGTCTAATTTGTCCTAAAAACCCAAAATTCTAGTGTTATTATAGACCTATGTTGAAGTTTGACTTAATTCTACACAACCAAATGTCATCTAATCAAAACTATCCTAAACTTCATCACAAAATTATGAAATAAATCCAGGGGGAAGCTAAAACTTATATCTAACTATCCTAAAAAGAATGGTCTAAAAATGCTAAGGGAGCTACCTAAACAAAATTCTACAAATTCAGGTATCAACATAAAAGAAATAAAATGCAATAAAAGTAGAAAATATACAAAAAATATTAAAAATGCATGACAGGAAAATATTTTTATTTGAAAATGTTCTAGACATGAATATGAAATGGGAGCAAAAATTCCCATTAAAAAATCTTTAATTTTCAAATTGATATGATTTTTCCAAGTTTGAAATAAAATGGAAGAAAAATAAAATGAAAATATGAAGGGATGGGGTGCAGCTAGCAAACAGATCCAGTTCAAATTTCATATGGGCTCAGAATGGGGGGTACAAAAAGTAAAGCGCTAGGCCCATTCATTAATCAGAAATTAATTAGAAAATGGAAAGAAAAATAGGAAAGGTTCGGTGCAGGAAGTAACCCAATATAGTGTAAATCATTCATGGGCCAGGATTGGGGGTGTGGGTATCAAACTTCACTAAAGCCCAAGAAACCACCGTTTAATGAAACGGTGCGTTTCGCTCGTTCTGAAATCCCTCCCAAAATGCAATTGAACACGGGCCGTTAGATTAGTGAGGAGTCAACTGGTCAAGCTAGCATCTGATGGCTGGGAGGTTGTCTTCAACCTTCAGCTAGGGTTTGAAGCTACTCCACCATGGAAACAGAGCTTCACCTGCAAATTTCCCTCCATTCGTGCTCCCTTATTCCTTGCTCAAAACCAACAATACAAAGCACTAACATACTCCATTTTTCATGCTGAACACAATCATGCTCTTAAAATCAACAGAAACTTCCTCTAACATAAAACACGATCCAAGATCCAAAATATACTCAGTCATCAATCTTAACAATTCTTGTAATTAGCTACCTCAGATCACTCACCAACTCACACTGAATGATTCTTGATGTCTAGTTCATTCTATATCTCAATATAACACGAGTTCTTGGTCATCAAAGAAATGGGGTCCATAGTTCAATCTTCACCAATTGATCCCTAACTCTCCAAAATCCATCTCTTATTGGTCTCTAACCTTTCTACACTAACAAATAAACCTAATTATGCCTAAAACATGGTGTAGGGAAGAATTTGCAAACCTGGTTAATCTTGATGAACAGATGATGAAATCCACCAATTCAGACCTTGAAACTCTTCAGAAAGTTTCCCTAGATGTCAATCTTGCTACTGTTTGCAACAATTTTGATGGAGGAAGCCTCAATCTCAGAATTCGATTCTGACTTGCCACCTTGAAATTTCAATCACCAACTCTTCAATTCACCATGGATTTGATCTCAATTCAATCTGCACAGCTTCACTATGATGTATGGAATGTGTTTGAGTGGAAAGAAGGAATGGAAATGAAGAAGAATGAAGAAATGAAACTTGACTTGCAATGGAAGATTCTTGATCTCACTCTCTCTTCTCTGCACCAATTCTCACAAACCTTGCATCTGAGCAAGTTATACATGTTATATAGAGTGGTTTAGAATCATCTAGAACCATCTAGGACAATCCAACGAGTATTTGGAAATCTCATGTCATGACATTTTGATTTCAGTTCTCCTTATGTGCTATCTCATGCCATGGTCCTTGTAACCTTTGATTCTGACTTGAAATTCTCCCCATATGAGATTTATGATGAGTTACAATGCATAACCAACTTGCTTATTGAGTTTTTTTGAGTTTTGCTTTGGTACCTTAATATGCAAGTAAGCCATTTCCAAAGCAGCCCTAAGATCCAAGCCCCAAATCAAAATTGTGGCTGAACCATTGTTCTTATAATGTCATTTGGAGTCAAAGTGACCTATTATATGACATGGTTTGGATGTATAACTTGTGGTTTCCAATTTCCAATTTCACCTTATTTAACTTATGCCTCCATTTTAGGCCATTTTTATCACTTTTTGATACAAGCTTTTTCAACATCTCATGACCTCCCTACTAGCCTTAAAACATCATTCTAAGCAAGTTTTATGTTGAAGATTTTTCCATTTGAAGCTTGGAAATAGGAGATATGGCCTTGTGCTTGAAATGACCTATAACCTCCAAATGACCAAAATGCCCTTGACTTGTCAAAGCCATAAGTTGAGTTCTACAAATCCTATCAAGGACTTATAGTACTCTCTAGAAATCTAAGAAGATGCTCTACAACATTCACGTTGACCAAGAGTTCATAGGAATCATCCTACTAGGGCAAAAGTTGGATGCAAGTTGGGTGACTTTCAAGGACCCAGATTCACATACCTCAGATGACCTGTAATTTGTCAAAGCCATAACTTGAGCTCTACAAATCCTATCAAGGACTTCTAGTACTAAAATTAAATATAAGATCAAGCTCTAAAACATTCATATTGTGGGGAAGATGAGATGATAATCACATCTTGAGCTAAACTTCCTTGAAGATAGGGATCAAACTAGGGGATTTTACACTGTCAATCCTTAGAAACCCTAGCTTAAAACTTCTCAAACTCCTCAATCATGATGAGTTGGTCTATGAATTATCCTTATGGCATCTCAATGCATCATTCCATGATCACATGGCTCTTGGATTAGGTCTCAACCTTCTCCAAATCATCAGTTGACCTAGGGTTGACCCAGTCAAACCCTAATTCCACCACTCATGGCTGAATCTTCTGAATTCTTGTACAATGACCTCTCTAGGCTTCATGATGGCTTTCAATACATCTCACAAGCTTTATCAAAGCTTCAAGTTCACCCTCATAGTCTCAGAATCATCTGAGGAGCTCCCACAACTCTCAAGTTATGAGGCACACAACCTTGGTTTCAACCAATCTCTCTTAGGATCTCTTGAGTTCTCTGACAAAGGTATCAACCTTTGAACACTTGAACAAACTTCTTGACTTTCTTCAAAGTCTCATACAACTCTTGATGGGTAAATAAATGTTGGTCAAATTTTGGGGTGCAACACAATGTACAAGCTAGCTAAGTATCTTAACACATCATACATCTCATTTAGGGAGATTTTCAGGTCAGATACAAGGGCTGCAAGAGGCATAGCATGAGATGATACATGAGATGGATGGAAATCAAAAACTCATGGCATGAGAATCCCAATTTCTCATTGGATGATTCCAGAAGGTTCTAGATGAGTCTGAACCATCCTATATAGTGTTTAGAACTTGCTCAGATGCAAGGTTGGTGAGAGATTAGAGAGGAGAGTGAGATAGCCATTTCAATTGCTTCCATTGCAAGTTGAAATCAAATTCCACATTCCACACAATTTCCATTGCTTCTTTCTATCCAAACACTTTCCATTGATCACACTGAGTGAATCCATACCAAATTGAAGGCAAGATCATGAAGAATTGAAGAGTTGGCATTTGGATTTTGGAGGTTGCAAGTCACCATTGGGTTTGGAGATTCAGGCTTTCTTGATCAAATCTTTTGCAAACAGAAGCTTTATCATCAATCAAGGAAGGTTTCTGAAGAGTTTGAGAGGCTGAAGTGGAGCTTTGCCCTATCTGATAATCAAGATTTGACAGGTTTGTAACTTTTCTTCTACACCATAATTTAAGGATGATTAGGTAGAATTGTTAGGTTAGAACGGTTAGAGACAAGTAGGAGATGGATTCTGGGAAGTTTGAGATCAATTGGTGAAGTTTGAGTTGGTGACACCATTTTTGTTTTGATCAAGAACACGATGTATGATGAGATATAATATGAGTTTGACATCAAGATTTAACCAGTGTGAGGTGGTGATCATTCTGAGGTAATTAATTTCAAGAATTGTTATAATTGAAGTTTGAGAATATCTTTGATCTTGGACCGGGTTTAGAGATTGGGGCTGATTCAATTGATTTTAAGGCCATGGTTGTGATCAGCATGGAATTTAGAATGGATTAGGGTTTTGAACCATGAATTTTGGTTGAGATTTGAGGTTTTACAATGGTGGTGAGGCTTGAGCTTGAAGCTCTGTTTCCATGGCTTTCTCATTTGAACCCTAGCTGGAGGAAAAAGATGACGTGCTGGCCGTTTGATCATGCGTGGACTCATTGACTGAGTGGAAATCCAAAGGCTGAGATTCAATTTCGTTTGAAGAGGGAAGTTCTGAAGAGCTTATACGCTGCGTTTCATTTAACTGAGGTTTTGGGCTTAAGTGATGAGATTGATATCCCCACCCCCCTTTCATGGCCCATTGAGATAATGAACTGATTTTGTTACTTAATGCACCGTGGATTTTTCTTTTTCTTTATATTTTGTTAATTGATTTTTTGATAATAATTGGGCCTGGCGCGCATTGATATCCCCACCCCGTTTTAAGCCCATCTGCATTTTGAACTGAGTATAATTGCTATCTGCACCAATGTTTTATCATTTTAATTTCTTTTTCTCCATTTTATTTTAATCTTTGAAAAATCATATTAAATAGAAAAATGTTGATTTTTGCATGGGGATTTTTTCTCCCATTTCATGTTAATGTCTAGAAAATTATAAAATCAAAATATTTGCATTTCATGCATTTTTAATATTTTTTATGTATTTTCTCTCTTAATAGCATTTTATTTCCTTTTATGTTGATGCATAGATTTGTAGAATTTTGTTTAACTAGTTCCCTTTGAATTTTTAGGCCATTCTTTTTAGGATAGTTAGATTAGGACTTTATCTCCCCTCTGGATTTATTCCATAATTTTGTGATTAATTTTTGATTAGTTTTGCTTAGATGACTTTAGGTTGTATAGAATTAGGTCAATCTTTAACATAGGTCCACAATAACACTAGAATTTTGGGTTTCTAGGTCAAGTTAGATATTGGGACATATAGGGTATTAAGGGTAGGTATATAGGATCCCTTCGAAATTATATTAGGTTTTAATATAGTAGTATACTATTTTTAATTGATTTTTGTAGTTGAGGGTTGTTTGTGTTGCCCTTGTGGGCTTGTATTTTGTTTGCTTTGCTTTGTTGGCTTGGTGGGCTTGGTCTTGCTTTGAGGAGCATGGAGGAGCATAGTAGAAGACTTGAGAGTTGAAGAAGGAGCTTAAGATCTTGAGCCTTGTTTGTTTTGTTGTTGTTTTAGGGTTAGGAATTAAGAAGAGCTTAGACCTAGTTAATTTCTTTCTTAAACATGGATGGTATCCTTCACCTCCATTTCTCCCCATGATTCAAGGTCCTTTCATGGTATTCACCTCCCTCCTTTGGAGGGATAAGTGATTATACCTAGGAAGTAGAACCTTTGAGGGAACCATTCCTTTGATGTTAAACCCTTAGAGGTCACCTTTGGTGGTCAATAAGCAGTTTAATACCCTAGCTTATCCAGTTAAGTGATTTCTTCTGGTTTGGGCATCTTGAGAGATGTTGAGTTTGAGTTTGAAGATGAAGACTTCACTGAAGAGTATGGAAGAGGATGATTCCCTGAGCATTGCCATGTCAGCTGAGGCTTGAAGAACAAGAGCAAGTTGATACTTGAAGACCCAATGAAGATCCAGTAAAGACTGAATGAAGAGCTGAGGCTTAAAGATTGAAGGATGAAGTTGATACTTCTAAGTGATTGAAGATCACTCAGAGAAGCTGGAGCTTGTAGTAAGAGAAGACCAAGTTGAGACTGGTGAAGCAAAGAGAGCTGAAGCTTGAAGACTAAGTTGATACTTATGAAGAGGATTCAATTGAGATTGACTGAAGAGCTGAAGCTTGAAGAATTAGAGGATAAGTTGATACTTACTTTGAAGATGGGAGATCCTGAAGGAATCAAGTTGATACTTGTGGTTAAGAATGAAGCCTGAAGGTGGAACTGATTAAGGAGCTGAAGCTTGGAGAAAGAGAATAAGTTGGAACTTATGTTTGAAAGGTTGAAACTTGGAGAAGCAAATTGATATTTGTCAAGAGTGATGGTGGTCTGAAGACTGTGTTGCTGTCTGAGGAGCTGAGGCTTGGGGTTGAGAGAGGGGTTGATCTGCTTTCTTGTCTGTTTCCTTTTCTGTATTGATGTGCCTTGTTTGATTTGCTTGATGCATTAGAATAAGTTTATATCTAGACTAGATTTAATCTAAGAGCATGATTGCACTAGAGGTTGAGTTGCTCCCTCTGCTTGTATTGTTACTGCGTGGCTTTGCTTGCGGGTATTCGGTAGAGCCCAGCTCCCTTGCCCATGTGGTTTATTTTGCTTGATAGCATGATTTTATTTCCTCTGTATGATTGCAGTTTACTGTTTTTGCTTGATAGCATGTTTTATTTCTTCAGTATGATACTGTTATTCATTCTGGCTTGAGGTTGAGATGAGCTTGTGGAGGCGGATGCCCCACACATATTTCCTCCCTCACTTGCATTGCATGCATTTTACAGTCGTTTGTTGTTTACTACTTAAGCTGATGCTTTATCTGTGTCTGTGTATCATTGACATGATCCCTTAGGGTGACATGCAACGCGTTCACTCTCAGGTCATAGTCTCTAGTGCGATTGAAATTGCAAACACAATAAAAAACACTTCTTTCGTAAAAGACAGAAAACAGACTTCAAACCTTTTTGCCCCGTGGGCCTGTAATTCAAGGAAAGTTTTTCTGAAGAAAAGAGTGTCGTTAAACTTCAGCACCAACGCAAACAGGCTTTGTCCCTAAACTGCTGGAACTGCTGTTTAACCCTACTCGATAAAACAGATGAATCTGAATCCCCATAATCCGTAGTATCCCGAACTACGTAAGCTCTGATCTCTCATATCTGTTGAGAGTATGTGGGCACAATACTGATGTATTGGCGAGCCACCTTCCCCGTAACCCGTCGTAGGTCGAACTACGTTGACTCTGATTTCTCATTCTCTGATGAGAATACGTAGGCATAAAGCGCGACGCTTTGCCGAGTCATTTTCTTTTCTGTTTAAGCCAGCCTTGATAGGTAGATAGATAAACCAACTCGTCCAGTAAACACAACATGCGTGGATCCCGTCGAGTACGACGGACGTGAGGGGTGCTAATACCTTCCCCTTGCGTAACCGACTCACAAACCCAGACAACGGTTGCGACGACTTTGTCTTACCCTTTTTCATCAGGTTTTTCCGATCGTTCCCTTTCCCGCTCCGAGGGATAAATAACGAAAGGTGGGGACTCTTCTGCTTTGCCGACACCTTATTTTCGCGGAAGCGACACATGGCAGTCAAGATTAAAGAAGAACTTCAAAAGCAGTTAGACGTTGGGTTTCTTGTTGTCACAAACTATCCTCTGTGGGTTGCTAACATTGTTCCTGTACCTAAAAAGGATGGAAAGGTCAGAATGTGTGTTGATTATAGAGATATAAATAGAGAAAGCCCTAAAGATGATTTCTCACTTCCCCGCATTGATGTACTGATTGATAATACCGCTCAATATTTTGTGTTTTCCTTCATGGATGGTTTCTCTGGGTATAACCTAATTAAAATGGCCCTAGAGAACATGTAGAAAACTACTTTCATTACACCATGGGGGACTTTTTGCTATAAGGTGATGCCCTTCGGATTGAAAAATGTTGGAGCAACTTATCAGCGGGCGGTGGTGACTCTCTTTCATGATATGATTCATCAAGAGATTGAAGTCTATGTTGATGACATGATTGCGAAGTCACGACGGGGGAAGGAAATTTGGTTAATCTTCTAAAGCTATTTGAAAGATTGAGGAAATTCAAGCTGAGGTTGAGTCCTAATAAGCTCACCTTCAGGGTGAGATCTGGAAAGCTGCTTGGTTTCATTGTCAGTGAGAGGGGTATTGAGGTAGATCCTGCCAAAATCGAAGCTATTCAAGAAATGCCTGAGCCGAGGATAGAAAAATAGGTTCAGGGTTTCCTAGGGAGATTGAACTACATTGCAAGGTTCATCTCTCATCTTACATCCACTTGTGAGCCTATATTCAAACTGTTGAGAAAATATCAAGCACTCAGGTGGAACAAAAATTGTCAAAAAGCTTTTTAGAAAATAAAAGAGTATTTGCAGGAACCTTTGATACTAATGCCTCCAGTAGCAGGAAGACCTCTGATCATGTATTTAAAGGTTCTTGAGAATTGAATGGGATGTGTACTCGATAAAACAGGTAGGAAAGAACACGTTATCTATTACCTGAGTAAGAAATTCACTAATTGTGATTCGAAGTACTCGATGTTAGAAAAAATATGTTGTGCACTCGCTTGGGCAGCTAAGCGTTTGAGACAATACATGTTAAACCACACAACCATGTTGATATCAAAGATAGACCCAATTAAGTACGTGTTTGAGAAGCAAGCACTCTCCAGAAGGACTGTCAGATGGAAAATGGTTCTAATAGAATACGATGTCCAATATGTTTCCCAAAAAGCCATTAAGGGAAGTGTTGTGTCAGAATATATTGCTGAATAGCCAATCGAAGACTATCAGCCAATGAAGTTTGAATTTCCAGATGAAGACATCATATTTCTGAAGATGAAAGACTGTGATGAGCCTTTTCCTGTCGAGGGTCCTGAGATTGGATCTCAATGGAGTTTAGTTTTTAATGGTGCTGTCAACTCATATGGGAACAAAATCAGGGAAATCATTACAACTCCTCCTGGTTCTCACAAACCGTTCACTCCCTGATTGATGTTCTCTTGCACCAATAATGAAGCAGGATATGAAGCGTGCATTATGGGTTTAGAAGAGGCCATTGATCTAAGGATCAAGAATCTTGATATATATGCCACAAGCTCTGAAGATATTCTATAAGCTTCTTCTGAGGTGGTGATAGAGACTTTCAAACAGATCATCTCTACACCATCAACTTCTATAGTAATACATTTTTCAAGGATATTCTATAGACCTTTAGAAACCCTTTTATCAAGACCAAAGAGTTAAAAATATGTTTTGCTTTTCATCATTTTAATTCACTGGAATCACCCTTTGAATATGGTAGGAAAAGCAATATGATATTTTTCATGTGGCACTTGATTCCTTCTTAAAGGAAATTCTTTGGCATACATACTTTTCTTATTGTATCATTATCTACGCCACTCTTAAGTGTTATGCATAGACCAAACTTTGATACCAACTGAAGGTGAAAAAAGTACACAAGAAGGGGGGTTGAATTCTGTTTTACATTTTCTTAGTTTGCATCTGATCAGAGTTCAGAATCTAAACTGATGTTCAGATTCTAGTTATTTCTTAGCAACAAAATATTAACAGAAGCAAATAAATAATAGTAGAAGACATAAATATTTGTATCGGTTCCTCCCAAACTGAGAGTAGTCAAGTCCCCTTTCTTCACAAGAGATTTTCACTATAACCAAATTATGATTACAATTGCATATGCATTCTGCATAAGACTTTTACATTTTCTCAGACACAAGGTCCAAGACTTCTTGCTCAAGCTCCTCACTCGAGACTTCTTGATTAGTTTCTAGGAACCCAAGACTTCCTTTCTTAGGCTCTCAACCTAATACTTCTGCTCAAGTCCCTCAGACCCAAAACTTCTACTCCAAGCCACTCTGGCTGAGATTTCTGCTCCAAGCCACTCTGGCCGAGACTTTTGCTCCAAGCCACTCTGGCCGAGACATCTTCTCCAAGCCACTCTAGTTGAGACTTTCCTGCTAGAACCACAACCCAAGAGTTCCCTTACTCAATCAATCCACTTGATTAAGACTTTCACAACTCAAGCACATAGAAAGAGACTTATGTGGCTCAAGCATCTTGGCTCAAGACTTCCTTGCTTGAGTCCCAATGACTTAAGACTTTTTTCTCAATTAACCTAGTTGATTAAGACTTGCATTTCTCAAGCACATAACAAGAGACTTACATGGCTCAAGCATCTTGGCTTAAGACTTCCTTGCTTAAGTCCCAATGACTTAAAAATTTTGCTCAAGCACATAGCAAGAGACTTTGATCTAAACGGCTAAACAAGTTTAACATAATATAGAATAAGGTGTACTTGATACAAGTATCAGAGATATTGGAAATCACCATAACAAAGACCTAAAGAACTTAAGATTTCTAAGATATTCAATGTGTAAGAAATCTTAAGGCTTTTACAATTACAACAAACATAATAAAATCTGCATATACAATGGTGTTGATAATTGCTGATATTGTTACTCCTTCTTCTGGATAATCCTTGTTAAAGATTCATTTTAAACCTTCAGCCAAATATATAGCCTTTGCAGAAACTAGCCATTGAAGATGTAACTTGATCAAGAGTCTTTGCTTTTGCTCTATAGTACAAGAGAAGTTGAAGATAGATACATCAGAAGATCTTAATCCAATCTATAACATGTTTAACCTTTGAGTCTTCAAGAGATCCTGTACTTTTAGAGTCGTTGAGAGTAGATATCCATAAAGCCTGTCAGCCTTTCTTGAGCCTTGCAATATGTGGCCTCTAGCTAATAAACTGATTTGACAATACAACTTGCATTCTACAGTACAAAAAACTTCAACTTTATCACCAACTTTTAATGGTACTAGAAGCAAATTTGCATTCACTAAGTGTAGAGACGATTATGTTCGTTCTTCATATATTGAGATCTTCAGTTTCAGAGTCTACGCCAGATATCACATAGCTAGTGGGCTAATGTATATCAGATTATGACTATAATATTTACAAGTATTAGAACCCGCACACATTTAATACACATCAAATAAACCATTGTTCTTTCAATACTTTTTAATCATCAAAACTCAAGGAAAATATTTCATGAGAAAATCTTGTTCTAACATGCATCTCATATGGGTCTAGTCAAAGGTCACATAAGTCCATTTCTATACAAACATCCTTCCCTATTTTCCGATTCACATAAGTTTAACTCGGGCCACAAACTTCTAATCAAATCTCTCCTGATAATGGTGACGATCCCTCTGGCATCCTTAAGGAGCCTTGATATCCCTCATACTTACTTAGTATTGGTTTACCTCGAAACCAATTATTTATATCAAATACCAACTAGTATATATATATATATATATATATATATATATATATATATATATATATATATATATATATATATATATATATATATATATATATATATATATATATATATATATATATATATATATATATATATATATATATATATATATATATATATATATATATATATATATATATATATATATATATATATATATATATATATATATATATATATATATATATATATATATATATATATATATATATATATATATATATATATATATATATATATATATATATATATATATATATATATATATATATATATATATATATATATATATATATATATATATATATATATATATATATATATATATATATATATATATATATATATATATATATATATATATATATATATATATATATATATATATATATATATATATATATATATATATATATATATATATATATATATATATATAAACATACAAAACACATACATGTTCTAATCTCTCCAACTAGGGACTTTATATACCTTGGGTTTCCTTACTTAGTCAATGTTTTCCCTTTTTAAATCATCATACCATAATACATGAATGGACATGATTTTTATTCACTTTATCCAACTTAATCAATTGAGGAAAACTCATGTTATTTTGATTTTTCATCAATAGAGTGTAACATTTACACATTCTTATTCGATATCGTACTTTTCGTTTCAATTCAGTTATCATTGAACACAAGACACACAAGTCAAGGGGTCATCAAGCCTAACCCATGCCATCTAACACGAGTCGTGTTAGGGTTAGGACACCTACTCATTCAAAATTAAGGTATGACATGTCTTGCCCATGCCCGCCAACATGGTCGTTCCAAACTCAAGCACGCCTCCTGCCCCTTGCATTTTTTCAAGGGGCATAATGGTCACCCCATGTTAGTAGACACGGGCCATAATCGGTCCAAAACCATCCACAATTCAAAAGATACATGATCAGTGCAGAAGAAAATTAATAGGAAAATAGCCTCACATTTCTCCTTCTATGCATACTTCTCTTTATTTGTATTACCTAGGGCCAGAACATCCTCCCGCCCTACTGCTTCCAGAGAAAACAAAGAGCCACCCCTGAAAGAACTACGTGAGGCGTCGATGAGAAGCTCAGACCTCTCTGCCTCAGGCAAATTTTGAATAAAGACCAGGTCCTCCTCAGGAAGAGCAGCAAATTCCTCAGGGGTGTTGAGGATCTGAGAAGGAAGAATGGCTAGAAGACGAAGAAAAAGGGTTAAGTACCATGAACCAACGTCCTCAAAGACACATGCCCTCTTGGGCATACCCTATTTTGGGCAAGGAAAAGTGTAGTCGCCTCAACTTCTCTTGATCGGAGATGAGGAGGGTGATGGATCCTCCACTAAATGAACTTCCGCTATGGGCAACAACATGGTCGACCTTAGGAGCTATAACCAACGCACTAGTAGCTGGGATGGTCATAGTAGCTTCCACCAGGATATTTGTCGAAGCAATGGAAGCAAACGTCTGCACCGCCCGACTGATTGGAATCGCCATGATGCCTCAAGCCTTGGAGAGATTGAATACGGTCTTTAGTTGTTTCTGGTTTCTTTAGAATACAGGTCAAATAGGTTATAAATAAATTAAATGAAATTCTCCGTCCTTAACACTTAGAAATGTGTAAGTGTCTCTTCATTTTTTCTCCTGTTCAAAAGAAGACACTTCATTGGGGCCAAACCCCTCCTCATAGCCAAGCTCTTTGTATAAGAAGCATAAGTCATTCTTCATCTTCACCTCATCAGGGGAAAATGGGCCTAACTCGGTTCGATAAGAGTTGATGGTCCAACATAACTGAGATTGAGCCTAATACTTTGGGAAACAACTAGTGCAAAAGCAAGAAGACGAGGAAGAGCAGAAAGCAAGGTGGGATATTAGAGTAAGGGGCTTTACCAAAATGAAGTGTCCCATGAAGTAACTCTAGTCATTGGTGAAATGGTTGAACCAACCTTTGTCTAGGTGAAAATTAATCATCCCTTGATCACAGGAGTCATCCTAAGAAATACTCACCATGTAGAATAAGTCAAAGTACACCTTCATCCTCGGCTTCCAAGACTTATGCTCCACACAGAGCTGGAATACCTTCATGTAGGCCCAAACCTTCTGATGATGTTGGGAAGGGGCCACCTTCAGATGATTTAGGACAACCACCTTAAAATCAAAAAATGGTAGTCATACCTCAAATCTGATGAAAAAACACTTATATAACATAATTGAGTAACCGTCAAAAGAACTTCACACCCTTTTTTCTGGATCCACATGAATAACTGACCAATCATACAAATTTTTGACTAATATATCACCAGCAATCATGGCTGCTTCATTATTCAAGACAGACGCAGTTCTCACCACTTCGGTGGTAACCCAATGGTATTTTATAGCACTTGCCAGCTCCACCAGTTTCACTCCCTTTCTAGCCAATTCATTAACCTGGGAGTGTTCATCGGGCTTAATACATGACATTATGTCTAGTATACCTTGGTGCTCCAAATGAACCCTAATCTCAGTGTTGCTAGGGTCGTGGCCGTACATCTTCCGATGAATTTGGACAAAGACACTGACACACTCTCTCATCTACTTGGTAACTTGTATCTTCGACTCGGTCAAAACAGGAGGAGCCATGAGATTCTCCTCTCCACCATCTTCATATGATAAGAGAGTTTCAAATAATCCAATGAAAAAGCCCTCTCATGCATGAAGTTCCCAGGCCTATCTTTCAGGTCAAAATCGCCTGTTAAAAACACTACTTCACAACTAAAATCCCCACGAATGAGGGAAGGAGAATACGGGTCAGAAACCATTCCCTTTTTCACGACAGAGGAGAGGTTATTCTCATAATCACTATTTATGTAATGGGAGAATTACTCATTTTGACTAAGAAAGCAGAAACTACAGAAAGTAAAAAACTTGGGTTGAAGAAAGTACCTGAATATTCGTATTGGAGGAAGGGAAATGCGAGAGGGAACGTGAAGCTTTGGATGGTCAATGGAAATTTCTCGAGGAAGAATACTTTCAAGAAAGGAGAAGCTTACAAGTGAAAAATTTTAGAAGAAAAGACTGAATATCAAGGATTGTGAAAACTTTCCTAACTTCATTATACTTTTATATATATATATATATATATATATATATATATATATATATATATATATATATATATATATATATATATATATATATATATATATATATATATATATATATATATATATATATATATATATATATATATATATATATATATATATATATATATATATATATATATATATATATATATATATATATATATATATATATATATATATATATATATATATATATATATATATATATATATATATATATATATATATATATATATATATATATATATATATATATATATATATATATATATATATATATATATATATATATATATATATATATATATATATATATATATATATATATATATATATATATATATAGGCCGAACGATCCAATGGTCCATACCATCGTGAAAGAATATGTAAATTAACGGTGAGATTTCCCCCTTGGAACATCAACAAACTCAAGTGAACTTGAGTGCTCTCTAGGCAATTCCTTTCCCTAACTTGTCTTTTCAACGCACACGTTAGAAAGCAACAGCGAAGCGTCTCAATGATGAGAACACATTTAACGCTCATCTTCCCGATTGCTTTTTAGCAAAATAGAATCATCTCAGGACCTGAGTAGAACAAACAAATCTTTGAAGGTCGGCCATGACCACTAAAAGACTTCCTTAGCTCCCACAGTGCGCGACGAGTCTTTGAGTCAGTCGAAGGCTAAAAAGAGCTTTAACACAAATCTATTAAATTCACTCTACTTGACCCAAAGTATAAAACTGGTTCACATGGGAACTCCAAGTATTCTCTTTATTCTCTAATTTTTATACACTCACCTTAAATCTTTAACTGACTTTGAAGTTGAAATGTTAACCATGTAGGTACGCCCCGCACCATCATAAATGAGATCAGAGCCACAATTCATAATTGATGTAGAATTAATCACTCATTTAAACCAAACAATTTTTTTTTTTTTTCTAAATATAATAACACTCCCTTTTATTTATTTTAATTTATGTGGATTTGTATATTAAAGAGAAGAACCCCGCCCCGTACTAATCACTCGTTTAAACCAAACAATTCATTTTGTTTTTCATTTCTAATATAATAACACTCCCTTTTATTATTTTAATTTATGTGGATTTGTATATTAAAGATAAGAACCCCGCCATGTAGAAAATGATATGTGCCCTCATTAGTCTTTATAGATAAATATTTATTTTTTGATGTTGATTTTTCATATTTTGAATTGTAGCACTATCCATTAATCTTAAAAAAATATATAAATAAAAGAACTCAGAAAAAAAACTCTTATATTAAAATAATTTAATCAAAAAGTGAATTGTTAGCGAGAATTTGAATGACACCGAGACTAATAATAAGTATTGTTTAAACGTGGCATATGTGCTTCCCCATGCTGTCGAATTTTGGTTGAGAATTGGAAAAGTTCCAATATTAAAATTAAAGTGTCTTGTTTTGCTTTTAGTGTTTTATTTGATTTGATGTATTGGTTTCTATTTTCTAGCATATCCCTTGTATATATAAAAATATTAATTAAGACAATGAGGGTTAATGCCTCGGAAAGTATAGACAACCCTAAGATCTATGTAATTAATTAATTAATTAATTAAATTAATTTCACTATTACCTAGCTAGTTACTTTACTATCAAAATCAAGCAATTTGCCATTTCTTTCAGATTTGAAACGAGTGTCATTTTCTAAAGTTACTTTTATTTCTCTTGTAATGTGTTATTGATCTTGATTAGTAGATTCAGCTTTGCTATTGTGACACTGATTTTGCTACATTGTATCATACACCGTATTTATTAAAAAAGTTAAATTATCTTGCACGCAAACCAAGATAAATTAAATTATTAAAAAAATAATTTAATATGTATTTTATATTGAATTATGGTGTATGTGTCAAAAATTAGTGTAGGAATATCTTTTCTCTAGTAGATTTAATCATTTTCAAAGTTATATTAAAAAACAGTATTTATTCATTTGCTTTAATTTGATTTGAACTTGATGGAGAAAGTAACATTCGGGTCAGTTTGATTTAGTTTTAAAAATTTTGATACTCAAACTCATAAAAAAATATAAATTGATTTGGATTGTATTTATATATATTTATAATAAAGTTTACATCGAACGAAATCGAGAAACAATAAATTGGTTTGGATTATAATGATAGGATAGATTGAAAAAACATATACAAAAGTATTTTTAAAAATATCTAATTCACGTCATCTATTTTTCCATAATATATATATATATATATATATATATATATATATATATATATATATATATATATATATATATATATATATATATATATATATATATATATATATATATATATATATATATATATATATATATATATATATATATATATATATATATATATATATATATATATATATATATATATATATATATATATATATATATATATATATATATATATATATATATATATATATATATATATATATAATTCTTTTGTTTTTCCATATAGATTGGGAATGTTACAAATGATGTTTCATTTTTTTTCTTCTTGAAATTGAATATTTTATACTAATTTGTATGATAATGATGATATAAATTATACAAATTTAATTATGACTAGTTCGGATAGACGAGCTTGTGGTAGAATTTTAAAATCTGATGTCTGAACCAAATAACATTGAATTTCATTAGTTGGATTTAGGTTTACCCAAATTAAAAAAATATATATCCAATCCAAATACAAAAGTTTTGTTTGATTTCAATTTAATTCAGATTTTTTTAAACCAAACTTTAGTAGAACATGTATGTATAAATATTGAGGATTTTTTAATGAATCCTTAATACTTCTTAGCCACATGCGAAATCATTTAAATGCTCCTAGTTTCTGGAGATGCATCTCTGGAAGTGTTGCACCCCAAAATTTGCCCAACTTATTTCTTTAGCTGGTTTATGTTTCATTGCATTATCATTTGCATAGCTATATCATTTGCATATCATAACATCATTCATCCAACAGGGGATCAAGTGTGTTTTTGTCAAGAGAAGCCTAGCAAGAGGTCTTAGCCAAGTTTGAGAAGTCATCCAAGTCATCAGGAAGTGGTTTGAGGCCTTAAGAGGTTTGAATGTCTCCATGTGGAGTTTCTCTTAACTTGAGGATCAAATGAAGACCATCAGTGAGATGTGAAGCATGGATTGTGAATAGAAGATGTGTATAGAGCTCATGGAGTTCCTAGAGGGTCATGTTGGAGCTTAATCAAGTCATTGATTCAAGTGCAAGAGCCACAGTTGAGGTGCAGGCAATTAGGGTTTCATCTGGGTCAATCCTAGGTCAACTGTGCAATTGAAGAAGTTCAAAGCCTACTTTTAGGTCATGGAGTTCATGGAATGATATGTTAAGACATTTTTGGTGTTGTTCCAAGATCAATTCAAGAAGAATCAAGAGTGTGGGAAGTTGCTAAATTAGAGTTTCAGTGTAAAATCCCCTATTTAGTGCCTAACTTCAAGACCACATAAGTCAAGATAAAAGTTTCAAATGGATCTTTGGCAAACATGGAACTTGTAGATAATCTCAATACCTTTAATTTGAGTACTAGAAGTCCTCAAGTGGATTAATACAACTCAAGTTATGGTTCAGACAAGTTACAGGTCACCAGATGAATGTGAAATTTATCTGTGAAAGTCACTTGACTTCCAAGCAACTTTTGACCTAGAAAGAGGTTTCACATGGACTTTTGGTCAACATGAAAGTTGTTCCTCATGATCTTAGATTTCCAAAATGGTATAGAACTCCTCATTATGATTTGTAGAACTCAAGTTATAATTTTTGCAGGCCAGGGGTATTTTGGGAAAGTGAGATTATAGGTCATTTTGAACTATAGGTCCATATCTCCAACTTGCACTCTTCAAATGAAGATTTGTTCAACATGGAACTTGCTCAAAATGGGATTTTAAGTGCAACCAAGTAATCATTTGGGATTGTTTTGGCTTGTAGCAAAAAGTCACTTAAAATGGCCTAAAAAAGGGAATTTTTCAAATGGATTAAGGAGGGAAAATTGACTTTTTGAGTTAGAGGACCAAAACATGTCATGTGAGTACATTTTTTGAATGGAAATCACATTCTAAGCACATTGGCATTGGCATAATTTTGAGCATAGGCCAAGTTTTGGGAGTTGTCATTTAGATTACTTCACCATGAAGTCACATAATAAAAAATAGCCATTGGATCAGATACAAGGATCAAATCCCAGCCATTCACACTCCACATGCTGCTATTAGTTGAATTGAACCATTTTGGAGCCAAAACATTTCCATTTTCGTGTACACTCAAGAGCAAAAAGTGGTAAAATTTTGAAAATTCATTTTAGGCCTAGAGGCAAATATTGGGCTTTCAGTGTTCAACCACCGCTTGTGGAGAGAGAAATGGTTGACCTCTTCTTGGGTACTCTGAAAGGTCGTTATTATGATATAATGTTCAGTTGTACCAGCTTTGCGGGCTTGATAAGAATAGTAGAACTTGTTGAGAGAGGACTCAAGAATGGAAAGATTCGAGATACTCTTTATATCCCAGTTGATAAGAATGAATCAGTTGTCATACCTCAAGAGGAGTGGGAAGGAGGAAGTGACGTTGTCTCAGAATCCCTAGCATCTCAAGCTCAGTTTTCAGACGCTTCAAGTGTTCAAAGTCAACGGTCATATTATCGTCAGCCGCATCAGCACGCCCGACAAAGACCAAGGAAGCCTGAAAGGCAGTTTACTCAGCTACCGGTGTCGTACAGCCAGTTGTTACCAGATTTGGTCGAAAGTGGATTAATAGTGCCGAAAGAGACTAATTCAATAATCTCACCGTATCCTCCAGGTTTTGATGCCAGCGCCCGCTGTGAGTACCATGTTGGGACACAGGGGCATTCGACAGATGATTGTAAGGTGCTTAGGAGTCAAGTTCAGAATCTGTTAGACTCTAACAAGATCTTCATCACACCTCAGGGTTTTATTCAGATTATTGATTCTCTTTCATCCAGCTGTGTGGGTTCGTCAGTTAATGTCATGGAAGACTCCACCGAAAGTATGTGTTTGGAAGAATGTCAAACTGAGAGCTCAGTTGAATATGGAGGAAGTTGCTAGAGGTCTCTGTGCCGGGTGTCTCTGTTGACCTATTCAACTTTCGTGCATTATTGTTTGCTGACCATCACCAGGCTTGTTGGCTGAGGTCATTGTATTCGTACTCATGTGTGCTTATATGTTGATTTTGATGGTTTTGCATATTTGTGTGAGGTGTTTATCTCTGTGCTTATAGTTTGGGTTTCTCCTTATCTTGTTGTGAATATGTGTTTGCTTTTCGCATTGCATTCTCACATAACAGGTACCTCAGAACCGTGGGTCTTATTTCCTGTTCTTCACTAGTTTGTTGCAGGAATTCTCTCAGAGTTATGGAACAGAATCAGGCTGAATTGATTGATATTCGAAGCCAGCTAGGGAAGATGATGAGAGACATGCAAGAGATGCGTCTAGACCAGAAGACGCTCAAATAGGAAAACAATCAGCTGAAGACCCAAGTGGGCTTGATTATCGAAGTGTTAAAGAGTGTGCTTAGGAAGAAGGGTGATCAGCTACTTGAAGCCGCAGTGAAGAAGCTTGTTCCACTTGTGCCTGTGGAACCTGTACCTGTGGAGCCTGTTCCAAAGGTTGATAAATCTCAGATGTCTCATGGACGACGAGGACCTTCGTATTTTGCTCTCCAGCGCATTGCTGATCGGGAAAATCAGGTGCCTAAGAGGGGCAGAGTTTATGACCAGATTCATATGACATACGCTCAGGCGTTGCAAGTTTTGCTTCAATTTCAGTTGGTCAAACTTCGGACTTTGGATCCACCTAAGGGTAGCCTACCAGCATGTTTTGACGTGAACGCTCATTGCGACTTCCACTCTGGAGCACCGGGGCATAGCCTTGAGAATTGTCATGCTTTTAAGCACAAGGTTCAAGATCTGATTGACTCAAAAGCTATTGAATTTACACCGAGCAGCGTAACGGTACCTAATGGTCCTATTTCAGCTGCTGCCATGATGATGGATGTTTCCGAAGCTGCAGTAGATCAGGAGTATATCCTGGACTCAATGGTGTCAGAATCCCCTTGTCCTCAGTTGTTGCGTGTGCCTAGACCAAGCCTGAGGATGAAAGCGCCTGAACATAAGGAGTCCCTGATAATTCAGACTCAACCTCCAAGTGGTTCAACTGCTCAAGGTCAACAATCTGTCCAATCTTTGCAACAGACGTTAGCTCCTCTCCAGAGTCAGCAGCCTTCTCGTTATCGATCAAACCTGCGTGCAAAGCAAAACCCAATAAAGACGGAGAGGCAGTTCACCCGGTAGCCATTTTAAGCGGAATGGTTTCAATAAGCAACTTTGAAGATGGTTGGTTCAGCAGCGAGTCAGATGTGAAAGCCCGGTTCTCGGAAGCTGGCATTTTCCTTTTTTTTATCTTGTCATTGTTTGTAGTTGCTTTCCTGTTTAAATTGCAATCTTGTTTGTAAAACTTGTTGTTTCCATTCAATTGATGATAATGAAATGAGTATGCATGTTTTGATTAAATCCATTTGTGTTCACTAATTGATTTTTTACAGATATCCAACGCTTGGTTAAGCGGAATCTGGGGAGGATGACGAAAATGAACGACATGTAAGCTTCCGATATTGTATGCTTTTGAAATAAAACCTGCTGATGATGTACATGCATTGTTTCAAATCCCTAAACACCGGAGATATAAGGAAGATAATCCCTTGTCAACTCCTTTGAGCCTAGTAGTAGGAGTTCTTTCTGAGAACGAAAAACCCTCAATCTTAACCTGGGGCAGGGTAGGTGTTAGCTAATTTGACCGAGCGTCCAAAGTACAAAAGGAGTGTCCGTTCGAGGATCAATCACACCTCTAGAGGTCGTGCCTAAGAAACCGCGGTGGTTAAGCATCAGGAGTGAAACAGTCACATTATTCCCCAATGAGTCAGACAGCCAGTGTCACACGACTTGTTCATGAAAAAAAAACGAAAAGCAAAAAGAATCAAAAGCCCGCTAAGTCAAAACTTGAAAGCAAATGACTTCGGCAAAAAAGAGGGCATCCCGCTGGACTTAATAATCACAAGAAGCTCAAAGGAGCCAGTCCTGGAAAAAAATAGGGAAAGCGAAAAACTAGAAAACGAAAAAGGAAAAGAAAGAAAAATCCTCGAACAAATACGAGTCGTGTGACCCCAAGTGTCAAAAAACGAAGAGTGAGTGGTTGTCACTCCAAAAACTCATGGTCTCTCGAACTATGACTCCTATCCTTAAACTTCTGAGAAGTGAGCGCTAAGGTTAAATTAGCTAAACGTAGGATTGGAGAACATCAAGGTGAACGGGTGGGTTAAAATAATCTTTGAGCCTTTATCCTTTCTTTTTAAACCGTGAACCTGACCATGTTACAACTAGAAAAAGTCCTAATTGAAGCAGGGTTTGTTTTAAAGGCATACATCGGTAAAGATCGCGTCAAAGCTGACTCCTAAAAGGGTTCTTCTTACCATGTTGGTACTGATGTTGATATTCTGATTAAGGATTTGTGCATTACATGCCATAAACTGTTTTTTCCTTTTCCAGTGAACAGATTGGATGTCAAAACTGTCATGTGCATTGCATTAAGATATCTTTTATGCAGAACAATTGGTTTTACTTGCGGGTAAGTGCTTGACAGCAGGAAAGATTCCTACAGTGGAAAGTATGATCATGATAGAATGCAGAACGCCCGAATACTCCATGAACTGGGGAAAGCTATAATCCCTAGTGATGTCAGCCATCCGAAGTCGGTTATTCTGAAGCAGTCAGGTCGAGATTTGATGAATCTCTCGAGGACAACCAGTGTATCTCCCCGCAGATCAGCCTATCAGGGGCAGAGTCGTCGCAGACAGGGGCAGGCCACTCTAAGAAAAGCAGAAGTTGTTTCTTGCCTGAGGGGCATTGGATCTGAAGCATCTCTTCGAGGTTCAGAGTGCTGGGGCAATTTATATCAGACCATCAGGGTACAGATTTTTAGATTTCCATTCGAGGAATATCCCCATAGAGATCTTACAGGCCGGGGCATATCAGAAGCGAAGGAATTGATCCTCTCCATGTCATCGGAGCTACTCAGAGCTACTCAAGCAGGTTCAGCCGATCTTCAAGTGTGAGACGAATGTCGGGAAGTCGTGTTACCGTCCTTGACTCTTCAACCAGAAACCGTGAATTCAGACAGGAGGTTGTCCAGTGTCAGTTATATATGACCCCTCACGAATAGCCTAAAACCCAATCCTTATTGGCAATATTCAGGAAGCCCAATCCATATTGGCAATCACTGTGAGGCCCAATCCATGTTGGCGCATCAGTTTCAAAATCCAAGCTTCATTGGTATGCGGGAAGACTCCGTCTGTTTTCCCCATCAAAAGTCCAATCTTCATTGGCACTTGTAAGCTATTCCCAGGGAAGTCCGATCATGCTTAGCACACTTGGTTACCCCCAGCGGAGTCGGGTCGCCTTTCCAGCATTTATTTTGCTGGAATAATTCTGTGATATCCGGTTATCCCCAGCGGGGTTGGCTTCACCTTTTCAGCATTTATTCTGCTGGAATGGTTCTTCTGTGTACCGCTTTTCTCCAGCAGCCTGATCCTGCATTTGCATCTTGCATATATCATCATATTTGCATCATATTTGCATTTCATCGTCAAATGCGTAGCATTCCATCTTATGTGGAGCATTTACGCCATAGAAAATTCAAACATACGCATATGCATATGAAGCATAATCCAGTTTCTATCAGCCTTACGTGGCAACATGAAGTACTCTGTAATCAGTTCAGGGGCATTTATCCAGCAGCTTTGATCAGACAGCTCTTTGGTATTTGATTTTTAGATCATACGACAGTTATGCTTTGCTCATCAGTCATCTGATATCAACAAAATTCTCTTCCCGTCAATTCCTATTGACGATGTGTTTCTCCAGTAAGTGGTTTTCTCCGTCTATCTTTAGACGTCGCGAGTTCGGATATGGTTTTCTTTCCGTCTATCTTTAGACGATGTGAAGGTTTAGAGTTGGTTTTCTCCGTCTATCTTTAGACGTCGCGAGTTCGGGAATGGTTTCCTTTCCGTCTATCTTTAGATGATGTGAAGTTTCGAAGTTAGTGGTTTTCTCCGTCTATCTTTAGACGTCGCGAGTTTGGATATGGTTTTCTCTGTCTATCTCTAGACGTTGTGAGTTTGAGCAGGTGATTTTTAAACAGGTTTCTTACCGTCAGTTCATATTGACGATGTGTCTCCCCAGCGAGTTTTATCCGTCTATCATTAGACGTCGTGAGTTTGGATATGGTTTTCTCCGTCTATCTTTAGACGTCGAGAGGTTTCAAGGCGATCTTTCAGATATTGGCTTTCTTTTTGTTTATTGGATGAGATGACATTTCAAGAGGGTTTTTCTGACCGTCGATCCTTATTGACGCCAAGGCTCTTTGAAGAATGTTCGGTTTTCCTAGTTGTTGATCCTTATTGACGACATGGCTCTTTGAAGGTGGTTTTCTTCCTGTCAATCCTTATTGATGATGTGGCCCCTTTGAGGATATTGTTTCTTTCCATCAATTCCTGTAGACGAAAGGATTCTGAAATTTGATGGGCAGTGTTGAAGTTTACATGGTTTTCTTTCCGCTAGTTCTCACTGACGATGTGGTTCTTCGGACAAGGTATTTTCCTCTTGTCTATCATTAGACGATGCGAGATTTGAATAAGGTTTTCCTTTCGTTTATCATTAGACGATGCGAGATTCAGACATTTTCCTCTCATCTATCATTAGACGATACGAGATCAAGATTATTTCCCTTCCTGTCTATCATTAGACGGCGTGAGAGGATCAAGTACATGTTGATCCAACCTTCGGGTTTGTTATCTGTGGCGTCACGCAAGTAACTAGTGCTAAAATCAGTTTCTTTGTCAGATGATTGATCAGTTTGTTGCTGTGACAACTGGATTCGTTGTTTTGGATATTTTCCCCAAACAGTTTTCGCAGTTTATTTCTGCGGTTGGCAAATTTCCGGGTTTCTTTTGTATTCAACCGTCTTTTACCTTGATTTTCTGAAGGTCGTTCACTCTTCACCCAGTCAGGTCCAAGCCGCTTGAATAGGGGCAGCTGTTGCACCCCAAAATTTGCCCAACTTTTTTCTTTAACTGGTTTATGTTTCATTGCATTATCATTTGCATAGCTATATCATTTGCATATCATAACATCATTCATCCAACAGGGGATCAAGTATGTTTTTGTCAAGAGAAGCCTAGCAAGAGGTCTTAGCCAAGCTTGAGAAGTCATCCAAGTCATCAGGAGGTGGTTTGAGGCCTTAAGAGGTTTGAATGCCTCCATGTAGAGTTTCTCTTAACTTGAGGATCAAATGAAGACCATCAGTGAGATGTGAAGCATGGATTGTGAATAGAATATGTGTATAGAGCTCGTGGAGTGCCTAGAGGGTCATGTTGGAGCTTAATCAAGTCATTGATTCAAGTGCAAGAGCCATAGTTGAGGTGCAAGCAATTAGGGTTTCATCGGGGTCAATCCTAGGTCAACTGTGCAATTGAAGAAGTTCAAAGCCTACTTTTAGGTCATGGAGTTCATGGAATGATATGCTAAGACATTTGTGGTGTTGTGCCAAGATCAAGTCAAGAAGAATCAAGAGTGTGGGAAGTTGCTAAATTAGGGTTTCAGTGTAAAATCCCATGTTTAGTGCCTAACTTCAAGACCACATAAGTCAAGTTAAAAGTTTCAAATGGATATTTGGCCGACATGGAACTTGTAGAGCATCTCAATACCTTTAATTTGAGTACTAGAAGTCCTCAAGTGGATTTATAGAACTCAAGTTATGGTTCAGACAAGTTACAGGTCACCAAATGAATGCGAAATTTATCTGTGAAAGTCACTTGACTTCCAAGCAACTTTTGACCTAGAAAGAGCTTTCACATGGACATTTGGTCAACATGAACATTGTTCCTCATGATCTTAGCTTTCCAAAATGGTATAGAACTCCCCATTATGATTTATAGAACTCAAGTTATAATTTTTGCAGGCCAGGGGTATTTTGGGAAAGTGAGATTATAGGTCATTTTGGATTATAGGTCCATATCTCCAACTTGCACTCTTCAAATGAAGATTTTTTCAACATGAATCTTGCTCAAAATGGGATTTTAATTGCAACCAAGTAATCATTTGGGATTGGTTTGGCTTGTAGCAAAAAGTCACTTAAAATGGCCTAAAAAAGGGAATTTTTCAAATGGATTAAGGAGGGAAAATTAACTTTTTGAGTTAGAGGACCAAAACATGTCATGTGAATACATTTTTTGAATGGAAATCACATTCTAAGCACATTGGCATTGGCAGAATTTTGAGCATAGGGCAAGTTTTGGGAGTTGTCATTTAGATTACTTCACCATGAAGTTACATAATCAAAAATAGCCATTGGATCAGATACAAGGATCAAATCTCAGCCATTCACACTCCACATGCTGCTATTAGTTGAATTGAACCATTTTGGAGCCAAAACATTACCATTTTCGTGTACACTCAAGAGCAAAAAGTGGTGAAATTTTGAAAATTCATTTTGGGCCTAGAGGCAAAGATTGGGCTTTCTTTGGATCAATATCCATTGTATATAACATTTCCAACCTTCACAAATCACAAGTTTTGGAAATTGGAGCAGAATTGATCAAGAACAAGCTTGAAAAAGTGAAGAAAATTCAAAAAGTGAATTCTCAAATTTAGATAGTTTCAAGCCAAATTAAAGATTGCAAAGGCTTCTATGATGATTATGGAGTGATTCTGGAGATTTTTGCGAAGCTTCATCAAGGTTTGAAGGCTCAGTGGAAGTTCTCCACTAGGTACTTGAATTTCGACATATCTCTCTTAATACTTGATGATTCTTTGCCATTTTTGTTTCTTTGTAATCATTGAAGCATGTAGATCATTTCTGGATGATAATTGTTGATGTTTATGACGTTTGAAATTTGGAGCTCCAAACTTGTGAGATTTTGTATGGACTGTTATTGCATGATTTTGCTTAGTTTTTGCTTGATCTATAACCTCCATGACATAAGGTTGAGTTTAGAATTAATTTGGAGAGGTTTTGATGAACTTGAGTTTTTGGTACCAAACTTTATTTGCTTCGTTTTTCTCTCATGTTGCATTATTAATAATTTTGGTTGACATATTTGGAATCCTTGCGAAATTTGCTTCAATTTCGGTCCAAAAAACGTACGAAACGGATAAATATTGAGAGAGTTATGGTTGTTCGAAGTTGCCGGAAAATCATCACATCCATGGTTGCGGGTTACTATTCATCATGCAGAAAAATTGGATTTGGAGAAGACGATCCAGGACCGTCCGATCGTGCTGGAATGGGAGACTTGGTCCGCGATCTGAACGTCCGCAAGCGCGCCACGTAGGCTGGGGCAAAACAGCGTCGTTTTGCATTCATTGAGGGACTGGGCGTGCACTTGTTCGATTCGTGCAGAGTGCAACTCCATTTTATTCACATTATTTTCAGTATTTCCTTCATTTTCTTTATTCTTGTTTTCCTTTTTTATTTTTCTGTTTTATTGCCTGTTTTCTTTTAATTGCTTTAAAAATAGTAAAATTGATCAAAAAATTACGAAATTTTTTCTCATGATTTCTGAACGTCTTAAGAGATTTTAGGCGTTGGTTTTACATTTTTAGGATTTAATATGAATTAATTACATTTTTTCTTTTGTGCTAACGTCCATTGTTTTGCATATTTGATCATCTGCCTTGTTTAATTTTGTTCTTCCAATTGGCGTTGAATCTAGCTTTGATTTTTTAGTATGTTTTGGGGTAGATATTCATGTTCCCTTAGAATTTTTGTTAGAATTTTATAACAAATTTAGGTTCTATTTTAGGTGTTGAGATTAGAACCTTCCCAAACTTGTGGATTACCTTGATACCCTTCAATCTAGAAATTATTTAGGTGACTTAGAAGTTGAACTAGTCTTTAATATTTTAACCCTAGGTTGTTCAAACATGTATGTTCCCCTAGGAATTTTATTAGAAATTTACAACTTTGTTTTCTATTTTAGTTGAATTTTTCAAGTTTCTTGTGCTTTTGGTGTTCTATCTTGAGTGCTCTTTGCTTGTTTGGTTTCGTTGGTGACTTTGGAGCTGGATTTGCTTGGTTTCCTTCTTGGAAGGTCTTCTAGACTTGGTATAGCTGCTGTGGCTTGAAGATTGGAGCTTGGAGTTGAAGTTTCCTTTTCCTTTAGGAGTTGTTTTAGGAGCTTAAGAAATTAGGGTTTTAGGAAGAACCATTAGAGCTAGTTTTGATTCCTTCATCAAACATAGAATGCATTGTGTGCTTCTATTCCATCCAATGATGTGAAGTCCTCCTAGGGAAACTCCATCTCTCCTTTGGAGGGATGTATGGTATGCCCATAGTTGAGTAGAACTTTGAGGATACCCTTCCATTTCAATGTTGGTACTTGATGATTTCCTTTGGTTTTTATTAAGTTTTCAACATTTCAATCTTGATCTTTGTGATTATTCCTCTGCTGGGAGTGTGCTTGCTAAAGCTTGAAGATGAAGTTTGATAGAGCTTGAAGATAGAGGCTAGCTTGAAGATGAAGTCTTGCTGTCAACTTTGCTGTCATTTCAACTGTGCTATTTAGAGCTTGTTGTTGCTGTCTGATGTAGGAGTTTGTTGCTGCTGCTTGGGCTGCTTTCTCTGTATCTTTTGTTTTTCTTTGTATTGTCTGTTTGCTTGTGTTGATTACCTCTAGGTTTGAGGTGGAGCTTGTCTCCTCTTTCCTGTTGTTTTCTCCCTTGCCTCGCTTGTACTGTTGCATAGCATGCATTTTACTGTTTACTATTTACTGCTTGCTTTCTTTTGCTGTTTTCCCCTAGGATCTCTGATTTCCTCTGTGCAAGAGGGAATTATGACAGATATTAGGTTTTTACCCATGCATGATAACTGTAGGTAGATTCCCTTTCACCATAGTCTTAGGTTGTCTTTCTCTTCTCATCTCAAAACAATTCAAAAATACAGTAATAAGGTTAATTAAAGTCGTGCGTTACGAGCCTTAAGCTAACTGGGAAAAGGTTGGTGGAGGGTCTCTCTCCAGTAATCTAGATGTTAGTGTGGTACCCTTTGGGTGACATACGAAGCGTTCACTCCTGGGTCATAGTCTCTAGTACGACTGAGATTGCAAACATCCTAAAAAACAGTTCTTTTGTAAAAGACTCAAACAAACATTCAAACTCTGTTTTTGTCCTCTTGGACTTTTAATCAGGAAAACCCTTTTCAGAAGGAGATAAAAAAATGTCAAACAAGCTTGTGTCTTTCGTAGCCCGAACTACGTTTGCTCTGATCTTTCATGCCGTATGAAAGTACATAGGCACGAGATACGATATCTCGACGAGCAACCTTCCCCCCTTAACCCGTAGTTAGGCGAACTACGTTGACTCTGATTTCTCGTTCCAGACGGGAATACGTAGGCATAAAGTACGATACTTTGCCGAGTCATTTTCTTTTCTTTTTAACCCAGACCTGTAGAGTAGATAGAATAACATACCCTTAGATAGAAAACAAGCGTGGATCCCGTCGAGTACGACGAACGTGAGGTGTGCTAATACCTTCCCCTTGCGTAACCGACTCCTGAATCCAGGATTTGGTTGCGATGACCATTCCTTTCCCTCTTTGCGTTAGGTTTACTCTGAGCATTTCCTTTCCCTCTTGTGGGATAAATAACGCATGGTGGCGACTCTTCTGTCATAGCCGGCGCTGATTTTCGCAGTAGCGACAGGAAGCACCCAATTCTGAATGAATGTTGAAATATTTCAGAGATGCATCTTCGAAATAATTTAAAACATTCAATCCATGTCACTCAGAAGCCATTTACATTTGAATTATACCGGAGATACATTTTCATGAATATTCTGGAGATACATCTTTGTAACGCATCATAACAGATCTTTCATGTTATATGTTGTCTATCTGTGTTCAGATGAAGATTAAAACTATACTGAACAATTAAATAAGAAATCTACGTACAAATTTCCAGATGGTCCAAAAATGTCATACCATAAAAAATACCAATAAATGTAAAAAAAATGTCATACAATGGAGATCAATACAGTAGTAAGACCGTCAAAATAAAGTACATACCATAGTACTACTACTATATACTAAGACATTACTGTATATGTCTGACTACCTCTTTTCTACCTCCTTTGTCTCGTCTACCTCTTCGTTTATCAATCTCGCTTGTCCTCTTATGCTGTCTCTAGTACAAATGCCCCATGCGCTTCCTATAGCACCCGAAAATTTTCCCTCACTTTTTAAAACCGTAATTGGCTTATGTTTCGTTCATTTTTTTATCCTCATTAATCATACCATGGTATTGGTTCTTGAGACATGGCATCAAGTTGTTTCTGTGGCTCAAGACTTCCTTTTATTGCAAGTTATCAAACTGCAAGCATCAAAGGCTTCAACATTTATTTTTCTCAGCGATCGGGTACCAAATTATATTTTTCAGCAGGTTATTTTGAGTGTAGGAGACAATTCACGGAATATTTCAGGCATGATTCAGTGGCAATATCAAATGAGAAGTTTCAGAGGTCTAATGTGGCTTAGAACGGGTGGAAACGAGTAATTCTCCAAGATTCCCTCCAAAAGGCGCCAAAATTCAAATTTTCCTTGTGTTAGTCAATTAACACATTTGGCCTAGCAAATGGTTAATCGATTAACTAGTGCAAAATTTTCCCAGATTGTTTCATTTCCAGCGCTGCATCTTTTGGTTCCATACTCAATTACTTAAATTCAATTTTCACACTAGTAGAAAGATCTAGAAGTGGTTTCCAATTTGATTCATTTTTAGAATAATTTAAATTCTTTCCAAATCTCAAACATCTACATTCCTAATTCTACTCTTAATTTCCATTCCTCACACTAAGTCATACTCCAAACCATATTGTGATCCCTAACCTATGGGTTATTTAACCAAATTTACTCCAAACCTCACTCATTCACTCTAATTCACCCTCCTTTTTCAGAACTTGCTCTCAATTTTCTCTCACGTTTTCACTCTCCATCTTCATCTTCAACCTCTCATAAAAGCTCCATATTCATAGATTCACAAATTGTGAATTACAATTTGTGAATTCTTGAGCTAAACCTCTACTACATCATCATTCTTGGTTCAACTCTGCACTTGAAGCTTGTTTGGATCTAGGTTCAAGTTTTGGAAGCCATTCTTGAAGAAGCTTTGAATCAAGTTCATCACATTGCTTTGATCTTAAGGTTTCTTGCTAGGATCTTGGATTTCTTGTGCTAGATCTGTCCATTTTTGTTTGCAACACTCACCAAAGTAATCCTCCGCTTTGTAGGTTGGTAAATTTCAGATCCATACTTGATCTAGCTTAATTTCAACTTATGAAATGTATATCCATGGTTTTTGACACGACTTAATCCACTTGCTTGAATTTGATTGTTGATGTTGATGTTTGTTGGTCTAATTGATGTTTGATTAATGTAATTCAATGTGATTTTCGTGCATAATTGATTGCTTAATCATTTGGATACTTGAACAAGTGTTTTGCTGCTGAAAAGTGCTTTTGAAACATGATTTTCTGCTATTAGTACAGGGTTAATTGATTAACCAATTACAGTTTAAAACTGGTTAATCGATTAACCAGTGTAATTTTGCTGATTTTGATGTTGTTAATCGATTAACCAATTTTGAACTATAAATGATTAATCGATTAACACTGATGCAGAGTGTGATTTTTGTGCATTTTCAAGTGTTTTGTGATTTCTTTCCACTTTTAATCTTCATGGATTGATACAATGTATATTTATGGACTGTTCTTGAGTTATTTTACCTCACATGATAGTTTGAATGTGATTCTTTGACGCACGACTTTTGGTTTCTGTAACGCATGTACACGATTAGTTTGTTTTGCATTATTGACGTGATGGTCATGTTGTATAATCCTTTGTACCAATGTGATTGCTTATTCTTGATGTTTACATTTCTTGATGTATGATTCTGTTCATGTTTATTGCCGATTCCATGAATGCATATTTGTTTTAAGAGATTACTTGTTGATTCGATGAATTGTTCACGATGCTTGAGTATGCAATGTCATTGGAATTCTTTCATGCTTAATTACTTTGTGCTTAATTGTATGTGTATGTGTAGCTTGCTCTTGCTTGATGATTGTTCATTTTTGCAGATCATGGTTATTCGTTTAAATGTGAAGGCATGTTTATGTACAATCCTACTCTTGTGATGCATGATTATGTTTGAGGGTATAACATGTGATTCGATTAATCCTTGATGCATGTTCAATTTTGATGTTGTGTTATCACATGATCATCCATGCTTGATGCTAATTCATGAGCATTCGTTTAGATGCATTGCATGTTGCCTTGGTAAATACATGACTGTTGTGCTGAAAAGTAGATGTTATATGTTGTTTTACTTGACTTGCTGCCTTTTACACATGTTTCATCCTGAAAACATGCGTTGTTAAAAGATGTCTTGCTTGTATGCTAGATTTTATTGCTGTTTTGTGATGGAGCGCTGTTGTAGCTGTTGTTTTCGATTTACTCTCTTGGTTTTAGTTTGTTTTTGCATGTTCCCTTAGGATTCCGTAGTCCAACTTAATTTTTGATTAAGCTTGGAGTAGGATAGAAATTAGGAGTTAATCCATACATGATAATATTGAGATAGTTCCCTGTTAACCTCAACCTTAGGTCCATCTTTTGCATCCTAACATTAGGATAGAGATTCCCTTTGCATCCTCAACCTTAGGGTCATTGTTGCGTGATAACATGTTGCGTGATAACATGTAGATTCCCTTCCGTGTGTCTTTCTTATTTCTCAAAACAAAAATAAAAACATTTAATAAGTATGATGTGCATTGTGCACCATGAGCCTTAAGCACATGTGAAAAGATGAGTAGATTCATTTCTAACCAAATATTAGGGTATTTTGCATGCGAGACATTTGGATCGTTAGCTTGAAGTACTCGATCCTATGTCATAGACTTTAGTGCGATGCGCATTTCAAACCAAAATCAATCCACTTATGTCTAAAACTCATGAACCAAATTAAAATATTTTATGCTTCGTGATTGGTGTCAAATCATTTTTAGAAAATAGTACATTATTTTCGTTCTACCGCAAACAGGCATCGACCCTAACTGTTGGAACGCGAACTTAGCGTTGCTCATAAAAAACACTCAATCAATTTGTGGTTGTAACCACGAACTACAGACTTTCTGACTTCCTCATTCTCTCTCGATTATGGATACATAGGCACAAGACGATGATGCCTTGGCGAGCAACCTTTCTCCCATTCACATGTAGTCCTCTGAACTACGTTGACTCTGACTTTCCCATTACTCGAGGGAATACGTAGGCCTAGGACGATGAAGTCCTACCGAGTCTCTCCTTTTATTTTTCCCTTACTGTTTAGCATTAGGCTTTAGATAACACACTCTTTGATTAGACAACAAGCGTGGATCCCATTGAGTACAATGGAGATGAGAGGGTGATAATACCTTCCTCTCGCGTAATCGACTCCTGAACCCAGGACTTTGTTGCGATGACCATGTCTTCTCCCTTTTTGAGGTTTTCTTCGATCGTTTTCTTTCTCTGCATCAGGATAAATAACTTTCGGTGGCAACTCTTCTGTTTTTTTTCCGCCAAGTTATTTTTCGCTTGCGACAACTGGAAACTCTGTTGGGGACTCAGGTTCCCTATGTGAGTCAATCCTAGAGCTTGTCTGTTTCTTTTCATTGGGTGTTTATTTATTATGCTTTTATGTACACTATCTATTATATGTTATTGCATTTGATTACTGTTATCATATATTTTTTTGTTGCTGTTGAGTGGGTTTGTTCCACGAGAGATGAGCCTAGTGTTAGACGATGGCGCAGATCTAGAAGGGGGGTTGAATAGATCGCTTGTTTAAAACAGAGTTGGCGCTACCAAAAATTGGTTTTTAAAATTGTTTAAGGCGGCAATGACCGAGGAAAGTCTATGGAATTTGACAAATGAGATATGAGAATCACTACTTCAATTACACTTCAATTAGATTATGTTCACTATAAGGTGTGACTAGTTCCAATGCCTTTAAAATATAGACAATTTCAAAAGACAGGACAAGATGTTTTTGGTTCACACAATTGATCAAACACTTGGAGTGCAGAGCACTACAAGTGAATTCTATTTTGAGAGTTGAGCGTTCAAGTTTTCTATTACAATCAACGATTGTAATTGGCTTAAAAATAGTTCAGCACAACTCAAATCAAAATTTGCATGACACAATTGTTTGCACTAAAAACTCAGAAATTTAGCAATATAAACGTAAAGAAAAAGACACAAGGATTTGTTAAGACCTGTATATAGATAGATATAACCTGTTGGTCAATGTTTATACAAGAAGAAAATAGAGATCAAACTATCGAACACAATTTGTTGTTGCAGATCCTATTTCTTCTTGCCCCTTGATTAAAGTTGAATCAAGTCCTTCGAACGTGGTGAATAAACCTCTGATTATGACATTATCTTTGAATAACCCTCGATCTTTAAATCTAGCCCGACTGATTTCAGTCACCCACATGTCGAACCTGAATCTCCCACTCAAAATCCTCTGTTTACCGCTACTAAACCAAAAAAACCTCCAGCTCTTCGATTACCTTCGCTTAGCTGATTCTGTGATGAAACGATTCGTGCAAAAATCCTCAAAAATTGATATTCTTGGAGCAAAAAACCCTAACGATTTTATTCAAGAAAAACCTGCCAATTACACAACCCAAACCAGATTAAACCAATCTTTGGCATTGGGCGTTATCACCTCGAACATGCTATGAAGAGAATGAAACAGACAAAACATAACTGACTTAACAAACAAAACCGACTCACAAGAGCGGTTTGACATAACAGAATTTTGACACAAAATAGTGAGCGGTCGACCTATGCAGTATAGGGGTCAACCTGAGCTTACTCGTATACTTGATTATGCAAAAATCAGGACCATGCGTCAATCGGAGCATGACATGTGTCAACACACATCATGCAATTTTAGCCAAATACAAATTGTCATAGTATGAGTCGACCAGAGGGTCGACACGAGCCTTCTTTAGACTAATTCATTAAAATGACTAGTTGTATGAGTCGATCGGAGCAGGCTTTGGGTTGACTTAAAGTCCTGAAATAGGCAAAAATTCCATTTTTCATGCATTAAGACTCATTTGATGAAACCTATAGTATGGCAAACAAAACCAACTAAGCCAACCCTATATGAAACATAGATTTGGCCATCTCTATATGCAACAATCATGTTTTTGATGAGCGTTTGACTTATGATAGACAAGACATGCAAATATGACATGGTGACAACGTCGAACATACATTTTTCTATGGAGCTGAGTTTTGACATCATCGAAACGAGCACATCTATATATGAGGCTTTGCCCTCACATACTCCCCCTATTTGATGATGGAAAAAAAATAGAACTTGGACGTAAGATATGTCACATTATCCTCCCCCTTGCTTGATACCTTCATCCATACACACTCTTCTGCGTGAATACTGAGTCTTCATCTGTGATGTTTCTGTCCTACTGTGGGGCTTGATACTTTTCTCCCCCTTTGACAACATCAAAAAGAAAGAAACACTTGTCAATGAATTGTATAAAAGTAAAAGAAGGCGCAAGTTCCAAACACTCACAACAGGCTATACATTAACAGACATTCACATACAATGTAGTTAATGAACATATAAACAAAATGACAAATAGAGCCACGTAAAATAGAACGACAATAAAGTTTGCTCTCTCAGTCTTGAAAAAAACATGTCATTAAACACACACAAGTACATAATCCATTCAACAACAAATAACAACATTAATGAACAGATAATCAGATGCAAAATGCAGTATGGAAGACATCTTCAAGGTCTCCTCCCCCTGAAATGATGGCTACGCCCTCGAGAGGGATACTCTGGAGGCAATTGTGCATCGGCTCTTTCAGTGAACTCTAAGACCGCTTTATTTAGGGTGTTGAAGCTAGTGGCAAGAACCCTATATTGACTGGCTGCTGTTTCAACAAACCCATCGAACCTTCTCATGACATCAAATGAAAATGCATTGAAATTTTTGGTGTGAGTTTGAAATTAACTTTGGAGTTGAGAGAATCGCTCATCCTGAGAAGTCATGAAGGAGGGTTGCTCAAGCTGCATAGTCCTCATCATGTCGAGGAGTTCATCAGAGTGTTGTTGACTTGATACTCTGAATGCTGTTGAGGCATATAGTTGTCACCTAACGATGTCCATCCTATATGTTGCCAGGTGCCTCACCCTTGGTCACTCTATGATCCGAGTGAGGAGATTGATTCAGCCACCCGCTATTATATTGGTCACCAGCCTCCATAGGTTGTCCACCTACCTATTCTTCTTGTTCTTATTCTTGTGCTTCTTCGTTCTGGTCATCACTCTCGTCTGATTCTTCCAACCAAGAGGTAGTCACCTTGACAATGAACTTGTAATGACTTTCGGTTCAATACAAAATATATCCCATCATGGTTAGTGATTTATAAGGTATGCCTTGAACTGTGATTTTGGCATTGTTGAGAACTTCTTGGATAAAGGACCCGTACGATAGTGCAGTCCCTCTACCTGAATCCCTCAGTGAATAAATACGAATTGCAATGTAGTGAGGCCAATTGATTTTGATCTTTTTCTTCAGAATATAGATCAAATGTACCTCCGCTTGATAGACGTGAGAATAACTGCTTTCTTTGGGCTCAGAATGTGTGCCACAATCCACTGTAAGATTCTATCCATTGATTTTAATTTTCCCGTTGTGACCGTCTTAGGGAAAAGGTCACTTGCCACAATATCATCAGCATCTGGTTTCTTCAACATGGATTTCAAAGCCTCTTTGAACTCGTAGCCAATGACAGTACGAGAATCCGTGGCCTTAATGATGGGCTCAGCGGATATTGGTGACATGTTAAACAGAGTTTTCCAGACTGATTCGTTCACGCATACCTTGGTAGTCCCTACTTTCATGTTGAACTCGAAACCTTGAATTTTCCCTTAAAGGCCAGTGTAGAATATCCTCATAAGGTCTTCATTGTACTTAGTGTTGCGTTCTAAAAAATTATTGAACCCTTGAGCATCAAGAAGATCAATTACTTCTGGAATATGCATACGTTCAGCAGACTTTCGGTAGTAAGCATGTTGCTTCGCTACAAATCGTTTGCTGAAATTTTTCTCATAGATTTCTGCAAGCTCAAGAGGTACAAGGGATACTGCAGTTACCGGTAGGGTTCCAGATTATGGACCTGCATGGGAGGAGGATGCTCTAGTGGTTCTTTTGCCGGTGATTCTTCGGGTAGACATTTTTCACTTTCAAGTTTGGGTTGAAGAATTTGTAATGAAGAGGGTATTCTTGAAGATGGAGGTAAGATGATGATTTTACCCCTTTTTGTAGATGCTACGTTTTGGGAAGAGGAGAAGAATATAGATAGCCTTGATATAGGTTACAAAGCTCAATGCAAAATGTCTTAATGATGATGACTTTGAATGGACAATATGAATTAAATTTTATTGAAAGTAGTGGAAAATGAACAGTTTCAGCAGACATTTTTCAGAAATTGCGTGCGATGTGTCGACCGAAAGGGTCATGCGTCGGTGCATACTGTGTGAAAAATAACACGCTGGAAATAATATGGGTATGCGTCGACCGGAGGGTTGATCTGAGCATACCCTTTTTTCAGGCATGAAAAATATCACTTTTGTGAGTCGACCGTTACCCTGCATAGGTCGACTCATGCAGACAAAAAAACAACAAAACTTTAATTTTGATCACTTTAGCATATTGTTGCATCGCTGCGAAAGAGAGGCCAACAAGGACAGAAGAGTCGCCGCCGTTCCTTATTTATCCCAAAGAAAGGGAAAGGAAACGATCAAAGAAAACCTACGAAAAAGGGAAAAGACAGGTCATTGTAACCAAATCTTGGGTTCGGGAGTCGGTTACGCAAGGGGAAGGTATGAACACCCCTCACGTCCGTTGTACTCAATGGGATCCATGCTTGTTGTCTATCTAAAATGGTGTTAATCCATAAGGCTGGCTCATAGGGACAAAAGAAAAGAAAAGAGACTCGATAGAGCATCGCCGCTCTATACTCACGTACTCCCTCGTGCAATGGGAAAGTCAGAGTCAACGTAGTTCGAAAAACTACGGGTGAAGGTGGGAAAGTTTGCTCACCAAGACATCGTCGTCTTGTGCCTACGTATCCTCGTCTGGTACGAGAAATCAGAGCAAACATAGTTCAGGCTACTACGAAACCACAGGTTGGTTCAAGTGTTTTAACTGAGTAGGGTTAAACCTTCGTTCTAGCAGTTAGGTGTATGGCTGCTCGACCATTGGAGACTTTGGCCTTACCTGTTTGCGGTAGAACCAAGAGTTAACACACTCTTTTTGAAAATGATTTCCAATTAATCCCGAAGGATAAAAAGAATTGATATTTTGTTTTTTTGTTTTTTATGAAGAAGTGAATTGAATTAGATTTGTAATTCATATTGCACTAAAGACTATGACTTGAGAGCGAATGCGTCGCATATCGCCCAAAGGGCATACGCTAAATACTCTAGACATTTGAGAGGAAGCCCCCCAACCATCATTCCCCAAGTACTTAAGGCTCGTAGTGTACAACATTTGTTATCCTTTATTAGATGTCTTGAAGAAGTTTTGAGATGAGAAGAGAAGACACCAACTCTAAGGGGAAACTAATCAACCATAATGTTATCATGTAATGTGCTCCTAAGATTGAGATTAAAAGGGGAAAAGGCTATCCTAGTATTATCATGCTTGGATTGAACACTTAATGTCTCTCCTACTCCCATCCTAAACGGAGGGACTAGGAATCCTAAGGGATCATGGAAAAAGACCTAGAAAACACAAGATAAATCAATCACAAATGATATGCAAGAAAGAGATGAAGTTGACTTAAAAAAGTCAAGAAATAAATTAAACATGATATGCAAGATTCAGCACAAACAAAAGATGAAGCAAAATGACTTAAACAAGTTAAAGAGAAAGTGAGATGAAATGGGAGAAGTCACAAATCCTACAACCATTCATGCATCAATCACTAAAACCAAAACATAAACAACAAAGCCAAAGGGAGAAGCCATGATCAAAATGGAGATGGGAGAATAGGCTTGGGCAGCAAGCAACATGAAAGATATCTCAACCAAACACAACATATTGATCATGCAAAAGAAAGGAGCAAAAGTGCTCAAAGTGATCCCTCATTCAAAGCAAACTCAAAGTATGAACAAAGGATACCAAATTGCTTTGAATGAGTATCAAAAGCCAAAGGACAGAAGCATAAACACAAGAAGTAGATGCTAAAACCAAATGGAAACCAAGGCACAAGCAAATTACAAGTCAAGGAAAGAGAAAGAACCAAAGTTCAAACCACATTCAACACTTATAATCAAGTGGAATGCCCTAATTCAAAGTGACTTGTAACATAAAATACACAAGTGTGAGACCTATAAATGCAAATCCAGCACCTTAATCATGTCAAGAATGAGAATCAAGACTCATAGGGTGCATATGTGATCCATCAAAGTTATTTCCCAAAGAAACTAGGTCAACTAGTTTGTATGAATTTCATCTAGGGTGACTTGACTTGCAAGGTTTACCAAAAATAGAAGAAATGTTCAATAAATCTCAAATAAAATATACAAATCAACCAAGTATGTTGGAAAACAGAGGCCAAAGTTTCAAAACCAAATTCAATTCAAGGAATCACCAAATGAGTTGATCAACTAGGATGTTCCACCTTATTGAATTATAATCGAGGGTCAAACAAAATCAAAGCAAAGTCAAACAAAAAAATGATCAAACCAAAACCAAAATCATCCTCAAAGGAACCTCAATCCATCCTTTAAATGGAGAGGAAACCTCATTCATTGGTGATATCAAATGGTAGCTCAAGTATGGATGATCAAATAACAACAATTTTAAAAACATCTCCAATTGCAAAATAAAATAAAATCAAAATTAAAATTTATGAAAAATTAATTAAGGTTTTAAAATGATGGAATATATTTTTTATGGAATTTTTGGACAATTGGAGCTATTTTTAAAAATTGCAAATGAAAACAGAAAATAAAGTAAAATAAAAAACAATTGGAAATGAAGGGAGGTGCACAAGTAAAAACAAGAACAACTGGAAATCAGGAAAAGCGCATTTAGGCTCCGAATGAGGGGGTGTGGATATCATTCCAAGCCCAATTGACCCAGACTCAGTTGAGAAAATGAAACGCAACGTTTCATTTAACTACGTGGAGTCAACATGCCAAATGGATCTGGTCAAGCCAATCATACACAAACACGCGCGCAGTCAAACATTCAAAGGAGATCCACATCAGCTCATCACTAAAACATAACCAGACGCCGGAGCTAGGGCTCCGATCGTCTTCTCCGGTGAGCTCACCGAAGCTCAGGTGAAAAACCACCATAAAAGTTGCTGATCCTTATACCAATGGAAAGCTGAGCTCACAAGGATCATGAATCCAACCTTAGATTTTCAAAAAGGCTCATGAAATAAGAGAATCGAAGGCTTGAAGTTTGAGATGCTCAACTGAAAACTTGATCAAACATGAACAACAACTATGCAAACATGGCCTACTCAACGTAGGACTTCAGATGCATGCAACCTTCACTTCTTTGCATCAATTCCACTCCAAATGCTCCTAGGAAGAAGAATCATGCTTCAATTTCACTTGATTTGAAGCGAAAAGAGGAATTCGAATTTGAAAAATGCTTGAGAAATTTGAATCTGAAATTGCTCTCTCTTGCGCCAAATGCACGTTTTGAGCTTCTAGGGCAAGCTCTTGGTTTATATATGATGGATTGGAATGTGTCATGCAGGCCCATGAAGCCTCAATTGTGATATTTGAAAATTTTACCCAAAAAAGTAACTCCCTTCATGCACACGGGTTTTTCTTGCTTCACATGTGTTAAATGCACCAATTTGAAGCTTGTGAGGTGTATTTTGCATTTGAATGCAACTAGGCTTTGAATTGGATCCACAATCCAAGTTTGAAGTGGAAACTTTTCCATGAAGCAATTTGAAAATGCCATGTTTCCACGCCCTCTTGTACCAATCCAATTTGTGCAATCTTCTCATGCTCATGTCTTGGTGCAAATTGATTAAAATGAGTGAAAATATGGCCTATAATGAATCCATCTCATGCCATGCTTAAAAGCTGAAATTCCACTTGGAAATCCTTCCATATGGCCATACAATTCAATGATTCAAATGATTCTTGAGTTCCAAGATGTAAATGAGGCCTTTATGAACAAATTTCATGTTGGTTGGAAGTGCATTTGAGGTGCATAAGTTCATGGAAATGACCTATAAAACAAATGACCTATAATGAAAGTTTCCCAAAATACCCTTGCCTTGCCAAGACCATAACATGAGATGTACAAATGATATCAAGGACTTCTAGAACTTCTTGAAAATCTACGATCATGAGGAACAACTTTCATGTTCACCTAAAGTTGAGGAGAAACTTGATTCTTGGTCAAAAATGCCAAGGAAGTGAGTTGACTTTTAGTTGACCAAAAATAAGTTCATCTGAGACCTCTAACTTGTTGGAATCATAACTTGAGTTCTACACACTCAATGGATGGTTTATAGTACTCAAAAGAAAGCTAAGAACATGCACTACAAGTTTCATGTTTGCATGAAATTGAGATTGAACTTGTATCATGTGGTAAATTGTCTTTGAAGTTAGACACTAAAGAAGGGGATTTTACACTGAGATCCTCTGAAACCCTGATTTAGTAACTCCTTGAACTCTTGATTCTTCTTGATTTGAACTTGAAATGACATCCTAAATGTCTCAAGATAACTTCCCATGACCTCAATGACTTAAGACCAAGTCTCAAACTCTTTCAAATCCAGAGTTGACCTTGAGTTGACCAGATGAAACCCTAGATTCACATCCTTTGACTGTGACCTCTTGTAGAAGAAATGAATGTCCATATAAGCTCCACAATGACTTCCAAGGTACCCAATGAGCTTCTTAAACATATTCTATCCCCAATAATGATCTTATGAACCCAAGATGATCCTCTGTTGACCCTCATGATAGGAGACAACAAACACATATCCATCCTTCCTTTCAAGGAGTTTTGACAACTTCATGATGATGGCATACACTTGATGATCTGAAAAAACACTCTTGCTTGAGCTTGAAATAAAATGAGACTCCTTTCTTGAATGGCACATAAGCCAAGCACAAGAAAAGGGTTGGCCAAATTTTGGGGTACAACACATACAATGAGACATAAATACCAAGCCAAATCATGTTTCAAGCATACAAAGGAGTGAAATAAGCGCAATCATGATATACACGACAATGATGACATATAATTTGATACATTACATTTTATGAGCATGGGAATTTTGAGAGATTCTAATTAAGGAAGGATATTACCACAACTTTAAATGTAACAGAATGCCCTCACATATGGCTCTAAACATCTTCATTTGTTACGTAACAGATGGACAACGCACATATAGATATAGATGTATATAACATGCAGAGATATTTCTAAACACGATCTGAAATATCAAGAACACCGAGTTCCCTTCTGTCGCTTCCGCGAAAATAAGGTGCCGGCAAAACAGAAGAGTCGCCACCTTTCGTTATTTATCCCTTGGAACGGGAAAGGAAACGATCGGAAAAACCTGACGAAAAGGTATAAGACAAGGTCATCGCAACCACTGTCTGGGTTCGGGAGTCGGTTACGCAAGGGGAAGGTATTAGCACCCCTCACGTCCATCGTACTCGATGGGATCCACGCTTGTTGTGTTTACTGGACGGGTTGGTTTATCTATCTACCTATCAAGGCTGGATTAACAAGAAAAGAAAATGACTCGGTAAAGCGTCGCGCTTTATGCCTACATATTCTCATCAGAGAATGAGAAATCGGAGTCAACGTAGTCCGACCTACTACGGGTTACGGGAAAGGTGGCTCGCCAATACATCAGTATTGTGCCTACGTACTCTCAACAGGCATGAGAGGTCAGAGCTTATGTAGTTCAGGATACTACGGATTACGGGGGTTCAGATTCATCTGTTTTATCGAGTAGGGTTAAACAGTAGTTCCAGCAGTTAGGGACAAAGCCTGTTTGCGGTAGAACTGAAGTTTAACGACACTCTTTTCTTCAGAAAAGCTTCCTTTGAATTATGGGCCCACGGGGCAAAAAGGTTTGATGTTTGTTTTCTGTCTTTTACGAAAGAACTGTTTTTTATGGTGTTTGCAATTTCAATCGCACTAAAGACTATGACCTGAGAGTGAATGCGTCGCATGTCACCCAAAGGGTACCATACTAAACATCCAGACTGTTGAAGAGTGACCCTTCAACAACCCTTTCTCAAATAGCTTAAGGCTCGTAACGTACGACATCAGTCAACCTTTATTACTGTATTTTGATTTGTTTCGAGATGAGAAGAGAGAACAGGCTCAACTACGAGGAGACTATCAAGCCCTAATGTTGTCATGCCAAGGATTCATCCTATGATTGAAGTTTGAAACAGGGAACTCCTAGAAGTTATCATGCATAGGTTTCAACCTAAAGTTCTATCATCACTTCCTTATCAAAGGAAGTGAGAGTCCTGAGGGATCATGTCAATGATACGCAGAAACAGGTAAAACATCAGCTTAAACAGTAAATAGTAAACGACTGTAAAATGCATGCAATGCAAGTGAGGGAGGAAATGTGTGTGGGGCAGCATCCTCCACAAGCTCATCTCAACCTCAAGCCAGATATGAGTAACTGCAATCATACAGGAAATAAAATGCCATCAAGCAACATAATAAGTAACTGCAATCATACAGAGGAAATAACATGCTATCAAGCAAAACATAAGTGACTGCAATCATATAGGGGAAATAAAATGCTATCAAGCAAAACAAACCACATGGGCAAGGGAGCTGGGCTCTACCGAATACCCGCAAGCAAAGCCATACAGTAACAATACAAGCAGAGGGAGAAACTCAACCTCTAGTGCAATCATGCTCCTAGATTAAATCAGTCTAAATATGGACTTATTCTAATGCATCAAGCAAGTCAAACAAATCACAGCGATACAGAAAAGAAAACAGATAAGGAAGAAAGCAGATCAACAACTTCCTCTTTCAATTCCAAGCTTCAGCTCTTCTGACAGCAATCCAGTCTTCAAACTTTAACCACCCTTCAAGGCTATCATCTTCCATGACAAGTATCAACTTGCTTCTCCAAGGTTCTAACACATCAAACATAAGTATCAACTTGTTCTCTCTTCTCCAAGCTTCAGCTCTCCAGTCAATCCCACCTTCAGGCTTCACTCTACAAGTATCAACTTGATTCCTTCAGGCTCTCCATGCACCAGTGTTAGTGTCAACTTATCCTTTATTCCTCAAGCCTCAGCTCTTCACTCAATCTCAATTGAATCCTCTTCATAAGTTTCAACTTGGTCTTCTTGCTTCAGCTCTCTTTGCTTTACCAGTATCAACTTGGCTTTCCTCTTCATCTACAAGCTTCAGCTTCTCAGGGTAATCTTCAATCACATGGAAGTGTCAACTTCATCCTTCAATCTTATTCAATCAAGGAACTCCATCCTCTAACAATGGAGAAAGATGCATCTATCAAGAGCAAAGTTGGGATGATTGGTAGCAGAGTGAAGAACAAAGGTCACCACTAAGCATCCTGTCATCAGAGAAAGGGACCCTCAAAGGTTCTACCAATTTGCAAAGAGCCACACATCTTACCAAAGGAGGGATGAGGCCTTTACAAGGGACATTACATCATAGGGAAAGATGGAATTGATCAACATATTCCATGTTTATGAAGGAAGAGAACTATCTAGAAGCTCTGCCTACAAAACCCTAATCTTAACCTAATCAAAACTACACCACAAGAAGAGAAAATCTTCAAATCCAAGCCTCTTCAAGCAATCCAATGCATCTTCAACTTGCCTTCATCCTCATCCAAGAACAAGAGAAACAAAACCCTAATCTAAGGGAACTAAAGATATTAATCTAGTTGAGTTAGTGCCTTAGAATCATCTAAAGCTAGCACCTAAACTAAAATCAATCAAAAATAGGAAACTATCCTATAAATTTCTACAAAAATTCCTAAGGGATCCTAATTCAATTAAGAATGCCGCATACAAAAACCAGGGACTAAATCATCTATTAAGTCCTAAAATTAAGTCCTAAATCCAAAGGTATCAATCATAAACCCTAAAAATGGAGCTTCTAAAGGTTTCAACCTAAACTACCACCTATGTTCATCACAAAAATGTGAGAAAATTCTATGGGGAGCATGCACATCTATTCTAACTACTCACAAAAAATCAGGATCAAAATCAGCATCACATGATCACACAAAATTCCACAAAATCAAGTATCAAACATAACTATTTTAATATCAATTAAAATGTAAAAATTCCCATAAAATCAGAAAATGTATGAAATAAAAATATTTTTTACTAAAAAATACTAGATTCAATCATGAATATAATGCAAAAAGAATGGAGTTAATTGGATTATTTTTCAATTTTATATGATTTTATCAAGAACCATGTATAAAATGAAACAAATAAAGAAATCCAAATAAAATAGACAAATGCTCGGTGCAAGTAGTAAACAAAATCAGTTCATATAATGGATTGGGCCATCAGGGGGGTGCAAGTATCAACCAATTCACTAAGCCCAGCATCAGCAACTAAATGAAACGATGCATTTCATTAACTCAAATCCTTCACAAACTGAAACGCACGCGTGGCCGTTGGATCACCTCTCCAGTCAAAGGTCTACCTCAATCTAAGGGCTTTGAAGTCATCTTCAACCTTTTGAATATCTGAACCTCGCGCGCAGCTCCGGCCACCACCGGTGGTGCTCCGGTCATCGTCCCCAATCCTAACTCTCTCTAGGATCCTCCATTGCAAGTGGTCTGTACATAAAACTTGTCCCAAATTTCCTCACGAATTCATTCATGCCCTTAATTCTCTCTGAAACCTCAAGATTCGCCATAACCAATTCTCAACCGAAAATGGTAACAACCTTAATTGGTCACTAATTCTTAAACTAACTATCTGAAAACCTTCCTACACCATTCTATGATGCATCTAACACCCTAATTCATCTTAATTCTACCTAATTTATGCTGGAGGAAGAAGTTTACATACCTGTCAAATCTTGATGAACAGATGCACTAAATCTTCAAATCAAGCTCTCCAACCCTTCAGACACGATCAATGGATCATTCCCTTGCTTCTGTATGCACAAGAACTGGTTGAAACCTCCTAAAACTTGAAACCCGATGGTGAGTTGCAGGTGGAAAAATTCGAGCTCAAGAATACCAATCAGCCACGAAATCCTCTTGATTATGATCTGGAATCAATCCCTAGCATCCATGGAAGAGATTGCAATCAAGAAAATGGATGGAAAGTGAAGAAATTGGTGAAACCGAATTCAGTTGCAAGCCATGAAATCTCAATCTCAATCTCTTCTCTCTCCTTCAATCACTACCAACCTTTGCTTTGGATCACCTCTACTCAATATATAGAACATGTATGAGTGATCCAGAACCCTCTAGATCATTCTAATGAGAAATCCAATCTCTCATGACATGAGAAGTTCACTTATATGCCATGGTGTGCACAACTCTGCAAACAGCTTGAAAACAATCCCAATTCCTTCCAATTTCTCCCCTCATGACATTTTGAAAGTGTTTAGCTTGCAAGGGATCTTGTTCATGCCTTGAATTTGAGTTTTGCAAATGTTACTTATGATGTAAGTAACTACTTTTCAAAGTAAGTCCACAAATTAGACCTCAAATCAAAACTGTGACTAAACCAATGTTCTTAAAATGCTTTTTAGAGTCAAAATGACCTATTACATGCCTTGGTTTGGATGTGTAGATCAAAAGTATCAATTTCCAACCTTGATTCATTTAACTTATACCCTTATTTTAGGTCATTTTTGCAACTTTGAGCTACAAGAAATTTCAACAATTCATGACCTCTTTACTAGCCTTAAAACATCATTTTGAACAAGTTTGATGTTGAACATTTTCCCATTTGAAGCTTGGAAATAGGAGTTATGGTCTTATGATTGAAATCACCTGTAATCTCCAAATGACCAAAATGCCCTTGACTTGTCAAAGCCATAACTTGAGTTCTACAAATCCTATCAAGGACTTCTAGTACTCTATATAAAGCTAAGAGAATAAGTAACAACATTCATGTTGGGGGTAAGATGAGATGACAATCACATCTTAAGCTAAACTGCCTTGAAAATAGGGGTCAAACTAGGGGATTTTACACTATCAAGCCTTAGAAACCCTAGCCTGAAACTTCTCAAACTCTTCAATCATGATGATTTGACCTTGGAATCATCCTTATAACATCTCAATGTATCAATCCATGATCACATGGCTCTTGAATTAGGTCTCAACCTTGTTCAAATCATCAGTTGACCTAGGGTTGACCCAGTCAAACCCTAACTGCACCACTCATGGCTGAGTCTTCTTAATCTTGCATAATGACCTATCTAGGCCTCATGATGGCTTTCAATACATCTCATAAGCTCTCTCAAGGCTTCAAGCCCACATTCTTAGCTTCAGAATCATCTGAGGGGCTCCCACAACTCTCAAGTTAGGAGGCACACAACCTTGGTTTCAACCACTCTTTCTGAGGATCTTTTAACTTCTCTGACAAGGATATCAACCCTTGAACACTTGAATAAGCTTTTTATCTAGCTTCAAACTCTTGTGTAGCCCTTGGTTGGTAATTATACCTCTTGATCTCCTGCACACATGTCAATGAAATGCAAATGATAATGCTAATGTGAATGAAATGAAACATAAGCTAGGTAAAGAAATGCTGGGCAAATTTTGGGGTGCAACAGCTGCCCCTATTCAAGCGGCTTGAACCTAACTGGGTGAGAAGCGAACGGCTCTCAACCAATCAAGGTACGAGACAGTTGAATACCAACAAACCCGGAAATTTGCCAACTACACAGGTACACGGTACTCTGATGGGGACAAATCTCCGAAAACGGAAATAATAGCTGCACGGCAACTGGCTGGGGAATTGGTCACACGGTAACCGGTGATACATGGTCGATCATGCCGTCGGGCATCAGGATTCCTCGGGACTTATCAGATCAACAATCAAGTTAATCATGCCATCGGGCATTCAAAGAAATCTTTGGGCATCAGCCGAACTTCGTCAGTAAGTCGGGAATGGAATTCTCAGTCAATCATGAACCAATTGGGGGATATCCAACTTCTACCACAGGCACTCTGCATCGGCTGAGAGAACCGCTTCGTCAATACGGTTGGACTTCAATCATCAAGTCTTCTTTGGAAATTTTCAACTTTGCTGTTCAGGAACCTGCTGGGGATGACACATCTCCGCTGGGGATTCTGGAGAACTATCAAGTAACTCTGCTTCGGGGATCCGTAAATTATTCTGGGTGAGTCAACTCTGCTGAGGACATCAAGAATCATCTTGAACAAACAACTTCGCCGGGGACTTCAAGAATCGTCCTGAACTAATAACTCTGTTGGAGATTTCGGGAATCATCCCGGGCACTCACTCTTCCGGGGACTCTAAGCATCAACTCGAGCAACCAACTCTGGCGACTTCACTGGGGTTTTAAGAGTCATCTTAAATGAGCGTCTTCGTTGGAGAATTCAAGAATCATCTTGGGCGAACGACTTTGCTGGGGAATTCAACAATCATCTTGAGCAAGCGACTCTGCGGAGGAACACCTACAAAACAAGAACGGTAGCAACCTAGCTCATGTTTCATACGCATATGCTTTGGCAACAACGCAATGCTCCACACGGTGGAAATGCTACGCGTTTTTTAGGTAAATGCTATGCAATCATGCAAGATGCTATGACCCCATCAGCAAAATAAATGCTGAAGGGGGAATCCTCCTGTCAAGGAGAAAGAACCACTCTGGTGGGGGAAGGAATCATCCTGCCAAGGAGAAAAAGTCACGCCAATCTCAATCGGACCCCGCATGGGGAAGAAAACTTCAGTCGACTGCCGCGGGGGGAACGAAGCTCTATGAGAACCTGGACCCGCTGAGGAAAGTGATGTCAATCGCAGAAACAAACTGCACGACATTCGCAACCAACCTTTCTTGGAGGTAACGACTCCGGCGGGGAAATACAGCATCAGCTATTCAACACTCTACTAGGGAAAACCAATCATGGCCCGAACTGCTTTCCAAGGACTCGGCTCCCTTGGGGATCTGCAAACTCGGCTGGGGAAGAAGGAATCGTCCTGCCTACAGGGGAGAGTACGACTCTGCGGGGAATTTCAATTCTGCTGAAGACTTCAGTCTGGAATTATCAATTGCTGCACACTTCAGTATGTGACTCAGCTAGGGAGATGACATTCCTTCAGGATGCATCTGATTGGGGAGAGAATCTTCTCTGCTTGGGGAGACATGTCAATGCCTACGATCTCATGTTTAAACTCTGTAGGGAGAGGCTGCTGAACTTCGCTGGAGAAGAAGGAATCATCCTGCTTGGGGACGCATACGGCGTACTACCTGGTATATGCTACACCTGAAACAACACAAACAAACAGACAAGATACCCTTCTCAAAAGGGACCTATCAAGGTTATCATCTTGTGACAATGTTTAAGTAAGTCATTATTTCAACAATCAGTGGCCTAGGCCAGTAAGTTTATGTATGCGCATTTTATCAAAAACATTGGCGTTCTTTTTCGCAAACAAAACAGGTAAATGCTAAACAAACAAACATAATTGCTTAATAGTATACACTTTATTGATAACGAACCCCTGAATGGGTAAAAATGTTTTACAACGGATGCAAGCCCCTGAAATGAGGAAGCTGCGCAAATATAAAAACATAAATATACATCAGTATATGCACATGTCGGCAATGAGGCGTAGACGAACACCATGAGTTGATCCCTCTATGACCCACTCGACTTCGATACTTCTCCGACGCTTCAGCTTCAGAAGAGATTGATTCAGATAAACGGCCCTCAGGTCTTCCAAACCACTAAACAATGAAAGTCCACACGCGGAATGCAGTCATTTGCTTTTTCAAATCCCTAACTTTTTCCTGAATCACCCTTCCGGGTTTTCGATTCACCGGGATACCTTTTTTTGCCAAAGTCGCCCTTCCAGGTTTTCGACTTTGCGGGTGTACATTTTTTCAATTCATATCCCTAATTTTTGCCCGAACCTTTTTCCTTTTTTATGGTTCGCCGGGATGCCCCATTTTTGCCTGGATATTCTTTTTCTTTCCAGTGGGTCATTTTTAAGCAAAGTATTTTTTAACTGCGTCCGCGTTCACCGGGGATGCAAAATCTTCGCCATCCATCGTGGATAACAACAAAGCTCCTCCCGAGAAGACCTTGCTGACAACGTACGGACCTTCGTAATTGGGAGTCCACTTTCCCCGGTGATCGGAGTGTGGAGGAAGAATCTTCTTCAGGACGAGATCACCCGTCTGAAAGCTTCTAGGACGCACCTTCTTATCATAAGCTTTCTTCATTCGACTTTGGTACAGACGACCATGTGCAATCGATGCTAATCTCTTCTCGTCCATCAGGCTGAGTTGGTTTAGTCGGTTCTTAATCCATTCTGCCTCGTCGAGTTTTACGTCAACCAAAACTCGCAAAGAAGGGATCTCCACTTCTAACGGTAGGACAGCTTCCATACCGTACACCAAGGAGAAAGGAGTTGCCCCGGTTGACTTACGTACTGTCGTACGATAATCGTGCAGTGTGTCGCGGTGAAATTTGGATACCAAACTATTGATTAGTTTGAATCTTTAATTCAATTTGCAACCGAACTTTGATTTGTCCAAAGGAAGGGATAAAGATCGAAATTCACACAATGCAATGCAAATGCAAGCTAGGTTGTTTTAGGTTCGGGGGTTGGTTAAACTTAGGGAAGGTACTAGCATCCTAAGTTTCTGTAGTACTCTACAGGAACCTCTTGTTTTATATTGTTTATTGTTAAGTGTTTATCTGCTTAAAGGTTGAAAGACCTAATGGTTTAATTCTAAGTATACTCGATAAGATGTTGCATCTTATGCCTACATATCCTTACGGGAGTGGAATCAGAGTATTTGTAGTTCCCCTAAAGGGTTTGAGGTGTTCTTTGACTGTGGTCAAAGTTCCTACGAGTTTAGGGTAGTTGTTTGATTGAGTTTAGGAGAAGAGATGTGTCTTCATTTTAAGAGAGATTTAAACGCCACAAGGTGTAGGAAAATAGTCTTTGCATCGTCTTAAGAAAAGGGCTTAAGTACTCGGATTGTTTGACGAGTATGCCTTTATTTATCTTAAGGCAAAGTCCCTACGGCTTGATTGTATTGTTGTGGGGTGAAGATTCTATCTCGCTTAAGATGATTTGGCATCTTTTCTCTATTGTGTTTGAATAATTGTGTTGAATTGTTTGAATGTATCGTGTTTAATTGTCGATTGTCTAAGTTGTAAGAGAAGGATCCTTCCTATGGGGTAGGATCTAACTTAATTGATTAACTTGAATGGGATCAAAGATCGAGCGGGAGTATGATGCAAATGGGATGCACTACACACGATTGTTGAATCATGTGTAGGGTTTTCCTTTGGACGGATGTGATGCGATAAGAGTAAATATGATAATGTGAAATGACTGTAGAATAAATTGCGGAAATGTAAACCATACACAAACGCATGAAAGCGCTAGAAGTGTGTGAGAGTGAAAGGTGTCGTGAAGTGATTGCGCGTGATTGACTGTATGTTTACGCGATTGGTTGATTTTAATTGGATAGATTTTATAGGCGAGAAGTGGATTTAATTTTTAGTTCGAACTAATGAAAAAAAGGGTGGATTGGTTTTGATAAAGGTTGAATAGCTTTAAGCTTATTATTTTTTTTTAAATAAAGGGTTATTAGATTGGAAAATAAGCTTTTATTTGTTATTAATTAAAAAAAGGGATAAATCATATTATAAAATAAATACTAAATTGTCTAAAAAAAAGGAAGTAATGGAATTTTATGATTTATTAATGAAAATAGGTTAATTAAATAAAAGATGAGTTGATTAAGATGAATAGATAAATAAATATTACCAATTACTTAATTTATTAAAAGCTGATGATTAAATAATTATTAAGTAAAAAGATTAAGTTAGTTGACCTAAAAACGGCTGATTTAAAAAAAGATTAGCAAAAGGTTGGTTAATTAAGAAAAAAAGGGGGGTAAATTAAAGTTTAATTGAGATTAGGGGATGGTTTGCGGATAATTTTAATGTGGTGTGTGGTTAGTGAGTGTGATTAGCAACAAATTAAATGAACAATTCAAAAGAAAATGAGAAACCCTAAGTTCCTCCCCCCCTCTTCGCCGTTCTCGATCTCGCCCTCTTTCGCTCCCCATCTCACTTCGTTCTCTCTCGTTCATCGTCTCCAATCACCTCAGATTCGCTTCTTTTTGCCACTTTTCTGAAACCAAACAAAAAGCGTCAATAGTTTAATAGCATTGACAAGGATAGGTGCTTATCGAGAGCTGGGTGGAGCGGCGATTTGCGAGGATGGAGTGGATGCCTCGTTTGTTGAGGGTTCGCGGCGATGGCTTCAACGATTAAGGAAGATAAGTCGCTCCTTTGTCCTATTCTGGATTACGAATCTTTGGTCTTTTGGTAGCTATTCGTGTCTTAGGGTTCTTTTGTGTGTACCGTTTCCTCTTCCCTTCATCTCTTTATATAGACATCATGAGAATTAATGTCATGTTTAAGACCTGATTGAAAGAGTTGAATGCTGATTTCGATATTCCAATTTGGGACAAATCGTATTTGAAAACTCGATTGGATCCTTCCATTTTAGCTTATACGAAATTTGAATTCTTTCCTCTTCTGTCTGATTGTGTTTGATGTGTGTTTAACGTAAATCTCAATTTTGCGATATTCTGTATTAATCACTTTAATGTCACGGTTCATTGCCCTGAGGATTTGATTTTTTGTCTGAATCGAATCTTTTTGACAGGGTATATTCCCAATTGATTTGCTAACCCTAGATTTGGTGGTTTGGCAGGTGTAAAAAGCGGTTTGTTTTGGGCCAAGGGAGGATTGGCAGCCCAGAGCACCAACTTGACTTCTTTTTGACATTGACTTAATGAATTTCGATTAATCTTTGATAATCTCTGGTGTGGACTCACGTGAAATTGTTCAAAGTTCTCTCTTGCGAACAAAAGAAAAGGAGAAGCGAGGTTATTGTTCTTTTCACTTTGTTTTCCATTCTTGCCTTCAAATCAAGTTTGATGTGTATCTAATGCTGTTTTCCTTTGGTGCTAGGATGGTGAGGGAATCTAACAGGCTCAGTATACAAGTGTTATCTCTGCTGGTTAAGCATTCATGTTTCTTGCTCTTCAATGTTAAAACTAGTTTGGTTGCAGCTGATCTCTTTGTGGAATTTGCAAAACTTGCGAGGTAGTTCTATTGAAGTTCTGTTGGCTGCTTCTCTGCGTTGCTCTTATTTGTATCTGTGATGTATGCTAATTGAGTTTCAATCTGTGTGATGTTGTTGACGTTGTTATTCCCTGCTGCAATGCGTATTACAAGACCGTGTGGAAGTGATTCAATTTCTTTGCTTTTTACTGCCTCCTGTTTGGGTGTGAATGTCTCTAAGGATCTTTGTGTAAATCTCCCTCTGTAGCGTGTGTTTGTGATGTTCTGATGATGGATATGTGTGCATTTGTTTATTACCTTCCTTATGTATGCTCTGAATGTGAGTTTCTTTGTGTGTGTTGTTATGAAATCTTGTGTTTTGATGTTGCTTGTAAGGTGTGAATTTCTGATGTATTGGTATCTCTCTTCCCTGAATCATCTATGCGTGTTTTCAACAAGTCTTGAGTAGTCACAGAACAACGTCGGTAACTCAATTGGAAGTTCCTGATAAGCTTTCCCGTCTTTTTCTTTTTAGGCGTGTTCTGAACTTGACTGTGTTAGTTTGTACTAACAACTTCAAAATGAATTGTCTTAAATTCCAGGAAAAGTTGCCGTTACCGGAGTCATCTGTCGCAGCAAATTGCCTCAACGTTGTGTGGTTTCCGACTATCGCCTTGATGAAGTGAATTCTCTTCAGAGATTGTCTGAAGTCGGGAAAATATTCATGGTCTCTTAAAGAAGAGAAACCACAACAGGAGCTATCAGCAGTTGCTATGGTCTATTTGTGACATTGATGTATGTTGTGCTTTGCTTGAGTTTTCTTCATCATGAATATTGTTGTACGTTGTTCCAAGTCTCATAATCAAATTCTTCATCGTGAATGCAGGTCGTCTGGGTCATAACACTTGAGTTCAAGCTGACGGAGAAGCGCTTTATGCTTTGTCTTCTAAGTGTTGGCTTAATATTGAAAATCTCTTGTAAGTCCTACCCTTAAATCAAGAATGAATCATCTTGGGTTGTTCATGTTCCTTGACTGATAACTTGCTCTCATTGTGAATGCAGGTTCTTATTTTCAAGTATATGTTGATGACTTCGGTCGCCTCTCTGTTCTAAGTCTGGCAATTCAGAATTCTCTTTCATCTCGTCATGTTGGACGGTGGTTTGTAAACGTCTTATGACCGCTCTCCATAATTAAACTTTGATCAATTCCGAAATGTTGTTTTCTTATAACTTCTAACTGAATCCTTTTTGTTGTCTGATGTTGACTAGGGAGTTGGGAAGTGCTTGGGTAATGAACTCGTACGGCGTGGCATAGTTGACGGTGGGCCGTGAAGGTGCGAGTGAAGACCTGAATGATAGCCTGGACAACTCAAATGGACTTATTGCATCATGTTACTTTATCTTTTAACCGTTTTGCAGGAGCTGATGAGAAGGTGTTACTAATTAATCTGATGTAGGCTGAGTACAAATGGTTTTCGCATGATTGATTGAAGGCTTCATTGTTGCGGATAATGTCGTTTCTGTCAGGATTTACAACTTCAATTGAGGGGTAGAAATCTTGACTTCCTTTGCGTTAAAGCAATTGCTAAGAACAAGAAGACTTCATAAATCCTGATACCATAAATTCAAGAAGTTATGCTTGAAACCGTTGCGCTGATGATGCCGCTCGGAACAATTCTACCAAGAGTTGCGCATTGGGGAGTTGAATTATATTATTAAGTAAACCATAGTTGTTTTTGACAGAAAATTGTGCTTCAGCTTCCTTATTCTCTTGAATTAAAAAAACTCCTAATATTACCAATTGTTTGTACTGATGTGCGTCATTTTGCAGGGATCGCCATGCAAGGATGCCCAAGGGTGTGCGACACTTCCAAGACTTCTCTTAAGTTGCAGTCACATGGCACTGTTGGTTTGGCACCAAACAATGCATTCAAAAGGGGGAGCCCACCTGGGGATTCACTTAGTAGTCCCTGCGCTACCAAGACTCCTCATGGCCTTTTCCTTGTAATCCAAATTTGGTACTAGAACATATATGTATCTCATTAAACTCGTGATGTATCCAGCGACAAATTTTGAAATCAATAAATAGCACCCTTTTATCATGAAGCTGATATTGGTCTAAATTATTCTTGTGAATTTCGAATGTTCTTGGATCTCGCATTTAAAACTTTGTAATGCTTTGAAATTGGTGAATTAACCTAAACTTGTAACCTTTGGATAGTGTTAAATCTTGACATACTTTAATAGTCTTGTAAATCTTCAACCATTCGAAACATTCTTGTAACTTGATTTCTGAGATTGGGTTTGCCCTTTATATGTATGAAGAACCATTCTCTATTTACGAACTCGAATAGGGAGATAAATGATGGAATTAAAATTCTCGATTTGACCTCGTAGAAACATCTCCTAATAAACAGCTTCGAAGATAGTAACTCTTGATAATTTCGCTTTGAAAACAGACTAAAGAGAGAGGCCTTAGATCACCATGAAAACACTTTTCACAAGCAAAACTCCTTGAAAAGTCTTTAACGGACTCGTGGCTTGAAACACCAGTTGTTATATACTCTAAATGAAACTTGCAAGTCTTTTGAAAAGGTCCCCCTTTGGTGTCATATAAAGGCTTTAACTTCAAATTTGTTTTGAATTGATGATGCTTCATCCGATTGTGAGGATCCGTACTTGAATATACCGTGCCTGCGTCAACTGGTTAGCCGTGATAATAAAAAAAACGAACAAGAAATAAACATAAGAAGGTGGGATCTCATGGTCAAAAGTTAGGGTGCAACAGATGCCCCTATTTAAGTTACTTCTATTCAGGAATATGGAGATCGAAATCTCCGTCTCGACGAGATAGGAGGGACTTAAATAAAAACACTGCACGAATTTTTTGGCCTTAAGAAACCACCGAATGCAGATGATATGCAATGATATGAAAATGCAAGACAAAGGATCCTATTAGGGAAAGATGTCACGGGGGATGAACTGGACACGACACGCTAGACAAAGAGCGACAGACCCTTCGAGGCGGGACTCCACGAGGACAGGCAACAATCACTAATGGGAAATTTCCATTAGTGCAACAATCACTCATACATCAAGGATGCGGTGATTTTGACGATTTGTGATCGAAGGATGCTTTTACTACCAAGGTGGTGGTCAGTAGTAACTCGAATGAAATCTCTTGATTGTGGCACAATGTATTTTTTTTCTCTTTTTTTTTTCATTTTTTTATATATTATTTTGTAATCCAACTGAAAATAGTAGAATGTACAACCTCCCCGAGCGTCATGATATGGGAACCATGAGCTGGTCTCAGTCCCTGATGTCAATGTAGTTGTAGATGTTGTTGTAGTTGTAGAACTTACCCGTGCATCATGGTATGGGACCCATGAGCTGGTCTCAGACTTCTACTGTTGTGTAGAACTTCCCCGAGCGTCATAGTATGGGAACCATGAGCTGGTCTCAGTCCCTGACGTAGAACTTCCCCGAGCATCACGATATGGGAATCATGAGCTGGTCTCGGTTCCTTCCCTGTAGATGAAAACTCGTGAGAGCACCTTCATAGGGGGTTGTAATTTTGTTGATTTTCGTTGTAAATTGTAAATGTTGATGTAATCTGTTGTTGTAGAACTGTAAATGTAATTTGTGGACTGTAGATGTAGTTCGTTGTAGAACCCTGTAGATGTAATTTGTTGTAGAACCCTGTAGATGTAGTTCGTTGTAGAACCCTGTAGATGTAGTTCGTTGTAGAACCCTGTAGATGTAGTTGTAAATTTGTGAATGTGATTGTAAATGTAGATGAGCTTCACTGAGGATCTTCGGAAACATGTGAGCCGGTTGAATTGTAAAGTATGTCTTCTCAAATAAAGAGAGACTAATATGGTAAACTTCCTCGACTTCTTCGGGGAGATGCCGCCGACGGGAGTAAACTTGCGTGATGAACTCGCTGGGGAATATATTTCTGAGAAATGTCTGTAACTGTCTTCCCTGATGAGTCAATAATGTTGAAGGATCCATTGATGGTAAATGATATGTCTTGTGAAAATTGTCGTTTTGTCGTTTTGAATAACATCCTAATCAAAACGAGTTACTCAAATAAAGAGATTGATGTTCGATAAAATCCTGTGATGCTATTGTTTGAAGAGATGTCTGTCTTTAGGAATATTCTTCCTGGGGAGTAGGGTACAAAATAAATGCACTCTTAATCCATGTTCAAAGGTTGGAGACGTCCATGGTGTGATTGCCAAAAGACCGAAGTTCGATTCGGGAGGTAGCCGAAAAGAAACCGTCAAGCAAGACTTGACCATTGAGGTGTGAACTCAAATGGGATTGTACTAAAATAACCGTCTTCCAAGAGGGTTGAACTTCATGGGGAAAGTGAAACATTATACTCTTTCTGCCTAGGGTTGTCAACTCTAACTGGAGGGATAAGACACACCCATACACTTAGGGATAACTATAGTCAAAGCGGTAGGCTAAAACACATATAAAGAAAGCGAACAATGCACATGACATGCTGTCTACTTATATGCTATGCGTATGCCGACAAATTGGGAGAAACGAAATAAACGCCTCAAACGAAAGGGTACTCAAGCAAAATCCCCGCAGGTGCCTTATCGCTTGAAAAGAAGGTCTTCGAACAGAGGCAACCTTCGTGTCTGGATAAGATAAATCCGCTTGCCCTGGAGAAGCACATAACATTGCTGTTTTTCCCAGACGAAATAAGCATCCCCGATCATCCTTTTGTTATTCATATATCAAGTAGAACAAATTTTGAAAAGGTTTAAATCAATTAAGATTTTGCTATCAAGATCACAGATTTATGGTAAATGAAAAACTTTTTATTGAACGGCGGTCAGCGGAAAAGCGTGACCCGATATCATAGTGTTGGAAAATAATAGCAATTACATAAAGGGAATAATGTCCTGCTTCTCCTAAACAAAGTACTTCTTGACAGCGTCTGTATTCACGGGGCGAGTGATCTCTTCTCCATCCATTGTTGCTAACATCAAAGCGCCTCCCGTCAAAACCCTTTTGACTACATATGGTCCATCATAATTTGGGGTCCATTTTCCTCTGATGTCAGTGAGGAAAGATTGGATCTTCTTGAGCACAAGGTCACCTTCCTTGAATACCCGGGGTCGAACCTTCTTGTCAAATGCTTTCTTCATCTTCTGCTGATACAACTACCCATGGCATAGCGCGGCCATCCTCTTTTCTTCGATTAAGTTCAACTGATCATACCTACTCTGACACCACTCTGCTTCTGATAATTTTGCCTCTGCCAAAATTCTCATAGAAGGAATCTCAACTTCTATTGGGAGTACTGCTTCCATACCGTAGACAAGTGAAAATGGAGTTGCCCCTGTCGATGTGCGTACCATCGTACGATATCCATGTAAGGCAAATGAGAGCATTTCGTGCCAATCTTTGTAAGTAACGACCATCTTCTGAATGATCTTCTTGATATTTTTGTTGGCGGCTTCAACAGCCCCGTTCATCTTTGGTCTGTAAGGGGAAGAGTTATGATGCTCAATCTTGAATTCTTCGCACAACTCTTTCATCATCTTGTTATTCAAATTGGAACCGTTGTCTGTAATGATTCTGCTTGGCACACCATATCGGCAAATGAGCTGATTTTTGATAAATTTAACAACCACATGTCGGGTCACATTAGCATAGGAAGCCGCCTCGACCCACTTGGTAAAATAATCAATGGCTACTAAGATGAATCGGTGTCCATTAGACGCTTTCGGCTCTATCATTCCAATCATATCAATTCCCCACATGGAGAATGGCCACGGTGATGAGATAACATTCAACAAAGTCGGAGGCACGTGAATTTTATCTGCGTAAATCTGGCACTTGTGACACTTTCTAGCAAACTTGTAGCAATCTGATTCCATTGTGATCCAATAATAACCAGCCCTTAAAAGCTTCTTAGCCATAGCATGTCCGTTGGCATGCGTGCCAAAAGACCCTTCGTGAATTTCCGACATTAACATATCTGCTTCTTGTTTGTCAACACATCTCAGCAAGACCATGTCAAAATTCCGTTTGTATAAAACATTGTTACTCAGAAGAAAATTTCCAGCCAACCTTCTCAAAGTTTTCTTGTCTTTGTTGGAAGCTCCCAAAGGATATTCTTGAGTTCTGAGAAACACTTCGATGTCATGGTACCAGGGTTTGCCATCTTCAACTTCTTCGACAGCGAAGATGTAGGCGGGTCTGTCAAGACGTTTTACTTCAATCCGAGGACACTCGTTCCAAAAGTTTACCACAATCATCGAGGCCAGAGTTGCCAATGCGTCTGCCATTCTGTTCTCCTCACGAGGCATATGATGAAACTCAACCAGTCAAAGAATGGTAACAGTCTCTAGCATAATCCCTGTACGGGATCAAATTATCATGTCGAGTTATCCATTCTCCAGTAATTTGGTTGATTACTACTGCAGAATCACCAAACACATCTAAATTCTTAATTCTCAAATCGATTGCTTCTTCGAGACCCATAATACATGCCTCGTACTCAGCTTCGTTATTAGTGCACTGGAATGTTAATCTGGAGGTGAATGGGAAATGGGTCCCTTGAGGAGTCACAATAACAACACCTATCCCTTTTCCATGAGCATTGACAGCTCCATCAAAGATTAAACCCCACTGAGAACCTGGCTCTGGTCCTTCACCATGTACGGGTTCTTCACAATCTTTCATCTTTAAGAACATAACATCTTCATCAGGAAAGTCATCGTTTGAGGGTTGATGATCCAAAATAGGTTGGTGAGCCAGATGATCAGCCAAAACACTTCCTCTAACAGCTTTCTGAGTATGGTACTCGATATCATACTCGGACAATAACATCTGCCATCTGGCAATTCTCCCAGTCAAAGCGGGCTTCTAAAAAATATACTTGATGGGATCCATCTTTGAAACCAACCAAGTAGTGTGGTTCAACATATACTGGCGTAAACACTTAGCGGCCCACGCTAGAGCACAACAAGTCTTCTCTAACATAGTGTATGTGGTTTCATAATCGGTAAATTTCTTGCTCAGGTAATAAGTGACATGATCTTGCTTTCCCGTTTCATCTCGCTGACCGAGTACACAACCCATTGAATCCTCTAGAACAGTCAAATACATAATCAGAGGACGCCCTTCAACCAGTGGTATCAGGATAGGCGGTTCGAGCAAATATTCTTTGATACTATAAAAAGCCTTTTGACAATCTTCAGTCCAAACGTACCCTTGTTCTTTCCTCAGGAGCTTGAAAATAGGTTTACATGTAGCAGTCATGTTGGATATAAACCTGGAGATGTAGTTCAAACGTCCTAAGAATCCTCTGACTTGTTTCTCAGTGGAGGGAGCTGGCATTTCCCGGATAGCTTTCACTTTGTCAGGGTCCACTTCAATCCCTCTTTGGCTGACAATAAAACCCAATAGTTTCCTGATCGTACTCCAAATGTGCACTTGTTGGGGTTCAAACGAAGCTTGTATTCCCTCAAACGACCAAGCAGCTTAGCCAGGTGTTTAACATGATCATCTTCGGTTTTTGACTTAGATATCATATCATCCACATACACCTCAATCTCTTTGTGCATCATATCGTGGAACAAAGTAGTCATAGCTCTTTGATATGTTGCCCCTGCATTCTTTAATCCAAATGGCATAACTTTGTAACAAAAGGTGCCCCAGGGTGTTATGAATGACGTCTTCTCTCTGTCCTCGGGAGCCATTCTAATTTGGTTGTAACCTGAAAAACCATCCATGAAGGAGAAAACCTTATATCTTGCAGTACTGTCCACCAAGATGTCAATGTGAGGTAATGGGAAATCATCTTTCGGGCTGGCTTTGTTCAAATCCCTGTAATCTACACACATGCGAACCTTACCATCTTTCTTCGGAACAGGTACAATGTTCGCCAACCATAGTGGATATTCGGCAGTAACAAGGAAACCTGCATCAATGTGTTTCTGTACCTCTTCCTTAATCTTCAGAGCCATATCAGGTCGAGTCCTTCTGAGCTTCTGTTTTATCGGCGGGCATTCTGGCTTTAAAGGTAAATGATGTTCAACTATAGCTGTGTCCAATCCCGGCATATCCTGATATGACCAAGCAAACACATCAACACACTCTCCAAGCAGATCAATCAGCTATTTCTTCACATCTGGTTTGAGCAGAGCTCCAATTTTCACTTCTCTACGGATTTCCTCTGATCCCAAGTTGATTACCTCCACCGGATCTTGATGGGATTGGATAGCTTTTTCTTCTTTCTCAAGCAGTCTAGAAATTTCTTCTGGGATATCATCTTCTTCGTCCTCGGCTTCGTACACAGGAAACTCAAAATTCGGAGAAGGTAGTGGATCATTATTCCCAGGTTGTAATTTATGTAGCAATCTGCGCAAGTGATGTGATTTTTAATAAGTTTTTGTTTTGTAAAGTGGAAAGTGGTGTGTACGCGAGACGCTACTTATTATTTTTCAACAATCGTGAATAAATACAACATACAAATGTAAATGAAAGTAGTTTATTGATGATAGCAAAACCAAAAAAGACACGCCCAACAAAGTCACTTTTGCTTTGGGCAAAGCAAAAGGAATTATTGAAAAGATAAGCCCTAACAAATGCGATTTCGCCTTGGGCAGAACGGAAAATTTTAAAACAAATGCTTTACTTAGATATATGAATAGCGGTAGGGGCTTCAACTGCACTCCAATTTCTGACTATAACGCCTGGGGTCACAAAGTCTGGGACGTCCTCATCTGGATCCTCCTCGGTGACGGCATAAACCCCAAAGGTATAGTCAAATCCATCCGACACGTAACCTGGATCTTCCATATAGGGCTCATAGTCTTTGTAAGGAATGGAGGACCTTGTAGAACCGTCTGATATGTAGCCCTCGAGTTCATCTTCTAACACAGCATTAACCTGAGGATGATGGACGATCCCTCCACTACGGAACACTTCACTGATCAGCGGAAACTCTTGATTCTTGGTGCCTTGTTGAGCAGAACTGCTGGTGAAACCGAGACCCTCCTTGTTTTTGTTCTCTGGCAAAGACAACACCCTTCCCCACATTGATTGGTGACCACTGTTCACTACTCGTTGTGCGTCTTTAAATGATGACATGGATGTCTGAGATCTCTGAGTACCCTCACCCACAATAGACAGAGCTTGAAACTGCGTGCCAATTTCTTCTTCAGCTTCGACATATGAGAATGATGACAAGTGACTTACCACCAAAGCTCTTTCTCCACAAACTGTAACTATTTTCCCTTCAAAAACATATTTTAACTTTTGATGCAGGGTAGAAGTAACTGCTCCAGCTTCATGTATCCATGGCCTCCCTAGCAAACAGCTATAGGCGGCACGAATGTCCATGACCTGAAACGGGATCATAAAAGTCTGTAGTCCAATAGTCATGGGCAAATCAACCTCACCAATTACTGTTTTCCTTGACCCATCGAAAGCTTTGACAATAACGCGACTTGGCCTCATCGATGGTCCCTGATACGACAACTTAGATAGGGTAGTCCTAGGCATTACATTTAGAGACGATCCAGTGTCAACCAACACACTGGACAGAGAGTCATTTCCACAGTTCACAAAAATGTGTAGAGCCATGTTATGTTTCCTCCCTTCTTCTGGGAGATCGTCTTCATTGAAACCCAGATTATCAATCGAAGTAATACTGCCAATGATGTTATCGAATTGTTCCATAGTTATATCCTGCTCGACATAGGCTTGTTCCAAAATCTTCTGAAGTGCTTCTCTGTGAGCCTCAGAACTCATCAACAATTGTAGCACAAAAATCTTTGACGGGGTCTGCAAAAGCTGATCTGCAACCTTATACTCGCTTCTCTTGATAATTTTCAAACATTCATCAGAGTTGGATAAATTATACCCACCAGATTGCCCCACAATTGGGTCTCTTGAGCTTGAGGGTTCGAACGAAACTTCTTTTTCTTTTGGTGGCACAGTTGGGTAGACTCGACCGCTTCTTGTCACTCTACTGACATCTGCAATATTGACTACTGAGGGTATAGTGGGCAGAGGTACCTCTTTCCCATCCTCCAACATAGTAGCATTGTATCTGTAAGGGATGGCCTTACTAGAGGTATAAGGGACAGGTCCAGGCACATTGATCACTAAAGGAGTAACGGTTGGCCTCCTGCTATTGTAAACAATCTCTATACGTTCCACTTCCTTAAAGTGGGGCACGATGACACAAACCTCTTCAGTCTCTTTATTGGAAACTTCTTGACCACCATTCTCCAAACAATCTTCAATCATATTGACAGAGGGCAAACCATGCGGTGGTAATGGATTCTTTTGTACATTAGGGTCGGAATCCCTAAAAGACAAGATTCCATTTTTTATGAGCCTCTGGACATCCATCTTCAAACCGAAACAACTCTCAATATCGTGTCCTGGAGCACCCTGATGGTAAGGACAGAACTTGTCAGCTCTATAAGAAGGGGGAGGATTTGTGGGAGCCGGAGGTGGAGCTCTCGTCTGAATGTGACCCTTTTTAATCAAGGCGGGAATAAATCAGTATATGTCATTGGGATCAGATCAAAATTTATTTTTCTGTATACGCGACCTTGATTGCTGGATGGCCGATCTTGCTGAGGGTACCGTGGACTTTGCTGGAGTTGGGGTTGTTGAGCAATGGGAGACTGAGGTTGTTGATAGGGTTGTGGAGACTGTAGCTGATAAGCCGGAGCATTAAACACTGGCGATACCGCTGCGACTTGGTGTGGTGGCATATACCTCTTTATGAATTGTCCCTTTTGAATAGCATTCACACCTTGTTCCTTTTTCTTCACAAAACTGCTCCCATACCTCTTAGGAGCGCTTTCTTCTTTGGTCAATCTTCCCTCGCGAACACCTTCTTCTAAACGCATTCCCATGTTGACCATTTCAGTAAAGTCACTGGGCGCGCTGGCTACCATCTTCTTATAAATGAAAGGACCTAGAGTCTTCAGAAAAATTTTGGTCATCTCTTTTTCTTCTAAGGGTGGTGTGACTTGTGCGGCCAACTCGCGCCAACGCTGAGCATATTCTTTGAAGTTCTCCTTATCCTTCTGTGCCATTGCTCTCAACTGATCTCGGTCGGGCGCCATGTCCACATTGTACTTATACTTCTTGACAAAGGCTCCTCTCAGATCATTGAAAGTTCGAATTTTCGTACTGTCCAACCCCATATACCACTTGAGTGCGGCGCCTGTCAAACTATCTTGGAAATAGTGAATGAGTAATTGATCATTATCAGTTTGGGCAGACATCTTCCTGGCGTACATAATGAGATGACTCTGAGGGCAGGTATTCCCCTTGTACTTTTCAAAATCGGGGACTTTGAACTTCGGTGGGACCTTAACATTTGGAACCAAGCACAACTCAGAAGCACTCTTACCAAATAAGTCCTTTCCACGAAGGGCTCTCAATTCCTTTTGTATTTCAGAAAACTGGTCTTGGAATCCATCCATCTTCTCTTCTAAACCCACGGTTTCGGTTGGCGACCCATGTAAAATTGGTTCATCCAGAATATACGGAACAACGTTCACATGCGGAGATGCGGTAATCATTACAGCAAAAATAACAGGAGCAGCTTGAACAGTGGTCACAACAGGGGTCTCAGACACAGGCGGACGGTAACCAGCCGGAGTAAAATAAGGAGGCATCCCCCACAGGAAACCTTGAGGCATACTGTAAGATACTTCAGCAACAGAAGACACCACTGGGATCGGTGTTGGTGTCACTTCGGATACGACAGTCCTTGGAACTTCTTGGTTGTTGATCGAGATTTGACTGGACAGAGCTTCCACTAGGCCATTCAACTCCTCCAAACTTTCTTTCATACTTGCGACTTCATCACGGAGCACCCTGTTCTCTTGCTCTAGTTGATCCATCTTCTGACATTGACTAGCTCGAGTGTTGTATCGGTGATTCAGCTTGTTCTGCGGAGATGAAGCAAGAGTGAGACCCTGGAATGCAAATGAATGCTATGCTTATGTAAAGTGCAAATGAGTATGAAACTTTCAAGAAACTCAAATTATTCAGGTATTGTAACCTTGGAGAAAAAAACTTATTTTATTTTGATGATTGAAGCATTACAAAAAACGGAGTACTCTTTTAAGAGTTTATTACATTGAATCAAAAGCAAAAGAGAAGCTCAGGGATCTACTCCTTATGCTCCCTCTGTGCGCGAAGTTCTCTTTCCAACTGATTGATGTGTTCTTGCAACTCGGCCTTCTCTCTGATGAGTCGGTCGACACACTCCTTCCAATCTATAGTATCTGGGGGAAGAGCATCACTGGTGATAGCACTTGAAGAGGCGTGAGAGGAAAATAAATCCCCTTGCGCTTTTCTTTTCCTTGCGAGTTCAAATTCTGGCAGCCTCTGGGACATCTCCGGCTCTACCTTGAGCGTAAAAAACTTGTTCTTCCAAGCGGCCTTCAATTTTCGAGCTTCATCCAAAGCAGCCCTCAATTGATCTACTTCACTCACATCAAACCAATCTGGGTCATGGAAGGCCAACACCATAGGTTCATGGAAAGGGAACGACATTTTGAGGTCGAGAGCTCTTGCTCGCACCCAATGTAGGTATTCTTCAGAGACAGTGCAATTGAGGTATCCTAAAGTAGCTTTTCCTTCTTTATTGATGTATTCCCACGAGTAAATTATGACGGTCTTCAGGTCTGGGTCTTCTCCTTCTTTGAGAAAGATCTCTTCTAATAGAGTCTGGTCGGGTACTTCAATCATGGGATGCCCGAATTGGAGACGGGCTAGCGCAGGGTTGTAGCTTATGCATCCTTCTCTCGCAATAAGTGGTATGTTAGTAAATCCTCTGATGCTATGGATCATACATATACCTCTATAGGTAGGGTCATACCACACAATGTCAGAGTGAGTAAGGGCCATAACTATCTCAGACCAACGAGGCGATTCTTCCTCTTCCCAAATAGACGGGTGTCGAGTCAGACGAGCGATGAACCATGAGTACAACAGAGCGGTGCAACAGGTGATATGTCCTCCTCCTTCAGCATTCTTCGAGTGGATCGAAAAGTATGTGTCAGCGAGTAAAGTAGGAACGGGATTCTTAAGTATGAACAGTTTAATTGCATCCATGTCAACAAAATCATCGATCCTTGGGAACCAGAAAATCCCATAAACCAACAGAGCAAAGGTGGCTTCCATGATAAGGACTTCCTTTCTTTCAGCATGGTAGCGAACTTTTTCAATCAAAAAGTCAGCAGGGAATCCAAGGACTCCTTCCTTGGTGGTTAGGTGCCCTTGCACGTCTGCCAAACTGAGGTGAGTGGCATTGGGAATTTCTTGATGACTGGGTGTGTCTTCTTGGTCGGTGAATATGGGACGGGCCGTTACAGGCATCCTCAGGAAATCGGAATACTCTTCCAACGTCGGCATCAACTGGTAATCTGGAAAAGTGAAGCAGTGGTACAACGGATCGTAAAATTGAACGAGGGTCTCTAACAACCCTTCCTTCATCTTGAGTTCGAGGAATCAGAAGACTTCTCCGTATTCTGCTGCGAAGGCGTAACGATTCTCGATTAGATCAGCTAGCTCTCTCAAGCTTTCAATGTTAGGGCTCTGAAAAGTGTACTCCAAGGCTTCTTTTTTGAAATCCATGGTTACAATACCTGAGAAATAAAGTTGAGTTTCTTGAAATGAATAGAGAAAGAATGTAATGCAACATGAGTAGGACTTCATGGGATCCTAGCTATTTATAAACATTGTAGTAAAAGAAAACGTTTTTTATTAATTTCGAAACGGAATACAAATAATTGCTTTTAAAAGTCCTAAATAAAATCTAAATAAAAGCTAGTAAAGACACTAAGGAAGTTTCGAATTTTGCTGCTTGAGCTGCTCTTCTAACTACATCTTCTCACGGATAAGGTTGTCCACAATTAGTTTCCAAATAGTACATTGCGGGTCGGAGAAAAATAAATCCCCCATGACCTTCCTCTTCTTGCAGGGGAGTAACTCTTCATCCTTTAACTGTAGCTGCTTCTGGAGTTCCTCTTTGTCTTTTTGGAGTTGGTCAATCTCTGCAACAGACACTTGGTACTTGTTCTTCCATGACTCTACCTCTTGTCGCAATTTCCTCATAGCAACCTCTGACTTCTCATTTTGAGACATGAAAACATAAGTGGGTTCCCTCCTTGGGGGTATGGGGTCTTGGCGAGAGTAAGGCATCTTCAGCTTGATCTCCCTATTCCTCACCCACTGGAGATATGGTTCCATAGACACACAATTGGGCCTTCCCAAACTATTCCTATCTTTCTTATGCAAATGCTTCCAAGCCTCCACGATCTTCTCTCGGAGTTCTCGATTATCCTCGAAGAAGACACTCTCAACTTGTATGCTCTTAGGTGGTTCCTTCAATGGATATCCCAATTGTCGGCGGGCTAAAATTGGATTGTAACTGATCCCTCCACCAAAGCTGAGTAAAGGTACATTAGCAAAATCCCTACATCCATCAACAATCAAAATTCCATCATACTCGCGGCTATACCAATCGATGTCAGCATGAGTCAAAGCCATAATCTTTTCTGACCAACGCTTATCATTGAGGTGCCAAAAGGAAACATATTTGGGCAAATGGGTAAGGAACCATTTATATAATAAAGGCACACAACATGTGATCATTCCTCCACCACGAAGGTTTCGGAGATGTATAGAGTGGTAGGTATTACCTAATAGAGTCGGCACTGGATTGTTCTTCATGAAGATCTTAATTTCATTAAGGTCCACAAACCCCTCAAAACTGGGAAATAGAAACACCCCATAGACAAGTAAAGCAAAGATTGCCTCGAATGGAGCCTTGTTCGTAAAATCAGTATAAAATGAGGCCTTCTTCAATAAAAAATCTGTAGTCAAACCAAAGGTCCCACTTTTAACAACCATGTTGGCCTTAACGTCAGATACCTTGAGATAAAGAGCCTTAGCGAAGTCTCTTTCTTCGGGATCCTTCTCCAAGAAAGGAAAAGGAAATTCTTCTAGAATGGGTAACCCTACCAAAAAGGAGTACTCTTCCAAAGTTGGCAACAACTGATAATCTGGAAAAGTAAAGCAGTGATACATTGGATCATAGAACTGTAACAGAGCGGAAAGCAGGTCTTCATTTGCCTTACGTCTTAACAAAGATAGTAACTTCCCATATTTACTCTTGAACTTCTCTTGGTCTTCAATCAAAGCTCCTAACTCCCTTAGGTCATCCAATTCAGGACTTTTAAAGGTATATTTTAGAGTATTTCGTCTATCCATAATGTCCTACAATGTTCATAAATAAAGGGTAAGTCCCATGAGGTCCAATGTAGTATGATGCTATATGAATGCAACAAACACAAGTAAACACATATGGGCACAAAAATAAACAAACAAAGGTCCTAGGTTTGCAACGAGCATGGAGCCAAGGGTATACCCATTCCTAAAGGATAAGGACTAAAGGTGGATGGTACCTGCAGAACTGGGTTCTAAAAAAAAAGGTCCCAAAGTCATTAGTCCATCTATTGGATATTATCAATTTCCCAACTAACTTGAGGATTAATAATATTCTCAAGAGAACTTCTTTTGAGTGTAGCTTCGCGTAGCATTATTTCGGGACTTACTCCCTCATAGCCTCGCACTACATCCTAATAAAGGCCAAAGTGGGGTTAAAGGTAGCTACGGTCCTTAGTATCATGGACTCCAATTAAGAATAGTAAAAGTTTTCACGACTAAACTCGTTCAACCGAACCATTTTCAAAAGGGTCTCAACTAAGCGGGATTCTCGAATCAACTTAATCGGGACTCACTCCCTATAAGCCTCATCGAATATATCACCATCCTATCTTAATTTCTCTCAAGTCCGGGTGTAGGACTTTGTCTCACCACTCAAGGATAATAACCCAATAAGAGATAAAGAACACAAATAAACAAATAAACAAGTAAGCAAATATATACAACAATAAACAAGAGAAAACAAGTTAGGGAAATCCACTAAGGAGTCCCCAGTGAAGTCGCCATTTCTGTCGCGGTAAAATTTGGATACCAAACTATTGATTAGTTTGAATCTTTAATTCAATTTGCAACCGAACTTTGATTTGTCCAAAGGAAGGGATAAAGATCGAAATTCCCACAATGCAATGCAAATGCAAGCTAGGTTGTTTTAGGTTCGGGGGTTGGTTAAACTTAGGGAAGGTACTAGCATCCTAAGTTTCTGTAGTACTCTACAGGAACCTCTTGTTTTATATTGTTTATTGCTAAGTGTTTATCTGCTTAAAGGTTGAAAGACCTAATGGTTTAATTCTAAGTATACTTGATAAGATGTCGCATCTTATGCCTACATATCCTTACGGGAGTGGAATCAGAGTATTTGTAGTTCCCCTAAAGGGTTTGAGGTGTTTTTTGACTGTGGTCAAAGTTCCTACGAGTTTAGGGTAGTTGTTTGATTGAGTTTAGGAGAAGAGATGTGTCTTCATTTTAAGAGAGATTTAACCGCCACAAGCTGTAGGAAAATAGTCTTTGCATCGTCTTAAGAAAAGGGCTTAAGTACTTGGATTGTTTGACGAGTATGCCTTTATTTCTCTTAAGGCAAAGTCCCTACGGCTTGATCGTATTGTTGTGGGGTGAAGATTCTATCTCGCTTAAGATGATTTGGCATCTTTTCTCTATTGTGTTTGAATAATTGTGTTGAATTGTTTGAATGTATCGTGTTTAATTGTTGATTGTCTAAGTTGTAAGAGAAAGATCCTTCCTATGGGGTAGGAT